>SKCR01032774.1:0-657828 GCA_019454045.1 Zanthoxylum bungeanum | reverse complement strand
AGTTCTTATCTAATAACTACCAAATACAATTTAAAAAAAAAAAAAATCAACAAAAAGCTTAGCTCAATACCTAATGCAGGTCCCTTGAAAGACTTATACGAGAATTAACATCTCTCTTATCACCTCCCCTTCCCTTCCTTGGAAAGAGCCCTTTTGATTACTCTTAGCCTTTCCTTTCTATTCTTCCCTTTCCCTCCCTATCTCCCTCCTAGCAACACAGTCTAAGGCTCCACAAGTTGTAGCCGGCAATCGGTAACAGGCAGAGCAAAGGATTTTGTCAAATGCGACTGTACCACATTCTCAATTCACACACATAAACCCTGTCCTTTCAGGTTTGGACATACTGGGGTTTAATCATATCCCTTCCTACATTAAACCGTGTCAGATTCCTCATAAGGGAAAACAAATCCAATCTCTAAATGCAACTCAAACCTATGTTGTTAAAGACAATGCCTAAACGTATTTAGACGGGATTTTCAAACAGCCGCCTAAGCGGCTATGGGCGGGACTTAGGTATTTTTAAATTATAACTCTTTATATATTAGATAACATTTTTGACAGTCAATCCGCCCTCTTACCTGCGTTTGGGCAAGTTAAACTATCAAAACGCCTTGACCCACCAACGGCCTTTGACATCATAGGCTCAAATGGTCAAACCTTAACCCTGCTATCTCATTACAGTCATCGAATGCAGACAGCATTGACTACATTTTTTCCAAAATCATAAATTGAGAATGAACTAAGTACATTTCTCACCAGAAACAAACAAAACTACAACCCCATAAGCATAATCACAAAGATTGAAACAACAAACAAAGCATAAAATCCAACATTGGATTGATAATATGAAATAACATCCATTAAACTACATCCTTAAAACCAGAAATTCACCGTACCCAGTTTGATAAAACAAACGAGCACGATTAAAACCATCACCAAACATAAACCGAGTCACAAAACCAATAATAAAATTCCATATTTAAATTTTAAATATTAGCATTACCATAAGCCTCAAGAGCGTCACCAGTCAACCTGCAAATCCTCCATTCACTCAAAACTTGAGCACCCATTTCTTCATAAAACTTGATAGCATTCACATTCCAATCAAGCACAACCCATTCAACTCTCCCATACCCCATCTTCACGGCTTGATTCGCCACGGCCGATAACAGCACTCGCCCAAAACCCTTCCTCCTATAACACTCCCTCACAAAAATATCCTCAATATAAAACCCGGGTTTCGCCAGAAACGTCGAATAGTTCGGAAAAAACAAAACAAACCCAGCAACGGTAACGTCGCGAGCTTCGTCGGAGATGAATTTTTCCCGCTCTGGATCGTCGACGGGGAGCTCGAGATTCACGACGCCGTCGAGAGGAAGGAACGGAGAAGAATGGGGAGTGATGAAGGGGGAATGGGAGACTTCGAGGAGGAAGATGGTGAAGGAAGTGAAGGGTGGGGAGTTGAAGAGGGTGGCGGAGAGGGAGGATTCGGTGGCGGAGAAGAGGTGGGTGAGGCGTTCGAAGACGGCCATTTGGTGGATCAGTTTGTGGATGTGGGGGACGTCGGCCGGAGTCGCGAGGCGGATGCGGGAGAAGAGTGGATGGGTACGGGAAGCTGTGTCTTCCAGTGTCATTGAGGGTTCTGGTGCTGGAGTCGGCGGCGGCGGCGGTGCTGCGGCGGCCATTTTTCTTTTTACTTTTCTAGAGAGTGTGGGAGAAATGTTTTGCTTTCGGAGTCAGCTTTATACACTACTAGTCTACTACTACTACTACACTTGTCTCAGACTCTCAGGCTGGTTATTTATTTATTTAAATTTTTTATTTAATAATTAGTATTATCCTCACTTAAAAGTTAATAGTTGGCACATTAAAATTTATTTTTATTTTTATTTTTTAATATAATAAAATTCGTGTTTTTTTTAATTTTCTATACATGTCCTTATTTTATAAAATAAATAAATAAAATACAAGCCAAGGAAGAATTTAATCACACACTCTAGATTATTCTCAAGCTTACAATTAACCCAAGCCCTCTTCACAAGTAACCTAGCAATAGTCCCATTTTTTTTTATTTTTTGTTATAAAAAGAAAAGAGGGGTGGGCAAAGGTGGGTCCGGTTCGAACCGAACCGAATCAAATCGAAAATTGATCGGTCCAAGAAATTAAGAATCGATCGGAACTTAATGGACCGAACCGAACCGAACTTTTTTTTAAAAGAATTAACCCTCAAATCGATTAGTTCGGTCGGTTCGGTTCACGATTTTACAAACCGATCGGTTCATGAATTCGATTCACGATTCGATTCAAACCGAACTGAAACAAACTGATCGGTTTAATGCAAATATAAACCGAACATAAATCGAAAAACCGAACTAAATTGATATTTTTGATTCGATTCGGTTAATTTACTAACTCCTAAAAGAAAGTCATCCCACCATTTGGACACCATTTGGATACAAAATGAACTAACTAATCCCTTTTCTTCCCAAGGTTACTAGATGTCTATTGGCCTCCGTCTCTTGTTGTCATTCAAGTCTCGGTCTAATCAGTGTTTCTTCCTCCATATCCTTCCTTCTAATCCATTTAACAAAGGAGACCAATCTTGACAATCAATATATGAAGCTACATGATTTGACCATCCCAACAATATGAAAAAACTTTCTTGAAAGCTTCAATTTTTTTTTATACCAGAAACATAAACAGATAGAAAATTCCAGAAAGATAAAAATGAAAGGCTTTTTTTTTTTTTTTTCTTTTCAAAAAAAAACTATCATTGCATTCAAATGATTGAAGAATCTGCCACTGGGCCCAGTGGTGGGCTTAGCAATAAATGTTTGTAAAAATATTTATATTCACTATCTCAGAAACATCACTCAAAAAGAGTTTATAATACATTATTTGCAGGCCTCTTTGGCCCCAGAATCTTCATAGCTCGTGTCCATATTTTCCAAGACCTGCCTAATTTACAAGGAATCTCCAGGCAGATTAGTTTTGGTAATGTCCTGTTTTCCGTCTATGCCTGCTAATGTCAGATACATACCTGAAAGAAATGCCACAACCCTCAAACTTGCATTTGTATGGCCGCTCGCCTGTGTGCACTCGTATATGCTCAGTCCTAGCCCAAGCATGCTTGAATGACATAGAACAACCTTTCCATGGGCACTTTAGCGGCCTCTCATCATCATGAACGCGCTGATAAATTAGCGCATAATCGTGGGAGCTAAACCTCTTCCCACACCCTTCATGCCAGCGGTTGCGTTTGTGCAAAGATTGTTCTCTCTTCGTGTCAAAACTCATGTGGCAGCCTTCTAATCACACCTGTGTTGCCCCATTAAGATATTTTTCTTATCCCGGAAAGGAGCTGAAACATTTGAAAGTTTTTTCATTGTCTTCGTAGTGGGCTTCTCAGCAATCTTTTGGATGTCAAACTCACTTGTTTAGCAGCATCTTTTGCAGCCCGTGGCCTCAATCCTTCACAAGGACTCCTATTCTCCTAATAAACCCACTGCCATTAAACTCTCTCTGTTAACTGCTCCAATTCTCTCTTCCTTTTTCTTCCTTTTCCAGCATTAGAGCTGGGATCTTCCAAATTTGACTCATTGCATTCCATCTCTTTGTCATCTTTAGCGAACGTGCTTCATTGCCATTGCACAATTTTGCTGCAGAGTAGGACCCTCTTCGAGTTCTAGAGTACTTTTGGATCACGGCAGGTGTAGGCTGATTTATTAGTGTCAAAGAACTGGGTTTTGGTTCCGCGCTAGTTGCATTTATTGTCAGGGCCTGTTTTCCAAGTTCATTACCTATTGTCATGTCAACATCCAATTTTTCTTCAAACAAAAGTCCCATTGCGCACTTCAGAACATGCTCCTATAGGGGAAGGAATAGGCTGGTTTTCTTCCGGTTGTAAACTAGAACTGCAAACAAGTTCATCCATATTACTTTTAGTTATGCATTATCCAACGGCGTTAAAACATCCAAGTCACCATATATGAAATAAATAGATCACATCCATGAAATGCTAAAAAGAACATCAGAACGTGTAGAGTTTGCTATTAATTTGAAAAAAAATAAAAAATAAATAAAAAAGCAACTAACCTACAAGGAATGCCTGATGCAGCAAATATTTCGGGTGATATGAGAATCGTCTTCTCACACAATAATGAGAGAGCAGCTAGAAATACAGGAAACTGGGAATCAGCAACCAAAATGATATTTAAGTAACAAATTCCAAATTAAAATGAAAAATCCTACTAAAAAGCCAGTGGTCAATGGTCAGACTTATATACATTCCTAAAGCAACAATAATTCTTTAGTTCATATCATATTGTAAACTACAGAAACATATATTCAAATGAACTGAAATTTGATCGTAACTTAAGAAATTATCAAAATTATCAACAACCATAAAACACAAAATACTGACCACCTAGGTCCAAAATTGTTCTCCCCACAAGATTAGGTTTATCTATCAGGGGATAACCTAATTTGGCACAAGTCAAGACTCAAGAACGTGAAGTTACAAAGATTGTTTTTAATCATGGCAAACCCAGTGGTGTAGAAATACCAGATTGTTTTTCCATCTTTCTATATCACAGAGATTAACCTCTGACTAATATGTATTGCTGAAACAAAAATCAGAATTTAACCCCTTATTATGCTAAAAAAAAAATTTGAAAAATAACAAGAATTAAAAATTGACATACCTAAACGGTCAATGTTACCGCCATAAGCTTTATTCCAAATAACTTCCTCAAAAGTAAATGCATGATCTCCTGGGACGGCATACCAAGTCTTTGGAGCGCCAGTGTGAAGAAAATTCATGCTGTGAAGCTCATAATCTTCAACATGCCAAGCAAACCAGCTGAACAACAGACCAATATAAACCATGGGAGAAGTAACACCTGGGATATCATCTAGCATGAAACGTGTCAGTGATCCAGGTGAGCGTGCAATGACTTGCAGATTCCAAGGGCTGTTTGAAAGCTTCCAACCAACAGTACCTTCCACTTCATTACTACAATTTACACTCTTTCATCTAGAAGATCGTGAATTTTATGGAATAGAAGATGGAGGTGTAGCTGAGCTGGGTGTCTCTAAGAACATAGTGGGATCAGTCTTACCAGAAGAATTTGTAATCCGATCATTATGCAATTTCTTGCACTTTCTAGTTCAGTATCCTTTCCTCTATTCCGATAAGATTTCCAAGATGCCACCTTTCTCCTCCATCTATGAAATTTTCAAAATTGACCCTCCAGTTCCCCAAAACCTGATAAAGGCACATCATTTGCATACTCCACATTTATAGGCTTCTCTGAAGATGCCTTCCAAAACAATGCTTCTACAACTAAAGGTGAAACCTCCTTAATCATACTCAATAAACTCCTAGCAAAAGCCTTTTACTCTGACTCAAACTGTTCCAAGGTATATACTTCCCCACTTTGCCACACTTGCTTATGTACACGGTACACCTAACTGCAGATTTTCATTATTAACCTCTTTAATTCTTGTCACACACTGTCCCAACTACAGGTGTCTAGTCATAAAAACTGCCCTAGCCTCCCCTTCATTACCACTTCCACGACAACCCACTTCGCCACATTACTAACGTCCAACAAATTCGCCTCAGAACCCAACTCCGGGTACTTCAAAAGTGACTCTCTCAAGTTACCGAAAACGTATTTCTTCGAGGGTTTTGGCAATGGTGGAACGATCTTACATATGCCAAAAGCACTAGCCTCCTTCTAAATTCTTGATATATAAGCAATTGGGTCAGCAAATTCGGTATCCGTAGGATGAAACTCGGGGGCCAAGGGAAACCCTATTAGCCATTTAGGTGTTTCCACATAATTGTTGCTATTAATACCCATCTAATTCAGAAACAACAAATTTCACTGCTACAACTTCATAACTACCCCCAACAACCTAAGACTGCTACAACAGCTCATAATATTGTTTGGTTTATTGTTGAAGTTACAACAAAAAACCAAGTGGGTATTTTGCAAATGAAACCCAAGACAAAAAATTCAGGTGAAAACTTACAATGGTTTGTTTTGTTTGTGAATTGACACTAACATTAAAGCACACAAGCTGATACCATAACAGAAATGTAAATAATAAAAATCAGAACCTAAAACCTCCAAGGGACTGAAAAGATTTGTCTTCAAAGAGAGAGAGGCGAAGTTTTTGCCTCGGTTTTGAGCAACATTCTATGGAGGCACAAGGTAGAGTTTCGTATGGCAGATTTGCTAATGCACACTTGAGAAACATAGTACATAATCTGATCTAACAGTTTATGAGTAGAGATTGCAATTTGGACAAATACTAACATATATCTAAAGTTTAATGGCTAGTGAATAGATTGCGGATATATTCAGAATGAATATTGAATGTTTGCCGATATCAATATCGGATATGCACTATCCATCTAACACTTAAATATGAGAATGTACAATTTTTTTATACTGAAATTGATTTTCAAAATTGTGTTAAATTGCTAATGTGGTATTAATTGTAACTTTATATGTGATAATTGTATTGAAATTTCAAAAATACACTGAATAAATTTATATTAAATTGTTTAGATTTGTATTAAATGAATTAGTTGTACTAGATATTAGATATATGTTTGTGGATATTTTAGATATATACGAATATTCGCATTGATTGACGGATGTGGATACTGACCCGAAAATTTTAATGGATATGAATAAATTATGAATATGAGATTTCAATTGCGGATGTGAATAAAATTATAGAATAGATATAATCTAATAGGTTATTTATGATTATGTACCTCTTGGCTCATGTTAGCTGTAAGCTGTTTATTGAAATTATAGAAAGGGACATCCAAAGTGTATAAAAGTGGTATATGATTCACAAGGGGTGTAGCTTGGTGGCAAAGGGCTTAGGACTTGTTTGTTAGGTTCGGAGTTCGAGTCCGGGGCTGCATTTCTTATAAGAGCCTAGGGCAACCGGCGGTTTTACCTACTCTGCTTAATCTCGGGTCAGTTGGTTTGGCGACGAGATTTCCAACATTTCCAACAAAAGAAATGGTACATGATGTTTTTATCCTCTGATCACGATCATAAAATAATATAATATTAAAAAAAGTGAATTTACTGGAAAATGATGAAGTTATTTATTAACCAATGAGAATCTCTGCCGTCTCATTCTTGAAGTCGAGAGTTTAAGTCTCCCAGTATGTAAGAGAGCATATTTTCTTCCTTCTCTCCACGAGAGATTTTCCAGGCCTGAATAATTTTTTTTCCCATTTCAAACATCCTAACTCCACCCATCTCATACATAAAAACAAATGAAAAATGATATTTGTATAAAGGGGAGATAAAAGTGTGACAAAATTCAATCATAAAGTACCAATATTATGTGTTAAAATTACTTTTTAGTTACATAAATACCGATATCTTGTGATTAAATTTTATCATTTTTTTACCTTCCCTTTATACAAATATCACTACTCAAATAAATTAAAGAATTTCTTCATTTAAAGATGGTGCGAGGAAAAATTAATCTTTTAATTTCTTGCTTTTACTCTAAGGATCAAACCAACTAGATTATCTTTTCATAATTAGTTAGTTATTAACTTGTATTTTTGTTGCACAAGTTAATGTAATTTATAAAATAATAAAATGCTATTAACTTGATATTAATTATTCCATAAATGTTAAAGCAAACAAAATATACGACCTTAATATGCCTTTGATGTTACATCTTAAGTCAATTTAAAGCTTCAAAATTAAAGCAAGTCCACGGTGTTTCCTTCAATGAGATCATGCGGCCAAAATAGTCTATTTTAGATTCAGCAATAAAATCTTTTAAGGTCTTTTTATTTAGATATTTATTAAAAATATATATATATAAAATTTCAATCATGTACCAACATACAATCAGGGTCTATCGAAAGTCTTATAAGTCTATCAAGTATAGTTTAGAAATTTGCGCCTAAATTCAAATAGGTTCATGAGCAAATAATATAGGACCCTTCAAGAAAGAAAACAATGCAAGAAAAATGACATTAGCATAAGCAGGGCTATTGAAGGTCTTATGAGTCTATCAAGTATAGTTTGAAAATAAGCGCCCAAATTATACATTGAAAAAAAAAACTCCTTAACTATATATATCGGTTCAGGAGCAAATAATATAGGACCCTTCAATGAAAAAACAATGCAAGAAAAATGTCTCTAGGAGAAGTGGGGATATCAAAAGTCTTATGAGTCTATCAAGTATAGTTCGAACGTTTGAGCCCAAATTCAACATTGAAAAAAAAAACTCCTTAACTATATATTAGGTTCAGGAGGAAATAGAATAGGACCCTTCGATGAAAGCAAACAATACAAGAAAAATGACATTAGCATAAGCGGGGCTATCGAAGGTCTTATGAGTCTATCAAGTATAGTTCGAAAATTTGCACCCAAATTCAACATTGAAAAAAAAAACTCCTTAGCTAAATATATCGGCTCTGAAGCAAATAATATAGGATCCTTCAATGAAAGAAAACAATGCAAGAAAAATGACTAGCAGAAGCGGGGATATCGAAGTTTATCAAGTATAGTTCGAAAATTTGCGCCCAAATTCAACGTTGAAAAAACTCCTTAACCTCATATATAGGTTCACGAGCAAACATTACTGGACCCTTCGATGAAAGAAAACAATGCAAGAAAATGAGACTAGCAAAAGCAGGGCTATCGAAAGTCTTTATGAGTCTATCAAGTATAGTTCGAAAATTTGCGCCCAAATTCAATATTAGAAAAAACTCCTTGACCACATATATCGGTTCAGGAGCAAATGACACATGCCCCTTGAATGAAAGAAAGCAATGCAAGAAAACTGACTCTAGCAGATGCGGGGTGCATGAGATTTTGACCATGAGGAGGAATTGGCCTAATTGAATTCAGGCTTTTCGGGGTAAGTGCAGCCTGACCTTTGGATTACAACATTTGCAGCATAGCAACCAGCTCTCACACAATCTTCCATTGGCTTCTCTTGAACCAACTGTGACAAAAATCCTCCGACAAACGCATCCCCTGCCATAGAAGTTTCATGATTAGTTGGGAGAAGGCTGAGATGATTACTAATTCCAACAATGTTTCATGTATCATACGATTATATTTCTACACTTTGTTTTCAGGCAGCAGAGCTTTGACTGTATCCAACATTAAGCAGGTTGAAGCAAAAGAATAACAGAACATGTCACAAAATAAGCCGATGAACTTAATTTGTATTCCTAAACAAATTAACAGAGTATGCCTTTTTTCACAATCAATAAATTCTTTCATGATCTTATCCAAGTATCACCTTCGCTGTAGGATAAAAAGATGCAAAAAGAACAGCAGGAACTAACTAGAGGATACAATTGGCAGAGCCATATTTTGAATTGCTATGGTAAGACTCAAAGGTCAGAGTTTGAGACATATACCTGCTCCGTTTGTATCAACCAATTTTTCCTTGGGTAACAAGATCACGGGGAATAACTTCACCTTCCCATCTTCAGCAACCACAACAGGGTCAGCACCTTGGGTGATAACAGTGATCCTCTTGTGTGCTCGTGATGCCTTGGGCCACTGAGAAATCCTCAGAGCAATCTCCTCGACATTGTCAGTCTGACAATCAAAACATCACCAACAATCAGGTTAGATATGATTGAGTTCTCAGATTGGGCAAACCAAATATTAAGAGAGGACTACCTCCCAGCCATGAACCTTTGCGAAGGTTCTAGCTTCGGTCTCATTTCCAAACACATAGTCCATGTACCTATACACAAAAGGAACATCTGAGCTGCACTAGTAAATAACATCACAGGCAAAAAAGGGTGTTGAAGCTTACGGTAGAGCTTTCTCCTGTGGTTCCCTGAAGAACTCGCAGATAAATGGAGCAGAAAGGTTCATCATGAAGACCTGCAAATGCATCACAAGGATTCTAAAGCAATTGAAAAGAAATAATTGAAATAATCTAAGTATATAATTGTATCAGTTTTACCTTGCTCTTTGCAGCTGCGTGTTCAGCAACCAATTGAATGGATTCCGGAGACACAGTAAGGAAGAACCCAGCAATGTAGTAATGTTTTGCCTTTTCAACTGTTCAGACCATTATTTAATCATTTATTCAAGGTGAGTTCTGAAGGGTATATAAGACAAGACTGCACAAGAGTTGAATGTTGAAGAACCAAAAAACAGTATGCATACCTATTGACCATATTTCTGGTCTCTTCAAGTGCTCAGATTTGTAACAATTTGCAGCTGACAAGTTGGCCACGAGTGACCTGAGCCAGAATTTACACCAATACTCTTAGTGAAGCAAATTATAACACTTTATGATCAGATGAAAATAAATTGATGACAACATGCAGGTAGGTTTTTGTCTTGACATGTAAAGATTAATCCCAATAATGCTTTTAATCAAGCAAGAAAACACTTGCATTGACAGAACCTTGTGTTGTTTCTCTGTTAACCACTTTCATAACAAACTGTATGCAATTTTGGTTTAAGAAAGAGTTTTACATGCCATGCTTTTGTGAACCGAAATGTACACAAATTATATTATGAAGCTAGAAACTATGATCAGTTTTCACGTAAGACTCTTAAACTGACTTCACAAAAGGAGCTCAATAAACTTAGGACTCCACAAAGTACGTCAGGAGCGATAAATAAACGAATGAGGCAATTGGGATTTTTATAAGTTCAAAAGAAATAACCACTTGTGTGGTTGTAATATAAAGTAGAGAAAGGGTTAAAAATATTCAAATTTCTCTGAATATTCCAAGCAATCTGTTAGAATGGTAGTGATTCCTTCATTTGAATAATTTCAAGTAGTGATTCTTTCGTTTCTTTTACCTGTACCACCATATATTACTTGACTCTACTACAAGAAAAACACATGGCCCAGTATCTAGTGTGTATATATGAGTTAGTCATGTGGGATCAAACCAATTACAACATTACATAAAAGGGTTTCTCTCTCTTTTCTCACTATTCGCTCACAATCCAATTCTTCGCTCAAAATTGGAAATGCAACAGGTTTCAGAGCAGGCAAAACTTACCTCTCATCACCAACAACACAAACAGCACATGTCCCAGTAGGCGCATTTTCATCCTCATAGTATTTTACCTATAAAAAAAATGTGATTAAATCTCCATGAAAAAATGCACAACCTATGCATTGGGAAAAAAATGCAAGGAAACCTACATTGACGCCAGCAGCCTTTGAGTTTTTTGTCATCTCCTGTCCAAACTTATCCTTTCCAATGCAGCCAATGTAACTAGTAGCACCAGGAATTTGAAGCATCCACTGCAGGAGACCCAAAACTAATGAGTTATTCGTCACAGATATTCAGTTAAACAAAAGACAATCTAATGTGCAAACCTGGGCAACTTTGATTGAATTTTGTGTAGCACCTAAAATTAACAATAAAGCAAAGCACATCAGTTGAAATAAAGCAGTAAATATCAAAAACATATACCACACTGTGCTCAGAAGGCAGAGCATAATATGAGACGACATCATTAAAGAACCAAATCAAAGAAGTATCCAAGTTACCTCCGGCAATATACTCCACATTGTCTTTGGAAGCCAATTCCTCGTACCTTCAAAAAGTCCATCCACATTAACTCAGTTCACCACAAAACAGTACGGCTATCAGAAAGGTTCAAACCAGTGACCATTTTAATGAGTGAATCCACACGTCTCAAATTAAACTCAATTAATAATGGATTCAAAATAGTTGATAAAAATGTCAATTTCCAATAGATCACGTGACATCATTGATTTGAAATGTTATATTCATGATGCCATGGCATCCCAATCTAGTTAAACTAAAATGCTGAAAAGATTTTCCAATGAGGGAGATTTAATAAACCGGGGTAAAAAAAATGAAGATTCCATAGGAAAAGGAACTTACATGGGCAAGTGCTTGTCTTCAGCAAGAATTGCATTGTTCGACTTGATGTCATATCTATTAACAAACCAGAGTAACATTAAATGTCAAATCATAAATCCATTTGCAGAACACTAATTACGTATCAAAATGAATCAAAATATTCCACGGAAAGAGCAGATCCCACATTAAAAATTTAATATTTTTTTCCCTCAAGCAGGAAAAGATCTATTATAGTCACCAAACCGACAAACCAAAATCATCAGATCTCAAAACTAAGAACAACCCACTATATAAAACAACAAAACCAAGCAGAAGAAACACTAAACAACTAACAAATGCTCAATTTTTTTCATCAACCCTGAAGACAAAACAAAAAATAAATGAATTGGGCAAGCTCACTTTTTCAGGAAATCTTCGTCCACGACAGCTGAAATATCAAGAAGTGGATTTCCCATGCCCAACAAGGTCCCCTCGTACGCCATTGATGCAACAAGAGTTTACAAAGAGATCAACTAATAAGGGTGCACATTTTTCGGTTGGTGGAATATTATTTATATACCGACTGGTAGAAGGGTATTGTTGGTCTTTTGGTCGGTAGAGTTTTGGTTTTACTTTTTTAACCATGATTATATGGTTGAATTTGTATCAAGGATATAGTATATCCTATTTCGGGTATATATATATTTCTCTCATAATAGTTGGGTCACACACACCCGAAATATAATATAATTTTTCCATTGAAATAGAGAAAAAAATGTCGGATTCAATGACACAAATTCAGTCACATAAATATATGTGAATGGATCTATGTAATTATCTGTGTCCATAATATTTTCTTTTGTTGAATCTTAAGTTTGATAATTTTTATCCTTTAAAAAATTAATAATAATAAATTTTGGATTTTTTTTATAAATAATACAATAATGATATTCATATAATATTTTGTATAATATTTTATACAATTAAGTGTAATTAGAAAAATACAAAAGGTAAAAAATAATAAATTTATATTCAGTTACGTTAATTATACAAAATATTGTATGAATGCTATTTTATATAAAATATATATATTATTATGATGTATCATAATTTTTTTGACTTACAATACATAATCTTTGTGTATAGCTAGATGTTAAACCCAAAATACGTCGGATCTACCTCCAAATGAATGGAAATTTTTTGAACACTACACAAAAGGGACAAATTCCATTTGATGTTTGATTAATTGAGTGAATTATATCCATAATTTATATTTGGGGTTTTTGGTCTCATATGTTACTTGTTTGAGATTTTCTTTTTGCCAACAAACATCATCTCCCAAATACTTAAATGTGAATATCAATTAGGCTAATCAATGAGATGCGGTATCATAGTAAAAGAGATTTGTATTCATTATATTCACAACAACTTTTGCGCACCTCGAATAATTTTCAAAATTTATATTCTGTGTCCTCAGAAATTTACACTGGGGATATGACCGCAAGAAAATACATTTAATAGGATTCGAACTTTGAACCCGACATAGAATAAATCATTTGCATTTACCATTAAAATAACCTCTAGTGTTTCTTTGAATGTTTTCTTGTTTCTCTCTAATACTTTTACAAACAGCCGAGATATAATAGACAAAGAGAGAGATGGAAAATAAAAACATACAAGAATATACAAATAAAATAAATTAATAAAGTAGAACAGTAGAATCTTCTCTTAACATTTTAATTTTTAATTTTTCCCACAGTAAATCACTCTTAAACCTTGTTATCAACATTATAGTTGTTGTTTGTAACAACTTCCAAATACAACAATACCAGAAAAACAAAGAAGACTTTGAATCAACATAACAAGTAAAAGTATATAAGAATAAAAAAAAATATATATATAAAATCAAACCATTAATCCTAGCAAATAGGAAGAGGAGCACCATTCCACTCCTTCAAGCATTCCAGCATAGGATCAATGAACTTTCCTTCACACATTGCTGAGAAAACTTTGTCAAATTCTTCCCCTGGTGATCGAATTTTTTCGCCTGTCAACAAATTTGTGCCAAGCTCTTCTCTCACAAATCTGTACAATGGATAGGACCTGCATTCCTTGATCTTGTTTGAAATGGCTGCATTTCCACTTTCCAGTTCGGTTCTGGTGTTTTCAACTTCTTTAGGCAAAAGGGTCTTTAATTCTTCCTCAAAGTTTCCAATCTTTTGGAAAATTGAAGTGGTTGAGTTCTTCTCTTTGTCTCCATTGGCCAAGGCGTGATCAACAAGCACTTGCCTTAGTTTTTGCATCAAAGGGTAACTTGCACTGCAAGGATCATCAATGTAAGCAAAGATATATTCTCTGTCAACAACATTGATCAAGTCTTTTTCACAGAATCTTGAAGGGTGAAGCTCTCCATTGACTCCCATTGTTAAGACTCTCTTGGCAACTTGACTCACGGTGTTCTTCACCGTGTTCTTGAGATTCTCCTCCAAGTGCCTCAAGTCAATGGCTTGGCATAGAGCAACCAAGTAAGTTGATGACATGAGCTTCAATATGTCAACAGCTTCAGCTGTTTTTCTTGCAGAAATGAGGCCTAAAGAGTTGACATCTTGGTTGTGTTGCTCGGCACTTTGGACATGATTGGTCACAGGATTGGCAAGGAATTGGAGCTCAGAACAGTATGATGCCATTGCAATTTCAGCACCTTTGAATCCATAATCCAAGCTTGGATTGCGTCCTCCGGAAAGATTTGAAGGCAACCCATTGTTATAAAGATCATTAACAAGCTCAGAGAATTGTGCAAACATGAGCTTTCCAATTGAAGCAATGGCTAGCCGAGTGTTGTCCATGGACACACCAATTGGGGTCCCTTGGAAATTGCCTCCATGAAGTGCCTTGTTCCTTGAAACATCAATCAATGGATTATCATTCACTGAGTTAATCTCTCTTTCAATCATTTTGGTAGCTGCCCTGATCACTTCAATTTGGGGACCTAGCCATTGAGGCGATGTTCGAAGAGCATATCTGTCTTGCTTTGGCTTCTGAAGAGGATCAATTTCATGTAACATTTGTGCAGCTTTAACATAAGAGCTACCATCCAAAATGTGCTCCATAATAGCTGCAGCTTCGATTTGCCCCGGATGGTGCTTCAATTTATGTGTCAAATGATCTGTAAATTCAGGTTTCCCATTCATCACTTCCGCGAAAATAGCTGATAAAACTTCAGACATAATGGCTAATGTGTTAGCCTCAAAAAGTACAATTGCAGCTAACCCAGAACCAACTGCTGTGCCATTCACCAAGGCTAAACCTTCCTTGGGTTGCAATTCAAAAAAGCCACTATTGACCCCAGCTAAGTTAAAGGCCTCGGTGGGGTTAAGAACTTCGCCGTTGGGCCCAACCGCCTTCGAATTGGGCCTGCCCGTCAGAAGCCCGGCAATGTACGCCAGCGGGATCAGGTCACCGGAGGCAGTGATCGAGCCACGGAGGGGCAAGCATGGGGTGATATTATGGTTTAGGAACTTGGTAATAGCTTCCAGGATTTCAAACCTGATGCCTGAGTATCCTTGTAACAAAGTGTTGATTCTCACCAGCATTGCTGCCCTTGTTGTTGACTGAGGCAATGTATGGCATGATTCAGTGCCATTACCAAAAATGCCAGCATTCAAGAATCTAGCAAAACAAAATTCAGAAACTATAAGATTAGTAGTAACTCAGAATTAAGTTAATAAATTTTCATACATTTGTAATCATATTTGGGCCTGAATCAAACCTGCCCACCGGTTCGGTTCGGTTCCGAACCGGTTTGTTTCCAGTTCCACAAGATTGTGGAACCTAGAACCAAACCGAACGGACGGTTCCAGTTCGGTTCCGGTTCAATTTTAAAAAAAAATAAATTAAATAAATTTTAAAAAAATTGTAATTGGAAATTATTATATCAAATAAATATTAAAAAATTATTTATTTGAATTTTATTAAATTAAATTAAAAATAAAATAAAATTTAAATTTATTTGAATTTTAATAGTGGAACCGAACAGTTCTGGTTGGAACCGTCCGGTTCAACGGTTCGGATAGGATGGGAAACTCTATATTTTTTTTTTAAATGATCATACAAACCCTTTTTTGGCCGATAATTTGACTTTTAATTATATTTGGTTTGGCAAACTTGGGATTTTTGTAAGTTTTTGGTCATATCAACCACCCATTCCATAATTTTTTTAAAAAAAACATAAATTTTGCGAGTTTAAATATATATTTAACCCTTATTTTTTTAATTAAAAAAATTCAAACTCGAGTGATCAGCCATATAAAGAGATTGAAAGCGCCCTTCGCACATCTTATCAGTATAATATTTGTAACACATTCACATTTAATATTAATTTATTTTTATTTATTAAATTTTAAGAATCCTATAAATCTTATTAAGTACAATACAATTTCATGTTAGGTGGCCACGTGATATGATTTATGTTATGGATCCGGCAAGTATTTTCAATAGTTCTAAATAAATACTTGTTAATAAATATTTATTGATAAAGATAAATATTGTTAATAAATATATTTTTTTGGATAGTTTCTTGCTATCTTTCTTATAACTAACTATTGGGGGGGGGGGGGGGGCAACTAATTATTATTTTTTTTATATAAATTATATATATATATTAGAAAATATAAATAATTAAACAACACCTATAAATACATTATTTATTAATTTTTTGAGTTGTATTTTTTAATATAATATGAAGGTGCAAGTCCAAATTAGTTAAAAAAATTCTAATACAATTTTGCATCAATCTTATTTCTTAAACATTTCTAAAATAATTATATTTAATTTGTATATGTATAGATAATTGACTATTTTTCATTTTAAATCCACTTATTTATTTGTTTTTCCATTTGCAAAATAATAGGGATTTCATTACATTTAAATAAAATTAAAAATAAAAATAATTATGTTTATACTTAGGTTTGGTTATTGATCTTCTAATTTATTGATATAGTTGTAGTGATTATTGTTCTTCTAATTTATTGATATATTTGTAGTGATTCTTTTACTAAACCATATCGAGTATAGTTATTATATATAAAATATTCACATATTAATATAAATATAATTATTTTGTATATATATATATTTATTTTTATTTATAGTTGTTCAAAACACAAATGTTGCGTTTTAGCGCTAGGCTTTTAATAATTTAATTAAAAATGTGATTAAATCTACAATAGATTAGCGAAAATTTAGTATATAATATATTACATAAACTTAAAATACATAATTTTAAAAATAAATTTTTACTTAAATTTTTAGATTAAATTGATATTTTTAGAAATTATGGATAAAAATATAATTTTGAAAATTTTGGGTTAATTTATAAGTTTAGAAATTAGGGGTTATTTCATAATTTCCAAAAGTATAGGGATCATCTTGTAATTTCAAAAAATATGTATGTATTCATTATATATTATTTTGGTAAGAAAAAAATTTAGCCCCACACTGAAATTTCTGGATACGCCACTGATTAGGGCTACTTTCAACTTTTAAGTTCTCTACTATTAATTTTTCTTTTTTCCCCTTACCCAAAATTGGAAAAAATAAATAAATTTGCTCAAATCAAATAGGACAAATTATGTCTTTTTCTCCAAATTTGGGGCATAACATGAAGCTTTAAAAATTATGGACATGGTACTTTCAATGAAATTATTTATTTGTCCTTTGTTAAATTTCAAAGAAGATTCATGACCAAAACATTAAATGTAATAAAATAATTATATTTCAAAATATAAACATCTAGTAATATAATTTTTGTTTTTTAAAAAAAAAAAAAACAATTATTGCAACTATCTTTAATTAGTTGGGTTGGTTCGCTAACTATATTTATTGGCAAAAAAAAAACGTATTAAATGCTAGATAGGAGAAAAGTTTTTTTTTTTAGAATATCAGAAAATTTAACCTGAATTAACGATTCACTTAACCAACCTAATAACAATAGAAATAATGATTAACAAAATTACTTTAATTATCATAATAAAAACATTAATAGAGGATTCTCAAAGCAGATCCGGCCGGTTTCCGGTTCCACACTTAAGTGGAACAGGAACCGTAAACCAAACCGGAATCGAACCGTCGACCGGGTCTATATCCCAGAGTTAGAATCTTTATTAAGGACAATAATGAGTTTTGAAGGCCCTAAATGAATTTTAAAATATGTGATGTGCTGCCGATTGAATATAATGAGTCATAATCGACCATATGTGTGATATGTGTGAGATGTCGCAAGATTACCCTTATCCGGTTATCCCCATTGAGAAGTAACTAGGGATGACCAGCGAGACCAAATCCAAGTGATTAATAAAATCTTAATTAATAATAATAATTATTATTATCATTACCTAATGAGCTCTTTTTGCAAAGCACCACCTTGCTTGGTTCTCCGGTGAGAAGTAGCACCAAAACCAGTGGTAACACCATAACTGTCAGTCCCTTTCATCATGCTGTCCATGACCCAATCACTGCTGGCCTTGACGCCGGCACGAGCTGCCTCCGCTAGCTCCACCTTAACTTCCGACGAGTCACGCCGCCGGTGAGCAATGGCCGTCACTTGACCTATAGTCAAGCTCTCTCCTCCGAGCTTCACCACCGGCCTCCTATATTCATCCACCATCCTTTTCACTTCATCAAGGTGACTTCCTTTCAATGAGTCCGCTGCCACGTTCCAGTTCAAAGGGTCATTGTTGCAAGTTTCACGTGACACCTCCATTTTTGTTTTGTTTTGTTTTGTTTGGTAGGAGAGAAAATGACTAGGAAAATTTTCAAGTTATGTAAAAGTGAAAAATTCCTGAGGATAGTGATCTAAAATGGAGGCTTTAAATAGAGTGTGGGGGTGTGGGTGGTTGTAACTTGTAACATTGAGTGTTTGGTGGAGTTGGCCGACGAGTTAGTTGAAAGAAGCAGATGGCCCGTTGGATTTTTAAAACTTTAGATGGGTAGGATTGTGCCACGTGGAAGCAAGTGATTGGTGGCATGGACTTCTTTCGGGGTTGGTGAGGATGCATGAAAGCATAACGTCACCCTCCAATATTGGTGAAATGTGAATGGTAAGATATTTAATTATCTATTGAACCAATGTCATGATCATTCACTTCATTTTGTTTTTATTATTTTTAAAATAAGTTGCATTATAAAGATGGAAATTTTACATCATGAATTGAGTTGTTTTATGAAAAAATGGTATTATTATTATTATTATTATTATTATTATTATTATTATTATTATTATTATGTGGCTAGCTTCGGGTCCGGATCGTCCGGATGCGTGTTTTGTTTAATAAAACAACATTATTTTACTGACTGACTCATAAAACAACGTTGTTTTATTGTACAAAACACTTGTATGTATCATACCTTAAATTTTATTTGACTTCATATGAATTCTTAAAATGAGACCCCTATCGATAAAGAATAAAAAATAAACAAATCATATTATACAATAAAAATTGAAATTTCTCTAAATTAAAAATCCTTAATTTTGAGTTAAATTTTAGGGCACAACTAACCGTTTCTGTCAGCTCTCCTCATGGCCATCCATGATTGAACCCACTAATGATTAGTGTTTTAATGTCATATTAGTGTCTCGCTCAATTTTAATTACCACCAATTAGCATTTTAGTAGTATCGTATTCAAAATTCATTAAAGAAATATTAAATAAAAATAACGTCAGATACTGCCGCACCAATACAACTCCATTTAGGGGTGGACATTAGTCCGGTTTGGTTCCGAATTGGAACCGAACCGGCTGGTTCCGGTTCCACTTATGTGGATCCGGAACCGAAATCGAACCGAACCGAACAGTTCTGGTTCGGTTCCGGTTTCTTTTTTTATTTTATTTTAATAATGATTTTTTTAAAAAAAATAAACAGTTCCACCGTATAACCGTTGAAATCAAACGGTTCTAACAGTTCGATTTCGGTTCGGTTAGGAGAGAACCCTAACTTAACCGAAATATTACGGTTCCGGTTCTGGAATCGGAACCGGAACTGGTTGAAACCGGAACCGTCCGATTCCAATAGATTCGATTCCGATTCCGAATCGAAACCGTGACCAGATCTAACTCCAATGGTGGTGCATGGAGTTTCTTATGGATTAATGGCGAAAAGTTTTTATAGATGTGGATTGTGTTTTAACCTTCATGTTTTTTTTTTGGTCTAGTTGTTTAATTTTTTTGTTGTTAAATACAATGGTCGTCGAGTTTAGATATGAGATTAATTCGTTCATATCTTAAAATTATGGTGACATTTTGTGGTGTCATAGTGTCCACTACGTATAATTATGTTTCTGACGTTTATTTAATGCATTTCAATTATTCTCCAAAAAAACAAAAAACAAAAAACAAATATTTCGTATATCAATCATTTAAAATTTCGCATATTAAACCAAAGAATTTTATACGATGGTTTATTTTACCTGTTTTTCTGTTCCCATTCACTATAATAATTAATTTGATACAAAGAATTGTCTAATTAATTAATTAATTTTTTTTTTTACCGTGAAAACACGAGATCGGGAATTAAGTGGATATATTTTTAGTGAGTTCAAATTCTTATTATTATTATTAATTTTTTTTTTTTTTACAGGTAAATCTTCAAAAACTTGTTGTAGATATGAGGGCGACTTTAGAATCTTGTTTTTCGTTTCAAATGAGAGAATATAAGATCTTCCTTTTAACCAACCACGTTGCCGGCCTAAGGGCATGATAGCGATGTTTTATTTTTTACAAACTAATAGCAGCGATTATCACCTAATGACAACTTCAAATTTAATATGATAGTTTAAACATGTATTAATAACCATCTATTTCGGCAGAAAAATTAATAGGAAAATAAATATTAGTTACAACTCACTTCCTCAATTTGCCCAGCATGAATGACAATTAATTCAATTGAATTTTTTTATCCAGATAGTTGATTTAATTGAATGTCAATTTAAGGTTATTAATTCCGGTTTGTTGGCAATATCTCTAACAAAACAAGTTTAATTGAGTTGTAATGAGTCTTGAAGATTTCGGTGCAATTGGATAAGAATTTGGACGACATCAGGTGAAGCTATCAGGGTTTGCGTTCGTGGTGCGTTCTTGTTTGGGTTCGAACGCTCTGCGTTCGTGATGCGTTTGAGTGGACATTCGAATAAAGCTTCCAGAGGCTTCGCGTTCAAGGTGCGTTCATCCGGACATTCGAACTGTTTTGTGGAACTGCTCGCGTTCGTCACTCATTCTAGTGGCGTTTGAACGACTGTGCGTATGTGGATTATTTTGGCCGCGCTTTTGAGCCAGTTTTGTACAAGGACAACCCTACATCTACCATACCTATATAAACAAACATAGAGTCACATTATCAATTATTGGAAATTGAGCTATAACGTTATTTGTTTTTCAACCTTCTTGACAATTCACCCAAAAGACTTCTTTGGTTTTCATGTCTTCTTTCTTTTAGTGAAATTGGGACTTGATTGACCATCAATATAAAAACACAACTCTAACTCAATTTCCTACGCCTTCAGAGTTCTCAAGGAGGATGATTGGTAGTTGGAGTTCTGACGTTACGAGTTTGCAGGATTGATCCGCTCAGAAATTTCAAGGGTACTGAAGATGGCCACTTAGTGAGGACTCGGTGAATTTTACGAGTTATTACAGTTTATAGGTATTTGAGTTGGTAGAGTTGATGTCATATGTCTTATACCATCATTGTAAGTTTTTCTCTTATAGTGAATTTGGCCGGTAGCCTATATACCAGGAGTATTTTTTTACTTGTGAGAATTTTCCATTTCGTCGACAAAATTTATGTTGATTTTTCTTACCGTTTTGATATATTATTTTTATTCATATTGTTTAGAGTTAAGGTGCATGTTCTTAATTCATAAAAATAATAATTATGATCTATCTTAAATTATTATGTATAATTTTATATAGGGTCAGAACATTAGGACAAAATCGAATTTTCAAACGGGGATAATAACAATAGCTTCTCTAGGCTTAATTAATAATTTTCTAACTGACTAGAGTAAGCAGAATTTAGTTCTTCTCATTATTTTCTTTTATTAATAAATTGCCAGCCAAAATTTACCCAAAACAAACAAACAAACAAGCAAAACAAAAGAAATAAATCTAATTTTCTATACTAATAATCAATTGGAGAAGAAGAAGTACACAAATAGCCCAACCAACCAAGGTAAAATACTCAATTAGTCCTTAAAATACTCTGTTTGTATTTGGATTTTCAAAAAGTATTCAAAATATTCCTATTATATTTCATTTTCCGCTAAAATCAATTTAAATATTCTTTATTTTTCATATTTTACCTGTTATATTTGTTTGAATTTTAAATTACATCAGATATAAATACTATTTAATCCTTGAAAGTTACATTTAATAACTATAAAAATAACAACACGAGTGTTGTGGATAATTTTTAAAAATATATATACACACACAAATTGGGTAATTAATTTAAATATGATATTTCACATATAAATTGATTATTTGAGACTTCTATAAATTAAAATAACTTAATATATTTATTAAAATATTACATTTTTCATTCAACATTATGTTTAATGCATTTGTTTTGACACCAAAATGAAATGGGGCACTAAAAATTTACCAAGAACCTATGTAATAAAAATAATCTCTAAGATGACCAAATTATCATACTCTCATATCATATTCTAACAATAATTTGGACACAAGCCTTTTAACTCTAATATAGTTTTAATGAAATGACTCAACCAAAAATTTATTTAAAGTATCAATCAATATGCTCATTCTTTAAGGTTTTAATACTCGGAAGCTTCTAATAAGTTGATTTAGTGGCCAAAAAAGAGAACTGAAAGTCTAAAACCATTACCATTTTCTTATTTTACAAATCATTGAAAGTGCTTTGCCTTCTTTGTATGTGTCAACATCTTATTTGAAAGCTTCAATTAATTCCTAAATCAGTTTATTTATTTTTTGAATAAATTTTCTTAATTATCTATATTATCCTACTTTTTTTTTTAATGATTGAAACCCCACTACCAACCACCACTTCCAGACTTAAGCGGAGCAGGTAAAACACCCGGTTGTCTCATGCTTTTATAAGAAACGTACTTCCTAAATTCGAACCCAAAACATCAATATAAAATCTTGAACCCTACACCATCAAACTATGTCTCTTAAGGACTATATCATCCTACCCAGTCTTTCATATACAGTGGAAAACTTACCAACCCCATATATCTTTGTTGGTCTTAGTAGTTATTTAACATTTTGACCAAGCAATGAAGCAATTTATATTTAAAAAATGCACTCCTTTTTTTTGTTTGTTAAAAAAATATTTTCAAATGAAATTCATAGTTGTTACTAATTAACTAATTCATTAGTTTAACCAAAAAATAATGTAATTGTCAAGTAATCCAGTTGTCGATGACCCTTTCTCAAAGTAAAGTATTTTCCACAAAGGACGTGATTTGGTATATAAGGTTCAGGATATTATTTTGAGGTTGGGTTCGAATCTAATGAGTGCATTTTTTGTAAAAGTCTGAGACAACTGATGATTTTACCTACTCCACTTAAATTCAGAGTAAGTGATTTGAAAGTTAGATTACCAACAATTTCAAAAAAAAACAAAAAGAAAAAGAAAAAGTAAAGTATCTCTCACATAGAAATTCCCAACTATATATATCATTGGGGTACATAATTAATTCTTTTTTGACAAAGTCTCAAAACATATGTGCGAACATTTCAACACTGTAGTTGATTAATCCGATTGATTAATGATAGTCTTTTTTTTTTTTTTTTTTTTTTTGTATCTCAATGACGGTAAGATTAGAACCACAAAAATAAAATAACTGAATAAATAAAACAAGATTAAAGTTTAATATTTAAACTTAGACAAGTCCTCACCACCAACTAGGGGTGGGCGCGGTTTGGTTTGATTCGATTTTTGCTAAAAACAGAACCAAATCATATTTTACGGTTCGGATTTTTTTACCTCTCAAACCAAACCATTAAATAACGGTTTGGTTCGGATTGAAAATTTTTTAAACCAGCGGTTTACGGATTGGTTCGGTTCGGTTTACGGATTATTATATTTTAAACAAATTTTCATCAACTTAATGAAGACAAAAAAAAAAAAAAAACTAGTCTATCCAACAAATAGTATGAAGTGCTAGAGTGTAAGCTGTGACTCCAGGGAACACATGCACTCCATAAATGATTGAAAAATGAGGCAGAATTAATTCTTGTATTTTTTAAAAATTACCTCGAATAATGATGCCAATATTCTAATTAAGAGACAAATATAATATCTTACTTTCAAGAATAATGATGCTATCATAAAACAAAAAATTTAAGAATAAAAGTATTAACAAATAATTGAAGAATAAAAGTATTAACAAATAAATATATTAACAAAAAAATTAAGAATAAAAGTATTAACATATTAATAGAAAGAAAACATGGAATAAAATCAAAAGAAAAATACAATTTTTTTATAAATTTTTTTTTTTAATTATAACGGTTCAGTTCGGTTTAACAGGTGCGGTTCGCATTAGCTCCTGAACCGAACCGTAAATCATTTGGGGTGGGCCAATCCGAACCACAAACCGAACCGTTAGAAAAAAAACCATAAATTCGGTCCGGTTTGATTTGGTTTGCGGTTTGGTTCGGTTCGGTCGGTTTTTTTGCCCACCCCTACCACCAATCACACCAATACTTGCTTTTATTTTGCTCGAGGGTTGGTGAAGTAAAGCTATTGAGAAATTTCACAAGATTTTACAATATGAAAAAGATAAAATAAATAGACTTGCATGGCATGGAAATTTAATCCAAGAAACAAAGTTAAAAGCTTTTTTTTTTTTTTTTAAGATCACAATCTACATATACATATTATAGCACTGTTTATAAATCTATCGAGATGTAATTCGTAATTTTTTATTCTCAATCTACCAAGACATAATTCGAAAATCTACTTTCATATATGAAAAAATATTCTTACAAATTCTCTCTAATCTATGAAAGAAGATTTGAGTTCTCTGGGTAGCCAATGGGCTACACCAATTGACTAACCAAGTTAAAAGCTTGAAGCAAAAACAATACAAAAATGAGTTGACACTGAAAGTTGATCATCAGCTAATTAATTAAAATAAACGTAATTAGTTAAAAATTAAATTGTCTTCACCACTATAGGATTCCAAAAAATTTACTAGGCATACTTTTGGTCATATAACATTTAGAAAGTCAAATTATATACCAATTTTTCAAGAAAAAAGAAGTGTGAACAGATAGAACAGCAAAAATTTAAAAGAAGCATGCAACTTATCTTCTTTTAGTTTTTTTTTTTTTTTTGCATTCAAAGTCTTGTTTGGTGTAGAAGTGCTTTCACTTCACCAACCCACTTTGTGTCAAGGACGTAAACTAAAACACCAAATACATATTAAAATACAACTTTTTTTAATTTGTACACATTTTTCATTGTTCTTTACAAAGAAATAAATTAAAGTTGTATCCCCTGTATAAAATTCTCCCACTATAAATAACTTGGGAAAGGTTTTGATGTACAAATATTTATTTATATATGTTGGCGGTGTAAAAAGACCCTATGACAGTTAAGCAGCATGGCAAGAGTAAAAGGGGTAATTCCCATCTTGGTCGAAATCATTAAATGCCGACCCGACCACATTAATAAGAGACCGACCACTTGAGACCAGGTGACCGGGCACTATCAGTTCGGCGACAGCATTCTCAGCTCAGAAGCCCATAAATGACCGACCATGTCTAGACCGACCAGATGGCGAAACATGCCCAGAAGATAAAGACATTCTATTTCTACGGGGAAAAGGGATAAAATTATCCTACTTTCACACGGAAACTGATAAGTCAGTGTCCTGATAGGATAAATGAAGTGAAGTCAGTTTTGGATTAGGAATCCTCATAGGAAACTGAGATTGTTTCAACTGGGAATCCTTATGCTAGAAAGAATCTGATTTCTCTGTTATTATAAATAGGAGGGTAGAGTGTGTGTAAAAGGACATCAGAATCATTACCATCAGACTTGTAAAAAGCAAGAAGCAGAGCTGATAAGTGTATTTGAGTGATAAAAGTATCATACTTTTTGTGCCCGTGGACGTAGGTCGGACCAAGATCCGCCGAACCACGTTAAACCTCTCTGTCAATTGGTGTATTTATCTGTCTTTTGCTAAGTTTGCTTTCGGTTTCCCCATAATCGAACAAATTCACTATTGATGGAGGATTGTCTCGGGAGTAAAAAACTCATATTGCCCTTGAGACCAAAATCAGCCGTCAACAGTTGGCGCCATCTGTGGGGAACTCAACAAAAAGCGGTTCGCGTAGTAAGACGATGGCAGAAGGCGGAAATCACCAATCGTCGGGGAATCCGGCCACAGATTAGGGGTGTCAAAACGAATAAACGAATCGAATTCGTGTCGAATACTAAACGAATCGAATCATAATATACTAAATTCGAATTCGATTCGTTTATTAAACGAATCCTGATATTAGGATTCGAATTCGATTCGTTTAATAAACGAATATTCGTATTCGATTCGTTTATTCGTTTACATAAATTTAAACGAATCGAATCGAATTCAATATTCGTTTAAGTATTCGTTTAATAAACGAATATTCGTATTCGATTCGTTTATTCGTTTACATAAATTTAAACGAATCGAATCGAATTCAATATTCGTTTAATAAACGAATACTGAATTCGATTCGATTCGTTTACATAAACTTAAATACAAAATATTAGCAAATTCATTATGATAGAATACAAATCCTTACATTTAGCTCTAAATTTCAAATTACATCAATTACATAATAATAATTAAAATCTTCAAAACATATTTTGACCGAGGAATTCTCGAACACGAGTTGACGGCAGACATCTTTATCATCGTGATTAGGATAAAAGATCCTGCAAATAAAATAAATTATAGTATTGAGTTAATTTATTTTTAAAAACTTTTTTGAAAATTTTAGAGTTCAAATAATGAATTTTACCATCAAACTTCCACATAATCACTAGGATTATTGCCGCTCTCTGCTGATGGAACATTGTTAATGCTCATTTCCATAATATTTTCAGTAAGTTGATCCACGGTGAATGCACGATTTTCTGTAAATAAGTATAAATAATATATTAAACAATATATTAAGTTAAGAAACTTTTATAAACAATATATTAAACAATATGTTAAACAATATATTAAGTTAAGGAACTTTTATAAATAATATATTAAACAATAGATTAAGTTAATGAACTTTTATAAACAATATAAACCAGAGATCATGTTACGCTGTCCTGATGCTAATATAAGAGGTTTTAATCAGAGATCATATTATTGAACATGTTATTGTTCAATTGTAACATGCCTCACTAATTTATTGAACATGTTATTGTTCAATTGTAACCTGCCTCACTAATCAGTCTCCTTGAAAGATCATAAAGTGCAAATCCAAAACAATATCAACAACACTAAAATCTCAGTAAACATAGCATTTAGAAATCAAGAAAAATTTAGAAGTTATCACTTACCAATCTCTCCGAACATCCAATCTCTTGTGGTTATAATTGCTTCTACCGTATCCGAGTGAACTTCGAAATTGATCGAGAACTCGACCACCGACGCTAAAAGCTGACTCTGACGCAACAGTGGATATTGGAATGGTCAAGATATCACGAGCCATGGAAGCAAGGGTAGGATAACGAAATTCGTTTCCTTTCCAAAATTTTAAGATGTCCAATTCAACACTTCTATCAACTCTTGGTTCATCCAAATAAAGTTCCAATTCAGATTTTCGGACATATGAATCAAAATTCAAGCTTTGGAAGTCATCAAACTCCTATAAATTAAGTACAAATATGAATAATCAAAAGCTAAAAGAAGTACAAATAATAATAATAATAAGATGTGAATAATGAAGCCAAAACAAGTATAACTAATAAATTTACCTTAAAGATATCCAAGCTTTGGTTCAAATTGTTCAATGCATTTTCATTACGTTCTGAACTTGTACCAACATGATTAAAATGGGTCAGAGTAGATGAAGAGGAGGATGATGATGCGGCCAACTGGTACTCATCAAATAAGGAAAATAATTTATTTTGAACATTTTTTAACTCCAGAGAATCTTCACCATATGCCTTTTTATAGGCAAACTCAGTGAATGACATCTTGTATCGAGGATCTAAGATGTTTGCTATTGCTAAAATGGTGCAAAAATCAAACCAATACTTCTGAAATTTTGTGATCATTTTCTTTGCCATACTTTTCATGTAATCATCTCCATCTGTCACTAATTGGTCTAAATTAACTTTTACTGCAAACACCTTAGGAAAGTACAAATTTGAAGTATGATACTTTGTCCCGGAGAAAATACATGTAATCTCATAAAACATAGACAAGAATTTTCCAATTTTCTCTATTTTTCTCCACCCTTCTTCAGAAGGACAACTCTTGTAATTAGAATCACTCAATTGCAAATGACAAAAAGCAGCTTTATAATACACAACACCTTCAAGCATAAGAAAAGTCGAATTCCATCTTGTAGGAACATCTTGTCTTAACCCTTTCTTCTCATCTAGAGATACTTGCTTAACACACTCCAAAAATTTTCTTTTCCTAGTTTGTGACCCTTTGACATATTTCACACTTTCACGAGCTTTTTCTATCTCTATCTCAATTTCTTTCAACCCATCATGAACAATCAAATTGAGAATATGAGCACAACATCGAATGTGAAAAAAATCTCCATCAGATATTAGAGCATTCCTTAATTTCAATTGACTCTTCAACATATGAACACAAACATCATTACTTGAAGCATTATCTACTGTCAATGAAAATATTTTTTTCTCAATACCCCAATGACATAACAATGACAATAATTTCTCAGCCAAGGCAACCCCAGTGTGTGGAGTTGGCATTTCACAGAAATTCAGCACTCTTTTATGTAAATTCCATTCTTTATCAATGAAATGTGCAGTCAGACACAAATAACCATCTGTAGTAATAGAAGTCCACAAATCGGTAGTTAGACATATTCGACTAGGAATCTGGTCTAACATGCTTTTAATATTTACTTTTTCCCTATTATATATCTTTATCACATCGGCTCTTGCAGTGTTCCTAGAGATAAATGACACTTCATCACACAAATACTTCATCATTTTTCTAATGCCCTCATACTCAACAAATTGAAATGGAAAATCATGCATAATAATAGCAATAGATAGTAACTCACGAAAAACATGGGCTTCAAACTTTGGAACACGAGTTAACATACTGCCATCACTATGATCTAACATCATCTGTCTAGGATCACGCATCTTTAATTTTGGACAAACTTCTAAATGCCTTTTTAAATTACCTGTGCCAGAAGAAGATACAGTTATGTATTCAATACCACACTTTCGACATCTCGATCTCGGCTTTTTGTCTGGAAAATGATCCCCTGGCAACTTGTAAAATAAATTCCAAACTTTCGAAGTTAATTTTCTTGATCGTGCTGCTTCTTTTCCTTTCAAATTTGGTTGTGGTTCGTTCACTGGTGGAGAATTTTTTTCCATATCTTCTTCCATTCCAATGCTTGGAGTGTCTTCAACTGCATACACCATATCACTTTCGTTGCTCTCCATTTTTCTGTAAATTATATTAATAATCAAATCAAACACTATATAATACGAATCTATAATAAAAATTAGTGTAAATCAGAGATCAATCTAACTGTGAACCCTCTCATAATGTTGATTGGTGAATAAACGTAAATATTGTTTCGGATTATGAAGCATAAACAGAAATTTGAGAGAGATCAACCCTGTGTGCATTTGAATAAACTGTAAATATAATTAAAGGAATGAAACCACTTATTCCTCAACAGACTGACAGAGTAATAAATTAGTGTAGTCTTACCAAGTAATAAATTAAGTTTAAGACATCAAATCGTTGGAGGCACTTAAGGCATGAAACATCACCAAATGCTTTATGAATATTAATGAAAGATTTTATCAATTCAGGGGTTCATAATAACAAAAACGAAAGCAATTCTAACAATTTTTTAAAAGCAAACTTATAATCTCTTACTCTTTTTTAATGTATTAATACACTGAGAGTCGGCGGCACGATCACTATATCTTTTCTTTTTACAAAAAGATGAAAATATAAGTGTTTTTATAATTATCAAAGAACAAAACACATCTTTGAAAAGCAAACAGAATTAACAGATGCTCCACTTACTTTTTTGATGAAGAAGGTTTGATGAAGAAGGAGATGAGAGACACTGAGAGTCGGCGGCAGGCGGCAGCTGTTTTAGGTTTTAGGTTTGATGAATTAAGATTTTTTTAGGTTTAGTTTTTAATATATACGGTGGTTTTAGGTTAATGAGTAATTACTAAAATAACCTTAGTGTTAAACATTTACATTCAAATAATAAAGGATAAATTTATAATTTAATTAAATGGTTTAAACGAATTCGAATCGGATTCGATTCGTTTATGATTCGTTTAATAAACGAATTCTAAACGAATAAACGAATTGACAAGCTCAAATTCGGATTCGATTCGTTTAATAAACGAATCGAATCGAATTGACCCATTTATTAAACGAATCCAATTTTCCAAACCCGTATTCGCTTTAAAGCGAATCGAATCGAACGAATAAACGAATCCTGACCCAAATTGACACCCCTACCACAGATTGGATGAAGAAGATAGAATAAAGCATAAGGAATGACAAGGAGGATAGTCAGGCCCTCCTTAAAACCATGATGGACCGACTGGAGAGAATGGAATGGGGAAACCGCGAGAATCCTGAAACCAGAGCTAATCAAAGAAGATGAGAAATATCAGATGGAAAGAGGGTTGTAGGTACAAGTGAGGACGATGGACCTAGGAGGAGGGGGCCTTACGGGATAAAATTCATAGTTGTGGAAAAAGATTCACAAGCAGAGGACACATGGGAAGAAGAAGAAGAGAGACGTTCGACATATTCCTCTTATGATAGTCTCCGCTACACTAGAAGAGGAGGCACAGAATACAGCGAGACTGTTCGAGAGATCCCAAGGCGTGAGGAACACCGCACCCGCGGCAACGGACATGAAGAAAAGCACAGAAGGTGACATGTCGGCCCAAATAGCGAGGTAAAATCATGGTTAAAGAAAGAGATGGCCAAGTGGGGGCAAGCCTCAAAACAGATACATGAGACGCCCGGGATGACAAAGAGGAATCTCCTCTCACAGAAGAAATAAAATCAGCAAAATTCCCGAAAAAGTTCAACATGCCGACCATGCCGCCCTACAAAGGCCATACCGATCCAAAATCCCATATTGAGGGTTTTGTACTATTGATGGAGGTCCAAGGAGTGACAGGGGACGTCGTGTGCAAGGTATTCCCCCTAACCTTGGGTGGATCCGCCATTCTATGGTATAGAAGTCTAGCCCCAGGGAGCATCGGTAGCTTTGCACAACTCAGAAAGTCGTTCGTACGGCACTTCAAAGGGGCCTGCGCCCCTAAAAAGACAATCGGAGAGCTAAGACTCATGAAGCAGTGAGATGACGAGCCCTTAAAAACCTTTATTGAGAGGTATCATAACATGGTGCTCGAAGTCGGGGGGTATAATTCTCCCGAGGCTTTGGAAAGCCTGAAGGGAGCCTTAAAAGTCGGAAGACTATGAACCCACCTAAGGATCCAAGGCACCCCAGACTATGCAACCGCTCTGGAAGTAGCCCGAAGTTCGTCTCGTTAGAAAACGAGGAAAAATCTCCCGGAGAGGGACGACCATCAGAGAGAGGACGATAAGGGCAGAGGCCCCCCGACGAGCAGACATAGAGCCCAAAAAACCACCCCCAAAACACAAGGAATCAAGCCGATACCTCGGAACAACCAGGTTAGAGGAGCCCCGACCCAGGTAAACCATGTATTCAGGGAAGATGCGTACATTCCTCTGAAAAAGCCACTGGGGCAAATCGTCATGGAGATTCAAGGAAAATGCCTCTTAATAGAACCTGACCTCAGGAGATTCCCTCATGATAAGAGAAATCAAAAAGCCTATTGCGTACATCATAATCTGAGAGGGCACACAACAGATGGGTGCAAAGATCTGCGGGAACAGATGGAAGACCTGGCGCGGAATGGATATTTAAATAAATACATTGACCATGAAGTTATTGCGACCAGAAAGAGGACACATAGCAATGACCAGTGATTCTAATCGGTCAAGGAAAAACTATAACAGAGCTCGGGAGTCAGACGTGCTAGAAACAGAACAGGCCCCGGGATTACAAGGTGGTCGGTCGGTACCAACAATGCCCATAAATGAGCCAAATATAAAGCTTTTTTCTCGAAATATCCCGCAGAAGAACTGTAAGGAGGGCAGTATGTCCCCAAATATAAATAAAACCTTCTCTTTTCAAAAGAAAAATTTTTTCCATCCGCTTTCTTAAAAAAAAAAAGAGTTGAAAGCCATATAAAAAAAACGGGGGACATACTCAACGCCCATTACAGAGGACAGTTGGCGCCGAGGCCCCTTCAACAATCGGCTCGGGGCTGGAGTTCGTTCCGCCGAGGCCCCTTCAATAATCAGCTCGGGGCTGGAGTTCGTTCCTCCGAGGCCTCTCCAATAATCGGCTCGGGGCTGGAGTTCGTTCCGCCGAGGCCCCTTCAACAATCGGCTCGGGGCTGAAGTTCATTCCGCCGAGGCCTCTTCATCGGCTCGGGGCTGGATCTCGTTCCGCCGAGGCTGATATACTATTCGACTTAGGGGTCGGGTTACGTCCCACCGAGTCGTGTTTATTGGCCTGGGGACGGAACATTCCCCCAGAACCAAATGTCTCTTTAGCTCGGGGTCCTCAGAATATTCAGGGACATACTCGATGCATAGGGTCCGTGAGAAGTATAGCACGGGGAATGATGATACCCCCGTGGCGATTGCTTGCTCCAGTGTTACTGAACATAAGGAGGAATATGCCCTTAATGTTTCGAAACACTCTCTGATCCTCACTTACCCGATGTAATGGATCCGTGAGAAAGCATAGCACGGGGAGAGATGATGCCCCCGTGACGATTGCTAGCTCCAGTGATGCCGGACCTAAGGAGGAATGTGCCCTTAGTATCCCGGATACTCTTTGATTCATTCATCATTTGGATCCAAGAGAGGCGCAGCACGGGGAGGCATTGTGCCCCTGTAGCGTGTGCCTGCTCTAGCGTGGTAAGGAGGAGCCCTCGCACAATACACAGGCTCCACAATGACCCGACGTATAGAGAATGTGCCCTTACCATTTTAAACGCTCTCTGATCCAAATCCTGGTTCGCCGGGACACTGAATTGAAAGATTCAGAATTGTGTTTTGGAGACCTCGGACAGGACGCTGTTTTGAGGCATCCGTATTGTTTTTTATACTTGCGAAACGTTTTGTTTTGGGATAAGCGATAAGTCGCCCCCGCCTTTTAATTTTATTTTCCACAGATTTGTTTTTGTTTTTCACTGGTCTGGTAAGGGGATGCCCGTGCCAGATTCGGTAGGGTTTCAAAAGGTTGATTCATTTCCCTTCTGAATAAGTCCCACTTGATTAATCGGCTCGGGGCTGGATTCATTCCGCCGAGGCTGCTTGGTTAATCGACTCAAGGCTGGATTCGTTCCGCCGAGGTCAGATGTTTTCTTTCCGGCTCGGGTCTGCTCTTGTACCGCCGAGATCGATGTTTGTTTCAGCTCGGGGTCGGGTTACGTTACTCGTAGTCGGCTTCTTTGGACTGGGGATGTAATATTCCCCCAGGACCAAGTCTTTTCTCAGCTCGGGGTCGGGATACGTCCCACCGAGTCTACCTCTTTGGACTGGGGACGTAACATTCCCTCAGGTCCAAGTGCCTTTCTCAGCTCGGGGTCGGGATACGTCCCACCGAGTCTACCTCTTTGGACTGGGGACGTAACATTCCCCCAGGTCCAAGTGCCTTTCCGGCTCGGGGTCGGGTTAAGTCCCACCGAGTCTATCAGACCAGACTGAGGACGGAACATCCCCCCAGGACCAAATATTTCTCTCAGCTCGGGGTCGGCTCACAGGCAGGTCTCGAATAAGCATGTGGAGGAAAAAATTCAAAACAGATTATGAAAAACAGAATAAACACATGAAACATATATTTAATTGCTTAAGTTGCGGATGAGAAAAGTTTATCACAAGAAAAGAAAAGTATGTCGAGTTTACACAGGGCCCCATTCGGGTTACCCCCTTGTCAGTCAGCCCGCGCAGGGGCAAATAGCTCTCCTTCAGAAGGACCGGATGGCGGATGGCTCGACTCGGCCTCTGGACAAGGGACATCAGCTTCCACTTCGGCAAACAAATAGGCCTCGACAAGTATAGTTTCATGGGCAGGAAGAACCTCAGGTCGGATCTCTTCTGTGGCAGGGGCATCAGGTCGGTCTTCTTGAGGAGCTGGGAGGACCGGGGCAATCAAAATTGGGTCGGGATCCATCACCTCCTCGGGGGAAAGGGGCAGCCACTTCTGAAACTCATCATCGGATATTTCCCCTTTGCAAAAACGAATGGCTGCATGGATTGGCCCCATGTCTAGGTCGGGCAGCACCGTTGGTATAATCTCAACACAGTCACCAACCCCTTCATGACGGATTGCATCCCTCTCGGCCTCCAACTCAACCTCTTTCCTCTTAAGCTCGTCACGAAGCCTCGCCAATTCTTCATCCTTGGCCCGCACTTTAAATTATTCACTGCATACCTCCACCTGCAAGACCCTAATCTCGGCCTGAGCAGCTTTCAAATCCTCTTTAGCACCGTCGGTATTTTTTCTCTCCAAAGAGGCAGCGGCCCTTAAAGCTTTGTTTGTACTGATGGCCTCGGCCGCTGCTATCTCATGTTTCTTTATCGTCTCCTCCGCATTAGCCAGCTTGGTCTTCACTTCGGAAAGCCGATTCTGGAGCCTCTAAGCTTGGCCGCCCTCGAACAAAAGGCTCAAAAAGAGGTCCTTATTCTTGGCCGTAAGGTAGTTTGCCTGCCAAGAAGAAACAAAAGAATCAGAAAATAAACTAAGTCAGGAAGACACGGCAGGAATGAGGGAAAGTAACACAACCTTAGCCATCTGAGAACATAGCTCCGCAACCACCTCCTCGGGGGAAAGGTCCTCGTACCCCGGAATCTTCTCTGGAGGTATGGCCTCGGCCAGCTCATTGAAAGCCGGCACCAGATGAGAAGTAGCTTCCCTAATATCCTTCCCGAGGTCGTCAACGCCAAGGATCACGGAACCCTTCTGCTTCTTAGAAATACCCCCCGACGACCTCCTCTCCTGCCGAGCAGGAGTCTCCTTGTTCTGAGCCCGCTCCTCCTCCAACTCCCGACTTAGTATTGGGTCCATAGCACCAAACAGACGCTTCCTTCTTCTAGAAGACCTTGGAGGATTACCAGGGCGGGCAGCACCCATCGAAGGCACCCCGGAAGGCAAAAACAGACCTTGAGAGCTCGGACGCCCCACCTCTTCAACCACCTTTCCAGCCTCAGAAGTTTCAGGCCGTTTCCGAGAAGTACCGGCTCCACCTGGGCTAGTTTTCTTCGCAGCACCAGTCAACCGATCAAGGTATTTTGGTCTCTTCGACATACCTGCAAAAGCAAAGGCAAAAGAAGGGTACAGGGCCTGAGTATAAAAAAAAAAAGAGAATAGACAACATCAAACATGCCAAATAAGCGTAGGAGTTAGCTGGAAGATCAATAGGAATCTACCTATCCGACCCGGGACCTTGGGAGGAAAGGCCCGAACAAGTCCCGATTCGGCAAAAGCCGTATCATTTACCAACTCCCTCCAATGGGCGGCATATCACCGAGCGCAGCCTACCCGCTTCCGGACCTGGCGGGAGACCTTGGGAGCATCCCTCCAACAAGCTAGGAGGAATAGAAAAAAAGGGTGAGGATCCAAGCATAAAAACTAAGGGTAGGAAAACTAAAGGTCAGACTCATGACCTCCCGCTCTGAAGATGTTCGGGACTATGATCTCCTCTTCACACGATCTCAGGGCCCGTCCCCAATCTCCAGTGGCCCAGAACCAAAGATCTTTGAAATTCTTGTTAGAGTCAGGGAGTTTACGGACAACGTTTGATGAGTCGGCATAGGCAGAAAGGTAGTACCAACCATGGTAAGTCTTTGGGTTGGCCTTCAACCGGTATAACCTATTCACCTCTTCAAAAGAAGGTTCGCCAAGCCCCGCCCGATGCCAAACTACATACAAACCGGCCAAGATCCTCCAGCTGTTTAGACTCAATTGACAGGGGGCAATCTCCATCTCGGCCAGCATCCAGGCGAAGTAGGGTTGAATTGGCAGCCGGAGCCCACACTCAAAGAAAGCTGGAAGAAGGGCCACAGAACCATCGTCGGGCTGACTGGCACGATCACATAGGAGAGGGACCTCAAGAGCAATATCTATCGGGATGTCATATCATTGCCGAAGCAGTGCTAGATTATCCTCGGTTATCTTAGAAGGCCGATCCATGTCCAGAGCCGAGCTGTCAAAATCACCGGGCTCCAGATCCTTCAGAAGGGGTGGGGGTGGTGTCGAGGTCTTCCACGCTGGGTGCCCCCGAGCCCGAGGAAAGCTCTTCAGCAAGGGGAGTCAAGGGTTTAGCAGGGTTTTCAGGGGAAGAACTGTCGTCAGACATCCTTGGCATCCGAAAAAATAAAAAGGGAAGGTCAGTCTACAACCATATTCTTGAAAAACGACCAAGGGTTCGCAAGCTATCCTAAGTTTCCAGGAGAAACTAAATCTATGAAGTCCTAAGTGCCATAGCAACATCCGAGAAAAACCATGAAATCTACAACAAAAAGCACAGCAAGCAAGAAAAAAAATGATGAAGAAGGTCGTTCGGAAAACTTACTTGATCTCTGCTCGTAAAATGGGAGATGCGTTGAGAAGCTTTGGCAAAAACCGAACCGGACGTATCGTAGTCGAAAAGAAGGAAGTTTTGAAGAAAACAAAGTTTTGCCAAACATATATAAAGTTATCGGTTCACATTCTCATAGTAAAACGACGGAACAGTTCCAACCGTCAGATCATAATGAGGTCTTGGATGTACGCCAAGTGTCGACCTCGGAAGCAATTCAATAGAGATGAATGAACGGGTGAGATAGAATGCATTTAGGTGCTAGCAGCGGACGGTTGATCTTGTTCACTTTTGGCGGGAAACAGACAGATGCTCGACAAGTGTCTGGTTGGGGGTAAAACCCTAAAAAGTGATTTGATGGGCATTTATAGCAGATGTGACGACTGCACGTCTCGAGAAAGAAGTGCCCGAAAAGGCGGTGAAATGTTTTATTTTGACAAGGGAAATGATTCAAAGCCAAGCACTACATTCGGAACCGAGGACATTATGGTAGCACGCCAGTAAAACTACTCCTTTTATAGTTCCCGGCACCAACTCGCATACTCGTTGGAACCAAGAACTAGGGGACAGATGTTGGCGGTGTAAAAAGACCCTATGACAGTTAAGCAGCATGACAAGGGTAAAAGGGGTAATTCCCATCTTGGTCGAAATCATTAAATGCCGACCCGACCACATTAATAAGAGACCGACCACTTGAGACCAGGTGACCGGACACTATCAGTTTGGCGACATCATTCTCAGCTCATAAGCCCATAAATGACCGACCATGTCTAGACCGACCAGATGGCGAAGCATGCCTAGAAGATAAAGACATCCTATTTCTACGGGGAAAAAGGATAAAATTATCCTACTTTCACACAGAAATTGATAAGTCACTGTCCTGATAGGATAAATGAAGTGAAGTCAGTTTTGGATTAGGAATCCTCATAGGAAAATGAGATTGTTTCAACTGGGAATCCTTATGCTAGAAAGAATCTGATTTCTCTGTTATTATAAATAGGAGGGTAGAGTGTGTGTAAAAGGACATCAGAATCATTACCATCAGACTTGTAAAAAGCAAGAAGCAGAGCTGAGAAGTGTATTTGAGTAATAAAAGTATCATCCTTTTTGTGCCCGTGGACGTAGGTCAGACCAAGATCCGTCGAACCACGTTAAACCTCTCTGTCGATTGGTGTATTTATCTGTCTTTTGCTAAGTTTGCTTTCGGTTCCCCCATAACCGAGCAAATTCACTATTGATGGAGGATTGTCTCAGGAGTAAAAAACTCATATTGCCCTTGAGACCAAAATCAGCCGTCAACAATATATATTTTTTTAACAAAGATATTGTTTCAAAATTCGAACGAATATATAACAAGTTAACACTTGATCATCGCGCTAAGCGTATCATATACTTGCATTCTTATTTAAATAAATTAAAACACAATACATATCTTCATTTGGAATTGTTTCAACTACAACCAAATTAATTTTAGTCTGATTCAATTATTAGCGCCAAAGCACTCGATGAAGGATTTTGATGATATAACGCAAGGGAATTAGCGCATTCGCGAGCATTACAAAAAGATGTCAAAGCAAATGGTTGTAAAGACTAAAGAGCTTAACAAATATATTTAGTGTAGTCTTATAGTTTAGGGCTCTCAATGTAAGTGAATTAATAATTTAAGTATTCTAAACTCATAGAACTCATACACATTCATATAGATGCATCAAGGTCATGTGTAAAATTTTTTTAAATCTTCAAATCTTGAGTTTCTGCACTGTGACGGGCATACTGGTCTCTGATACCGGCATACCAGTGTCCATGTTCTATCTTGGACAGTTTTGCATGCTCTTTGGAACCGAACTACTCCATACTGGTCAGTCTGGAGTTTGTATAGGTACTGGAACCTAGACAGATCATACAAGTCCTCATACCGATTAGCTAACCGGCAATGGATCACCATACTGGTCAGTAATCAGATCGGTGTGTGCTTTAGTCTTCAACAATCATATACTTTATAACCGTTTATATTACAGGACTGACATACCAACCCATGTAGACCGGCATACCTGTCTCAGGATAGAGAGCTTATGGCAGTTTTCACCTTTATTATATATCGAGCCCTAATTTCATTTTTGCATGCTTCTTAGACCTTCTGACATTTCTTTAAAAGCATAAATAGAGAGTTCTCCTTAACCTTCATTATCAAACACTCTCTTTATAATCAAAGCTCACACACTTCACATTCATACACATTTAGTGAGCTTGAAATTACTTGGGTTATGAACTCACACCTTTGATCTTCTTTATATATTGTGAGTACCCGAGTTGTGTTATAAACTTTTTATATCTTAAACACTTGTGGTAGTGAAATCCCTTATTGAGTGAGTATATTCAAATCAAAATGGTGATTTAGTGTAAAGGTTTAAAAGTGAACTTATGTGATAAAACTATTTTGTAAAGGTTTGAAGTGAATTTAGGGGACAAAACTTTTGGTTGTGAGTGAGCTACGAAAAACTCACGATGTAAAGTGTGGAATCACTTTTGGATAGTGGAAAACTTCAAGCGCAACTTGGAAGAGTAGACGTAGACATTATTAACCGAACTACTATAAATTCGGTGTCAATTTCTCTAACCCTATCTCTTTAATTTATTTTACGTTTTATATTAAAATTTTATATTATTTAGCATATATAGCTTGCCATCGATAAAATTAATTATTGGGTGTATTAATTGTAAAAATTAAATTCAAAGCTTAATCGGTAAAAACTACCATCTAAGTAGCTTAAACTCGTAAATATTTTTAATTACGTAATATTTGGTCAATACTCAATTTACCCCTCCTTAATATAATTAGTGTCGTATGAGTGTTTATAGGAAATTTCATCAATATGTTTGCATCATTAATGACGATGATTAGTCTAATTAAAGCTTTGTAATGAATATATCTTTAGAATTATGTGTGTACACAATGCCAACGAATATGATAATATGGAGCAAAAGTGGATCGGGTCATGCTATCATGAGCGACCCGTCCAAAATCACCAATTCAAAGTAACTTACCTAACAAAATAAAATATAAAATTATATAAGTTTGATCGTTTTTATAATAATAAAAAAAAAAGAACCAAAACTAAGTAGTTTTTATTAATATTTTGTCAAATTTTTATCATTAATAATATTTTGTCAAAGTTTTATCATTAACTCACTATTTTGTACAAATATTGTTTTTCTTTACATTCATACTTTAACAATTTTCCTTTTTAAAAGCAAAGCTAATTTTACTATTATTTTAGTTTCAGAGAATTCTCTTATTTGTTTTGAACGAGGTCTGTATCTATTACAATCCGTTTCAGCTAAAGCTTCTAGTGGTTGATCTTTAAAAAAAAAATTAACTTTTTTTTTTATTTAGTATAGGGCTCGCACTTTATGCGGGTTGAACACATTTTTTTATTATAATTTCATATCATAACAAAAATCTTAATAAGATTTGAGGTATTGATCTTATAAATGATCCGAATTTAGTTGGTTTTATAGTTTAAATGAGACAATTGATTTACTAACACTTAATATTTATGTCTTATTTGTTTGTCTATCAATTCTCAAACGGTATTTCTAATTCACATTAAAGTCTTTCTCTCGTCTAACTTTCTCATTTGAAAACATATTCATAATTATAAATAACTTTAAAAATATTTAATATTCTTTCGAATGAATTTTAATGAATTTTAATATAATTTATTAAATTTAAGTTTAATTTTTCTTATCGAACTTGAAATCTTGATCGTCTTATACAAGAGCAAATAATCAGAGTTTACATCATGAAACATAATAAATAATAAAAAAATTCATGAAAAAATTTATAGAAATAATTCAAATTAAAATAACAAATAACAATAGACTCAAAAACTAAAAAATTGTATAGTTTTTGTGGTCAACTGCTATTTATGTCTCCTATTTTAATAGGAGACCATATTTTAATATTGTAATAGATTTTTTATTTTAAATTTATAAGTTACTAATAAAAAATTAATTGTAGGGATTAGGTGTCACAAATATTTTTTGTATTTTAATAGATGATTACAATATATATTTTTATTATAATAAATAATAAAAAAATTAATTATAGAGATTACGTACCACAAATATTTTTTAAAATTTTAATGTGACTTATTTTTTTAATTTAATAATAAGAAATTAGATTATTAATTAATTAAATTAATATGTTTTTTATTTTAATAGGAGATTATGTTTTTATATTGTAATAGGTTTATTATTTTAGTTTTACAATTTAATAATAAAATATTATAGAGATATTTTAATTTTATAATTTTATAATAAATATGAGATTTTATTTTTATATTGTTATATGTTTCTTATTTTAATTTTATAATAGAAAATTAATTGTACATATTAGGTGACACGTATTAAATCATTAGGTTTCTTATTTTAATAAGATATTATATTTTTATTTTATAATAGGTTTCTTATTTGTTATTAATTACTTAATTAAATTAATAGGTTTCTTATTTTAATCGGAGATTATATTTTTATATTGTAATAGGTTTCTTATTTTAATTATATAATTTAATAATAAAATTTTATAAAGATTTTTTAATATTATAATTTAATAATAAATAAGAGATTTTATTTTTATATCGCAATAAGTTTCTTATTTTAATAATTATTATTTTAATTTTATAATTTCAAATTAAAAAATTAATTTTAGAGATATTTTAATTTTATAATTTGATAATAAAAAATTATTATAGAGATTAGGTGACACATATTGAATTAATAGGTTTCTTATTTTACTACGAGATTAAGTTTTTATTTTATTATATGTTTCTAATTTTAATTTTTAATAATAAAACTAATTTTAAAGATATTTTAATTTTATAATTTAATGTAATAGGTTTTTTATTTAATAAAATTTAATAGTGAGCCACTACATGGTGCGATAGGGAGACTTGAAAATATTTAACTTTTATATATATATATAACTTTAATGGACAAATGTTTTGACATTATGTTATGAAAAAAAATAAAATAATATTTTGAAATAGAATAAAAGTGTTTTAGATAATTTAACTCTTTAAAAAAAAATTAATTTCTATTCATCAAAAGCCCAAATTTTTAGCTTTCGCTAGTAGAGACAAAATAATTTTTTTAATCTTCAAAAACTTTACTTTAAATACAACCAAATACACCAAAAATTTTAAAAATAGCTTTTGAAATTAAAAATAATAATAATAATAAATTCAACCCAAAAACCACTTAACATAAGCTGAAAAGTGTTAAAAATAAATTAGATCTAAAAATTTTCCTCTTATGTCATCATTAGACCTTAATTGATGAAGTCGTTTTTTCGGTTAAAAGGACACCATAGATTACTGTTGGGTTAGTTCTTTGGCTATCTCTAATATATTAGTATCCTTTATCAAGATTTCTTTCAAGGCAGTTTGTATTTTTGTGTTCTTTTACGTTTCTATGTTTATTGTTGGTTGTATTTGGGGTTTTTAATAGCCACTCTATTGACGAATTCATTTTCCTCTCGGTTATGAGATTTTAATAGTGAATAAAGTTATGTTATTTTATGTATATTTTGCTCTATTAGGCTACGTCCTACCTATGATTAATTCTTAAATTTTCCTAAGTGTATTGTAAGCCCAGTCCCCAATTGGTGCGGTTTGGTGGCAAATGACTTAGGATTTGGTTGACAGGTCTTAGATTCGAGTACAAGATGTGCTTTTCTTTATAAGAGTTTAGGATAGTCGGAGGTTTTATTAACTCCGTTTAAGCCCGATAGAATGGTTTGATAGCGGAGTTTTAAAAAAAAAATTTGTAAACCTATACTGCCTTGATGTAACCTTAATATTTTTATTCCTTTTATGCAATATTGTCATATTCCTGGAAAAAAAAAGTACGTGATTAATAAAAAAAAAGTATGTGATTAATGTTGATATTCTTTTCAAACAGAATTTATCATGCTTAAAAGTCAATTAGCAAAGTTGATATACATCAAAAGGGGGGGAAAAAGATGGCAATATCTTTCCGGCCTTTGCCTTCCAATGTCAAATATCATAGGCCCTAAAAATGGGCTTTAAAAAATTAGAGATGCCATTCCTTTGTTCGACCTCTTTACATGAAATTCCATTATTGGGTTATGAAAGTAATCAATCTGGAATCACGGGTAAATAAGCAAATATTGTTAACAATTTATGCTTACTCTTGATTATAATATGTATAAGAATAAGATCAAATTTCACCCATTGGCCTAGGACATTAAAGAGAGAGATGATCGATACTGGGGGACAGTCCGCACAAACCGTTAGTTAGGCCTCAAAATATAGACTAAAATTAGGGCCTCAAATTTGAAATTTTTTTTTAATCGATAGAATCTCTTTTTAGAAACCCATCTATGACCTTCCAAAACTCGGACATTTCAAAGCCGCCCATGCTAAAGAGAAGCAGCTAGCATCGGTTTACATTTTGTTTTACTTTACAAACTTTCAGATATCAGAGTCTATGAAACTAATGAGAAGTATCTAGTAATAGAACCAACAATTATTATCCCTTTTTGTTTAATTATCCACACTTCGGGAACGCAGTTGGCATTTACTCTTGATTTAATTAAGCACACAAATATTAGTAACCCGAAAGACATGAAACAAAGTGGAAAAATTGTAGTTGAGCTAACCTGTGTACCTTTTAAAGACTATAACATCAAGTTTACGTACTTTTGACGTCATTTTGCTCTCTTTTGAATCATTGTATCATTAAGCTCAATAAAATATAAATATCTCTTTATGATTTATGTCCAAATTGATTTAAGTAATCTCCGATCTCGCTTCACTTATAACAACACAATTCGTTCCCATTTTCTCACAACGGCATTAAGAAGTCTATATGTTGTATATGTTTAAATCATCTTAATTATAATTCTATTATTTTCTCCTTAATTGATATTGCACCAATTTTCTTCCAAATTTCTTCATGCCTTAACTCCATCTAATAGGCATTCTAATTTTACTATAAAAGCTAGGAAATACGTTAGTAATGCATTAGCAGAGATGTTTTAACTTTCAGATAAAAGAATAAGAACGAACAAGAAGCTCAAATATGGCATTAAAGTTAATTTTTCTTCACAGAGATTTGTTGTTGAATGTTAATAAATTAAATACTGCATTTATACAAAAGTGTTGTTCAAAATCATTATTTTTTGTTGCTTTAATGAAACTTATACCGATTTCGATACTTGGACACTTAAAATAATGAACTATTTTTAATAAAGTACTGACTAATATATGAAGAATCCAAATCATATAAGAGATACAGTTTTGTCATCAGATGTTTTCAGTCAAGTATTATGTTCGATTTTATAGTGTGCAGTTTATGTACATGAAATCAGAATAGGTTGGAATCAAAATCGTTAATCGTAATCAGAACGGTGAAGCATTTGTGGATTGATTTTGGTGAAATCTTGGAGCATGGGGCTTTTAAACTCTTCTCCTTATCCCAAATATAATTAAACTTTGTAGAGATTGCAAGTGGATGTTACTCTCACATTGCGAGTGATTGTGTGTGATTTTTTTAAATTTTATTGATGGTGATTTTTGGACCCGAGAAGATCTGAAATATGAAGAAGGGTATTAAGAGAATTTTGCTTATCAAGGTGGGGCCCAAGGTCTTTACGAGGATGAGGATCCAGGTCCAAGGCTCAAATTCGACTACATTTGAAGACCGACCCAATCATGTCAATTTTGGCTTTGAAGCATTGTGAGGGGGGCTCTGGATAAACTAGCAAAGGCATAGTCATGTATACCCGGGGAGGGTGATCGTTGGAAGATACAAGTTAGAAGAAAATCATAATAGTTCAGGCCGTCATCAAGGGAAGCTAATTATCAATATTTCTACATGCGAAGAGGCTTAGTGCTGGTTTGACTTTTCTGAAGAGAAAGTAAGGAGAGTGAAGTTTCTTTTGCCGACTCGATCTGTTAGTAACTCTGCAAGGAAGGACGTCATCTGTTTCGGGATATCGACTCGAGGATATTGGTCGGGGTTGTAGCATTATGCTCTTAGACAAAAGTTTGAGCCTCCCAATGATTGATAAGATAGGAGTAGGTTCGCGGCTGATGAGATGAAAGAGGGCTTCAGACTTATTGACTGACACACGCAACTGCGTGAGTGGTTGACGTGTAGGTTTGCACTTGGGCATAGTGTGTGGCAATTACCAAGAATGGTGCATTAATGAGTTTCAGATGGCAGAGAGTGGTTGTGTCAGATGGCGCAACTACTACTTATAGTATTGGTTGTGGAAAAGTGCCTACGTAATAATGACTTGGTAACGTGGATGACGTCACGAGTTGGCAGAATAATAGTTTTAGACACACTATATAAAGGTGTTGAGAACTTATTGTAAGTGATTAGCTAAATTTATCCACGCTTAACTTGTAAAAGAGAGTGAAAAAACCAAGTATAAACGAGAGCTAGAACAAGTCGGTCAGACCCGAGCTCATAATAAAAAGTTTATCTCATTTACATCTGTGGATGTAGGTTGGGTCCATTCCGCCGAATCACGTTAAATTCTTTGTTTTGTATGTTGTTTCTATCTTTTGCCAAGTTTTCTTTTGGTTCCCAACAAACCAAACAAATTCACATGTGATGGAGGTTTGTTCGATGAGTAATTTTCCTGAATTGCCATTGGACCGTCAACAATTGGTGCCATCTGTGGGGAACTTGTACGAAAAGTGAAAAATACGTTAAGATAAATGGCGGGAGACGAAAACTACAAAACTTCATAGGCCTCCACGATAGAGTGAATAGAGAAGATGGAAGAAACTTTGCGAAATGATAGAGAGAATGCTCGAAAAGAGAGGGAAACGACCCGGAGAATGAAATATGTGGTCGTATCTAACACCACGCCAACCGGGGAGCCATGAGAAGAAGAGGGAAGACAGACCTTGGAATCATCTTGCAACAGCCCGTGTTTCGGGGAAAGTGATCAGGTACTGTGCCCGGAGGAGAGAGGCGAGGCACCGAGTTATGAAAGATACCGCGCCCATGGTGGAGGGCCCGAGGAGACCTTGGGGCGCAAGCACAGCAACTCTGAGGGCCAAATGAGGAGTTGTCTCCATAAGGAGATGAAAAAATAGAAGGAAGGGGGACGCGAAGTGACCAAGACATAGAGACAACATCCCCTTTCACGAAGGAAGTGTTGGAAATAGAGGTTACAATGAGATTTTCCATGCCCACGATGGATGTCTACAAGGGCAACAGTGACCCCAAGTCCCACATCGAGAAGTTTGTCATGTTGATAGAGATTCAGGGAATGGCAGGGGAGGCCATCTACAAGGTATTTCCATTGACTTTTTAGAGGATCAGCCAGCTTGTGGTTCATGAACTTGACCCCGGGAAGTATTAGCAGCTTTCCCCAACTAAGGAAGTCTTTTGTACGTCATTCTAAAGGAGCATGCGTGCCAAGGAAGTCGGTGGGGTCGTTGAGGTTGATGAAGCAGAGAGACGATAAGTCTTTGAAAAGCTTTGTTGATAAGTACCACAATCTGGTAGACCCAGCCACAGTTTCAATTCGGAACCGGAACCGAATCAGTTGGAACCGGAAGGTTCCGGTTCCGGTTCCGGAACCGTTGGCGACCGATTTGGTTGGGGTTCGACCCCAGCTCGAACAGGTCGGAACTGGTGGAACCGTACGGTTCCACCGGTTCTACGGTTCCAATCGGAACCGTAGGGTTCCAACAGGAACCCTACCCCAACGGCTAGTAGCCGTTGGCTCCCTGCCCAATAGTAAAAAAAAAAAATTTTAAAAAATTATAAATTAAAATATAATTACTAATATATTCCTAATAACAGTAATAAAACTGTTATATTTATGGGCATTTTTGGTATAAAAAAAATTCTAAAATTCTATAAATATGATTCATTTTTCATTATTTCAACACACCAAATTCTCAACTCTCTCATTTTCTATAATTCTCTTATTCTCAATCTCACTTCAATACAATTCTCTTATATCTTATTATCAATCTCAATTAAACTTGTTGTTAATTTGTTAAAATTTTAACAATTATTCATTTTCTTATTTTTCTTCCTAATTTCTCAAACGAAAAATGGCAAGCTCATCTGAGAACATAATGTCAAATATGCCAACCCAAGAGAGCGGCTCTAGTGTCAGTGCACAATCACGGAGAAGAGAAGTTAAGGCTCGGTCCTCGAATATTTTCAAAATTCATTTTAATTTGGAACGCCTAGAAGATAATTCACAACGAGCAATTTGCAATTATTGTGGGGTTATCTATAAATTTTCTGGTGGATACGGCAATATGATCAAGCACATGGAAAAACATCATCCGGTTGAATTTGGCATTGATACGACGCAAACTCAAATGGCCAGGTACACATCATCTAGTAGATGTACGAGTGCTGTAGATTTATTTAAATATTCTGATGCAAAAAATAGAGAAGAATTTGCGAAATTAACTTGTATGGCACATCTTTCTTTAAGCTTTGGTGAAAAACTTCATTTTACTAATTACGTGCATAATGCTTTAAATCCTGCTGCATGTAGAATGACTCGAAACACAAAAAAACGTCATATTTTTAAATTATACAAAGATGGTAAAATTATTTTAAATGAAATATTTAAAGAGATGAAAGGTCGTATTTCTTTATGTTCTGATATTTGGAGTGACCATTGGCAAACACACTCATACATGGGTGTGACTTGTCATTGGATTGATACATCATTTACCATGCAAAAACGACTTATTGCATTTAGAGTTTTTGATGACCAACATACTGCACATAATATTTATAGAATGATGAAGGTAATTTTTGATGAATATGGTTTAGTAGACAAAATTTTAACAATTGGATTTGATAATGCATCTGCAAATACTGCATCCATCAGTGATTTAAAATCCTTATGTGAACCAAATATAGGGGGTCGATTTTTTCATATTCGTTGTACATGTCATGTCCTTAACATATGTGTGCAAGACGGACTAAAATTATTATCACCTTTCCTTGATCCAATTAAAACGGCACTTAACTGTATTTGGTCATATTCTCAAGTTAGGAGAGAATGGACCAAGTTTTGTAAAATAAATGGTATTAAATCGATTAAATTTTCAAGAGATGTTCCAACACGTTGGAATTCAACTTACTTTCTTTTATGTCAAGCATTTCAATACAAAGATGCATTATGTAGTTTTTTTCTCAACATGTTCAAAATATCACACTTTATCCTAGTCAATGAGATATTTGTGAAATTTTTTTAGATATTTTAAGAGTTTTTAATGATGCTACTTTATTTTTTAGCGGTGTTTATTATCCTACAACACATTTATTTCTTCTTGAGAGTTTGAATATTGTTGGCACTCTTGATGAGCATGTTGACAGCGACGATCCTAATGATATTGTTTTATTCAAAGCCATTACTGCTATGAAAGTAAAATGGTTGAATTATTTTAGGGAAATTCCTTTACTTTATCTTATTACTGCTGTTTTTTATCCTAGATTTAAATTAGAAGGTTTGATGGTGGTTTACGAGCTTACTATGGTTATTTAGGAATATTAGATGAAATTGATATTACAAGCATAATTACGAAATTAAGAAATGATTTAATTATTTTATTTAATGATTATATTGTAAGATATAACTTAGGAACATTAGGTGAATCTAGTAGTAGCAAACCGGTAATTCAAACAAGACTTAGCGCAAGGGATCATTGGTTATTGCAACGAAATAAAAAAGCTAGAGATACGACAACTAATAACCCTGAATTAGATAATTATTTATCTACAAATTTTTAGTTTTCTAATGAAAGTTTATGCAGTAAAAATTTTAAAATCCTTGAATGGTGGAACCGGCATCAAAATCTATATCCTATTTTATCAATTATTGCTAAAGAGATATTGGCAGCACCTATTTCCACCGTTGCGGTTGAGCAAGCCTTCAGCTTGGGAGGTAATATATTGGAAGCTTGGCGATCTTCATTACATCCTAGCACTCTTGAAGAAACAGCTTGTGTGGATGATTGGACTCGAGCTGATCTGAGACAACAAGAAGATGCCCCCGATGATTTTGAAGATTTGTTCGATAATGCTTCTGCAAGTGCAACAACAAGTGCAAGCGGAACCGGAGCCGAATGATCAACTGATAATGATGATTGATAATTGTAAAATTATAATTTAAAAAGAGGATATGTCTTAAAATTGTAATGGAACTACGTGAGCTTTGATTCCTCTCACCCTTGGAGGATACGTAGGCAACTTAAATTTTTAAAAATTTAAGCTCAAGCTCTTCAATGTAATAATTTTTTTTATTTATAAAATTAATCTCATTTATTTTAATTAATTTTCAAAATTAAAAAAAAAAATTAGGAACTGAACCGGAACGGAACCGAACCAGTCGGTTCCGGTTCGGTTCAAAGTTCCGGCTTCACTTAAGTGTGGAACCGGAACCAAACCGGATTTAACCGGTTCGGTTCCGGTTCCACACTTGTGGAACCGGAAACCGGCCGATTCGATTCGTTTCCGAACCGGAACCGAACTTCCGGCCGGGTCTACAACCTGGTACTAGAGGTCGGGGCGTATGAGTTCCCAGAGGTGCTTGGGAGTTTTAATGAGCCCTCAAATTTTGGAGGTTATGGTCCCACATGAGGATCCATGAGATGCCAGACTATGTCGCGGCCTTAAAACAGACGATGAAGTTTATGTCAATGGAGGAAAAGATAAGATCGCCTGAGGAGGGACTGTTTAAAAGTCAAGCGTGCCCAGGCTGGAGAATCAGCGAGATGTGGGCAAAGACCAGAGAATACCGATCTCGAGGTAGTAGGAGTTCAGGTCGATGCCTCAGAATAATCTAATCCAAGAGAGAAGACCACCTGCCCAAGTCGCCCATGTCGCCGGAGGGATAGTGTATACCCCTGAACAGACGACTGACCCAGATAGATCGGGAAATCCAGAATAAATGCCTATTGATTGAACCCGACTAGAGAAAGTTTTCAATTGATAAAAGGGACAACATGGGCTATTGTGTGCACCATAATATGAGGGGACACACCACAGAAAGATGTAGAGACCTGCAGGAGCAGGTGGAGGACTTGGTAAGGAACAACTATCTGAATGGGTACATAGACCAAGCGGCTATGAAGGCCGAGCAGCGCCGATAGCAACAGTCATCAAGAAGCAGTGGGAGAGCCAATATGCCAGGGGGTGAAACACCTAGGATTGAGTTGTTGAATGAAATGCAATGTCAGGAGTTGGAGATTGATGGGTTTCTCTCAACCTTTGGTGCTAATGTTGAACGAGTTCTGCCTAGAGAAATTATGGCTGTTGTTCGACCTGCCAGTCTTCTGTTTCTCCGAAGAACTCAGTTCAGAAAGACATTGTTGAAGATTGTTCAAAGATACGAAGTAAATTTTTTCAATAGAGCCTATCTTAGAATGACCCTCAATGAGTTATAAGGTGGTTAGTAGATCCCCTAAATATGAATAAGACTGTCCCTTTTCTTAAATAAAAAACTTGTTCCTATATGCTTGTTTATTATTTGAGTGGGAAAGACATGTTTAATATTCTTATGAAATATTCATGATTGGAGTACATGAAGTAATACAAGGCATGTGGGAAAAGCATGCAACCCAGTGGCAGGCCAATCTCTGATGTCATTAGCAAACCCCCGAGCTGGAATGTTAACTCCCAATGACTTGCATCTTTGAGGAATGCTACAATGTGAAGCCATGTGTGGCGTTTGGCGCCTCAGGTATCCATAGCACGCTCGGTATAACGCACCTACACCCCAAGCTTGTCCAGGGCCAATGACTTGCCCATGGCCGCTTGCGTGTGGTGCTAAAATGCACTTTTGTATTTTTCTTATTTTATTTTTATTTTCTATTTAGGGGGTGACAACTCAAGCATCATGTGTGTTCCCTAGTGTCACTTGTGCAATGTCTTTAAAACCTCTTTAGGGGGTGACCCAGACACCTTAGAATGGCCTTGGCCACCAGCATACTAGAGGCTTTAGCTGTGTACTCCCTCGCCTTTAGTTGGCTTGCTTAATGAAACATGCTCCTTTTTTGATTTCCAATTGCTTTGTCCAAATATGATGCCTGAATGTGTATGCAATATGCCTCATAGTGTGTTCATTATCTTATGTCTTGCGGATATGTGCTTATCATTGTATGCTGTACTTTGTTGCTTAATTATGCTCCCATTATATAGATGGCTAACCATGAGCACGACCTTGCAGGGTCAATTCTAGGCTGACTTGTTAGACATAACGTTAACAAGTGCCGCACAGACTCAACTTGGTGACACCAACGTTTGGCACGTGACAGTTGGTATTAGAGCGTGATTCAAGCTTGCCTTGTAAAATGGCTACGAAGTCTTCCAAAAAAATTTGCTTGGATGCTGTGGAGAAAAAACTAGGGGATTTGATAGCTACATCACAACACTCACGAACAAAACTTCAGATGTCGAGAATCTCAGACAAACTATCAAGGTACTTGAGGCCTTAACAGCCAGAGTGAGTACTCTGGAGACTCAAGCTACGGGTGCTAGCACTAGTGCCCTACGAGAAGGGGGAGATGCCAACAATTGGCAAGATGCTGTGAGCTCCTTAAAAGAGCAGTTGACCGAGTTGAGCGTAAGGGTGAACCTCACCGCCCTTGCTGTCTCAAACTTGCCCACGACTACTCAAAACAAAGAACTGAAGAGGTCCAAAATCCCAGAACCTAGAGTGTATAAAGGTATTAAAGACGCATAAGCCCTTGAAAATTTCCTCTTTAACATGGAGCAGTACTTCAAAGCTTCACAAATAGAAGAGGAAGGAGACAAGGTCTCAATAACCTTGATGTACTTGTCTGGAGATGCGAAATCATGGTGGAGGGCAAAACACATTGAAATCCAAGAAGGGCGATGCGCCGTTGACAATTAGGATGATCTGAAGCGTGAGCTAAAAACACAATTCCTACCATGAAATGTGGCTTACATAGCTCGACGACAATTACGAGAACTGAACATACAGGCTCCATCCGGGAATATGTGAGGAAGTTCTCCGGATTGATGCTGGATATTCGGGACATGTCTGAAAAAGACAAACTCTTCTATTTTATAGAGGGGTTGAAGCCTTGCGCCAGAACAGAGTTACAAAGACAACGAGTAAAAGACTTACCCTCCGCTCAAACTGCTGCAGAGCAATTAATAGACTACTCCCTCGAGGGGCCTCATCAAAGAGACCTATGCCAGCTCCCACTAATAATAACGATAGTGGGAATAAGAAGCCCATGACCTGGAACAACGATAGAAGTGGGGGAGCGGAAAAGAGGGTGGATTCAAGCTCTTCAAACTTTAAAGGACCGACACCTCAGAATGGTCCTCCAAATGGGAAAAAGCCCTTAAGTTGTTGGATTTGTGATGGGCCACATCGAGCTATGGAGTGCCCTAAGAAATCTAGAATGACGACCCTCTTAGCACAAGAAGAAGAGGAAGAACGACGACGTGCGGTTGAGAAGAACCCAGAAAATGAAGAATCTGACCGAATGGTGGCATTGAGAATGCTCAACGCCCTAAACAAACAGCCAGAAATTCAAAAGTTCTTGAGAAAAGGCCTTATGTTTGTTGATGCATTGATTAATGGGCTCGCAGCAAAAAACGTTATGGTGGACATGTGGGCCACCAATAACTTTATTTCTACCGCTGAAGCGAAGCGTCTGGGGCTCAAATTAGAGCGAGACGCGGGCCGTATGAAAGCTGTCAATTCACAAGCGCTATCCACGAGTGGGTTAGCGAGACAAGTAAGAGTGAAGATCGGCACGTGGGAAGGTCAAACTGACCTTTTAGCAGTTCAAATGGATGACTTTGATATTGTCATAGGAATGGACTTCCTGCTCGACAAAGGGGCCATCCCCGTCCCAGCTGCAGGGAGCTTATTGATCATGGGGGAGAAACCTACCGTAGTACCAGCAAAGGTAAAACCTCCCACGGAAAGAAAACTATTATCTGCAATCCAGTTTAAGAAGGGGATCAAGAGGCGAGAACCGACATTCATTGCCATCTCTACATTAATTGGAGAAGGGGGAGAGGAAACTACTGTACCTGAGATCAACAAGGTGTTAGAAGAATTTATAGAAGTGATGCCCGACCAGCTCCCCAAGGTCTTACCTCCGAGGAGATCCATTGATCACCAAATCGAGTTAGTTCATTCAGCAAAACCCCCGGCAAAAGCACCTTATCGAATGGCTCCACCAGAATTAGCAGAGCTTCGCAAGCAACTAAATGAACTATTGGAGGCAGGCTTCATCATACCTTCGAAGGCCCCATATGGAGCCCCGGTCTTATTTCAGAAGAAGCAAGATGGAAGACTGAGATTGTGCATCGACTATAGGGCTCTGAACAAGTTGACAGTACGAAACACCTACCTCATTCCCATTATAGCAGATTTGTTTGACTAGTTGAGTGGGGCAAGATACTTTACGAAGCTAGACTTACGTTTGGGATACTATCAAGTGAGAATCGCCGAAGGGGATGAACCGAAGACGACTTGTGTTACCCGATATGGAGCATTTGAGTTCTTGGTAATGCCGTTTGGGCTGACTAATGCCCCTGCTACTTTTTTCACATTGATGAACGAAGTCTTCCATGAATATCTTGACAAATTCGTGGTGGTTTATCTGGATGACATCGTAGTCTATAGCACCACCTTGGAGGAACACAAAAGACATCTTGCCATGGTATTCCAGAAGTTGAAGGATAATAGACTATTTGTGAAGAAGGAAAAATGCTCATTCGCCCAGGAACGCATCAGATTCCTCGGCCACATTATAGAGCAGGGCCATATCCGGATGGACATAGAGAAAGTGCGAGCAATCCGTGAGTGGAGCACCCCAACCAATGTCGGAGAATTACGGTCATTCCTTGGGCTTACCAACTATTATAGAAGATTAGTAAGGGGATACTCTAAGAAGGCAATACCCCTGACAGAACTATTGAAGAAGGAGGTAACATGGGAATGGACAGATGGGTGCAGAGAAGCCTTTGAGAGCTTAAAAGAAGCGATGGTAGAAGACCCGGTTCTCATTCTCCCAGGCATTGCCAAACTATTTGAAAGTTCAGACGGATGCTTCCGAATCTGCACTTGTAGGAGTGTTGCTACATGAAGGTCATCCTATTGCCTATGAGAGTCGTAAGCTTTCCGAAGCGGAACGATGATATACAGCACAGGAAAATGAGCTACTGGCAGTAATTCATTGTCTGCGAGTGTGGAGACATTACCTTCTGGGGTCGATATTTATGGTGAAAATATATAACTCCGAAATCAGTTATTTCCTCACTCAACCGAAGCTTACTTCGAAACAAACTCGATGGCAGGAATTTTTAGCTGAATTTGACTTTCATTTTGAGCATAAAGCAGAATGTTTGAATCATGTGGCAGATGCTTTGAGTCGAAAGTCAGAACTTATTCACTTAAAGGCGTTGGCCAACATGTCTTTCAGCACCATATCTACACCTATCCGAGAACTCATTAGAAATAACTTGGAAAAGGACCATGTCTCTAAAGCACTTCTTAAGTTAGTCAGTGAGGGAAAGGCTCGTCGGTTTTGGCTCAAAGATGGACTTTTGTGGACAAAGGGAAACCACTTGTATGTTCCCAAGTCAGAAAACTTACGGAGGATTCTCATGAAGGAATGTCATGATACGTTATGGGCCGGCCACCCGGGTTGGCAGAGAACTCATGCATTATTAAAATAAGGATACTATTAGCCTCAGATGCGAGATGATGTGACGGAATACACCAAGACATGCCTCATTTGCCAGCAAGATAAAGTGGAGAAGTTGAAGACTCCTGGGTTATTGGAACCATTGAGTGTCCCCAAAAGGCCATGGGAGAACATCTATCTTGACTTCATAACCAACCTTCCAAAAATTGGTGAACTAACCAACATCTTGGTGATTGTTGATAGGTTCTCCAAATATGCGACATCCATACCAGCACCGAAATATTACAAGGCGGAATACACTGCGAAGTTATTCTTCAAACATGTGGTGAAGTATTGGGGCGTGTCTAGACAAATTATGAGAGATCGAGATCAGAGATTTGCTGGAACCTTCTAGTCTGAACTCTTCAAACTACTTGGTTCCCAACTGAACATGTCTACAAGTTACCACCCTGAGACTGATGGGCAGACAAAGAGATTCAACTGAATGCTAGAGGAGTACTTACGCCACTTTGTTAGTGCCAATCAGAGGAATTGGGCACAACTTCTTGATGTTGCCCAATTTTACTTCAACTCCCAGAAGAGCTCGGCCACCGGTAAAACGCCTTTTGAGATTGTGATGGGTCAACAACCTCTGCTCCCACACACAGTGACAGAGTATACAAGGAAGAGTCAATGAGCTTTCAACTTCACAAAGGAATGGAGAACAAATGCAGAAATTTCTCGAGCGTACCTGGAGAAAGCCTCCGCGAGGATGAAGAAATGGGCAGACCAGCATAGAAAACCACTAGAATTTCAACCGGGAGATTTGGTGTTGATCAAGCTAAATCCAGAACAAATGCGGTTCAGAGGGAATATAGACAAGCGGTTGGTGAGGAAGTATGAAGGGTTGTTGCCATTCTTAAGAAAGTGGGGAAGGCTTCCTAAAAATTTGAGAGTCCAGCGTGGATGAAGATGCACCAAATTTTTCATGTCAGTAGGTTGAGACCATTTCATGCAGATAGCGGTGATGCAACTCGCAACCAACCAAGATGACCGGAGATCGAAGAACCAACTAGGAAGAGAGCCATGAAGGAAGTTGAGGAGATTTTAGCAGAAAGAGAGATGAATGGAGACCAGCAACATGGAAAGGAGTTTCTAGTGAAGTGGAGAGACCTGGACGATGAAGAGACTAGTTGGGAGAGAGCCGAAGACCTGCAACAGTTTAAATAGAAGATCGAAGACTTTACAACCCTTCAGCGTCGAGACAAGAGAGCCGAAGACCTGCACCAACCACATCAGATGAGTGAAGACTTTCCAGCCTGTCAGCACCGAGGTGAAGAGCAGAGGAAGAACAGCTCAGATGTGTCAACGAGGACGTCGACAGATTAAGTGGGGGAGGATGTAATGCACCTACACCCCAAACTTGTCCAGGGCCAATGACTTGCCCATGGCCGCTTGCGTGTGGTGCTAAGATGCATTTTTATATTTTTCTTATTTTATTTTTATTTTCTATTTAGGGGTTGACAACTCAAACATCATGTATGTTCCATAGTGTCACTTGTGCAATGTCTTTAAAACCTCTTTAGGGGGGTGACCCGGGCAGCTTAGAAGGGCCTTGGCCACCAGCATACTAGGGCTTTAGCTGTGTACTCCCTCGCCCTTAGTTGGATTGCTTAATGAAACATGCTCCCTTTTTTATTTCCAATTGCTTTGTCCAAATATAATGCCTGAATGTGTATGCAATATGCCTCATATGTGTTTCATTATCTTATGTCTTGCGGATGTGTGCTTATCGTTGTATGCTATACTTTGTTGCTTAATAATGCTCCCATTATATAGATGGCTAACCATGGGCACGACCTTACAGGGTCAATTCTAGGCTGACTTGTTAGACATAACGTTAACAAGTGCCGCACGGACTCAACTTGGTGACACCAAAGTTTGGCCCGTGACACTCGGTGAGCGAGTTGATGTGGCATTTGGTGCCCCAAGGTAATCATAGCATGTATGGATGGTAAATGCCTTTGGTACTAGGGTACCTCTGGATTTGCATAACGTGGGCTTCGTGGGGTTTGCAGACCCAGAGCCTGCCTAGTATGGGAAACATCTCATGGAGTTGGCCGCTCCCTAGATCCATAGCTCGGTTCTCCGGGACATTGAACTATATGGTTCAAAATTATTATTTTGGGTGGCGTGGGGCAGGACATTATCTCAGGCTTCCTTATTGTTTCTTTTGGGTCAATACGAGGTATGTGATATATCACTATCGTTATGTTTGTTTTGTTTTTATTTTGGTTTTTATTTTTGATTGATGACTTGAAGTGGGACGCCATTTCCAGTCTCCATGGTGATTTTTCGGAGGTTGGAAAATTTTCACCGTGGTTAAGTCTTGGAAATAATTTTGATGGCTCGCGCTGCATTCATTCCGCCGAGGCCATGTTGGTAGCACAAAGATGGTACATTCCTTTGTGGCCAGTTTATTTGATGGCTCGTGACTGCATTCATTCCACCGAGGTCTTGTTATGATTTATTGGTATGGGGTTGGAGTTTCTCCCTCATAGTCAAGTGTTGCTGGCATAATGAAGGAACATTCCTTGTGGCCAAGCTGTTACGTTGGCTCGAGGTCGGATTACGTCCACCGATGCCTTATTATGATTTGTAGGCATATGATTGGAGTTTCTCCCCCATGACCCAGTGTTGATGGAACAATAAGGGAACATTTCCATTAGGCCAAGTTGCTGCGTTGGCTCGGGTTCGGGTTACGTCCCGCCGAGGCCTTGTTATGATTTGTTGGCATGGGGTTAGAGTTTCTCCCTCATGATAAAGTATTGGTGGCACAAGAAGGGAATACTCCCTTATGGCTGAGTTGTTGCGTTGGCTCGGGGTCAGGTTATGTCTTATCGAGACCTTGTTATGATTTGTTGGCATGAGATTGGCGTTTCTCCCCCATAGCCAAGTGTTGGTGGTACAAAGAGGGTACATTCCCTTGTGGCTGGTTTACTATGGTGGCTCGGGGTCGAGTTACATCCCACCGAGGCCTTGTTACACTCATGGACATGGCATCAAAATTTCTCCCCATGGAAAAATAGCGATGTCGCAAGGAGGGAACATTCCCTTGTGGCCAAGTAATTGTATCCGCTCGGGGCTGGGTTACGTCCTGCCGAGGCCCCGTTTTTAAGTAATGACCCAATGATGGTTTTCCATAATGGTTTATGTTTTGTCTCGCAGGCCTTGGTGAGTCATTCCCTTCCGAGATTGCAGCACATCGAGAGCTTACGGTCGGCTCGAGGTGGTGCAAGATGAGTTTCTTCAAGTTGGGAAATCGAAGGATGGACAGATCAGAAATAATTTGGGTCAATTTCTTCAGACCAAGAAGGCCTAGAAGAAGAGATGAACTAGTGATGAGACATAAGTAGATATGCTAGATTGGGGTTGTGAACCCGACATGACTCTTCAAAAGGAGCACTGAAGCTTGCAGTCGTAGAACCCACTCTGAGTTCTCGGCACCGACTCACATACTCGTTGATAGCGAGAACTATGAGATAGATGTTGATGGTGATTTTCAGACCCAAGAAGTTCTGAAATATGAAAAAGGGTATTAAGGAGATTTTGCTTACCAAGGTGGGGGCCCAAGGTCTTTACGAGGATGAGGATCCAGGCCCAAGGCCCATATTCGGCTACATTTGAAGATCGACCCAATGATGTCAATTTTGGCTTTGAAGCATCGTGAATGGGTCTCGGGATGAAGCAGCAGAGGCACAATTGTGTATACCAAGGGAGGATGATTGTTGGAAGATACAAGTTAGAAGAAAATCATAACAGTTTAGACTGTCATCAAGGGAAGCTACTTCTCAATATTTCTATATACGAAGGGGCTCAATACTGGTTTGACTTTTCTGAAGAGAATGTGGGGAGAGTGAAATTTCTTTTGCTGACCCGACCTGCTAGTAACTGCAAGGAAGGACGTCATCTATTTCGGGATATCAACCCGAGGATATTGGTCGGGGTTTTAGCACTATGCTCTTAGACGGAAGTTTGAGCCTCATAATGACTGATAAGATAAGAGTAAGTTTGTGGCTGATGGGATGGAAGAGGTCTGATGGCTTATTGACTGACACACGAAATTGCGTGAGTGGTTGACGTGTAGGTTCGCACTTGGGCAGAGTGTGTGGCAATTACCAAGAAGGGTGCATTAATGAGTTTTAAATGGCAGTGAGTGGTTGTGTCAGCCGTCGCAGCTACTACTTATAGGATTGGTTGGGGAAGAGAACCTACGCAATAATGATTTGGTAACGTGGTTGACGTCACGAGTTGGCAGAATATTAATTTTAGACACACTATATAAAGGGGTTGAGAACTCATTGCAAGGGTTAGCTAAATTTATTCACTCTTAACTTGTAAAAGAGAATGACAAAGCCAAGTGTAAACGAAAGCCAGAGCAGGTCGGTCAGACTCGAGCTCATAATAAAAAGTTTATCTCATTTGCATCCATGGATGTAGGTTGGATCCGTCCCCAAGGGGTGTGGCTTGGTGGTGTAGGGTCCAGGATCTCACCTTGAGGTTCTGTGTTCAAATCCAGGGGGTGCACTTCTTGTAAGAGCCTGGGACAGCCGGTGGTTTTACCTGCGCCGCGGCCCAGAATGGGTGGTTTGGTGGCAGGGTTTCCATCGTTTCCAAAAAAAAAAAAAAATGTAGGTTGGATCAATTCTACCGAATCACGGTAAATTTTTTATTTTGTCTGTTATTTCTATCTTTTGCCAAGTTTGTTTTTGGTTCCCAACAAACCAAACAAATTTACAGTTGATGGAGATTTATTCGATAAGTGATTTTCCCGAATTATCCTCGGAACAAAAAAAAAGCCGTCAACAAATTTATTAATCTTTATAGTAAATAATTAGAGTTTTAAATCATAACAATCTAACACCATTACAACAACCCAAAAACACATCTATTAAAATGGTCGTTTGTTTCTGAAATTTAAATATTCAACCATGCATAATTGTTTAGTGCTTGTAATTCTTTCTTAAATTTCTTTTTAATCTAATCATACCATCACTTGAGAGTTCACTGCCCTTGCTACCAATAAATTGAAACCTCACTTTAGAAGTCCACAAAAATTAAAAAATATAAATATAAATATAAAAGACAATAAAAGTTGAAACCCTGTTTGAAGGAGCCATTTGTGCAAACTTTTACATAAATTTCATTTTTCGATGAAATCAACATTAATATGTAAACATGCATGCATGCAGTATGTCAGTATACTATGCTAATTTATTTATTTATTTTTAAGAAAAGAAAAAGTTTGATGAAGCATAATATATTCTCAACAATCAACTTGTTGGGACATGATGTAAGATAACATATTTGGACCCCACTGAGTGCATGGGATTAGGTTTGACTTGTTGATCACCATTAATATATATGACTTCATTATTTATTAAAGTCTCAGTGTCCTACTCGTGCATGAGTTTTGCTCTGATATCATGTTGAAACTCGTACACCTAATCTAATCCAAAAAAACATATGACATCATTGTTTATTAAAGTCCTCATGTGCCCACTGGTGTATCATACACGGTTCTGATTCTAGTTCGGCCCGATTATGGATTGTCCTGATTCCGGGCTGAAATCGATCTGTGACAATGACAATGTGTATGAATCTGACTATGGTATATATATATATATATAAGTATACTGGATCAATAGTTAAGAAATAAGTGAAATCCATGTGAAACCCACATTAATAAATCGTCAATACTCAATACAAATTCAACTTAATATTGAAATATGATGTTTTTGTAAAATTTGTTTCTCCAACAAAGTTAGTAAAAAAATTATTCTCTAAACACTACCATGGCTCTATTAAGTAAATGGGCTATACAAAATACAATATTCTTTTTTCTAGTGCAAGACATCTCATAGCCATGAATCGATACCAAAAGTGGAGAACACAATAAGAGAATTCACCTTATAATTAATATATATATAAGGCAGCTTTTTAGTTGACTTACCCCAGAGAGTCTAGCAAAAATTTAGAGGCAGTAAGGGAATCTTATCTCTTCTTTGCTCTCTCTTACAAAGCTGAAATTTTTTGAAAAATTCTTTCTTAATGGATCTCCACAAATGCACTCATTGCTATGGCAACACAACACTTGTTATTTTTCTTTTTTCTCTCTCTCTCTCACTAAGTTGTGTGAGACATGTGTGTGCCCTCAAAAGAATAAGTAAAATTTAAAAGAAAGCATTGTTTTTGGATCCTTTTTTACGTTGTTTTGTGGGGAGGGGAGAATATTATTAACTTTTAAAAGATAGAACATTTTTGTTCTTTTAAAAGATTAATTGTACTGGGGCTCATGGCCGAGTGGTAACACATGTTATCCCCTCTGCTGTCACTCTTGTCTCTAATCCCAAAAATTGGGATTTGAGAGTATATTTCTCCCCGATTATTTGAGTGGGAGTAGATATTTCCGGTTATGTTTCCGATTAGGGTTCGTCTCTTAGTAGACGTAGATGTCTGGGTGTGCGATAATTGTATGTATTGAATATCCCAGTAGATTTCAGATTGTATATATGTAAAATTGTAATTAAAAAAAAAAAGATTATTTGTCTTTTGAGGAGAGAATAGTTAATGGGAATAGGAAACTCCACTCTAGATATACCATTCATATTCTCTAGTCTTTCTTTAATTAATTAAACTTAGAATAAAATCGATAAAATTTAATTTATTCCACACCAAAATTTAAAGCCCCCCACTAGTTTTCAAACATTAAAAATTCTATTCTCATTTTGGGATTTGAAAGTGATAGAGGTATTAATTTATTTTGGTGACAATGGTCTTTTCCAATGAGAGAATCAAGTTCCATTTCTGTGACATACTATTTTGCAAATTTTTGATCATGGGTAGTGCTGGTCCTGCTGGATCCAACTTCAATAGTTATTTTTACTTCTATTCGGTCATCTTAGAATGATTTGATCCAAATGCTCCATTTTAGGTACACATACTATAGAACACCTCAATCTTAATATTGAACTTTCACCTAACAAACCAACCACTCTTAAAAAATAACTAAAACCCTAATTTCTTACTAGGATGTGTGTACAAAAAAAACTGAGTCAATTCAATAAGTCTCCATTTCAAGGATTTGTGTTGATGGTAATTTTCAGCCTCGAGGAACTTTAAAGCCAGAGGTATAATGGAGTTCGCACAACGGATGAGGGTACAAATTTATAAGTTACTAATAAAAAATTAATTGTAGAGATTATGTGTCACAATTTTTTTTTATTTGAATAGATGATTACAATATATCTTTTTATTATAATAGGTAATAAAAAAATTAATTATATAGATTAAATACCACAAATATTTTTTTTAAAATTTTAATTTGACTTATTTTTATAATTTAATAATAAGAAATTACATTATCAATTAATTAAATTAATATGTTTATGATTTTAATGGGAGATTATGTTTTTATATTGTAATAGTTTCTTATTTTAATTTTATAATTTAATAATAAAAAATTTATAGAGATATTTTAATTTATAATTTTATAATAAATATGAGATTTTATTTGTATATTGTAATATGTTTCTTATTTTAATTAATATTATTGAAAATTCGTAATTATCCTAAGGTTCTGAACCTATGCGAAATTAACACAATAAATCAAGACAAGTTCTGGCTATTGTTTCTATGGATTTCTAACAAGCAACCTTAAATCTATGCAATTATAATATAATCCCAAATATTAAATCAATAACACAAGATAAAGCTGTAAATAAAATCAACATCACACATCAATATCATAATTTTAGTGACGATGTGGAAAAGTCGTGCGAGTAAAAAATCACTCCGAGTATCTCGGCTATCAGCCCAAAATCCACTATATGAGAAAGACTTACAGTGATAGTAAAAGACCTATGGCGGCAAATCCACCGACTTTTGTACCTCTAGACTGCAAGAACTCGAAGAACTCCTAGAGCCCGTACCCCACGATTTTCTTCAGAACCTCTGAAGTCTTTGAGCGGATTAACTCTGCAAGCACGCCGGAATTCCGACTACCAACCTTCCTCATTGAGAACTCTGAAGGGTTAGGAAATTGGGCTTGGTTGTGTTGATGGTAAATCAAAGATCTCAATCACCAAAGAAACGAAGACAAGAGATTCAAAAGAGTCTTCAAGGTGATGGACAATAAGGTTGAAAATCTAGGAAGGTGTTTATGCTCAATACGATATATTTCAACCTAGAGGAAAGTGGCTATATGTTTGTTTATATAGGTAGGGCAAAGTATAGCATTTCCAAAGCAAAAAGGCTTGAAAACACATCCAAAATAACTCAGATACGCACGGGCGTTCGAACGCCACTCGAACGCGTGCTCTCTGGAAAGGTTCATTCAAACGCTTACTCGGACGCCCTACGAATGTTTGTTCTCTAGAATGTTTCGCTTGAATGCTTACTCGAACGCACCTCGAACATTTGCTCTCTGGAATAATTTGTTTGAACCCAACAACGAACGTGACACTAACGTCACACGTTCGAACGCTTCAACAAATGTAGCACTAACGAAATTGCTCTAGCTTTGCCAAATACCAGTCCAATTGCTACAAGTTCTTCAAGACTTATTATAACTCAATTAAACTTGGTTTTTTTTATGGACATTGTCAATAAAAATGGAACTAACAATCTCCTCATTTGACATTCCGTGAGAAAATACCACATAATATAAAAACTACAGTAAAAGACCCAAAAAGAAAAATAGCCAACTACCAACCATCAAGACAGTGACTTATATAATAAGACTCGATCTGATACCTAAAAAAGTAGTCTTAAAATCAATATCACCACAACTACCAAATATGTTTACCTGAAATATCACAAACCGAAACATACCGTGAAAAGCACATGGATTATAAAGAACAGATAAAACAACGATAAAACTCATGCATGTATAAATAGATAGTAGAGATGTATAAATAAATATTAGATATCATACTCCCTCTTAATCTTACTCCCCTTAAAACAGAGATATCGAATGGATATTCTATGACTCTTATATACTACTCTTCCATATACTACTCTCCTCATTTTTTTGTCACGAAATGACAAAGGATTAAGGTACCAAGATAAATGACCGGCGTAAAACACACGTATAACGCAAGCGCACGTATCGTTCAAGTAGTATAAAAATATCGATCTCCACGAGGACTTAATTCCTACTTTGTTATTAATTATTGAATCTATTTAATTACAAATATCTAATTAAAGGGAGAAGGGAGAATGTAATGATTGCTTGATTGATTTGGTTTGATTGTAGATTTGCTAAATAAATAACTAAAAAGATAAAAGAAAATACTAAGGAAAATACAGATAAAAAGATATAAGGTTGTGATTTCTTTTAAGATCATTTAAAAGATGAAGTGATTATTTTATGTTTGTGTAATAAATCAGTTTTACTAACCTGGAACACTAAATTATGTAAAGCCTCTTCCGATGGTCAACTACAAATAACCAGTATAATCCAATGAACCATATTCCTATGTCAACCACATTACCTGGATTCATTAAATCTAAGTTCCAATTATGGCTACCCCCGCCCGACAGTATATTCCTATCCTGTAAGGAAATCTATTAAAGGGTTATCTATCCTCAAGGAAGATCGTGGGCTATTAAGTCTAAGGCTAAAACCTAAAACCCTATGTCTAGTTCATTTTAGATTTACCATATCTATCTTATTGGTGATCAGACAATAAGAAGCATTAAGCTAAGACTTAATAAGTAAACTTATTAATTATCCAAACTATAAAATAATCCCTTATAAACTATTGATATTAAAAGTCATCACAACCCCTAGTTAACTAACACATAACTAGGACTAATAAACACATAAAAATAAAAGACATAAAATAAAAATACTGAAAAGTAAAATAAATAAAAAATGTAAGGTAAAAGGAATTAATCCTACTACTACTTATTTAGATATCTCCCATTAAATAATATAAAAACTTGTGATAATATCAACCAGCCATAAAGGCGGAACCATAATAACCAGACTAAAGGCAGGCAAAATGGAACCAAAATAACCAGCCATAAAGGCGGAACCAAAATAACCAGCCATAAAGGCGGAATGGAATATATGTTTTATTATTCACCGACCAATCTGGCGGTATCCTGATTAAGTCCAATTTAAATAGTAAGTATATTATTTTAAGGGAGATTAATCTAAATAGTAATAGTAAAAGAAATTACCTTTCACCCGAACATAAAGAAATACCGCATCACGGTAAATAGTAAAAACTGTAAAAAGTAAATAGTAAATAGTAAAAAACTGTAAAAAGTAAATAGTAAATAGTAAAACTGAAAAGAAAGTAAAAAGTAAAAACTAAATTACTTTATTACAAAAGTAATTAAAATTATTTACAAAAGTAAAAAAAATAAAAACTAAAAGAGTTTAGAGAGAGAAACTCTCTCTTAGAAGGAATTGAAGAGAGAGGATGGGATACAAAATTCTGAAATCTGGTTCTGAATTTATAGGCGTCGATAGGGTCTGGGCGTCGCGCCGCGCGGCCAGCGTCGCGACGCGCGCTACAGTGACACGTGTCACGCGCTGGTTGGTTGACTCAGATTTGACCCGTTGACTGGCAATGTTCATGACGTCATCGATTACGTCATGCTGACGTGTCTACTGTTCTGACGTCATTGCTACGTCATCGTGCTGATGTGGCGACAGTCTTGATGTTATGCGTCGTTGTCACGTGGGCGTCGGCGCTTGACTGGCGTGGTGGCGTGGCTTGGGGCGCGGGCGTGGCACGTGGGCGGCTTTGCCGTCACGTGTGTTGCGGCGTGGTGGTGTTGGTTGGGTGATGTGACGTGGCTGGTCGTGACTAGCTTGACACTGGTTGCGCGATTGGCTGAGCGTGGCTCTGACTGTTGACTAGCTGACGTGGGCCTGGACGCTACGTGGCGACCCACGTGGCATGACACGTAATGGCGGTGGCCGGCCAAGCAATGAGATCTTGACACGTGGCACGGCGCATGTTAGCATCTCCGTTGTGATGGTGACACGTGGCAGGCGCATGTTAGCAAAGTCAAAACTTTTCAACTTGTTGACCCGTTGACCAGGGCGCATTTTAGCATCTCCGGTGCACGCTGGGCGTCGCGGCGCGCAAGGATCCTGCGTCGCGACGCGCTGAAGACTGAAATTTTCCAGTTGGCGCATTTTTTGTCCAGTTTTGCCCCAAATGCCTCCAGTGCTGTCCAAACTTTATTTATCTGCAAAATAACAACCAAACAATCAAAACGTTCATAAAACTCGAGAAACAATACAAAACATTAGGTCAATGAGTGGGAAATAGTGGTATAAATACCACTCATCACACCCCAAACCTAAATTTTGCTAGTCCTCGAGCAAACAGAAAATAACAAGAAAATAAAACTAACTAAGCCACTTTCGTAGGATCACGGTTGCATTTAGCGTAGCAACAAGCCTTTAAACCCCTAGGTGTCCCTAGTGGACGAGTGTAGTCTCGTGAGGGTTTACAGCAATGATACCCACAAACATTTTATAAAAGTAAAAAGTTAGTTAAAACTAATGCACACAAAAGCAAAAAGACAAGCGAAAAGAGAATAAAGAAAGTTAGTGACTAATTAGGTGAAAATTCTACTCCAAGTTACTAGTTGTTTTGTTTCTTTCTAAATTACCGAATAAGTAAATTCTCCGATATTTTTACCATTCTCCATATACACAGCTAACAAATATTAATCAACTCATTTTTGGCCCACAACAGTCATAAGTGCAGTTGATAAGAGAGTAATATTTTTGTCTAAAGTTCTTTCAGATTTCACACTTTTTGTAGCAATGGAATAATTTTCTGATTTTTCTGATTTTTTCTTTGATTTTTTTTTTTTTTATTTATATACAATCCCTTCGTCTATGTAGCGAGCTTTGGGTCGGTGGCTCCCAAACCAGTTGGCTTTAGGGCACCAGGTGTTAAGACACCCTACGAACTTAATTACTCAGACTTCAGATATATATATTTTGCAGCATCTTCGATCCATGTAACGCTTTGGGCCAGTGACTCCCAAACCAGTTGGTTTTAGGGCACTAGGTGTTAAAACACCCTTACAGACTTAATAACTCGGATCTCGGACGTTTTTTTTTTTTTTTTTTTTTTTTTTTTTTTTTTTTTTACTCCATCACTATTTAGAGATGCTTCCTCCAATTAAACTATAGCACGGAATATTACAAACTTTTCAATTTTAGCTCATGACTGTATGTTTCATGTAAGTTCATAATACCTGTCAACTGAACATATGAAGATTCATTTTAGTCAGATTTAAGGAGAATTCACAAATTAAATAATTTAAAATGAAATAAACAACAATTAACTTTATTTCGAAAATGGGCTTGAGATACGTCTCAGGAGTGGAAATTCCTTACTCGGTACCTCTTTTACCATTTCACCTTTTTAGTCAAAACAAAACCATAAAAATGCAAAATATTTTTTGTAATTTTTGAAAATTTTTCAATTTTTTTTTGTATTTTCGAAAAATTTTGGACTAAAAATAAAAACAACATACAAACTAAAAACAAGGTACTATCAACTAAATCCCTCCCCCAAACCTAAATGAGACATTGTCCCCAATGTCTTAAACAGTAAAGGAGAATTAGAAGGTTGTACCTGGTTAGCTGAAATCTAAAGGAAATTAAAGGTTAAGGTCCAGATTAATTCGACGCCTCTTACCACGATCGTCCTCAGACCAATTTATTTTTGATAGGATAGGGTCAACTTGTGGTTCATAGGCTATAAGTTGGTCTATTAGATCCGGAGCAAGTCTGGCAGTGAAGAGGAGGTCTTTCATCGGCTTTGACACGAACCCATTTCTCCGAGCATCATCAAGAAACACACAAAGAAAATCATAAAATCCATCAACGTTGAGCAAACCAATTGGTTTCTGGTGTATATTCAGGTTCGCCCAAGATAGAACTATAAAAATTTCCTCCAATGTTCCCAAGCCACCTGGCAAAGCAATAAAAGCATCAGCACGGTTAATCATTTCTACCAAACGTTCAGACATACCTGATACAATCAGTTCCTCTCCGTTTGATGATCCAATAAGATTTGCATCTGCCAAGGGTTTTGGGACGATTCCCAAAACGTGACTGCCTCCTTCCTGTACGGCTTTTGAAACGATCCCCATAAGTCCGAGATTTCCTCCGCCATATATTAAATGCATATTCCTTGCGGCTAAGACTCGACCCAACTCCTGTGCTGCTTCTATGTATTGTGGTTTAGTACCAACAGTACTACCGCAAAACACACAAATGTTTTCAACTTGTCTTCTTGAAGTGGCTTCCATTTTTCTATGTATTTCTTTTTCAAATTAGGATGCCTTCAAAAGTGCAATGACGGGCTGAATTTATAGTACCTGAAAAAGGGTGAGTAATAATAGCAGAAGTATCTTCCAGAGGACGTTTGTTAGCTAAACAACAAAAGAAATCGTGAAAGGTCAAAAAGTCTGGATCCTGTCTACGAAATAAAGATAATTACAACAGAAAAGCGAATCAAAGCAATAATTAAGGTAACAGAATTGTGTATGCAATACGCAATACGCCACTCGCTTAGTATAAATTCATTAGAATGAGTCTCAAGATTTCATTCTTTATTCAGCCATCGCTAATGAATTGTTTCTTATATTTGCTTGCCAAACACAATTCCTTCTGTCTTAAAATGCTTCGTTTGTGCCTTTCCCTACAAAAATAACACACAAAATTAAAAAGTTCACACAAAATATGAAAATAAATCATAACAAATTGCATGGGTTGCCTCCCTGCTAGCGCTGAATTTTTCGTCTTCAGCCAGACGTGACTGAAATCTATTTGTCAAGGAGGTTTCAATGTCGTTTTGGATGTCCGTTTAAAGACAATCCCGTGAGCGTTGCTTTTGAATGGTCTCTTCCAACGGTAAAGTGGCAAAAAGAATTTTGTCTTTTTCATTGCTCGTGTCACCTTTTTACTTTTGTTGCTCCAGTAGTACCTGAAAAGAAAGAAAGAAAATCAGGAGGTCTCGTATGGTGTTTGACTTGGAATGGATGTTCCATTCTGTCAAGCTTCTGGGTGATATCTTTGATTTGTACTCCCCAACACAGCGATGTTTTTCCTGAATGCTCTGGATCTTTATTAAGGTCAGACATTTGCTCCTTCATTTGTTCTGCTTCTTGTTCCACACCACCTTCTTCACAGATGTATTTTAAAATTTCTGTATTTAGTTCTTCATCTGTCATCTGTGAAATACATGTTTCAAAATTGTCAACCTGAGGATGAAAAGAAATGTCAGATTTTAGGTCTTCATCCTCTGATCTGGGTGAAATGATTGTCTCAGGTAGATCTTCTTCAAACATTTTTGCAAAGCACTCTCCAAGATCTTCATTTTGAGGCTTGAAAGTTTGATCCTCCGTTGTTGGTGCAGTTGGTATAAATGGATCAGCTTCATCCTCGTCAGAATCTGAATAATAGAAATCAAATCGAGACTTTGCCGGTTCGGGTTCCTGAACTGATACCTCTGGTTGTTGATACTGCTCAGCCTCCTCCTCTGTTGAAATGTCATTGTGAAATGATTGGTAATTGAAGGCTTCATCAGTGTCATCTGGAACTGATTCTTGAGGTATGTAGTTCTGGTTTTCTGTGAATTGTCTGATCTGATCTGTCATTCTCTGTATGGATTCTGTGTTACTTTGAACTTGAGTATCAAATCGAGCTGCTTGTTCTTTGAACATGTGAATCAATTGATCTTCCTCTGATGGTTCTGGTTGTTGATGAAGATCAAAGGTAGATGGTGGATAAGATGGAAATGTGGCTCTGTGAAATGTGATGGCTCTTCATTGCATGATTGCCTCCAAAAATTCTCCCACTCTGATCGATATATACATTGATCGCTCGGGTGGTTACTATCACAAATCACACATCTCCCCATTTCGTTCTGTTGAACAGCCCAATGATTATCACTGGATGCCAGAACCAAGCAATGCTACATTTGTTCATCAGAACGAAATGGGGAGATGTGTGATTTGTGATAGTAACCACCCGAGCGATCAATGTATATATCGATCAGAGTGGGAGAATTTTTGGAGGCAATCATGCAATGAAGAGCCATCACATTTCACAGAGCCACATTTTCCATCTTATCCACCATCTACCTTTGATCTCATCAACAACCAGAACCATCAGAGGAAGATCAATTGATTCACATGTTCAAAGAACAAGCAGCTCGATTTGATACTCAAGTTCAAGTAACACAGAATCCATACAGAGAATGACAGATCAGATCAGACAATTCACAGAAAACCAGAACTACATACCTCAAGAATCAGTTCCAGATGACACTGATGAAGCCTTCAATTACCAATCATTTCACAATGACATTTCAACAGAGGAGGAGGCTGAGCAGTATCAACAACCAGAGGTATCAGTTCAGGAACCCGAACCGGCAAAGTCTCGATTTGATTTCTATTATTCAGATTCTGAGGAGGAGATGAAGCTGATCCATTTATACCAACTGCACCAACAACGGAGGATCAAACTTTCAAGCCTCAAAATGAAGATCTTGGAGAGTGCTTTGCAAAAATGTTTGAAGAAGATCTACCTGAGACAATCATTTCACCCAGATCAGAGGATGAAGACCTAAAATCTGACATTTCTTTTCATCCTCAGGTTGACAATTTTGAAACATGTATTTCACAGATGACAGATGAAGAACTAAATACAGAAATTTTAAAATACATCTGTGAAGAAAAGGTGGTGGAACAAGAAGCAGAACAAATGAAGGAGCAAATGTCTGACCTTAATAAAGATCCAGAGCATTCAGGAAAAACATCGCTGTGTTGGGGAGTACAAATCAAAGATATCACCAGAAGCTTGACAGAATGGAACATCCATTCCAAGTCAAACACCATACGAGACCTCCTGATTTTCTTTCTTTCTTTTCAGGTACTACTGGAGCAACAAAAGTTAAAAAGGTGACACGAGCAATGAAAAAGACAAAATTCTTTTTGCCACTTTACCGTTGGAAGAGACCATTCAAAAGCAACGCTCACGGGATTGTCTTTAAACGGACATCCAAAACGACATTGAAACCTCCTTGACAAATAGATTTCAGTCACGTCTGGCTGAAGACGAAAATTCAGCGCTAGCAGGGAGGCAACCCATGCAATTTGTTATGATTTATTTTCATATTTTGTGTGAACTTTTTAATTTTGTGTGTTATTTTTGTAGGGAAAGGCACAAACGAAGCATTTTAAGACAGAAGGAATTGTGTTTGGCAAGCAAATATAAGAAACAATTCATTAGCGATGGCTGAATAAAGAATGAAATCTTGAGACTCATTCTAATGAATTTATACTAAGCGAGTGGCGTATTGCATACACAATTCTGTTACCTTAATTATTGCTTTGATTCGCTTTTCTGTTGTAATTATCTTTATTTTCGTAGACAGGATCCAGACTTTTTGACCTTTCACGATTTCTTTTGTTGTTTAGCTAACAAACGTCCTCTGGAAGATACTTCTGCTATTATTACTCACCCTTTTTCAGGTACTATAAATTCAGCCCGTCATTGCACTTTTGAAGGCATCCTAATTTGAAAAAGAAATACATAGAAAAATGGAAGCCACTTCAAGAAGACAGTTGAAAACATTTGTGTGTTTTGCGGTAGGTAGTACTTTGGTACTAAACCACAATACATAGAAGCAGCACAGGAGTTGGGTCGAGTCTTAGCCGCAAGGAATATGCATTTAATATATGGCGGAGGAAATCTCGGACTTATGGGGATCGTTTCAAAAGCCGTACAGGAAGGAGGCAGTCACGTTTTGGGAATCGTCCCAAAACCCTTGGCAGATGCAAATCTTATTGGATCATCAAACGGAGAGGAACTGATTGTATCAGGTATGTCTGAACGTTTGGTAGAAATGATTAACCGTGCTGATGCTTTTATTGCTTTGCCAGGTGGCTTGGGAACATTGGAGGAAATTTTTATAGTTCTATCTTGGGCGAACCTGAATATACACCAGAAACCAATTGGTTTGCTCAACGTTGATGGATTTTATGATTTTCTTTGTGTGTTTCTTGATGATGCTCGGAGAGAAATGGGTTCGTGTCAAAGCCGATGAAAGACCTCCTCTTCACTGCCAGACTTGCTCCGGATCTAATAGACCAACTTATAGCCTATGAACCACAAGTTGACCCTATCCTATCAAAAATAAATTGGTCTGAGGACGATCGTGGTAAGAGGCGTCGAATTAATCTGGACCTTAACCTTTAATTTCCTTTAGATTTCAGCTAACCAGGTACAACCTTCTAATTCTCCTTTTACTGTTTAAGACATTGGGGACAATGTCTCATTTAGGTTTGGGGGAGGGATTTAGTTGATTAGTACCTTGTTTTTAGTTTGTATGTTGTTTTTATTTTTAGTCCAAATTTTTCAAAGTTTCAATGTCGTTTTGGATGTCCGTTTAAAGACAATCCCGTGAGCGTTGCTTTTGAATGGTCTCTTCCAACGGTAAAGTGGCAAAAAGAATTTTGTCTTTTTCATTGCTCGTGTCACCTTTTTAACTTTTGTTGCTCCAGTAGTACCTGAAAAGAAAGAAAGAAAATCAGGAGGTCTCGTATGGTGTTTGACTTGGAATGGATGTTCCATTCTGTCAAGCTTCTGGGTGATATCTTTGATTTGTACTCCCCAACACAGCGATGTTTTTCCTGAATGCTCTGGATCTTTATTAAGGTCAGACATTTGCTCCTTCATTTGTTCTGCTTCTTGTTCCACCTTTTCTTCACAGATGTATTTTAAAATTTCTGTATTTAGTTCTTCATCTGTCATCTGTGAAATACATGTTTCAAAATTGTCAACCTGAGGATGAAAAGAAATGTCAGATTTTAGGTCTTCATCCTCTGATCTGGGTGAAATGATTGTCTCAGGTAGATCTTCTTCAAACATTTTTGCAAAGCACTCTCCAAGATCTTCATTTTGAGGCTTGAAAGTTTGATCCTCCGTTGTTGGTGCAGTTGGTATAAATGGATCAGCTTCATCCTCGTCAGAATCTGAATAATAGAAATCAAATCGAGACTTTGCCGGTTCGGGTTCCTGAACTGATACCTCTGGTTGTTGATACTGCTCAGCCTCCTCCTCTGTTGAAATGTCATTGTGAAATGATTGGTAATTGAAGGCTTCATCAGTGTCATCTGGAACTGATTCTTGAGGTATGTAGTTCTGGTTTTCTGTGAATTGTCTGATCTGATCTGTCATTCTCTGTATGGATTCTGTGTTACTTTGAACTTGAGTATCAAATCGAGCTGCTTGTTCTTTGAACATGTGAATCAATTGATCTTCCTCTGATGGTTCTGGTTGTTGATGAAGATCAAAGGTAGATGGTGGATAAGATGGAAAATGTGGCTCTGTGAAATGTGATGGCTCTTCATTGCATGATTGCCTCCAAAATTCTCCCACTCTGATGATCGATATATACATTGATCGCTCGGGTGGTTACTATCACAAATCACACATCTCCCCATTTCGTTCTGATGAACAAATGTAGCATTGCTTGGTTCTGGCATCCAGTGATAATCATTGGGCTGTTCAACAGGCCACAGAAACCGGACTGTTGCTCCCAGATTTGGGGTGTATCTTCTTGTAAAGCACGTAGTCTCTCAATCTCCCGTAGTGTTCCATTTTAGTTACCTGAAATTAAAAGAAAGAAATAAAAATTATAGATAAAAATAAAGAAAATTAGATACAAGTAAATTAGATAGCTTCAAAATTAACAACTCAAGAAATAAGTCCCCGGCAACGGCGCCAAAAACTTGACCGGCGTAAACACACACGTATAACGCAAGCGCACGTATCGTTCAAGTAGTATAAAAATATCGATCCCACGAGGACTTAATTCCTACTGTTGTTATTAATTATTGAATCTATTTAATTACAATATCTAATTAAAGGGAGAATGTAATTGATTGCTTGATTGATTTGGTTTGATTGTAGATTTGCTAAATAAATAACTAAAAAGATAAAAGAAAATACTAAGGAAAATACAGATAAAAAGATATAAGGTTGTGATTTCTTTTAAGTATCATTTAAAAGATGAAGTGATTATTTTATGTTTGTGTAATAAATCAGTTTACTAACCTGGAACACTAAATTATGTAAAAGCCTCTTCCGATGGTCAACTACAAATACCCAGTATAATCCAATTGAACCATATTCCTATGTCAACCACATTACCTGGATTCATTAAATCTAAGTTCCAATTATGGCTACCCCCGCCCGACAGGTATATTCCTATCCTGTAAGGAAATCTATTAAAGGGTTATCTATCCTCAAGGAAGATCGTGGGCTATTAAGTCTAAGGCTAAAACCTAAAATCCCTATGTCTAGTTCATTTTAGATTTACCATATCTATCTTATTGGTGATCAGACAATAAGAAGCATTAAGCTTAAGACTTAATAAGTAAACTTATTAATTATCCAAACTATAAAATAATCCCTTATAAACTATTGATATTAAAAGTCATCACAACCCCTAGTTAACTAACACATAACTAGGACTAATAAACACATAAAAATAAAAGACATAAAATAAAAATACTGAAAAGTAAAATAAAATAAAATGTTAAGGTAAAAGGAATTAATCCTACTACTACTTATTTAGATATCTCCCATTAAAATAATATAAAAACTTGTGATTAATATCAACCAGCCATAAAGGCGGAACCATAATAACCAGCCATAAAGGCGGAACCAAAATAACCAGCCATAAAGGCGGAACCAAAATAACCAGCCATAAAGGCGGAATATATGTTTTATTATTCACCGACCAATCTGGCGGTATCCTGATTAAGTCCAATTTAAATAGTAAGTATATTATTTTAAGGGAGATTAATCTAAATAGTAATAGTAAAAGAAATTACCTTTCACCCGAACATAAAGAAATTACCGCATCACGGTAAATAGTAAAAACTGTAAAAAGTAAATAGTAAATAGTAAAAACTGTAAAAAGTAAATAGTAAATAGTAAAAACTGTAAAAGAAAGTAAAAAGTAAAAACTAAATTACTATTATTACAAAAAGTAATTAAAATTATTTACAAAAGTAAAAAAAATAAAAACTAAAAGAGTTTAGAGAGAGAAACTCTCTCTTTAGAAGAATTGAAGAGAGAGGATGGGATACAAAATTCTGAAATCTGGTTCTGAATTTATAGGCGTCGATAGGGTCTGGCGTCGCGCCGCGCGGCCAGCGTCGCGACGCGCGCTACAGTGACACGTGTCACGCGCTGGTTGGTTGACTCAGATTTGACCCGTTGACTTGGCACTGTTCATGACGTCATCGCTTACGTCATGCTGACGTGTCTACTGTTCATGACGTCATTGCTTACGTCATCGTGCTGATGTGGCGACACGTGGCTTGACACGTGGGGCGGCGGCCGTCGGACGAATGAGAGCTTGACACGTGGTGCGCTGTGATTGGCTGATGATGACGTGGCTCGTTGACTCGGTTGACTAGCTGACGTGGCTGCTGATGTGGACGCTGACGTGGCGACACGTGGCATGACACGTAATGGCGGTGGCCGGCCAAGCAATGAGATCTTGACACGTGGCACGGCGCATGTTAGCATCTCCGTTGTGATGGTGACACGTGGCAGGCGCATGTTAGCAAAGTCAAACTTTTCAACTTGTTGACCCGTTGACCAGGGCGCATTTTAGCATCTCCGGTGCACGCTGGGCGTCGCGGCGCGCAAGGATCCTGCGTCGCGACGCGCTGAAGACTGAAATTTTCCAGTTGGCGCATTTTTGTCCAGTTTTGCCCCAAATTGCCTCCAGTGCTGTCCAAACTTTATTTATCTGCAAAATAACAACAAAACACATCAAAACGTTCATAAAACTCGAGAAACAATACAAAACATTAGGTCAAATGAGTGGGAAATAGTGGTATAAATACCACTCATCAATAAACAATACATGCAAGAGTATATGCAAACATGACTTACTCCCTCTCACTAAAAGGCTCACTCAGTTAGCAAAAATAACACCAGGGAAGTAAAAACAAGACTCTGAAATATGTCGCAAAAGAAATGGTATGCAATAACATGAAGCATACATGAGCACACACTGAGAGAGAAAAAAATAAAATTGATTGTAACCTCATTTCAAGCAAGTACAATGATACCCAGTCAGTAAGCAACTGTTTATGACATGAAATAATATGTATCACTTAAGATTTTGCTAAATAGTGCACACATGCATATGACATAAACACATAAGCATAGCAAGCACTTGCGTGAAAAATAAGTGCACAACTAATCAAGGCTTAAGACCTTATTTTGTGAGTGGGACACAGCCAAAGAAATCCCATCTCTTATCATACAAAGTCCACAAAATAGATGGTCAAACCCGACACCACTAGGACCTGAAAATAAGCAACATTGGTTGCATGCTATAATATTTTCCCCATAAATATGATGAGCTCACGAATAAAAACTCTTTCGAGTGAAGGATTTTGCCCTTATCTTTTGAATTTGGCCCATTGGCTCTTTTACACTTGAGACTCGTATATTTTTTTATTTTTTTATTTTCTTTCTTTTTACTTTTACAAGGGGATAGCACAAGGTCATATAGTCAAATGTCACACTATTTAGTGAGCTAAGTATGATAGAGATTAGACTGTCAGTCCAAAAACTCATACATGCGACCAAGTCTTGACAATAATAAAAACGTGTATGTGAAGTGCAAGCACAAGATATACCAAAGATTATATCACACACACTCATGCACATGGAGCAAAAAATAAAATAAAGTAAAAGCATATTACACATGCATAAATATATATCATACATATTATGATCACATGCAACCAGTTTTTCATGCTCTAACAAGCCCAAAAAAATATTTTTGATTTTTTTGATTTTCTTTTTTTTTTTCAGTTTCTTACACACAAAAAATGTAAGGACACAGAACGGCTTGTCAATATCCAATTATATGTGGAGCTATATCTCGATTACAGATCATACTACCACCCATTCAGAATCGGCTATAAAATTTATGTTTGGGTTTCCATCATATATACCAAGGGATAAATAACAACAACAAAAAGAAACACACACTCATATGCAATGAAAAAAATAAATGTGCAAAAATATAAGACACACGCGCACACACATGCAATGGGAAAATAAAATACAACTTCTAACAGAAGTTACACCGAAGTGCACTCACATCATGCCTTTTATGATCTAGGCACTCAGAATTAGATGGGAAGTCATCATGCTTCCTCACTCAAACTTTCTTAGGAATCTCTTCCTCTTGAGAGTTCCTAGTTAATACAACAAGTTTCTCACAAAGGGATTGCATCAGTTTTATTAGCGCAGAAACCTGAGAAACTAGATTTGAAGATGCAAATCTAGATGGAACAGTTCTAGGCCTTTTCTTGTGTCTACACAACAAGAAACATTTGGGCCTAATATGTCATGTCTTGCCACAATGATGGCATGCAGCCACAAACCTCGGATGAGAGCGAGGTTTACCCACCACACCTCTAGATCGAGGTTGAGTCACAGGACGAGGAATATTATGATGAATCATATGACTGCAGTCAACAAGCTTCTTGCCTAAGTCTTGTTTAGGATGGACATGCACAGCTCTAGATGATGACGCCTGATGAGTGGTAATTATATCACTATTTCTCACTCATTTAACCTAATATTTTGTATAGTTTCTTGAGTTTTATGAACGTTTTGATGTGTTTTTATTTATTTTGCATATAAAAATAATATTGGGACTTAATGGAATCAAATCGGGGCTAAAACGATGAAATCCGGAGGAAAAAATGTCAAAAACGAAATTTTACTATACGCATCACGAAGTGCAGTCCTAAATTTCAGTTTTGTGCATGTTTCGTATTTTGGCCATAAATTTTTCATCTGATATCCGATTGAGCTGATTCAAGTTAAAGATTGAATAATACTAGAAGATCTACAACTTTGAAAGTCAAAATAATTTCGAATTCAGAAGTTTCCATGGCCGAAATTGATGAACAATCTAGTGTATTTTGTGTAATTACTATAGTCATTTTCAAAATAAAATAAAATTAATAAAATAAAAAAAAAAAAAAAAAAAATTGTCAAACTTCCACAAAACATGCTTGCATGTTTGGTGCCATGTTTGATGTCATGTTTGGTGTCATGTTTGGTGGAACAATTGGTGGAGCAATCGGTGGAGAAATTGGTGGAAGCCTTTAAATTTTCCTATAAATACCAAGCCATTTCATTTGTAATTCTCATGATTTCCTTAGGTTTTTGTAGGAATTTAAGGATTGCATCTTGTTTGTTTATTTTTTGTAATTTAAATTATGTATTTTTATTTTCAGTAATAGTAGTAGTTTCTTTTCTTCTTCCTTTCTTTTCTTTTATGTTTTGTAGTTAGATTTCCGTTGGGGGAATGGTGAAGCTTTTATTATTTTAGTTAAGATTAATCTCACTTAATTATAATATTAAATTATAATTCAAACTAAAAGGTTTACCGCCTTAATGGCTGGTTTTATTTACTTGACATAATGTGACACCGCCTATATGGCCGGTCTTTAGGTGACAAATGATTACCGTCTATATGGCTGGATTATGGACAAATAATGATACCGCCTTTATGGCTGGTCGGACTTAATTAAAATCTAACTTAATGAAGATACAGCCTATATGGTCGATTGGTAATATCACTGATAAATTCCATATTATATTAAGGGAGATTTCTAAATTAGAAATAGTAAAGGTGGATCCCCTAACCCCCACCATTTTATTTTTATTCTAGGGAAGTGATGAAACACAATATCCACACTTAATAATTGATTTTCTTTTTATGGGTAATTCTTTAGTTTGTTTATTGAGTCTTAAGCTTAATGATTCTTGTTGTCTGATCACCAATAAGATTGATGTGGTAAACTTGACATAGGGATTTTAGGTTTCAGCCTTATATTCAATAGCCCACGATCTTCCTTGAGGATAGATAACCTTTAATAGATTTCCTTACATGATAGACATATATCTGTCGGGCGGGGGTAGCCACTATTGGAACTTGAAATTAATGAATCCAGGTAATTTGGTTGACATAGACATATGGTTCAATTGGGTTATACTGGGTATTTGCATCTGACCATCGACATAGGCTTTTGCATATCTTCGTGTTCCAGGTTAGCAAACTGATTTATTACACATATGTAAGAGAATCAATTCATCTTTAGAATAATATTGTGTGGAGTCACGACCCTAGATCTTTGAGTCTTTTCTTTTATTTTCCTTAGTATTTTATTTTGAGTCTGTTTTTATTTTATTTATCAAATCCACATTCAACCGACCAATCAAACAATCATTCACTTCTCCCTTTAAGTAGATATCTGTAAATAAATAGTATCAATAATTAATAACAACAGTAGGAATTAAGTCCTCGTGGGATCGATATTTTTATACTACTTGAACGATACGTGCGCTTGCGTTATACACGTGTGATTACACACCGGTCAACGCCTTATCGCAATTAGGCTCAACACTAATCCCTAATATGCAGTCTAGTTTTTTATTCTCACTAGAAAATATAGACAGCTGCGTTCTAACATCTTCAAGTTCAGTTTCTAAAATTTTAAATCTATCAACTAGATCTTTATTCCTCTCCTCGAGGTCATCACTCATCACAAGGCTGTTCTCAAACTTAGCTTGAGCTTCATTCCTTTTTAGCTCTACTTTCTTCAACCTCTATGTTCGTCTTTTTGATAGCTAAACTCTCATTAAACAGTTCAACATAAGGTACCTAAAGATTATCCTCATCTACAGACTCATCGTGAGAGAAATAAGATCTAGCATATTCGTCACTACTGTTTTCCTCCCTCTCACCAGTCACACTAGCAGAAAAGGTCATAAAAATGCTCTTATCTTTAGGAGACTCATCAAAAGTATAGCCACCTTCTGAATCATTAAAAGAGGCTGTCATGGCTTTCTTACCCTTATATTTTAGGTAAGTAGGATATTCAAATTTAATATGCCCAAAACCTTCACACTCATGGCATTGAATACCATGGGGTTTGCTACTATATCCTCTCTAGACTCTATCATACTATACATACTCTCTCTAGGCATATCATCCTTATTCCTATCATGGCCAACCTCCTTAAGCTTAAGAAATTTCTTAAACCTCTTTGCAAACATGGCCAAATTATGATCTGTGAGGATATCATCATCATCACTTGATGGATCATGAGAAACTTCCTTCACGATCTTCATCGCTATAGTTTTTAGTTTTTTATATCCAGAAAGTTTCTTCTCATAAACCTGTAGTTTTCCTACGAGGTCTTCTAATTTAAGATGATCGAGGTCATTGCTTTCTTCGATGGTGGTGATTTTAGATAGGAACTTGTTAGGCAAAGATCTAAGGATTTTCCTTACTATCCTACTGATAAGTATGGTCCCGCCTAGGTTAAAACTAGAGTTGACTATGTCGTTAATCTCAGAATAGAACTCGTCAAATATCTCATCTTCCTTCATTCTGGCGACCTCAAACCTAGTAGCAAGATCTTGGAGTTTATTATTTTTAACAGACAGTGTGCCCTCATGCGTAGTCTGTAGGATGTCCCATGCATCCTTGGCTATCTCACATATTGAGATTCTCTTAAACTCAGTCGAGCACACAGCACAATGAATGACATTAATAGCTTTGCTTTTCCTGTTGTTAGCGTCAAATTCATCCTTGGTCCAAGTCGGTTTGTCTTTAGGGGAATAGACTTCATCAACCATAACTACGGGAGGTTTCCACCCCGTACTCTACTGCCATTCGTACCCTCACATATAAGGACTTAAGGAACACTCTCATGCGAACCTTCCAATATAAATATTCAGTCTCATCAAGGAATTTGGGACAATTTAAGGGTTGATTATGTTCCATAGCTAACAGGTCAAGGATCGAGTTCATGCTCTGATACCAATTGAAAATTCATAATTATCCTAAGGTTCTGACCCTATGCGGAATTAACACAATAAATCATGACAAGTCTTTGCTATTGTTTCTATGGATTTCTAACAAGCAACCTTAAATATATGCAATTACAATATAATCCCAAATATTAAATCAATAACATATGATAAAGCTGTAAATAAAATCAATACCACAAATCAACACAATAATTTTAGTGACGAAGTGGAAAACTCGTTCAAGTAAAAAATCACTTCAGGTATCTCGGCAACCGGCCCAAAATCTGCTATATAAGAAAGACTTACGGCGATGGTGAAAGACCTATAGCGGCAACTCCACCGACTCCAGTATCTCTAGACTGCAAGAACTCGAAGAACTCCCCGAGCCCGTACCCCAACCTTTGAAGTCTCTGAATAGATCAACTCCGCAAGCACACCGAAACTTCGAGTACCAATCTTCCTCCTTGAGAAATCTGAAGGGCTAGGAAATTTGATTTGGTTATGTTGATGGTAAATCAAAGATCTCAATCACCAAGGAAATGAAGAAATGAGATTCAAAAGAGTCTTCAATGTGATAAACAATAAGGTTGAAAATCTAGGAAGGTGTTTAGGCTCAAGACGATATATTTTCAACCCAGGGAAAGTGGCTATATGTTCATTTTATATCGGTAGGACAAAGTTGAGGGTTTCCAACAGCAAAAAGGCTTGGAAACACATCCAAAATAACTCAGATACGCACGTGTAATGACTCCAAAACTCATAACTGATTGGATTGATAATTTGGTGTTAGGGAATACAATTTTTCCCGAGCGGTAGCGAATAAAATTTGGAGGTGGCATAAAAACCCAATTTTAATCACAATATTTATAATACTTAAATTAATTCATTAGGCTCCAGTAAGAATTATAAGAGTTGAACTAATATCATTATGTTTATTAAATGCTTATTTGTACTTAGACCTAATGACATTTGTTAATAAGGCTTGGTGAAATTTGTTAAACCTTATTAATAAATGTCTAGCACATGTGTTACTAAGTATAAAAAAATAGAAGGAAACCCACAACCACACACACGTTTCTTCTTTTCCCTTCTTCTTTATTCTTCAAGCCAACTTCATAGTCAAGATTTCAGAATTTCTTCACCATTTCTACTCAAGATCAAAAGCTCCAAAGCCACATGCAAGCCTAGAAATGATGAAAGGAAGCTTATAGAATTCTAATTATGAAGAAATAATTTGATTTAAGGTGAGAAAAGTTAAACACAAACTTTAATTTGTTGAATTTTGATGGATTGATGTTTGAAAGGGTGATGGTAGTTTATGTTGGTGATGTAATTATGATTTTTGAGTTGGAAAAAAAAGTTTGAGAAACCCCCCAAACTGTGAAATCCTTAAGTGTGAATTTGAATTGGAGTTTATAAATGGTTATGATTTAGATTTGAGATAGTGTTTAAGAGTGGAATTGATGATATGTAATGTATTTGTTATGGTTGTAGCTTGTATGATGTTGAGGAAATGGTGTATGAAGTGAGATTGCAATTTCAGTCATGGAAAATAGCATTGTGTCGCAACGCAAACTCTCTGACGTTGCGACACGTGTTGGAAAAATGGTATCTGGATTTGTGCTGGGCTGGGCGCGTCGCGACGCCGGGTGAGCAGCGTCGCTATGCGTGAAGCACATGATGGTTACTGCCTCACTCATTTGCATGCGCGTGGCGACGTCCAAAAACTGCGTCTTGACACGTGACACTTTTTCAAGATATATTCTTAATCATTCCAGTTTTATCCTAAGATATTGGGGGCACTATAAGGACTTTGTATAGATGAGTAGACACATGATAAGTCATACCATAGGCGTAAACATCAACCATTGATTGTATATACTTTTCTATTTATTGAAAGGAAAACTAACGATTTCTTTGGCCTTAGATCATCGGCCGGACACTCGGAGATTACCCACAATGCATACCGTACCTGATTTGTCGTAGCATTGTGAGTGGATATTTTTATTTTATCAGGGAGTATTTATTTCAGAATTTTAACTATGTCTTCTAAAATTTTGATTTTGCATATCTTGATTTGATTAACCTATACTTGAAATTGTTGATTTCAAGCGAGCTGAAAATTATGATTTAAGGTTTTGATAAAGCTTGGTTTCAAATTAATATTTTGATGATGAAAATCATTTCAAATGTATGATTTTATGATTTTGGAGGCATGGGGGAAAACCCATCTAAGATATTACTTGATACAGATATGGAATTGACGGATATTGATAACCAATCCGTATATAGGATATAGGACTAGAGATGACAGATGCCTATAGATCTTGGGTATTGAGCTATGGGGACTGTGAGTACAATACTCGTAGACCCGGATTTCAGAGACAGGTTGGTGGCACTGATAGCACCACTGTTTACCGGTTTAGTGGCTTGGGAGACTGTGAGTACAACGCTCCAAGACCACGAGATTATGGTACAAATTGACAATTGTTTTTACAGATGATTTTACATATGGTTTTGTGAATGATCTTTCACAAAGGTTTTGGAAAGAAAATCTTGACTTTTATCTTATGGATTCAGTAACGGACTTTTGAGACTTGATTCTTTAAAGAGAATGGTTTTATAAAGGAGTTCTCAAGAGAACTCACGACTTAGAGAAATTTTAGAAAATATTTTCAGAGCAGGAATGACTGTTTATTGAGATGATTTTGGTTTTAAAACCATGGATTTTTTTTTTATAAAGTATTTCAGTTCTGATTTAAACTGTCCACTCACTAGGTCGTTCAAACGACCTAACCCCCCCACTCCCAGTATTCTAGTTTGCAGGTAAATCTGAAGGGCGAGCTCGAGAGGATGGATACTGAAGGCAATCACTTGGGTGTTGAGTACATCAGGTTGAGTCCAGAAGGCATCATAAACAGAGTCAAGTAAATGTTGCATGACATACATTGCATAGTATCTGAATGTGTCAAACATTAGATTTCTAGTGTAATATATTTTTGAGTACATTGTATGGAAACTAGAGATGCATTTCTATTATCATTGAGTTGGTAAATGGACCCTATGCATGATATTATTTTTGTGATGAGTTTGACAGTATTGATCACAATTAGATGGTTTGAGGCTCATGGGGATAGTAAGACCTATTCCATGCCGGTAACATCTCTCAGATTGGGGATGTTACAAAGATGGTATCAGAACATGGTCTAGGGAGTCAGTGACTGCAGTGGGTAGAGTGTTGGGGTCTTGTATATGTAGTATGCCCGAGGTACTAGTATACGAGGCACTACCTCTCCAGTATTCGATCCTCGAGTACGTCCTCAAGTTTTATAGACCGGTTAGTAAATATTCCAAGCTATTTGAATATTCTTCTATTTGAAATCAACCATACTCTATATCAAAGTTGAGAATTCTTCTGTAGTTATCCTAGCTTATTACCAAGAGTATAGCCGAGTTATGAGGCTAAATAATAATAATAAGTTTTGAAATGTTCACTCAAGAGATTAGAATGAGAAATCTATAAGAAAGTAAAGAATGATGTATAGATACTTAAAGCAATCGAGGACAGTAGGAGTAGAGATACATAGTGGGATTATAAAAAAGTACCAGGACTTGTGAGAGAAAGAAGAATATAGTAAGCCCGAGCAAAAGTAAAATATTGAGTAGGCCTAAGTAAGGTTTATTCTCTTCTAGTAATAATTATTTTCTTATCGGAAATTCTTTCTAGCTAATCCATTAGCTTTTCAGCATCACGTAATTATAAGATAATTTCCCGAATAATGAGGGGCAACCAGAAGAAACGATAAGTAAGTAATCAAGGTTAATTGTAGGAGTTCTAATGAACTTGAGATATGAAAGAGACGTAGAGATTTTAAACATTCTAATCAAACTAGTAAGCACATAAAATGAATGGTATAAGGAAAATTAATTAGATATCTTTATTAAGGAATCAGATTTAGATTAGTTCCAAGTAATTTAGATATAAAACCTCTCGATGACTCCAGTTAAGGGAACTGTTTTGACGGAGTTCGTTTCACACCTATCTTAAATGAGCAATAGACACTACTAGGGTATAGAATACCAGAACAAAGACAAGGATGTCGATACCCATTGGGACATAAGATACTTCTCCCAGCCTTTCCCAATATATATATAACTGGAAATAATTGTAAAGAAGCATGATATACCCTAGGATCAACTAATCGGAAAATATGTAGAGAAGTTTCTGGAATTAATAAGAAATTAGGGAATTTGATACAAGATTTCATGGACAAGCGTGTAGTACTAGTAAAAAAGTTATGAATTAGATCAATGCTAGAAGGAATTCACGTAAAGTTGGAAGAATAGATCCATGGGGTTTGTGATACTCAAGAGTTAACCAGAGTACTATTACAAGTAAAAAGATTAAATGATATAGTTGCAATTTATAGCAGGAAAATAGAATAGAGATATATATTGTAGTTTCTAATAGTGAATCACCACTAATCATAGCAGCATAACTTGAAGTTAAGAGATAGAATATGGACATAATAATGGTGGATACAGAAGATAATGAAAGAGATGGTGCAATATAATGATGGTAAAGCTAATGGAGATCTCAAGACAATTGACAAAAGTTATGGAATACTGAAAATGAAGGAGCTGATGTAAACCCCAGTAGGGTAAATGATAAATCTTTTTCCTAATACCTTTATTATAGCCAGTGTGTAGTCAATTAACTAGATTATCATCCAAGCTTAGGTAATAATAGCAATGTGCATCCTCAGACCCTTATGGAAGGTATATAGATACCCCTCAACTTCAATACCAATAAGGAATTGAACAAATAAATGAGAATATCTATCAGGATAGGCGGATACGAGATAACATAATAATTGAACCAGGGAAATCTAAGAGAATTTAGATCAGAATTGTAAGATGATAATATTCTGTAAGGAATGAAAAGGTTTGAATTCACTATAGATAAGGTTAAGTTTAAAGTAATAACCTTATAAATTATGAGAATCATGGCCTTAAGGTGGATAAAAGTTCAAAAAAGGATAAGGAAGTCAAAGAAAGTAATTCTCAAGATATAGGGTAATGGACTTACAAAGAGTTTCCATGATATCAGTATAGAGGAGTTAGTAAAATAGTAATACCAAATCAAAAGTGAGTGTATTGGGATTTAAGGAAAGCTTGAACCTTTAAAGAGATACTCAATAAGTGACAACATGACCTATAGTATAAATGAATTTTGAGTATTGTTGTGTAACATCCCCAATCTGGGAGATGTTACCGGTAGATGATAGACCATACTAACCCCATAAGCCTCTGACTTTCTAACCATAAACAGATACTAATATGCCGTAGGACCGTAGCCCAACTCAAAAACATTACATACAACTCAACATATTAAACTGAACACTTAATAACACACTTTTATAATGACTGTCTCAAAATCAAAGACTAATACAAAACTTTTACTTGACTTAGACTGGATTCTCACTCTTCCTGACTTGAACTAATGGACTCCATACCCTAGTGACTGCAACAATATCCGTCCTCCCGAGCTCATCCTCCGAGAATACCTGTAAAAATAGAAAACTGGGAGTGTGGGGTTAGATCGTTGTATGATCTAAGGAAGTGGATGGTAAAAACTGAAATACTGATATCCAAACAGTTAGTTTTAAAACCAAAGTGCCGGAAGTAACTTTATATGAATACTCTTTTCTGAAAACTTTATCTGAAATCTCTTTTATAAAATTTATCTTTCTGGAAACTGCTTTTGAAGCTCTGGTTTCGGAAAACTATTTCTAAAATCTGATTTTTGAAAGCTGTATGCTGAAAATCTGGTATCTGAAAACTGATCTGTTTCTAAAAAACTTGACGTATGGGGGCGTTACGTATCTCCGTCCCCTCATACGCTTAACTAGATCCAGGAATGCAAAACCATGACTTTGGGGTGTTACGTATCGCCGTCCCCCAAAACATGCCACTCATGTCCCTGAAACTGGTGGTCTTGGGGCGTTACATATCGCCGTCCCCCAATCCACTGAACTAGAGCCGGTAGTGCTAATCCATGCTACTACCTGACCCTTAAACTAGGGTCTAGGGGCGTTACGTATCGCTAGGGGTGGCAATTTGGGTCAGGATTCGTTTATTCGTTCGATTCGATTCGCTTTAAAGCGAATACGAGTTTGAAAAAATGGATTTGTTTAATAAATGGGTCAATTCGATTCGATTCGTTTATTAAACGAATCGAATACGAATTTAAGCTCATTGATTCGTTTATTCATTTAGGATTCGTTTTATTATTTTTATTTACTAGTTCTTGTTAATTTTCAATTAAGATTCGAGAAATTATAACTAATTACCATAGAAAATGTAATATTTTCGATATTTGGTGAGACATTTGTAGTAAATATATTAATTACATATTTCATGTGTATATATTTATGAAGAATTAATGTAAATCAAGTGTTGTAAATTATTTTATTAAATAATATATTTGACTAAACGAATATTCGTATTCGATTCGTTTAATAAACGAATCGAATACGAATCATATGATTCGATTCGTTTAAGATTCGATACAAATTCGATTCGTTGATTCGTTTTGCCACCCCTACGTATCGCCGTCCCCCTAGCCCTGAACTAGGATCTGGGGGCGTTACGTATCGCCGTCCCCCCAGTCCTTTACATGTACACATGTTCTCTGTCCTTCAATTCCATGTCTGTATAAGTTACATACTGGGGTGGGTTTTTCCCCCATGCCCCGAAAAAATATAAAACTCATGTTTCGAAAACATTTCTTTTCTAAAATATTTCTCAAAGTATGCTCAAGAAAATATAACTGAAGAAGAAATTGGCTAACACCCTAAAAGGAAGAATAGTAAGTCTGAAATGAAAAACTGTTAAATAAAATCAGTTCTGAGAAAAAGATGTCCACTCACAGATTAGAATCTGGCTGGTGCTATATCGCTTCGTCAAAGAAAAATACAATTCCTGCAATGTCCTATAAATGGTAACTCGATTAGGCTTCACACCATGGAATGTATTTTAGAATTAGACTAACTTCCTCAATTCAAGTCAGTGATATTGTCACTTAGTATATCATGCTTGGAAAAGATGAAATGTATGCATACAAACTGATACGAGACCCTAAGGGTAGCCTTTAACACGCTAGGATGGAACTGGGTGGTATAAAACTAATTTTGGGAAATTATGTGCCACGCGTCGCGACGCAACTTCTTGCGCGTTGCGACGCGCAACATCCAGAAACGTGCATTCATTTTTCTCTTGTGTGTCGCGACGCGAATCCATTTCCAGGATTGTCTTCTTCTTCTTCAAATCCAACTCACCCAAATGCAATTCCAAACATTTCCATACTCTTAATCATGTTTCTATTATTTTCTAATTGATGTTGCAACCATTTTCTTCCAAATTTATTCATGTCTAACTCCATCTAATAAGCATTCTAATTTTACTATAAAATCTAGGAAATACATTAGTAATGCATTAGCAGAGATGTTTTAAAGAAGCTAGGAAATACATTAGTAATACATTAGCTGAGATGTTTTAACTTTCAGATAAAAGAATAAGAACGAACAAGAAGCTCAAATATGGCATTAAAGATAATTTTTCTTCATAGAGATTTATTGTTGAATGTTAATAAATTAAATACTGCATTTATACAAAAATGTTGTTCAAAATCATTATTTTTTGTTGCTTTAATGAAATTTATACCGATTTCGATACTTGGACACTTAAATTAATGAATTATTTTTAATAAAGTAATAACTAATCTATGAAAAATCCAAAACATATAAGAGATATAGTTTTGTCATCTGACGTTTTCAGTCAAGTATTATGTTGGATTTTACAGTGTACGGTTTATGTACTTGAAATCAGAATAAATTGGAATCAAAATAGTGAATCGTAATCAGAACGTTGAAGCATTTGCCGATTGATTTTGGTGAAATCCTGGAGCATGAGGCTTGTAAATTCATCTCTTTATCCCTGTCCTTGTGAAATATAATTAAACCTTGTAAAATAAATAATTAAATTTTTTTATTTATAAAAAATATATATATATAATAATTTTTTATTTTTATAATTGTTTATAATAAAAAATCAAGCCCGGGCCTAAATTTTTTTTACCGGGCTCGGGCCAGGCTTATCAAAGCCCATCCCGAGCCCGACCCATTGCCATCCCTAACTCTCACATTGCAAGTGATTATGTGTGATTTCTTTTAATTTATTAATCTTTATAGTAAATAATTAGTGTTTTAAGTCATAACAATCTAACACTATTATAACAACACAAAAACACATCTAATAAAATCGTCGTTTGTTTCTGAAATTTAAATATTCAACCATGCATAACTGTTTAGTGCTTGTAATCCTTTTTTAAATTTCATTTTAATCTAATCATACCATCACTTGAGAGTTCACTGCCCTTGCTACCAATAAATTGAAACCTCACTTTAGAAGCCCACAAAAATTAAAAAATATAAATATAAAAGACACTAAAAAGTAGAAACTCTGATTGAAGGAGCCATTTGTGCAAACTTTTACATCAATTTCATTTTTCGATGAAATCAACAGTTATATGTAAACATGCATGCATGCAGTATGTCAGTATAATATGCTAATTTATTTATTTATTTTTAAGAAAAGAAAAAGTTTGATGAAGCATAATATATTCTCAACAATCAACTTGTTGGGACATGATGTAAGATAACATATTTGGACCCCACTGAGTGCATGGGATTAGGTTTGACTTGTTGATCACCATTAATACATATGACACCATTATTTATTAAATTCTCTATAGTAAATTCTCTAAATTATTGTGTTTGGATGAAGGAATGACATGTCCCTTTGATAGTACCCCAATGGGACATGTTCTCCAATTTATAAGAACTCTCATTTGGCTCCAAATGGTGCATGGAATAGGTATAACCCTTAGGAGGGTTACATCCCAAACCAAAGGGTTCCCTTAAGGCACCATTTCATGTCTATTTAAAGGGCTTTGGAGGTTCATTATAAGGATCCATATTTAAGTCTTGAGTCTCATCATTTCATTTTTTGAGTAAATAGAGTTTTTCCACCATCTTTCCTAGTTCAAGATCTTGTTAAGGAGTGCCCCTTGAACAAGTGGAATCCGAGTTATCATGGGAGAACATTGGCCACTTCGAATCCGTAGAGCACCAAAGACGGAGGCTAATAAGTTCTTAAGGACAGAGAATCATCTCGACTTGGACGTTTCAATCAGGTTTTTCTGGTTCTTAAAGTTTTAGGGTTTGCATGATAGTGTAGATCTACTTTTGATTTTATGGATTTGAATTTGTTTATAGCATGTTTGTTTTCCATTTAATGACACTAATCCACCAACAATCTTAAGAACTTATCATTTCGTGTTGTTAGATAGTAATTTGCATGCTTAGATAAGAAAAATTTCTGGAAAAATAAAGTCTGTGCATGAAAAATACGTAGGGCATTCGAACGCCCGACGAACGCAAAGGCAAAAATATGAAATTTCGTAAGAATGTTCGAACGCGTCTTCAAACTGAACTCGAACGCAAGCCTTTTGCCTAAGAACGTTCGAACGCGTCTTTAAACTCAAATCGAACACAAACCCTCTGACTTAAAAGGTTCGAACGCGTCCTAAATGCAACACGAACGTGAACTCTCTGGAATAGTCCGTTCGAACGCGTACTCGAACGCTATACAAACCTTAACTCTCTGGAACACTTCGTTCGAATGCGTTCTCGAACGCAACACGAACTGCACACACTGGACAGTCTCGTTCGAACATAGATACGAACGCGACACTAACGAATTAATCCTGGAATTATTTTTAAAACTGAATAGACTTAGATTAATTCAAGTAATCATAATATTAACTTAGTAAATCATATACTGGATAACAATAATCTTGGTAGTATAGATTTAAGTTATTAGTAGGGTGTTCAATTATCACAAGCATACACATAGTGATAAAGTTGAAAATTAATTGTGTGTTGCATACTTGGTTGAGAATTTAAAGTGTAATTATACACAAGTAATTCTATCAAATCTTGGTTGACACTTACATATATATATCTACACATATCGAATATTATATTGTAAAATTGAAAGTGAAATACTGAGTATTGAATTGTTAAGAGATTCTATTGATGAAGTTTTTAAAGGATATTCTGTCAAAAATGCGATAAGAGCCTAAGTGGTTAGGGATTTAAGTGGTTATCTCGGACGCCCCTCGTCCTCTGTGAATATTCATTTATTTACTTATCATAAGAAACCTTAGTCAGAAATTCAAGGACTTGTGTTTATTGGTACTATTGTCCAGTAGAACAACGAGTGAATACTTGGTATATCATTTGAACAAGATCATTTGTTGATCGTTGTACAATTTATCTTTTGTAGACTTATTGATCCCTGTTGGTTTTCCAGTTACATATGGCTAGCGGAAACATCACAGTATCGGTCTCTCATGGAGAAAAACCGGAAAAGTTTGATGGGGCAAAATTTAAACAGTGGCAGAGCAAAATGTTGTTCTACCCGACAACTCTACAGTTGGCTAAATACCTCAAAGATCCTCCGGATCTTGGGGAGAGGAATCAGAAATATCCAAGCAACTGCGGGAAGAGACATGGTCGTGTACCAAGGCATGGTTTCTGCGAAGATTCTCTGTGAATCTCTCGATATGAAATATAAAACCGAGGATGCTGGACCAAAGAAATTCATCGTGGGTAGGTTGTCTCAGTTGGGTGAACTGTAATTGATCATTCATGAAATATTGGATGAAGGTATGAAACTCTGTGAGACGTTTCAAGTTGCCACCATCATTGAAAAGTTGCCTCCATCATGGAAGGACTTCAGGAACTATCTGAAACATAAAAAGAAGCAGATGAGCCTTGAAGATCTTGGAGTTTGATTGAGGATCAAAGAGGACAATAGAAAGTCCGAAAATGCCAGCTACAAGACTATGGAGTTTAAGGCCAACATCATCGAGGATGGAAAAGGTAGCAAAAAGAGAGAGAACAGTGAAGCTGATTCTTCCCAAGCAAAACAAGAAGTTCAAGGAGAAGTGCTTCAACTGTGGAAAAAGCGGTCATATTGCAAAGGACTGCAGAAACAAAAAGTCTCAGGACAAGGGCAAGAAAAAGAAAAATGAGGCTCATGTCGCTGAAGATGAGCAGTTAACTAATGAGATCTCAAAGATGAACCTCTCAGCAGTGGTAATTGAAGCCAACTTGGTTGGGAATCCGAGTAGACACTGAGGCTACTCGTCATATCTGTGTTGATAGCAAGATGTTTTTCCTCATATCAGAAGGTCGATGGTGGCGATCATCTGACTATGGGAAACTCGTCTACCTCTAGAGTGGTTGGACAAGGCACAATGGTTCTGAAGATGACATCCGGAACGGAGCTTACATTGAAGAATGTTTTGCATGTTCCAGATATGCGGAAGAACTTGGTCTCGAGTTCTCTCCTTAGTAATAATGACTTTAAGCTTGTATTTATTTCTGACAAGGTTGTATTGACCAAAAATGATGTCTATGTAGGAAAATGATACCTCACTGATGGCCTTTTCAAATTCAATGTAATGACTGTCAATCGACACATTGCTATTAATAATAAAGCTACAACGTCTGCTTATATTATTGAGTCACAAAATGTATGGCATGGGAAGTTAGGACATTTTAATTATGATACGATGCGTAAATTAATTAACATGGACCTTATACCTAAATCTGAAATTGATAGCCAACATAAGTGTGAGACATGTGTTGAAGCAAAAATATATAGAACATCATTTCATTCCATAGAACGAAGTTCTGAACCCTTGGAACTTGTACACACTGATGTGTGTGATATGAATATTGTGCAAACAAGAGGCGGTAAAAAGTACTTTCTCACTTTTATCAATGATAGCACAAGATTATGTTATGTGTATTTGCTGAGGAGCAAAGATGAAGCTTGATGAGTGGTAAATACATCACTTTTTCCCACTCATTTAACCTAATATTTCGTATAGTTTCTCGATTTTTGTGAACGTTTTGATGTATTTTGTGTTATTTTGCAGATAAATAAAGTTTGGAAAGCATTGGAGACAATTTGGGGGCGAAATGGATAAAAACAACCAAAAAGGGCATTTTTGTCATTTTGGCGTCGCGACGCTTATCATGCGCTGAAGTTGCTAACGTACGCCGCTCATGCTAACGTGCGCAGATTGCCACATGTCGTCATCTCATTGGACCACCCCAAACCGCGTGCCACGTGTCACTTCATCATTGGACCGAATCACCGACGAATCACAAGCTGCCACGTGTCATGTTCCCATTTGACCGAAAGCTCAACCAACCAGCTGCTTCCACGTGTCGCTTATCTATTGGACCGCGTCATCGCCCATTCATAGTGAGACACGTGGCGAGCCATTATTGCACCGACAGACGCGTGGTCAAGCCGCGTTGACCTGTATTCACTATTCGGGCGTCGCGACGCCGAGCAGTTTAGCGTCGCGACGCCCAACCCGAAATGTTGCCTATAAATTGAAGGCCTCAGATGCTCATTTCTCCTCGTGCTTTCCTTGGGGACTTTTCCATGATTTTATAGGAAGCATCTAGCTTTGTATATATAAATAATATTTTTTTAATTTATGTATTTTAATTTTCAGTAATAGTAGTTCTCTTCTTCTTCTCTATTCTTTTATGTTTTATAGTTAAATTTCTGTTGGGGTGAAAGGTGAAATATTTAATATAATTATCTAGGTTAATCTCACTTAATTATAATATTTAAATTATAATTTAACTGGATTAATTAATGGTAGACTTTATTACCGCCTATATGGCTAGTTTAAATATAAATTACCTTACCGCCTATATGGCTGGTCTTTATATGACAAATAATTACCGCCTATATGGCTGATGTAGTTGGACTAAATGGATTACCGCCTATATGGCTGGTTTTAAATGTTTAACATTATTAATTCATGTGAAAACAGAACATAAAATAATTTATATATTATAGTAAGTAAGATTCCTAGATAAGAAATATTAAATGTAGATCTTATAACCCCGGCATTTATTTTTATTCTATGGAAGTGATGAAACACAATATCTAGACCGGCCGGCGGTTCGGTTCCGGTTCGGAACCGAACCGAACCGGCCGGTTACCGGTTCCACACTTAAGTGGAACCGGAACCGAACCGTTCGGTTCCGGTTCGGTTCGGTTCCTTTTTTTTTTAATTAATTAAAATAAAAAAAATGAGATTAAATTTATAAAAAAAAAATTTATTACATTGAAGAGCTTGAGCTTAAATATTTAAAAATTTAAGTTGCATACGTATCCTCCAATGGTGAGAGGAATCAAAGCTCACGTAGTTCCATTACAAGTTTTAGTCTTTTAGACATATCCCCTTTGTAAATTATAATTTTACAATTATCAATCATCATTATCGGTTGATCCTTCGGCTCCGGTTCCGCTTGCACTTGTTGCAGAAGCATTATCGAACAAATCTTCACAATCATCGGGGGCATCTTCTTGTTGTCTCAGATCAGCTCGAGTCCAATCATCCACACAAGCTGTTGCTTCTAGAGTGCTTGGATGTAATGAAGATCGCCTAGCTTCCAATATATTACCTCCCAAGCTGAAGGCTTGCTCAACCGCAACGGTGGAAATAGGTGCTGCCAAGATCTCTTTAGCAATAATAGATAAAACCGGATATATATTTTGATGCCGGTTCCACCATTCAAGGATTTTAAAATTTTTACTGCATAAACTTTCATTAGAAAACTCAAAATTTGTAGATAAATAATTATCTAATTCAGGGTTATTAGTTGTCGTATCCCTAGCTTTTTTATTTCGTTGCAATAACCAACGATCCCCTGCGCTAAGTCTGGTTTGAATTACCGGTTCGCTACTACTAGATTGACCTAATGTTCCTAAGTTATATCTTACAATATAATCATTAAATAACTCAATTAAATCATTTCTTAATTTCGTCATTAATCTAGTAATGTCAATTTCATCTAATATTCCTAAATAACCATAATAAGCTTGTAAAGCATCATTCAAACCTTCTAATTTAAATCTAGGATCAAAAACAGCAGCAATAAGATAAAGTAAAGGAATTTCTCTAAAATAGTTTAACCATTTTACCTTCATAACAGTAATGGCTTCTAACAAAACAATATCATTAGGATCGCTACTGTCAACATGCTCATCGAGAGTGCCAACAATATTTAAACTCTCAAGAAGAAATAAATGTGCTGTAGGATAATAAACGCCGCTAAAAACTAAAGTAGCATCATTAAAAACTTTTAAAATATCTAAAAATTTTTCACAAATATCCCATTGACTAGGATAAAGTGTGATATTTTGAACATGTTGAGAAAAAAAAACTACATAATGCATCTTTGTATTGAAATGCTTGACATAAAAGAAAATAAGTAGAATTCCAACGTGTTGGAACATCTCTTGAAAATTTAATCGGTTTAATACCATTTATTTTACAAAACTTGGTCCATTCTCTCCTAATTTGAGAATATGACCAAATACAGTTAAGTGCCGTTTTAATTGGATCAAGGAAATGTGATAATAATTTTAGACCGTCTTGCACACATAAGTTGAGGACATGACATGTACAACGAATATGAAAAAACCGACCTCCTAAATTTGGTTGACATATTTCTTTTAAATCATTGATGGATGCAGTATTTGCAGATGCATTATCAAATCCAATTGTTAAAATTTTTTCTCCTAAACCATATTCATCAAAAATTACCTTCATCATTCTATAAATATTATGTGCAGTATGTTGGTCATCAAAAACTCTAAATGCAATAAGTCGTTTTTGCATGGTAAATGATGCATCAATCCAATGACAAGTCACACCCATGTATGAGTGTGTTTGCCAATGATCACTCCAAATATCAGAACATACAGAAATACGACCTTTCATCTCTTTAAATATTTCATTTAAAATAATTTTACCATCTTTGTATAATTTAAAAATATGACGTTTTGTTGTGTTTCGAGTCATTCTACATGCAGAAGGGTTTAAAGCATTATGCACGTAATTAGTAAAATGAAGTTTTTCACCAAAGCTTAAAGAAAGATGTGCCATACAAGTTAATTTCGCAAATTCTTCTCTATTTTTTGCATCGGAATATTTAAATAAATCTAAAGCACTCGTACCTCTACTTGATGATGCGTACCTGGCCATTTGAGTTTGCGTCGTATCAATGCCAAATTCAACCGGATGATGTTTTTCCATGTGCTTGATCATATTGCCATATCCACCAGAAAATTTGTAGATAACCCCACAATAGTTGCAAACTGCTCGTTGTGAATCATCTTCTAGGCGTTCCAAATTAAAATGAATTTTGAAAATATCCGAGGACCGAGCCTTAAATTCTCTTCTCCGTGATTGCGCACTGACACTAGGGCCGCTCTCTTGGGTTGGCATATTTGACATTATGTTCTCAGATGAGCTTGCCATTTTTCGTTTGCGAAATTAGGAAGAAAAATAAGAAAATTGAATAATTGCGAATAACAGAATTATAGAAAATGAGAGAGTTGAGAATTTGGTGTGATGAAATTATGAAAAATGAATCATATTTATAGAATTTTAGAATTTTTTTGATACCAAAAATGCCCCTAAATATAACCGTTTTAGGGGTACATTAGTAATTTTTATTTTATATAATAAAAATATAAATTTTTTTTTTTGGCAGGGAGCCAAACGGCTCCCTGCATCCCCCAACGGCACTAGCTGTTGGGGGAAATTTGGCCCCCAACGGCTAGTAGCCGTTGGGGGTCGTAGGGCCCGACGGTTCCAACCGGAACCGTACGGTTCCACCGGTTCGGACCGGTTCGAGTTGGGGTGGAACCCCAACCGAACCGGTCCCATTCCGGTTCGGTTCCGGAACCGAAACCGGAACCGGTTGGAACCGGAACCTTCCGGTTCCAACCGGTTCGGTTCCGGTTCGGTTCCGGTTCCGAACCGGAACCGTGGCCGGGTCAATATCCACACTTAATAATTGATTTTCTTTTTATGGGTAATTCTTTAGGTTGTTTATTGAGTCTTAAGCTTAATGCTTCCTGTTGCCTGATCACCAATATGATTGATGTGGTAAATCTAAAATGAACTAGACATAGGGATTTTAGGTTTCAGCCTTAGACTTAATAGCTCACGATCTTCCTTGAGGATAAATAACCCTTTAATAGATTTCCTTACAGGATAGGAATATACCTGTCGGGCGTGGGTAGCCATAATTGGAACTTAAACTTAATGAATCCAGGGTAATGTGGTTGACATAGGAATATGGTTCAATTGGGTTATACTGGGTATTTGCGTCTGACCATCGGAAGAGGCTTTTATATATTTTCGTGTTCCAGGTTAGCAAACTGAATTAGTACACATAAATAAGAAAATCAATTCATATTTTTAACAGTATTGTGTGGAGTCACGACCCTAGATCTTTTGAGTCTTTTGTAATTTTCCTTAGTATTTTCTTTTGTTTATTTTATTTTTATTTTAATTAAGCAAATCCACATTCAACCAACCAAAAGCAATCAATTCCCTTCTCCCTATAATTAGATACCTGTAAATAAATAGATTCAATAATTAATAACAACAGTAGGAATTAAGTCCTTATGGGATTGATATTTTTATACTACTTGAATTATATGTGCGCTTGCGTTATACGCGTGTGAATGCACCGGTCAAGTTTTTGGCGCCGTTGCCGGGGACTTATATTTCTTGAGTTATTAATTTTGAAGCTATCTAATTTACTTGTATCTTATTTTCTTTATTTTTATCTGTAATTTTTATTTCTTTCTTTTATTTCAGGTGGTTGAAAAATGGAACAGTACTGGGAGATTGAGAAATTACGAGTGTTATAAGAAGATACACCCCACATCTGGGAGCAACAGTCCGGTTTTCTGAGGCCTGTTGTCCAGCCCAACGATTATCACTGGATGCCAGAACCAAGCAATACTACATTTTCTCAACATAACTCAATGTGGAGATGTGACATATGTAATGGTAACCACTCGAGAGATCATTGCGAGTACAACTACAATCCAGGGTGGCAGAGTTATCAAAATCCTTCATGGTACGAAGAACCAACATATTTCACAGAACCACATCTTCCATCTTATCCACCATCTATCTATGATTTTCATCAAGAACCAGAACCATCAGAGGAAGATCAGATATTTCACATGCTCAAAGATTGGTTCAAAGAACGGGCAGCTCAAATTGATGCACAAGTTCATAGTCAAACAGAATCCATACAGAGAATAACAGATCAGATCAGACAATTAACAGAAAACCAGAACTTCATACCTCAATGATCATTTTCAAATGACCAAGCATTTCACGATGACACTTCAGCAGAAGAGGAGGCTGAGCAGAATCAAGAAACAGAGGTATCAGTTCCGGAGCCCAAACCAGCAAAGTCTCTATTTGATTTTTATTATTCAGATTCTGACTCTGACGAAGAAGCTGAGCTGTTTGTACCAACTGCACCAACAACAGAGGATCAAACTTTCAATCCTCAAACTGAAGATCTTGGAGCATGCTTTACCATGATGTTTGATGAAGATCTACCTGAAACATCCATTCCAGTCAAACCAGAGGATGAAGACCTAATGTCAGAAACATCTTTTCATCCTCAGGTTGATAATTTTGAAGCATGCATTTCACAGATGACAGATGAAGAGCTAAATGAAGAAATCCTAAAATACATCTGTGAAGAAAAGGTGGAGCAAAAAGCAGAGCAAATGGAGGAGCAAATGTCACACCCTATTGAAGATTCAGAGCATTCAGGTGAAACATCATTGTTTTGGGGAGTACAAATCAAAGACATCGCCCAGAAGCTTGACAGAATGGAACTTCCATTCAAAGTCAAGCACCATACGAGACCTCCTGATTTTCTTTCTTTCTTTTCAGGAACAACTGGAGCAACAAAGGTTAAAAAAATGGTTCAAGCACTAAATGGGACAAAATTCTTTTTGCCACTTTACAGTTGGAAGAGACCCTTCAAAAGCAACGCTCACGAGATTATCTTTAATCGGACATCCAAAACGACATTGAAACCTCCTTGACAGATAGATTTCAGTCACGTCTGGCTGAAGACGAAAAATTTAGCGCTAGCAGGGAGGCAACCCATGCAATTTTGTTGTAATTTTTGTTTTCAAATTTTGTGTATACATGTTGTAGAACTTTTTAATTTTGTGTGTTAGTTTTTCAGGGAAAAACACAAACGGAGCATTTTAAGACAGAAGAAATGGTGTTTGGCAATCATAAAGATGAGGGCTAATTCATTAGTGGTGGCTGAGTAAGGAATGAATTCTTGAGACGCACCCTCATGAATTTATATTAAACTAGTGGCGTATTGCGTACACAATTACGTTGCCTTAATAATTGCTTTGATTTGATTTTCTTTTGTTATTATCTTTATTTTCGCCGACAAGATTTATACTTTTCACGATTTATTTTAACGTTCATCTAATAATTGTCATTTGGCAGATACTAGTGCAATTATTACTCACCCATTTTCAGGTTCTATAAATTCAGCTCTACATTTCTCTCTTCAACACATCCAGATATACATCCAAACAAGAGAGAGAAAATGGAAGCAACTTCACAGCAGCGAATTTGTGTTTTCTGTGGATCCAATTATGGTAATAAACCAGAATTCATCGAAGCTGCAAAGGAATTGGGGCGAGTCATAGCGGAGCGAAATATGCACCTAGTATATGGTGGTGGCAATTTTGGATTGATGGGAAGCATTTCAAAAGCCGTTCAGGATGGTGTCGGTCATGTTTTGGGAATCATTCCAAAACCTTTGGCGGACGAACACTTAATCGGACAAACAAATGGAGATGAACGCATCGTATCTGGAATGCCCGAACAAATTCATGAAATGATCAATACTGCGGATGCGTTTATTGCATTACCAGGAGGGCTTGGGACATTTGAGGAAATGTTTACTGTAGCATCATGGGCGCACTTAAACATTCATCGGAAGCCCATTGGGTTACTTAACATTGAGCATTTCTTCGATTTTCTCTTTGTTTTTCTTGCGGAAGCCAAAAGACATGAGTTCGTCACGAAATCAGTACATGATATCTTCCTGACTGCGACAAAGGCCGAAGAATTAATTGACCAAATCATAGCCTTTGAACCAAAACTCGACCCCATTCTCTCCAAGTTGGACTGGACAGACAACTATCGTGGTAAGAAGCGTAAACTGGACATAGATCTTAATCGGTAGTTCAGCTAACCAGGTACGATTTTCTAAACTCTTCTTCTACTGTTTAAGACATTGGGGACAATGTCTCATTTAGGTTTGGGGGAGGAATTTAGTCAATTAGTATCTTGTTTTTATTTTTAGTAAAAATTTTATTATGTTGTTGTTTTTATTTTTAGTCCAAATTTTTCGAAAAATACAAAAATAATTGAAATTTTTTCAAAAATTACAAAAATATTTTGCGTTTTTGTGTTTTTATTTTGACGAAAATGGTGAAATTGGTGAGACGTATTTCAAACTTATTTCGAAATGAGTTAATTTTTGTTTATGTCATTTTAAATTATTTAATTTGTAAATTCCCCATAAAACTGACTAAAATGGATCTTCATATGCTCAGTTGGCAGGTATTATCAATATGCATAGTAACATACGGACATGAGCTGTAATTGAAAAGTTTGTAATATTCAGTGCTCTAGTTTAATTGGAGGAATCATCTATAAATGGCAATGGAGTAAAAAAAAAAATTTCTGATATACAAAAATAAAGCATCTGAGATCCGAGTTATTAAGTCTGTAAGGGTGTCTTAACACCTAGTGCCCTAAAGCCAACTGGTTTGAGAATCACTGGCTCAAAGCTTGCTACATGGATCGAAGATGTTGCAAATATATATATATATATATATATATATATATATATATAATATAATATATATATATATATATATAATATATATATCTAAAGTCTGAGTAATTAAGTCCGTAGGGGTGTCTTAACATCTGGTGCCCTAAAGCCAACTGGTTTGGGAGCCACCGACCTAAAGCTCGCTACATAGACGGAAGGTATTGTACATAAATAAAAAGTCAAAATTCAGAAAAAGAAAGAAAAAATCAGAAAAATCAAAAAAATTTATTCCATTGCTACAAAAAGATGTGAAATCTGATAGAACTTTAGGACAAAAATATTACTCTCTTATCAACTGCACTTGTGACTGTTGTGGGCAAAAATGAGTTGATTAATATTATGCTGGCTGTGTATATGGAGAATGGTAATTATAATCGGAGAATTTACTTATTCAGTAATTTAGAATGAAACAAAACAACTAGTAACTTGTAGTAGAAGTTTCACCTGATTAGTCACTAACTTCTTTATTCTTTTTTCTCTTGTCTTTTTGCTTTTGTGTGCATTAGTTTTAACAAACTTTTTACTTTTGTAAAAACGTTTGTGGGTATCGTTGCTGTAAGCCCTCACGAGACTATAATTCGTCCACTAGGGACACCTAGGGGTTTAAAGGCTTGTTGCATACGCTAAATGCAACCGTGATCCCTACAAAAATGGCTTAGTTAATTTTATTTTCATGTTATTTTATTTTGTGTTTTGCTCGAGGACTAGCAAAATGTTAGGTTTGGGGGTGTGATGAGTGGTAAATACATCACTTTTTCCCACTCATTTAACCTAATATTTCGTATAGTTTCTCGAGTTTTGTGAACGTTTTGATGTATTTTGTGTTATTTTGCAGATAAATAAAGTTTGGAAAGCATTGGAGACAATTTGGGGGCAAAATGGACAAAAACAACCAAAAAGGGCATTTTTGTCATTTTGGCGTCGCGACGCTTATCATGCGCTGAAGTTGCTAACGTACGCCGCTCATGCTAACGTGCGCCGACTGCCACGTGTCGTCATCTCATTGGACCACCCCAAACCGCGTGCCACGTGTCACTTCCTTATTGGACCGAATCACCGACGAATCACAAGCTGCCACGTGTCATGTTCCCATTTGACCGAAAGCTCAACCAACCAACCACTGCCACGTGTCGCTTATCTATTGGATTGCGTTATCGCCCATTCACAGCGTGACACGTGGCGAGCCATTATTGCACCGACAGACGCGTGGTCAAGCCGCGTTGACCTGTATTCACTGTTCGGGCGTCGCGACGCCGAGCAGTTTAGCGTCGCGACGCCCAACCCGAAATGTTGCCTATAAATTGAAGGCCTCAGATGCTCATTTCTCCTCGTGTTTTCCTTGGTGACTTTTCCCTGATTTTATAGGAAGCATCTAGTTTTGTATATATAAATAATATTTTTTTAATTTATGTATTTTAATTTTCTGTAATAGTAGTTCTCTTCTTCTTCTCTATTCTTTTATGTTTTATAGTTAAATTTCTGCTGGGGTGAAAGGTGAAACATTTAATATAATTATCTAGGTTAATCTCACTTAATTATAATATTTAAATTATAATTTAACCGGATTAATTAATGGTAGGCTTTATTACCGCCTATATGGCTGGTCTTTATATGACAAATAATTACCGCCTACATGGCTGATATAGTTGGACTAAATGGATTACCGCCTATATGGCTGGTTTTAAATGTTTAACATTATTAATTCCTGTGAAAACAGAACATAAAATAATTTATATATTATAGTAAGTAAGATTCCTAGATAAGAAATATTAAATGTAGATCCTCTAACCCCCAGCATTTATTTTTATTCTAGGGAAGTGATGAAACACAATATCCACACTTAATAATTGATTTTCTTTTTATGGGTAATTCTTTAGGTTGTTTATTGAGTCTTAAGCTTAATGCTTCATGTTGCCTGATCACCAATAGGATTGATGTGGTAAATCTAAAATGAACTAGACATAGGGATTTTAGGTTTCAGCCTTAGACTTAATAGCTCACGATCTTCCTTGAGGATAGATAACCCTTTAATAGATTTCCTTACAGGATAGGAATATACCTGTCGGGCGTGGGTATCCATAATTGGAACTTAAACTTAATGAATCCAGGGTAATGTGGTTGACATAGGAATATGGTTCAATTGGATTATACTGGGTATTTGCGTCTGACCATCGGAAGAGGCTTTTGCATATTTTCGTGTTCCAGGTTAGCAAACCGAATTAGTACACATAAATAAGAGAATTAATTCATCTTTTTAACAGTATTGTGTGGAGTCACGACCCTAGATCTTTTGATTCTTTTGTAATTTTCCTTAGTATTTTCTTTTGTTTATTTTATTTTTATTTTAATTAAGCAAATCCACATTCAACCAACCAAAAGCAATCAATTCCCTTCTCCCTATAATTAGATACCTGTAAATAAATAGATTCAATAATTAATAACAACAGTAGGAATTAAGTCCTCGTGGGATCGATATTTTTATACTACTTGAACGATACGTGCGCTTGCGTTATACGCGTGTGAATGCACCAGTCAAAGCTATTGAGAGCTTTGCACACTACAAGAACGAAGATAAAAATCAACTTGGCAAGAAAATCAAGAGAATCATGAGTGATAGAGGTGGTGAATATGTGTCACCATTTGGTGAATATTGTTCCAAATATGGAATTATTCACGAAACCATTGTTCTTTATTCGCCTAAACAAAACGGGATTGATGAGCGTAAAAATCGAACGTTGAAGGAAATGATGAACGCCATGTTGACAAGTTATGGTTTACCCTATAACTTGTGGGGGGAAGCATTGCTTTCCGCGAACTACGTTCTGAACAAGCTTCCTCACAGAAGATTGGACAAGACACCATATGAGTTTTGGAAGGTCACATACCTTCCTACAAATACCTAAAAGTGTAGGGGTGTCTTGCCAAAGTATTGGTTTCTAAACCTAAGATGGTTAGAATATGACCCAAAACCGTTGATTATATATTCATTGGATATGCTCGCAACAGTAGTGCGTATCGATTCTTGGTACACAAGTCTGAGATTCCTGACATCAATCCGAATATGATAATTGAGTCAAGGAATGCGACATTTTTTTGAAGAGACATTTCCTTATAAGGAAAAATAAAGAACAAAATCTATCAAAAGAACTATTGATACTGTCAAAGACAGTGATCAAGTTGACCAAGAATCAGATGAACGTTCAAACATTGAGATAATCGAACCTAGACGTAGCAAAAGAGCTAGAACGTCAAAGTCGTTTGGTCCCGATTTTCTGACATATTTGTTAGAAAATTAGCCTCAAATCTTTAAAGAAGCAATGTCTTCTCCGGAAGCACCTTTGTGGAAAGAGGCTATCAACAGTGAGATTGATTCAATCCTACAAAACCATACTTGGGAGTTGGTTGATCTTCCTCCAGGTTGTAAGCCACTGGGCTACCAATGGATATTCAAACGCAAGATGAAATCAGATGGATCAATAGATAAATACAAGGCAAAGCTTGTTATAAAAGGTTATAGACAAAAAGAATGCCTTGATTACTTTGATACCTATTCACCACTGACTCGTATCACATCGATAAGAATGCTCATAGCCATAACAGCTATATTTGGTCTTGAAATACATCAAATGGATGTAAAGAATGCATTCTTGAACGGTGAATTGGATGGAGAGATTTACATGGAACAACCAGAAGGGTTTAATGTTCCTGGACAAGAACAGAAGGTGTGCAAACTTGTGAAATCCTTTTACGGATTAAAACAAGCACCTAAACAATAGCATGAGAAATTTGACAAAGAGATGTTGTCAAGTGGGTTTAAAACCAATGAGTGTTAAAGTGTGTGTACACCAAATCAACTCAAAAAGGATATGTCATTGTATGTCTCTACGTAGATGATATGCTGATAATTGGTAGTAATCGTGGAATGATTCAGTCTACCAAGAAAGTGTTATCCAGTAAATTTGATATGAAAGATTTGGGTATAGCTGATGTGATCCTAGGAATTAAGATTTGTAGAACATCAGAATGATATATATTATCTCAGACTCATTATGTTGAGAAGATACTTGAGAAATATAATAAAAGAGATCTAAATGTGGCTAAAACTCTTGTGGACCTAACTCTTCATCTATCAAAGAATACTGGCTCAAGCGTATCACAATTAGAGTATTCGAGAATCATCGGAATTCTTATGTATCTCACGAATTGCACACGACCTGATATTGCTCAAGCGGTGAATATGCTTAGCAGATATACGAGCAATCCATGACATAACCACTCGAAAGCTATAGTAAGAGTTTTGAGGTATCTGAGAGAAACTTCAAAATATGGGCTACATTATGAGAGATATACTACTGTTCTAGAGGGATACAATGATGCTAATTGAATATCTGATACAATGGATTCCAAATCTACGAGTGGATTTGTTTTCACACTTAGTAGTGCAGTCGTGTCATGGAAGTCCTCGAGGCAAACATGTATTGCCTGGTCTACTATGGAATCAAAGTTCATAATATTAGACAAAACAGCGGAAGAAGCATAATGGCTTAGAAACTTCCTGGAGGATATTTCTAGTTGGCCCAAACCGGTGTCAGCGATAAGCATACATTGTGATAGCCAATTGGCTATTGAGAGAGCCCAAAATATAATTTATAATGGTAAGTCTCGACACATACGTCGGAGACATAATACCATACATCAACTGCTCTCAAGTGGCATAATATCGATCGATTATGTTAAGTCGAAGGAAAACCTAACGGATCCACTTACTAAAGGTTTACCTAGAGAGCAAGTTGAGAAGTCATCGAGGGGAATGAGCTTGAAGCCTATAAACTAAGAATTGTCACTGTGGAAACCCAACCTAGCTGACTGGAGATCCCAAAATCTAGGTTCAAAAAGGACAACTGAAACTTTGTGCAATTCAAAACAAGCACTGAAGAGTTTTGTACTCTTTCCCATTCTGATAATGACGCAGAGTGTTGTCTGTCAAGGTTAGGATAAGCTGAGGCTTTTAATTATCATTATATTAGGAGATGAGTCCTAATGGGGGTAAAGGCAGATTACCTCTTCATAGTAGATCACATATTTCAAGTAAGAAGTGAGGTCACTTCTATGGGATCTTACAGGCTGATTTCCCTAAAGTACTTGATGAATCCAAGACCGCTGTTCAGAGCCTAAATGAACACAACCGTAGAACAAGAAATGGTCGAAGTAAAGTTGTGTGTTGGTAATTGTCTTGGTTTACAACAACGGCGGAACAATTTAAGACTATGGGTCACTAGTCTGCCAAGTAAATCCGATTGTCATTCACTAGGAAAGGTTCAAGGCGAAAGCTACTTATTTCGATGCAGCTTTAGTTCATGGAAACTCTCTCAAGTGTCTGCATGAATATTTAGAGAATTGTGGGGGATTGTAGTAAATTCTCTAAATTATTGTGTTTGGATGGAGGAGGGAAATGTCTCTTGGATGGTACCCCAAGGGGACATGTCCTCCAATTTAGAAGAACTCTCATTTGGCTCCAAATGGTGCATGGAAGGGGTATAACGCTTAGGAGCGTTACACCCCAAACCAAATGGTGCCCTTAAGGCACCATTCCATGTCTATTTAAAGGGCTTTGGAGGTTCATTCTAAGGATCCAGATTTAAGTCTTGAGTCTCATCATTTCATTTTTTGAGTAAAGAGAGTTTTTCCATCATCTTTCCTAGTTCAAGATCTTGTTAAGGAGTGCCCTTTGAACAAGAGGAATCCGAGTTATCCTGGGAGAACATTGGCCACTTCGAATCCGTAAAGCGCCAGAGACGGAGGCTAATAAGTTCTTAAGGACAGAGAATCATCTCGACTTGGACGTTTCAATCAGGTTTTTCTGATTCTTAAAGTTTTAGGGTTTGCATGATAGTGTAGATCTACTTTTGATTTTCTGGATTTGAATTTGTTTATAGCGTGTTTGTTTTCTGTTTAATGACACTAATCCACCAACAGTCTATGTGTCCTGCACGTGCATGGGTTTTGCTCTCATATCATGTTGAAACTCATACACCTAATCTAATCCAAAAAAACATATGACATCATTGTTTATTAAAGTCCCCATGTGCCCACTCATGTATCATACACGGTTCTGGTTCTGGTTCTGGTTCGGCCCGATTATGGATTGTCCTGATTCCGGGCTGAAATCGATCTGTGGCAATGACTACGTTTATGACTCTGATTATGGTATCATATTGAAAATCGTCTAACTCAACTCAAAAACTAATTTTTGGATTGAGTTAAACCCATGAATTTCAATTCTCTCTTTTTATATATATATATATATATATAATCACCGGATCAATAGTTAAGAAATAAGTGAAATCCATGTGGAACCTACATTAATAAATCGTCAATACTCAATACAAATTCAACTCAATATTGAAATATGATGTTTCTGTAAAATTTGTTTCTCCAACAAAATTTAGTAAAAAAATTATTCTCTAAACACTACCATTGCTCTATTAAGTAAATGGGCTAATACAAAATACAATATTCTTTTTTCTAGTGCAAGACGTCCCATAGCCATAAATCGATACCAAAAGTGGAGAACACAATAAGAGAAGTGACCATATAATTATTATAAAAAATAAAAAGAAAAAAAAGAAAAGAAAAGTAAAGAAATATAAAGGCAGCTTTTTAGTTGACTTGCCCCAGAGAATCTAGCAAAAATTTAGAGGCAGTAAGGAATCTTATCTCTTCTTTGCTCTCTTACAAAGCTGATTTTTTTTTGAAAAATTCTTTCTTAATGGATCTTTACAAATGCACTCATTGCTATGGCAACACAACACTTATTATTTTTCTTTTTTCTCTCTCTCTCACTAAGTTGTGTGAGACATGTGTGCTCCCTCAAAAGACGCTACAAGTAAATCAACCTTTCACGTTCAAAATCTTTAGTTTATTTTGACGTTAATAAACCCTTTACCGTCGTATTTTAATTTCGATATTAAAAGTAAATCCTTCATGTCGTAGAACTCTTTCGACGCTAAAGGCTCAACCATTTAGCGTCGAATATAAATTTCGATACTAAAATTCTACTCTTTAGCGTCGAATTTCAATTTCGATACTAAAGGATTAACCCTTTAGCGTCGAATATTAATTCCAACGCTAAATGTCAAAAATTTAAATATAATTTTAGAAGACGGGAGTTTTTTTAAATATTAAAAAAATAAAAACATAATATCATTTAGCATCGAAAAATTTAATTTGACGTTAAATCAAAGACATTTAGCGTCAAATATTAATTTCGACGCTAAAGGATAAATTTAAAATTTTCAATTCTCCGCCTTCTAAAATTTGAATTTATCGCCTAATAAAATTGGATTTAAATTTTTTGACATTTAGCGATGAAATTTCGATGCTAAAAGTCAGAAATTTCGACGCTAAAGGGTAAATATAAATTTGTCAATTTCCCGCCTTCTAAAATTTGAATTTATCACCTAATAAAATTATATTTAAAATTTTTGACATTTAACGACGAGATTTCAATGCTAAAAGTTAAAAATTTCGACGCTAAATATCAAAATTTTGGCGAAAATAATTCCCGTTATTTGAGAACCTTTAGCAACAAAAACATATTTCATCGCTAAAAGTTATTTTTTCTCTATAAATTCATTTGTTCTTTCATTTCTCCTATTCTCACTTTCTTTCTCTCATACTTTTATTTCCTCTCTAAAATTTGTTCTTCCTTAAGGGTTTTGTTTCATTTTTTCTATTTTATATTAACATCCCATGTTTATTTTTATTTTTTTTTTGTAGGGGAATATGAAGATGAAGAAATGGTGGAAATGAAGATGGTGAATAAAATGAAAAACAAATGAAAGTGAAGAAGAAGAATATAGAAGTGAAAATGAAGAAAATATATAGAAAATTATAGTTTATCATTTTATTTATAATTTTATATTTTTGTTATGATAAATTTATAATTTTATTTTTATATCAATAAAGATATCATTGTTATACTTTTTTATAATAAATTTGTAATAATATTTTTATGTTTTCTAAAAATTTAATTAATTTTGTAATGAAATTTAGTTTGAAATTAATTTGTAATATCAATTTTGTTATAATTAGTTTTTAAAATTAATTATAACAAATTTTTTATTTTATTTTTACTATTTTGACCTTTAAAGTCGAAATAGTTCGTCACTAAAGATTTTCTACCTTTTGACAAGAAAGTTTGGTCGATGAAGATATTTAGTGTTAAAACTGATTTCGACGCTAAAGATAAATACTTTTAGCGACAACACTTTGTCACTGAATATATATTTTTAACATCGAAATTGATTTTTGACGCTAAATATCTTCCTCGACATAGAAGACTTTTAGCGTCGAAATTTTAATTTTTAGCGATAAAATTTTTCAATGTTAAAAGTTGAGGAGAAGTAAAATATAAAAGAAAGCATTGTTTTTGAATCTTTTTTATGTTGTTTTGTGGGGTGAGGAGAATATTATTAACTTTTACCACGCTAAAAAGATGGAACATTTTTTTCTTTTAAAATATTAATTGTCTTTTGAGGAGAGAATAGTTAATGGGAATAGGAAACTCCACTCCAGATATACCATTCATATTCTCTAGTCTTTCTTTAATTAATTAATTAATTAAACTTTGAAAAAAAATTGATAAAATTTAATTTATTCCACACCAAAATTTAAAGCCCCCCACTAGTTTTCAAACATGAAAAATTCTATTCTCATTTTGGGATTTGAAAGTGATAGAGGTATTAATTTATTTTGGTGACAATGGTCTTTTCCAATGAGAGAATCAAGTTCCATGAGAGAATCAAATATTTAACTACTATGATATCATACTCGATCAGATTCAAAACTCATAATTCATTTGGTTGGAAATCTAACATTCGATATGTGGTGAAAATTTAAAATTTTTCAATTTTATACTTAAATTTCCAATCCAATATCTTTATTATTTTTTATGCTTCATGATATTATTTATATTTGAAAGCATAAATAAAGAACTTATCTTAAACTTTTAAACAATTCTCGAATCGCTCCTCGTATAATCTTCAGAGTCACTCGAATATTTGGCCTCCAACGATATCCACACAAAATAGTGAGTTAATGATTTTAGATTTCTCAAATCCAAGATTATGAATGTGTATTTTCTTTAGTGCTAACTTAAGAAAAATAGACTTATGGTAGAGTTTATGGAATTTTTTAGAATATACAGAATTTAAGTAAATTCTTCAATAAGAAAATCAAATTGTCTTCTTTCTCACCAATTGCACGCACACACTTAATTTTCAAAGATTCTCTCCAATTGCCACTGTCGTGAATGGCTAACATAATAGGGTATTTATAAATTTTAGAATTAAGTTTTGATCCCAATTAAATTAGGATTGTTATATAGGGATAATATTTAATCCTATTAAAATATGAATCTTAATCCACCCTAAATAAAATAACTACTTTCCTTTTATTTAATTAAATTAATTAAATAAAACTTATCAATCATAATCAAATAAGGATACTATAAATCTGAAATTATAATTTAATACATACTTTATTTAATTATATTTCAACCCATATACTTTTGGAAATTACAAATCGACCCCCTGTATTTTTAGAAATTACAATACAACCCCTAAATCCATATTTGCAATTTGGCCAAAAATTTCCAGAATTCCATTTTTATCCATAATTTATGAAATTATGAATTTGCCCTAAAGCTTAAGAACTTAACATTTAAGTCCTAAAACTTAAATCTACATAATTTATCATTAACTCCTCATTACTTTAAAATGTGTGACCCATGAGGTCCTTTCTTATGTTGGTAATGGAGATAATTATAGATTTCATAAGTCTAAATAAATTTATCTAATTAATTTATCTTCAACTAACTCCGTAATTAAGAAACTAATTTTCATGGATCAAGAGCGGCATCTAGCAATGCATCATGACCCTCAATTAAGAAAGAATACTAAATTTAGTGAAACTTATGTTAGGGTTGGTGCTCATAGTGCCAATCCGGATCGTATTTATGTCTGATTCATGAATACGAACAATGTCTTTTTCCATAATATTACTTATTTAATGGTAGCACCTCTTGTCTATTATATACATATTCGATCTAATTACGATTAGATATCTAATTATTATTATATTGAAACTAAATCTGATTTAGTGATACGTGTATATTAGACAAAGACCCTAGGATTTACAACGTAGTGCGCAGTTACAACGTAGTTTGTAATTGACATTGAGAAGCGTCACTATAAGTTGTATATCTTTAAATAAAGTTCCTGGTCAAGATTTACTAATACGGGTCGGTTAGTAAAATCCGCTGAGACCAGTACATGTCGTATATCGTGACTTGGTCTGATGGTTTATCCCAATAAATCATGAGTCTCGGGAGACTCGTATAGACATGTAGGTGTTTATTTGATAAACATTGAACGACTCACTGAAGATTTCATAATAGATGGTACACCAAAGTCAATAAGAATCTTCTCGAGTTGAGTGAGCATAGTGGTCCGTCGACTTGAGATACCACAATGGATATATGAGTTATCCTCCACACTTTGATGGCAGTCACGTCACCGATCTATTTAGATCAGACCTCCGCATGTTCGTTGGGTGTGGACTGATGCTCATGATATCCAGTGCGTATCAAGATATAATTTGTCAGTCCTGTGTACAGGGCATAAGTATCATGCACGTGTTTGCGATCTAGTAAATCCATGGTCATGGTATAACTTCGGAAGTAAGTTTCGAGTGTTATTTAGAGATCGTAAATTTGAAAGTCGACTATATTATACCATAAGGATTTGACGTTCTTATCTATATCTCAGGTATAATATGGATAGCCTGTGACGGAGGGATTATATGTATGCAATGAACTCGACTTGCATAGTTTAGCGAGATTATCCGTGGTCGTCATAATTCATGAGTGGGTGAATTATGGACACGGAATTAGATTTCGTGACTGAGAAACCTAAACTTAGAGAGTCTCACAATATGAAGTGTACTCGTGAGTCTCACAATATGAAGTGTACTCGTTGAGCACTTGGGCAACGCGTTATGAATAATACAGATTATTCATAATACTTCACCGGATTAAATGAGTTAATTCGAATCGTTTAAACGGTTAAACGAAAACACATGCATAGGGGCATTTTTGGTCAATCGTAATTATTGTGTATTTGTATTTGATACATAATTTAATTAGATACACATTAATTATTTGTCAAATGAGACTTTGACACATGCCATTAATATATGTATTTGTTATTTAATGTAAATAAAAATACATATATATAATAATTATATTAATTAATTATTTAGATATTTAAATGTTAAATATTTAAATAATTAAATAATATTATTTTTCATAAATGTCATGAAAAATATTTAATTATTATTGGTTACATATGGCATAATTTAATTAAGCTTAATGTGTGCAAATTTGATTTGCTAACATGAAGTTTGTTTTAATTTAATGAAATTAAATTGTAAAATTGACAAAAATGCCCTCCTAAAGTCGGTTAGCCTTTTTTTTAAATTGGAAATTTTTTTTTTCTTCATAATTAATCCTCCATGGCCGAAACTTCAAAAGGAAAAAAGCTTTCAAATTTGTTTGATGAAACAAAAGAAGAAAGTGAAGAAAATCAAGAAAAGCTTAAGGAAACAATGAGAATTAAAGGTAATTCTTTATATCCCTAAGTTTGGAAAGCATGTTTCTTGTTCTTGATTTACTAGAATGGTTCTAGTGTTTACTTACTTCTTAGAAATTTGTGCTTTTTGATTTGGAGGATGGATTGGAAGGCTTATTGCATGTGTGAAGTTGTATTGAATGATATTAGTGTAATATATGTTCAATTTGATCATTTGATGATATGTTGCCATTCTAGAGTGTTATGACCACTCTTGTAATACCTAGAATTATTCTTGGGTGCTTCATTGGTAGTGACTTGGATTGGTGTTATGATTAATTTGATTAATGTTGAAAAAATTGGATTAAAGCATGAAAAAATGATTATTTTTGTTACAAAATCAGATCTGGAAAAACTAGATTTATTGTGATGAAAATAATATCATATGAATGTATTGGATGTGTTTTGGGTGTTGGAACAATTTCCGGAAACTGTTTCGGAGTTGAAATAAGTGAAAACGGCGAAAAACGGCGTTACCGGGTGACTTTTGAGCCAACCGGGTGACGGCTGCCCAAACAGTGAATTTGTCAATGTCCGGGCAGCCCATGAACTGCCCTATCACTATTGGGGCTGACATGGGCAGCCCTCATGTGCATTGGGTGGTCGGTTCAGTCAAAAACGTATTTTATGCTATTTTGCGGAAAAACGTTTTCGTAAAAGTTTCGCGACGTTCCTTAGTTATTTATGTCGTTATTTGATATTAAATAAATATGTTTAGGTGAAATATGAATGAATTATTCATATTGGATATTGAATAATTCATTCGGTAATTTAAAAATTTTTAAATTATGATTTCACCCGAACTGCGAGCTTCCACTACGCCCGCGCCAAAACTCCAACAACTTATTCCGTATACGATTACCGTATGATTCAATCCTTTTGCCTCATACATATCTCGCAAATGATTCTAGAGTATGAAAAATGTACATTCTATTAAACCATGACTATTGGAACATTGACTTAAGCTGATAATATATATATATATATATATATATATATAGTTTCTAAAACTCTTTTCAGAACTCGCAATGGCCATGGACTTATATTATCAGTACTCATGTCAAAGTGCGCCTCTTGGGATATCGACTCTATATTATCCAGAGCGGCTAATCCTTTATCGATCCCTCACTACCTTCATATGTTTTTCATATTGCCCAATCATGACCCTATGCGCAATCTCGCTATGGACTACGGAGGTGTAATGTCAAAGCATATATGATCCACATAAAAGATATCATGGAGACCTCAAGTCTAAGGTTCATTCATACTATCGTAACAAATAGAAATCTCATAGACATGTGGATAACACTTCATATGAGTTCTCAAGCATGTTAGTTCGATGTACTTGTTCTCCAACAAGCATTCATATGTTAGACTAAGTGAGCATCTTCTCAAGTAGCTTATGAGATCAGCTATCTTCCTTCGACAAGGAAGCATACATAACATATACTGATCTAAACTGGATTTATCAATGTCTTGGTGTTGATAATCCTACGATCGGAAATATTTAAAAATGACTGGATCTCATAAATTAAACTTAATTTAATTCATTTAATCGTCATTCTAATGACTTTATTTTACAAGTAGTCAAAATTATTTATAGACAATACTTATAAATAAACTGCCAAATTTTATAAATCAATACAATAATATAAAATTACATATTTATCTCTATTGTATCTAGGGCATATAACCAACACCTTCCATGTCAATCAATTTCAAATTCAATTACGCAAATCAAACCCTTATCGACTCTTATTATATATCGACATAATTAAACAAAAAACAACCAAACAAAACAACCACTCTTTTTTTTTTTGACAGGAACAAAACAACCACTCTTAAAAAATAACTAAAACCCTAATTTTCTTACTAAGATGTGTACACAAAAAAACTGTCAGTTCAATAAGTCTCTATCTCAAGGATTTGTATGAACACAATTATATCTTGAAATACTCTAAACTCTTATCTTAATGATGCACCCATATAGAATTCAAATTTAGAGGCTATATGTTGAATTTTCCTGTGTGTGCCAGTTTTTGACCATTGAATAATTAGTGGTAGTTTTAATTTATGGGCATGCATTATGGTTCACAGACCAAAGTTTTGTTTTATTTGAGATTGTGATAACAAGGTTGGCCAAATGCACACGTTTCTAATTAAATAAAGATATCTATATTTAAAACAAAAGCTGCGCAGATTATAAAAGTCAATTGTATAATGTTATTTAATTTTGTTATCTTTTAAAAACTAATTTTGTTATCTTTTAAAAACTAATTTTGTTTATACAATATTACTCCAGGCAAAAAAAAAAAAAAAAAAAAAAAATCAAATACTTCTAAAAGAAATCAATTGTAAAGCATTGTTATCTAAAAATATTGATTTTGTGAATTGGACTTGTATTTCGGTAACTTCACATTACTAAAAAAACGTATTTTTATGACAATTTTTAATGGCTTAAAAAATATGCCTTAAAATATTTCATAAATATATGCTGGATATATATGTCATAAATAATATGACAGATATATGTCATATTTTTTATTTTTCTCATAATTTATTGTAAAATAATATGATAAAAAACTGTCACAAATTGAAATGGCGTCGTTTTATTTTGTGATATAAATATGTCATAAAACGTATGACGTATCTATTTATGACATATTTGTGTTATAGATAGAACGGCGTCGTTTTGTTTATAATAGAAATATGTCAAAATTTTATCGATAATAAAAAATAACAACTTCAAATGAATTCAAATTCGCAATCTTTGACTTGAAATGTTTATCTTTAAACTTGAGTGATCCTTTGAACTAGGGTATTTTCCGAATAATTTATTATCTAATACATGATTTTATATTTGGTTGGGAAGTTGTATGAAATTGAAATAAATAATATAAGCACAAAAAATAAAAAATACTTGAACTTACGTGGTTAGACATTAAACCTATATCTATGGGAGAGAAATAGAGAAATTTCACTATCAATGAAGAAAGGAGTAGGCAAAAGTCGATTCGATTCGGATCGGGTGAAACCCGAAACCGAACAGAACTGAAATGTCATTTTGAAACTCACCCAATCGGGTTTATGGGTGAAAACCAAACCAAATTTGTTCGGATCGAATAAATTCGATTTCAAATCGGTTCAGATGATTTTTTGGTTTGGTTCGGATTAGGTGAAAGATCGAATATATTCGGGGTCAGTTTTTCAGTTTCATATTTGAAATAATGGGTCAGTTCAAGTCTGTTTTTATCCTATTTAATTAATGTATGGGCCAAATTTGGGCTAAGGGTAAAATCGTCATTTCACTCCGAACCAGCACCAAAGACAGCCCAGAATAGTGACCCAGTCCAGAAAACTTTCCATTATTAAAACATAACAAAACCATCACCTATAGAACAAACTACTTTACCACCAAAACTAACTCCACATGCAAAATTATTCTCCCCCGCCGAAAGCAGAGACGATAAACATGTTATGGGGACCCATTTCCCATGTGCCAAACCAGAGAATTCATCTTTCTCCACCTATAAAAGGAAGCATAATTCATGAGGTGAGGGGGGGCTTGATTTATGACATTGGGGACTTCTCACATTCAAGCTTCGCTTCTCACATTGAAGTCTCTGCTCTCTGACACTAGCTCCCTCAGAGCTCTCCATCCCCTTATACACTTACCACTGCCCTCACGGCCACCCAAAGAGTTCAAGGTAACATCAAACTTTGCTTTCACATTTACATATTTACTGCTCATTTCATACTACTGACTTGAGCGTCGGAGTGCCCCCGGCACCCACCACACCGGTGGGTAGTATACTCCCTCTCACTCTACCTTTGTTTTTGCAGGATCGCTAGTGCCCCCAACCTATAAATTCTCGATTGGGGACCTCGGTCGAAATCCAGCATCCACAATTTGACGCCCACCGTGGGGCCTTAGCGAATTAGGTTTGAGATACGTCTCATGAGTGGAAACTCCTTACTCAGCTATCTCTTACCAATTTCACCTTTTTAGTCAAAATAAAAACACAAAAACGCAAATTTTTTTTGTAATTTTTTCAATTTTTCAATTTTTTTTTTGTATTTTTCGAAAAAATTTGGCCTAAAATTAAAAACAACACACAACTAAAAACAAGATATTAATCAACTAATTTCCTCCCCCAAACCTAAATGAGACATTGTTCTCAATGTCTTAAACAGTAGAAGAAGAGTTTAGAAGATACTACCTGGTTAACTGAAATTCTACACGAAAAGTTAAAGGTTAAGATCCAGATTAATCCGACGCCTCTTACCACGATCGTCTTCGGACCAATTTATCTTTGAAATGATAGGGTCAATTTGTGGTTCATAGGCTAAGATTTGGTCAATTAGATCCGGAGCAGTTCTAGCAGTAAATAGAAGTTCTTTTAAAGGTTTTGACACAAACCCATTTCTCCGGGCATCATCAAGAAACACACAAAGAAAATCATAAAATTCATTAACGTTGTACAGTCCAAGCGGTTTCTGGTGTATGTTCAAGTTCGCCCAAGATAGAACTATAAAAATTCCCTACAATGTGCCCAAGCCACCTGGCAAAGCAATAAAAGCATCAGCACGGTTAATCATTTCTACCAATCATTCAGACATACCTGGCACAATCAGTTCCTCTATGTTTGATGGTCCAATAAGATTTGCCTCTGCCAAGGGTTTTGGAATGATTCCCAAAACGTGACTGCCTCCTTCCTGTACAGCCTTTGAAACGATCACCATTAGTCCAAGATTGCCTCCGCCATATACTAAGTGCATATTTCTTGCAGCTAAGACTCGACCCAATTCATGTGCTGCTTCTACGTATTGTGGTTTAACACCAACACTAGTACCGCAAAACACACAGATGTTTTCAACTCGTCTTCTTGAAGTGGTTTCCATGTTTTACTCTGGATGTCTTCAAAAGTGCAATGATGAGTTGAATTTATAGTATCTGAAAAATGGTGAGTAATAATAGCACTAGTATCCCCGGCAACGGCGCCAAAAATTTGACCGGCGTAAACACACATGTATAACGCAAGCGCACGTATCGTTCAAGTGGTATAAAAATATTGATCCCACGAGGACTTAATTCCTACTGTTGTTATTAATTATTAATACTATTTATTTACATGTATCTAATTATAGGGAGAAAAAGAATGATTGTTTGATTGGTTGGTTGAATGTGGTTTTCCTTAATTAAAATAAATAAAATAAACAAAATAAAATACTAAGGAAAATACTAAGGAAAATAACAAAAGACTCAAAGATCTATAGTTGTGAATCTTTCTAATATCTTTTAAAAGATGAAGTGATTATTTTATGTTTATGTAATAAATCGGTTTACTAACCTGGAACACGAAATTATGCGAAAGCCTATGTCGATGGTCAGACGCAAATATCCAGTTTAACCCAATTAAACCATATGTCTATGTCAACCAAATTACCTGGATTCATTAAGTTTAAGTTCCAATTATGGCTACCCCCGCCCCACAGGTATATGTCTATCCTGTAAGGAAATCTATTAAAGGGTTATCTATCATCAATGAAGATCGTGGGCTATTAAGTCTAAGGCTGAAACCTAAAATTCTTTTGTCAAGTTTATTTTAGATTTACCACATCAATCTTATTGGTGATCAGACAACAAGAAGCATTAAGCTTACGACTAAATAAGTAAACCTTTAAATTACCCAAACTATAAAATAACCCCTTATAAACCGGTGATATTGGATTTCATCACAACCCCAGATAACTTGCTTAGTTACGACACATATTTACGGGTAGTAAAAACTTAAATAAAATAAAAGACATAAAGTAAATTGCTGAAAAGTAAATTGCTGAAAAGTAAATGACGGAAAGTAAATGCTGAAATTAAATACTGAAAATTAAACGCTGAAAAGTAAATGCTGAAAGTAAATTACTGAAAAGTAAATGCTGAAAGTAAATTGCTGAAAGGAAATTGTTGAAAAGTAAATGCTGAAAGTAAATTGCTGAAAAGTAAATAAAGTAAAAGTACAATAAAAGAAAATGCTAAGGTAAAATGATCCACTTTTATTACTTCTATTTTAGATATCTCCCTTAATATAATATATTAACTTTGCATGATAATACTAGACCTGGCCGATTCTCGGTTCCACACTTAAGTGGAACCGGACCGTAAACCGAACCGGAACCGAACCGGTCGGTTCCCGTTCGGTTTACGGTTCCCCTTTCGGTTTTTTTTTTTTTTTTTTTAATAATAAATTTTAAAAAATAGAAAAAATTCTATAATCGTAATGTTTTTTCATACTATCACATCATTTTATAGAATCTTTTTTTTATAAAATTCTTTTAACATATAATTTTTTTTATAACCAACTCTTGGCTAGTGTTTTCTTTATATAAGCGATGTGGGATATTTGTTACTTGGCTATTGTGTCCCACATTGCTTATATAAAGAAGTCAATAACCAAGAGTTGTTATAAAAAGGATATGGACATTCATGTTTTAGTATTACAATTTTAAACCTCATTAAGTCATAATTATTAATAAAAATAATGAGAATTACTTGAGGAACCTTACGGTTCCAAGAAAATATTTTTTTTTTTTTTTACTTACGGTTCCAACCGGAACCGTACGGTTCCGGTTGGAACCACTGGAACCGTTCGGTTCCAGCGGTTCCAACCGGTTCGGTCAGGGTAAGAACCCTAACCGAACGGTCAGGTTCCGGTTCGGTTCCGGAACCGGAACCGGAATCGGTTGGAACCGGAACCGTCCGGTTCCAACCGGTTCGGTTCCGGTTCCGAACCGGAACCTTGGCCGGGTCTAATAATTACCAACCAGCCATATAGGCGGTATCCAGATTAAGTCAAATTAATAATTAATTACCAACCGACCAATCAGGCGGTATCCAGTTTAGTCAGGTTAAAACCAATTTAAATAATTATCAACCGACCAATATGGCAGTATCCTCGTTAAGTCAGGTTTTAACTAGTTTATATATTATAATTAAGGGAGATTAATCTAAATATTAGTAATAAAAGTTTTACCTTTTACCCCAGCAAATGGGAGTTACCTCCTCATTTCTGAAAAGTAAAAAACTGAAAATTAAAGAAAGAAAAGTACCATGCGTAAAAGTAAATTGCGGAAAGTAAAAACTAAAAAATAAAGAAAAGAAAGTGCGAAAGCGGAAATTAATTACTGAAAGCTGTAAATAAATAAACAAGATACAATCTTCTTAGTGTTCTTAAGGAATTCCTTAGAAGAAAGTATGAATTTACAAATGAAATAGATTGGTATTTATAGGCAAAATTTTGCCTCCATCAAATCATCCACCAGATCCATTATTAATTGCTCAACTAATTGCTCCACCAAATCCATTATTAATTGCTCTACTAATTGCTTATCATGTTTGGTGGTGATTTGATAATTTTTATTATTTATTTATTAATTTATTTTTTGCTTTGAAAATGATTGAAAATGACTTTTATAATTACACACAACATACTTCTGGATGGTTTATCAATTTCGAGCATGAAATATTCAGAATTCGAAATTATTTTGTTTTTAAAAGTTGTAGATCTTTGAATCTTCTTTAATATGGAACTTGAATCAGCTCAATCCAATATCGGAGTAAAAAGTTATGCCCAAAATACGACAGATGCGCAAAACTGGAATTTCCAAAACTGCACTTCGTTGAAACGCCCTTTCAAGTTTCCAATCTCCAAAATTAATATGTCAAGTCCAATTTTTGCCCTTATTTGACCCACATTTCATCCTAAATGATTTCATTGTGTCCCAATATTATTTTATCTGCAAAATAAACTAAAACACATCAAAACGTTCATCAAACCCGAGAAACTAAACAAAATATTAAGTAAAATGAGCGGTAAATATTGATATATTTTCCACTCATCAACATTCCAAGCACATAGCTTGGATTCACATTTCAATATCTATACCTCATGAAATAAAATGGTATAATAAGACATTCAGAACAAAAATTTTATATTCATTTATAGAACTCTAGGTTCATATATATGATACCGAAAGCTTATAACTTTAGGTTCTAAATGTTTAAAGTTGTAACTTAGAACTTCAAGTTCTATTTTGTTCCCTACAAAATCGAATTCTCTTTTAGAATTCATAACTCCAAACTTCAAGTTTAGATTTAAAAATTATCGTAGAACTTCCAATTCTAATTTATATAATTAATTTTATGAACTTCATGTTCATATATGAAAATGATAGGTGTAGAATTTTTGGTTCAAAAAGTTACAACTAAGAACTTCATGTTCTAATTTATTTGTAATTGTCAATAGTAAATATATACTTGTGTCTTGATATGATAACCATTTTGGGAGATATCTTTGAAATTCAACATATTTCTACTGGATATGGCTGAATATAAAACATTTTCGATATATAGTTTAGTTTCACTTGTTACAAAAGTTATGGGTCTTCCAGAGCCTTTAATTAATATTAAGTTCGAGAAATATTTCTTATCTCGAAAAATATATAACAACACTATCAACTAAACATATCTCATCCTCTTTTTTAGAGCAGATAATTTATTTTGTGAGTTTATATGTCTAAAAATCTTCTTAAAGGTTGATCAATGATATCTACAAATAAGATACAAATTTTATATACATCAAGTACATAATCATTGTATTTGAAAGTGCTAAATATCTTCTAGATATTTAAAAGATATGACCTTTTATCATAAACATATCACATCCGGTGATGATTCAAATCGTAATAAACTTCAAATAATAATTCAAGAGTGTAAGGAGGGAGTAAATGAAAATAAATAATTTTAAAGTAAATAAATGGATATAAATATAGTAATATAAAATTATAAACTGTATTCACAAGTGTGTTATGATTTCACTTATCAAAGCCTTATTTCTTTATTGTAGTGGAGTTTCTCTATTATATCTATACATAGTTGGAATGAACATTCACTACTGTGAATATTAAGAAACTGATTTTCGTGTTCTTTAAGAACATCACGTTTTATTTATAAATTATAGTTTATAACTACAGGTTCTAATATTATAAGTTAATTTAAACTTCGGGTCTGATTAGCTTTTTATTATTGCAAACTTCTTGCAGTAATAATATATATAGTATAATTCAAAAGAATTAAGATAAAATAAATAGAGAATAAAAAAATCACTCAAATTTGTATGATGCAAAAAAAAAAAAAAATTTACATACATATATTTGGAACTTTATGTTCTCTTTAAAAATATTTATTTGATCTAGAACTTCAAGTTCTGATCTTATAATTTTTTTTATTTTTTTATTTTAGAACTTCAATTTTTGATTGATAAGGTTAATATTTAGAATTTCAAATTCATAAATATGGTATTATAAATTCAAAACTTCAGGTTCTATGAAAGATTTAAGACTTCAGGTTTTAATCCAAAATTTTAATTGATAGGGTTAGAACTTAACGTAAATTTAGAATTTCAGGATCTATAAGTGTTTTGTAATTTAGAACTTCAAGTTCTAATAATAAAAAAAATTAATCAATGAGATTAGAATTTCAGGTTCTAATATAAAAATAAATTAATAAGGTAAAATTAATTAATGACAATCGTGAAATTGATTCACAACAAAAAAAATGATTGTTTATTGCATGCGGAATGATGATAGAGGAGCACAACAATTCACCCATAAAAATTAAGAGCAAAAAGCAGATCTGTAATATTTTCTGACGTGGATGATCCAATTTAATGGTAATCACATAGCATACTCATAAAAACAATAATAAAAATACATAAAATATAACATAATAAATTAGAACTACATGTTATAATTTTAAGATTGAAATTCAGAACTTCAGGTTCTGAATTAGAACTACAAGTTCTAATTTTTAATATTGAGATTCATAATTTCAGATCCAGAATTAGAACTACGGGTTCTGATTTTAATAATGAGATTCAAAATTTCAGGTTCTGAATTAGAACTATGAGTTCTAATTTTGATATTTAGATTCAAAATTTCAGGTTCTGAATTAGAACTACGAGTTATAACTTTAAGATTGAAATTCAGAACTTCTGGTTCTGATTTTTTTATACTGCAAAACTTCAAGTTGAAATATTAAAAAATAATAAGAATTTGGATTCAGACAACATAAGAATTAAGTATGCAAATCAAAAATCGCACATAAATCATAAGCCACCATGATTTGGCTTTCGATTTGATTACAATCAGAAGCCTCATATCAATCATAAATCATAATGATTTTTTTTTTGGCATTTGATTATAAACAGAAGCTGTATATAAATCATAAGACATATTCATGATTTCTTATTATAGTGAATTGGCTTCAGGCCTTCGCATATGATGATTCGTCTTTAATTATAGTGAATCGTGTTGATAACGTGTTATAAAATAAAAGAGAAATAGAAGAAAATAGTACTTTGTAAAAGTAAAACTGCATATTTTTCTTATTAATTATGAATTATAAATTATAAAAGATGTTCTCTATTTATATAGAGAGATTAGGTTAAAATTATTATCTTTAAATAATATGGGATAAACTAAATTTATAAATATTAAATTGAGAGACCATATTATTTATTTCAAAAACTAAATTCTAAATGGTATACCCCACGCACGTGATAGGATCTAAATAAAAAGTCAACAGGTTTGACATACTGTGATAATGTGCATGTGTGGCATAATTATCATCATCATTATCTCATGTGGAATATAAAGATACCAATCGTAGAAAATTAACTATTTTTTTTATATGTGATTATTATGATATTTGAAAATCCCACCACATTTTCACTCATCTTGAACATGATTCCCATCCCATTTCATATTATCATATAAAATGACTTATAAATGGAATATTATTATTTATTAATTTTGTGAGTTATTTTCCCCGGACATCATAATTGAGAATAATACCATTTTTTTTTAATATCATCTTAATAAAAGATATCACACTAAACATTTTTATATTTATTTTCAAATTCCTAAAGAAAAATGAAAGAATAATGACGTATCCAGAATATTGATTTAATGGGGTAAAATTTGATTTTCATAAAAAGTAGTAATACTTTCATTTCAATAGGACAAATCAAAATTATCTCATTAATAAATTAGAATTTTCCAATTTATATGAAACATTTAACAAATTTTCAAATTGAGTGGATACAGTTGTCCCGCTCACCCCTACTGAGTATAAGCTTTGACAACCATCCACTAACATTGAAATTTGTCAATGGTATCATCAATTTAGACAAAGACTTGAGTTATTTTGAATTTTATGGGATTGTAGGCGAGTTATTAAAATGGAACCTTTAACGATAAAATATTACAAAAAATATTCAAGTCATATTATATGCATAAAAATGAAATTGTTCTACACTCGATGGCCTTAATTTTGGGTCAAATTTAGGCACTCAGACGACTGTATGTATCGACTCTCCCAAGCCATCTATGCATTTAGCTAATAGGAAACAACTGAAAAGTACGTGTGTGGTTACTTACTGAGTTTTATAACTCACATCATAACAGCTTGTTAGTTTTGCAGGTTGGCAATCAGATCAGTCAGTCATAAAGCTTTAGATGCTTATGCTCGAGATAAGAGATCACCTAAGTTGCAATCACCCACTTTAGAACCATGGGGAATGTTTATGTGTATAGAAGTCTATTTGTTTTGCTTATATTTGGATCGTGCAATACACGTAGTTAAATGTATGTAAATAAAAGTTTCGATTTGTACGTGTAATTATGGGCACGGAGCCATTGAGTATTGATGTTGATAATTGATATATCTTGGGTGGACAATATATCCTTTTTGCATATCTGATGTCCAATACAAGTCATTTTGGTGTTGGATTGCGTTCCAGATTGTCCAATTTTTAGTCGCGTCATGTCCATTTTTCATTAATTTTGAGGCTCAGGGAGACGGATTATTTATGTCTCTTGCCGATAGAATCCCGCCTCTAGCCGGGTGTTACAGTAGAAGCTTTGACAACCATCCACTAACGTTGAAATTTTTCAATGGAGAAAGTATTTTTAATGAGTTTTATAACTCACATCATAACATTTTGCTAGATTTGCAGGTTGGCAACCAGATCGGTTAGCCATAAAGCTTTGGATGTTTATGCTCGAGATGAGGGATCACTCAAGTTGGAGTCACCCACTCTACATTCCTAAAGAATATTTATGTGTATAGAAGTCTATTTGTTTTGTTTATAATTGAATCTTGCAATGCACATAGTTAAATATATGTAAATAAAAGTTTTGATTTGTACATGTAATTATGGGCATGGAGCCATTTAGTATAGATGTGTATAACTGATATGTCTTGGTTAGACCAGAGGTCCTTTTTGTATATCTGATGTTCAATACAGATCATTTTGGTGCTAGACTGTGTTCCAAGTTGTCCAATTTTTAGGGCGTGTCATGTTTATTTTTCATTAATTTTAAGGCTCAATGAGACAGGTTATTCATGTCTTCTGCCGGTAGCATACTGCCTTTGGTGGGGTGTTACAAAAGTGGTATCAGAGCTAGGTTTATATGTTGGTGACTGCAGCTACAGGGTATCCGATTGTCTGGGTAAGTTTTCTGTTATGTATAGACCATACATGTCTTATGTTTGTGATCTGGTTTGATCCTTTTTAGTATATGATATGATATGTTCTGAATTTGATATGATATGAGTAAGATCTCTTTGATGTATATAGTCTGGCGTGATATGATATGACTTGGATTCGTTACAGATATAATGAATCATATGTGATTTGACGTGATATGATTTGACGCAATTTGATGTGATATGAATGTGTTTGTTATGGTTGGATGATTTTGTGTGATTTGACGTAATTTAAATTGATATTTTCTGATTTAATATGGTTTGATCCGATTATGATCGGATATTTCTGAAACCTCCCAAAATTATGAGTTCTGATATAATCTGTTTTGACATGATCAAAATTTTGTTGACGTACGAGTTCTAATTTGATTTTGATGATGTATTGATTTGTTTTGATATGAATTGATTGATTATGACTTGTTATGCTTTGACTTGAATTCGATATGATGTGGTGTGGTTTATTCTGACATGGAATGCGTGATTTTGATGACGTATAAAGCAAGACAACTTTCGAATATGTATAAGTTATATTTCATATGTGTTGTTGGTTTCAAATGATCAAAAATGAGGAAAGAGAAATTTCGAGAATGAAATTTTATAAGAAGGGGAAAATATAATATCCCGAATTTTCAGAACAATTTTGGAATGTTCTTGGATTGAAGTTTAGGCCTCGGAACGAGACGATGTTGGAAAATAAGAGTTGAAATATTGAATAACAGGTCAAACACAGGAATCTGGGGCGACGCATGCTGTCCCGGGCTAGCGGCCCGGTCGGGAGTACGGAGTAGCCACGGGGGACTAAACCGGAGAGTAATGGAGTCGCCACCCGGCGTGAACCGGGAAAATGAGATTTAAGGCCGCACTCACCCCTCGCAAGGGAAGACCTCAAACCGTTGGGTTCAGAATGGTCTCTTACTTATGCCACTTGTAATGAAAGGATTTATGCAATAATTTAATCAAGTTTAAGTAACACTTATTTCCAAGAGGATCATGCTTCTGAATTCACATGCATACATCAACAAATTCATCACAACATGCAATATCTCATGGCAATCTCATGAACATTCATCAATCATATGATATAGAAAACTAAGAACAACCTAATCATGCTTGAGTACTATCTCATGACCTTATTAACCAAATAACATGCTAAAAAACTAATCATGCTCGAATATCATCCCAAGAACACATAGAATGGATAAATAAAGGGATACAAATGATATGATGGACTACATAATACAAGAAAGATCAACCAAGAGGCAATTATGCATGAATATGATAAGACATACTCAGTTCAGTGTGTGCGCGTTCGTGTAGCGTTCGTAAACGCATTCGAACGGTAAACAGAAGGTTCGCGTTCGTGTGGCGTTTGATAACGCGTTCGAACGGAAATGAAACAGAATGCTCACGTTCGTATGGCGTTTGTTAACGCGTTCGAATGGAAATAAAACAGAATGCTCACGTTCGTATGGCGTTCGTGAACGCGTTCGAACGGAAATGAGACCTGATGCATGATGAGGCAAAATGTGTGCGCGTTCGAGTTGCATTCGTAAACGTGTTCGAACGGGAACAGACCTGATGCATGAAATGGGACGCAATACATAAACAACACAAAAAAGGGCGCGGTGAAGTACTGCCGTAAAGGTGGCCTTTTGGGGCTCTTGGTCTCTCAAAGAGATGACCTTTAGACCAACATACTGAGCCCATGCGCGTCACATCACACATACAAAAATAGAGCCAATCATATCAAAACCAAGTATGCCCGATTGGACACATCCAATCCGAACACACATCAACCGGCGCGGCAAAGCATCGTGGTAAAGGGTTTTAACCCCTCCCCATAAGGGATCTTTCATTCCACTTACTAAGCCCATGCGCTTGATTGAACCATGCATAAAAAGATAAAGACACTAATATCAAATTAAGTATGCCTGATTGAACGTATCTTGCATCCAACCGAACACACATCAACCGGCGCGGCAAAGCATCGTGGTAAAGGGCTTTAGCCCCTCCCCATAGGGGATCTTTCATTCCACTTACTAAGCCCATGCGCTCGATTGAATCATGCATAAATAAACAACATACATAATTCAAGTGACAAAAAATAAATAAACAAAAGCAACACAAAACAAAAGAGGGTGCCGTTTACTCAAGCGGTACGTGGAGTTGTGTCCCGAGTACAGATCATATTACCGTCCATTCGGAATCGGCTATGAAATTTATGTCCGGGTTTCCATCCGATATACCGCGAGAGTTGACACGTCTCTCATTCATCCAATACCCACAACACACATCATACACACGCAAGATTTAACAAACAAGTAAAATACAATCCAAATAAATAACAAAGATCAAGTAAAGATGAGTGTGAAAAGTACCCTCAGGTCTAAGCCGTCTCTCGGACTCGCGTTTCACGAAGATCGGAAGGGGTAAAGCTCCGCAACTTTTCTGGTTCACTGGTTTTGCATCCTAGCTCACTGCTTTGTTGTTTTGCTTGCGGTTCGAACTCCGTTCTGCTCCTGTTCGGCCTCTGTTTTGCTGCTCACTGCTCAGGCCACCTGTTTTAACGTTTCAATGAACTGTTCCAAGTTTTTGTGGGTTTTTAGTGCAGTTGTGTGTGATTATTTTTAAGATTATCTATGCAGTTTTTTTATGTTACTGTTTTTAAGGTTTTTTAGGGACTGTTTTAAGAGGATTTGGGCTGCTGTTTTAAGGTGATTCAGGGGCTGTTTTTGAGTGTTTTTTAGGGGTTGTTTTAGTAGTTGTAAGGGCTGTATAGGGGATGTGTTCTCGGTGAATGAGGGATGTGTTTTGATTCGGCTAAGGAGGGTTATTGCTTGTGGTGGTTTCGACTTTGAAGGATTTTGGTGTTCTGGATTCGGCTAAGGGTGAGTTTGGTTTGTTTTAGATTCGGTTATGATGGAGGATTGAGGCTCTTATTGTCTCGGCTATGGAGGAGATGGTTAGGGCTCTTTGTTCTCTTTTTTGTGTATATGTGAAGTGTCTTGGGCGTGTATTAGAGAGAGTAGAGAGATGGTGTGGCTAGGTTAATGCATGTTTATATAGAAGAGAGCTAGGGTTTGCCCTTGTCTCACAAGGAAGAGATCTAGTTTCCAAATTAGGAGTCCTAAGGATGGTATACACAAGATTGAGGGGGGGGCAAAATATTTTAAATTAGGAAGTCAACTATTTGATTGGTTTTAATTGGTTAGGATTGATTTTAATTAGGCATATCTTCTTTTTAATTTAGTATGTGATTTGTTCAAATTATTTAAATTAGGCATGATTTTAGTTTAAGTTTGGTAAATGTTTTATTTAATTGGTAAATGGTTTAAATATTTTATTTAATGTTTAATGTTTTAATTAATATTTATTTATTTATTTTGGGATGTGTTTTATGGGCTTTGGGGAGCTAAATGGGCTGGGGTGTGAGGCTAGCAGCAAAACCAGAATTACCGACACCGTATGAACGCTTCCTCGAACGCGACACGAACGCCCGCAATCGGTTTGACGTTCGAACGAAGTAACGAACGCAGCACTAACGAAGACAGTGAGCTTGTTTATTCTGAATTTCCCCTTCCGATATCCGTTTCCCGCGGCTTCCGTGACTCAAAAGGTAGTGCCTCTGAATGAGACTCATCATCGGGTTTCACATGCAAAAATACAATGCCTACAGGAATCTTGTTGGATTGGAAATCGTAAAATTCGAAATAACTGGTTACATGGTTATTTATATACAGAGAAAGTATATTGTTTCGGCTATAAAAATAGCAAATAAATTTCAATTGAGCTGATTTTTGATCTGTTGGAAAGGTATTTCAAAAAGAATAAATTTTATGTTGTATATTTCTCGAAATTTACACCAGAATATCATCAAAATATAAATTTCAGAAAGATTATATTGTCATAGGCTTATTTGTAATTTCGTGGGGATCATAATGTAACTTTTAGAAAATTATTTATAAATACCTGAGGTTTTCATTAATCACGAAATGGGAAAAAATCAAAAGAAGCTCTCACCCAATCCCATCTCCCATTTTCTTTCATGCGTAAAGGAGTAGGTGGCCGTCGATTGACGCAACGACCCAGAATGGTGCACCGGCCACCCTCAGTCTTATGGTGGTCGGTGGTGACCCCAAATGGTGAAAATCATGGATAATTCGCTTGCATGTCACCATTCGATCTCGGCTCGTTACTTCGATTCACGTATCGAGTCACCCCTCAAATCAAAGCCATCAAAGAGTACTATAAGACTGTGGAGTCACCTTTTTTGATAGATGCTCAGTTTCGCACAAATTGATGCAATAACATTCAGTGAATAGTGAAACTCATTTGCAAAGTAGTTGTGATTCGAATTCCATCGATTCTTACGTGTTCATGGGAGCATTGAGAATCATTCGATACCCGCGAAATTTCGATTTGACTTGGGTTATAAGTGTTTGCGAGATCAAGTAAATACTTCATGCGATGTATACTAATACATTAGTTGTTGCCTATTTGTAGAAAGAGTGTGTGTATGTGTGTGTGTGTGTGTATGTGTGTATGTGTATGTGTATGTGTATGTGTATATGTGTGTGTGTGTGTGTCAATATGAACTTTCTTAAATTGATGTGTGGAATGTCGATATTGTTTATTGATGTGTAAGTCTTTTGTCAACGGTTGGTGGACACACACACACAGATATATGTATATATATATATATATATCGGCATGACTGCCTTTTGATGAACAAGTCTGTGATTGAATATTATCGTTTTGTAATTTGTGAGCTATTTGCTAATGGATGATTGATTTAAAATGTCTTGTGTGATATGTCTCACATATGAGTGAATACTAATTTCTTTTCTGATATTTTGTTTTATATTTTGTCTAAATACTTTCATTTTATATTTTCATTTTACGATAAAGTATTTTAGATAAAAATGATTCTGGACACATCGTTTCATGTGATAAGAGATTTTTGATTGGATAATATATAAGATATGTTTTTCACCACAGTGCTTGTATGATAATTTTATTTTATGGATTTTGAAACCTCGGTTGCGTCTGTATAGGATCTTGTTCAGCTGTAATGGACCAACTTGTTACATTTTGTCGAAATGGTCATGTTTCGGACAATACACGGTCTGTGCACGCGACCCAAGCATTGGACGCTTGATATTTTCGTCCAGTTGACTTGATTTTCTGAACGCCTGGTATATTCATCCAGTTGGTCCATGGATGTCTTATACGTATTTATGATGACATTGGTTTGAGATTTTGATTTCACTTCGCAAAACATCTTTATGTTATCTTTTGAATATCATTGTTTAATGGTTTTCTGAAGGAAATTTTTTTTAGGAAGTTTCTTTCAGTAAAACGTCTTTCTAATTTAAATATATTTGATTTCTTTTATGATAGGATTTGATTTATTTATGCCACAGTGCTCATACTATATTTTATTTATTTTAATGAATTTGACCCGCTGTGGTGCTTGTATAGGGTTCTGTCCACCTGAGAATGGGTGACTTACTACCCTCATTCGACATGGTCCTGTATTCGTACATTGTATGGTCAGGGCGTGCGATTCGGACAACAGACACCTGATTAGTTTTGATGATTTCGATTTTGGAAACTTCTATATTCAGAAATATTTATTTTTGATTAAGTTGGTTTTTAAAAGTGATGATGTATGAGTTCACTGTATGGAATTTTTATTGTGATTCTATTGTTGATGGTGAATGAGATCGATTGTATGAAATTTGTATCATGATTTTCATTTCTGATTGTGGATAAGATCGATTGTACGAAATTTATATTATGTTTTTGTTTCTAATTATGGATAAAATTGATTATACATAACTTATATTTGTAATAGGTATGCGTGAATTGTTTGGTTGATGAGTTTAATCTCATAAAGTTCTGAATGTTTATATTGTTGGCTATGGAATGATCTAAATGTTCGAGATGAGTTATGATCTTAGATTTTTACATATTTCTCGAAGGTTTTATGTGGAAAAGATCCATGAAAACTCCAATGTTTGAAATATTTTCCATATATGTATGAGTACAAGTATGTTTTCTGAAGTTATGTATGTATGATTGTTATGTAGAGGATTTGAGATTATGTACAAGCTACATTTTTGAATTCGTATATGTTATGGAAGTTTTTGTCTTTCTTTTCTGTTATATGTGTTGGGGTTATGGCGCGGGTGCAGCGGAAGCTCGCGGTTCGGGTGAGATCGTAATTTTAAAAAAAATAAATTACCGAATGAATTATTCAATATCCAATATGAATAATTCATTCATATTTCACCTAAACATATTTTTTCGATATCAAATAGCGACATAAATTGTTAAGAAACATCTCGAAACTTTTACGAAAAGATTTTTCTGCAAAATGGCATAAAACACATTTTTGACCGAACCGACTACCCAATGCACATGAGGGCTGCCCAGGTCAGCCCCAAAAGTACTAGGGTAGTTCATGGGCTGCCCAAACAGTTACTAATTCATTGTTTGGGCAGCCGTCACCCTGTTGGCTCAAAACTCGCCCGGTAACGCCGTTTTTCACCGTTTTCGCATATTTCAACTCCGAAACATTTTCCGGCAATTGTTCCAATGCCCAAAACACATTCAATACATTTATACAACATACTTTTCATCACCAAAATACAGAATTTCCAGATCTGATTTTTGTAATAAAAATATCATTTTTCATGCTATAAATTCAATTTTCTCAACATTAATCAAATTAATCACAACACCAATCCAAGCCACCATAAAATTTATCATTTTTCATTTTTCATGCTTTCTGAAAGATTCTAGGCATTACAAGAGTGGTCATAACACTCTAGAATGACAACATATCATCAAATGATCAAATTTAACCAATATTAAAATAATATCATTCAATACAACTTCACACATGCACCAAGCTTTCTAATCCATCTTCCAAATCAAAAACACCCAAATTCTAAGAAAAATAAGAATCCTTAGAATCTATCTATATGATCAAGAACAAGAAACATGATTTCCAAGCTTAGGGATATTGAGGATTACTTCTAATCTCTTAATTTCCTAAAGTTTTTCCTTGATTTTTATTCCTTTTCCTTCTTGAATCATCAAACAAACTTAGATAGCTTTTGAAGATGTTATGTTCGGCCATGGCAAGCCAAGCAAGTGAAAAGATAAAAAATTTCCCTTTAAAAAGCTCATTGCCGACCTACTATGGGTATTTTGGTCAATTTTATAATTTAATCTAATTAAATATAATAAGCTTTAATTTGACAAATCAAATTTGTAAACTTAAAGCTTAATAAAATCATGTCATTTGTAACCAATAATAATCAAACATTTTTCATAACAATTATGAAAAAGTATATCATTTAATTATTCAAATATTTAACATATAAATATTTAAATAATTAATTAATATAATTATTATTGTATATGTATTTTTATTTACATTAAATAACAAATACATAAATTAATGGCATGTGTCAAAGTCTCATTTGACAATTAATTAATATGTATCAAATCAAATTTTGTATCAAATACAAATACATATTAATTATTAATTGAGCAAAATCCCCTAGGTATTTGATTGCTGAATGTTCTGTGTATACCACCACTTTGGGACCCAGCAGATAGGATCAAAATTTATCAAAAGCGAACACAACTGCAAGCAACTCCTTTTCAGTGGTTGTGTAGTTGAGTTGAGCTTCATTGAGAGTTATGCTGGAGTAGTAAATGGTATGGAAAATCTTTGCTTAGTGTTGTCCCAAAACTGCACCTACAGTAAAATCACTAGCATCGCACATCACTTCAAATGGAATGGTCCAATCTGGTGCTACAATGATAGGAGCATAGACCAGCTTATGTTTTAAGATTTCAAAAGATTCATGGCATTCTTTGTTGAAGTTGAAAGGCACATCCTTCTCCAGAAGATTGCACAGAGGTTTAGCAATCTTTGAGAAGTCTTTGATAAATCTCCTATAAAACCAGCATGTCCGAGAAAACTCTGAATCCCTTTGACTGATGTTGGTGGAGGTAGTTTTTCAATTGTTTCAATCTTTTCTTTGTCTACCTCGATTCCGTTTTGTGAGATCCGGTGTCCCATGACGATACATTCATGCACCATGAAGTGAGATTTCTCCCAGTTGAGTACCAGGTTGGTATATTCGCATCTTTGTAACACATGTTCCAGATTTTACAAGCAATGGTCGAAAGAATCTCTGAACACAGAGAAATCATCCATGAAAACCTACATACTTTGTTCCAGCATATCTAAGAAGATGGCCATCATGCAACGTTGAAATGTGTCAGGAGCATTACATAGTTCAAATGACATTCTGCGGAAAGCAAAAGTACCATAAGGACATGTAAAAGTGGTTTTCTTCCGATCTTCGTGGACGATGACTATCTGATTGTACCGCGAGTATCCGTCCAAAAAGTAATAGAACTCATGTCCTGTCAGTCTGTCTAACATCTGGTCAATGAATGGCAGCGGAAAATGATATTTCCTTGTTTCTTTGTTCAACTTCCTTTAGTCCATGCATACTCTCCATCCAGTCACCATTCTTGTTGGAATCAGCTCGTTCTTTTCATTTGTGACTACAGTAATTCCTCCTTTCTTTGGTACACACTGCATATGACTCACCCAAGTGCTGTCAGAGATGGGGTAGATGATGCCAGCATCCAACCATTTGATAATTTCTTTCTTCACGACCTCCTTCATGATTGGATTTAGTCTCCGTTGATGCTCCACTATGGGTTTATAATCGTCATTCATTAGATTTTTGTGCATACAAAATGATGGACTAATGCCTCGAATGTCTGCTATAGTCCAGCCAATGACCTTCTTGTGTTCTCGTAGCACTCTCAGTAACTTTTCTTCATGCTCCAATGTTAGCGAAGAATAAATAATCACATGTAATTCAGAAGAGTTTCCTAAGAAAGCATACCTGAGATGGATCAGAAGTAACTTTAGCTCCAGCTGCAGTGATTCTTCAATTGAAGGCTTGATTCGATCTTTCTTTGGTAGTTCCAGACTTTCCACTTGTGGTGTCAAATTGAAGCGAAATGGCTTGTCAAGATAGTTGATACATTCTAGAATTTCAGCATCTAGCTCGCTGTCAGTCATGTTGGTGATGCAAGCTTCAAGTTTATCCGTGGGAATTGTATCAGTATCCTGGATGATACTATCAACAACATCAATTCTGAAACATTTCTCCTCTTTTTTGTCACTCGGGAATTTCATGGCTTTGAAAACATTGAATGTAACTTTTTGGTCCTGTACTTTCATGGTTAGTTCTTCTTTTTATACATCAATAACAGTTCGACCTGTAGCCAAGAATGGTCTCCCAAAGATGATAGGTACATCTTTGTCTTCTTCCATGTTAAGGATAATGAAATCAGCTGGGAGAATGAGTTTGTCGACTTTGACCAGCACATCTTCAACTACTCCTCTCGGAAATGCGAGCGTTCTATCAGCAAGTTGTAGAGAGACTGATGTAGGCATTGCTTCTCCAATTTGTAGTTTCCTATAAATAGAAAAAGACATCAAATTAACATTTACACCTAAGTCACATAAAGCCTTACCAATGTAATGTTCTCCAATAGTGTACGGGACAGTAAAACTGCCAGGATCTTTCAACTTCGGGGGAAGTTTCATCTGAATGATAGCGTTGTATTCTTCCGTCAATGCTACTGTCTCATAATCTCCCAATCTCTGTTTTCTTGAAAGAATCTCTTTCATGAATTTGACATAGTTGGGCATTTCTTTCAACGCTTCTGCAAATGGGATGTTGATGTGCAGCTTTTTGAAAACCTCCAAGAAACGAGCAAACTACTTGTCTAGTTTGTTTTTCTGAAGACGATGTGGAAAAAGTGGAGGTAGAGTGATTTTTTCTTGATCTTTTTCCTTTACTTCTTTTTCCTCCATCTGTGGAACTGCATCTTTTGGAACTTCTTCAATGGTTGCCTTAATTCCAACATCTTTGTTGATTTCAGTACCACTTTTCAAGGTAATGGCTTGACATTGTTCCTTCCCTCGGTTCATTTGATTTGGTTCTGTGTTACTGGAAAGATTTCATGACGGTCTGTAACTCTGAGCATTGGCCAATTGTCCAATTTGATTCTCCAGTGCTTTGATAGAAGCAGATTGGCTCTGAAACATAGCATCATATTTTTTTAACTGAGCCAGCATTTCCGCTATTCCCGGTTCTTTTTCATGCTTCTGACCTTTGTTTTGTTGTTGGAATCCATGTGGTGGATAGTTCTTTTGCCCTGAATTGTTGCTCCATGCAAAATTGGGATGATTCCTCCACCATGGGTTGTAGATGTTGGAATATGGATTGTTCCCATGTCTGTTGAAATTATTGACATAATTCATCGTCTCTTCATGTTGGTTTGGTTCTGGTGCTCCTCCATATGGTGAACTTGTGGATCCAGTATTATCTTGCATGCTGAAAGTTTCCATGAATTTGCATATCTGATCCAGCTTGGTATTTACTGCAGTGTTGGCTCCAACTTCATAAATTCCAGTAATTCTTTGAATCAAGCTCTTTTCTGTTGGCCACAATGAATTATTATTAGCCATTTCTTCAATTAGGTCTCAGGCTTGATCTTATCTTTTTTCCATCAAAACTCCTCCAGCGGCAGCGTCAATTGTGGTTTTCATTATTCCAGAAAGTCAATTATAGAATGTTTGGACTTGTAGCCATTTTGGAATCTCATGGTGAGGACATTTCCAGAGTAAATCTTTGTACATTTCCCAAGCTTCGCAGAGGGATTTCGAGTCTTGTTGCAGAAAGAATGTGATGTCATTCCTCAGCTTTGTAGTTCTGGCTAGTGGAAAGTACTTTGCAAGGAATTTGGTGGCTAGAGTGTTCCAAGTAGTGATGGAACCTGCTGGTAGTGAATGTAGCCAAGTTTTAGCTCTGTCTTTCAAGTAATATGGAAAAACTCACAGTTTCATTGCTTCTTCAGCTGCTCGGTTGTAATTGAAAGTGTCGCAAACTTCCAGGAAGTTGCTGATGTGGGCATTAGGATCTTCAGTTGCATTCCCCCCCAAACTGACCTGACTGCTGAATCATCTAAATACATATTTTGATGTCACACGCATTTTCAGGTAAGGGAGGAAGTACAATACAAGAAATGAGTCTGTCAACCACCGGAATGGTTCTGTCTTGAATGGGAATTGGTGGTGCAACGTCCAAAGGTTCAGTTTCCATGTTAACGATTGCTTCTTGTCCTTCTCGCATATAACGCAAGCGCACATATCGTTCAAGTAGTATAAAAAGTATCGATCCCACGAGGACTTTCAATCTTTTGTTATCAATTTATGAAGTTAAATGTTTACAAGTATCTAATGGATTGATTGTTTGATTTGGTGGTGACTTAAAAATTAAAACAAGTAAATAAAATGACACAAAATTAGGTTGAGGAAAATTCAAATTTACAAAACTATTCAGGGTTGTGAATCTTTCCAATATCTTTTTTTAAGATGAAGTAGTTATTTTACGTTTGTGTAATATATTGGTTTATTAACCTGGAACACAATTATTAACTTGGAACATAAAATTATGTAAAAGCCTATTCCGATTGTCAAATACAAATACCTAGTGTAACACAATTAATCATATTCTTATGTCAACCAAGTTACCCGAATTCATTAAGTGCAAGTTCCATTTATGGCTACCCCCACCCAACATGTATATTCCTATCCTATAAGGAAATCTATTAAAGGGTTATCTATCCTCAAGGAAGATCGTGGGTTATTAAGTCTAAGGTCTTTAACCTAAAATCCATTTTCCAAGTTCATTTTAAGTTTACATGTTCAATCTTATTAATGGTCAGTTAACAAGAATCATTAAGTTTAAGACTTAATAAATAAACTTTTATATTTCTCAAACTGTAAATTAACCCCTTATAAACCGGAGAAATTGGAATTCATCACAATCCCAAATAACTGATTTAGTTACGACACATAACTAGGACTGGTAAAAGCTTAAATAAAATAAAAGACATAAATTAAATTGCTGGAAACTAAATGCTGAAAAGTAAATGACGAAAAGTAAAATGCTGAAAAGTAAATGTTGGAAGGTAAAAATGTAAAATTACAATATAAAAAAAAAACCGGAGTAAAAAGATTTACTTTTATCACTACTATTTTAGATATCTCACTTAATATAATATATTAACTTTGCGTGATAATTACCAACCAGCCATATAGGCAGGTATCCTCAAAAATTAATAATAAATTACCAACTGACCAAACAGGCGGTATCCAGTTTAGTCAGGTTAAAACCAATTTCAATAATTACCAACTGACCAATCATGCGGTATCCTTATTAAGTTAAGTTTTAAGTAGTTTATATATTATATTTAAGGGAGATTAATCTAAATATTAGTAATAAAAGCTTTACCTTTTACCCCAGCAGGAGGGAGTTACCTCATCATTACTGAAAAGTAAATTGCTGAAAAGTAAAAAAAAGGAAAGTATTGTGCGTGAAAGTAAATTACGGAAAGTAAAGACTGAAAAGTAAAGAAAAGAAAGTGCAAAAGCGGAAACTGAAAGCTATAAATAAACAAACAATATACAATCTTCTTAGTATTTTTAAGGAATTACATAGAAGAATGTATGAATTCAAATCTGAAAATCCGGCCTCAATTTATAGACTTTTTTTGTGCCATGCGTCAGACACGCAAGGGTAAGCGCGTCACGACTCGCTGACATGTCAAATGCTCATTGGATGCTTTGATCTCTTATCTGCTGACGTGGCACAGGCCCAATAGAATGCTGACACATGGCAGATTTGAATGATTAACTCAATAATTGTGTTGGCGTGGCGATGATGTGGCGATGTGGATTGTCGACAGCATGTGATGGTGACACATGGCATGGCGCACGTTAGCAGGTTTGTTGTGATGTTGACACGTGACAGGCGCACGTTAGCATCCGGCGTATTTTAGCAACGACGTATTTTAGTAAACTTCTCAGATTTTGACACGTGTCCCCGGCGCGTCGTTCGTGTCGCGATGCACGAAATGACCATTTTACCCATTTTTGTCATTTTTCATTGTTTTGGCCCCGAATCACCTCCAGAGAGTCCCGAAACTTTATTTATCTACAAAATAACATAAAACACATCAAAATATTCACAAAACTCAAGAATCTATACAAAATATTAGGTCAAATGAGTGGGAAATATTGATACATTTACCACTTATCAGGGTTCCACATCTGCCCTAACATAAAACCCAACAGTTTCGTGGTCACCGATGTCATAGATATAGCGATAAACCCCACTTCGCTCCTACAGTGTATGTAACTTGAATGTGTGAATCAGTTTATGTAAGTATTTCTGAAACAGTGTGTGTTTAGAAAGCATACATAATAGAATGGAGTTTAAACTCATAGATAACCATACACGCATAATGTTATATATATGTACAATCTTCAAATTATTTTCTTACAGTATGTGTGTGATTACTTACTGAGGTTTATAACTCACACCATAACGGTTTGCTAGTTTTGCAGGTTGGCAACCAGATCAGTTAGCCATAAAGCTTTGGATGCTTATGCTCGAGATAAGAGATCACCTAAGTTGCAGTCATCCACCCTAGAGCCACGAGGAATTTTTTAGTGCATAGAAGTCTATTTATTTTATTTATATGTGGATCGGGCAATGCACGTAGTTAAATGTATGTAAATAACAGTTTTGATTTGTACGTGTAATTGTGGGCACTGAGCCCTTGAGTATTAATGTTGATAATTGATATATCTTGGGTGGACCGGATGTCTTTTTTGCATATATGATGTTCAATACAGATCATTTTGATGTTGGATTGCGTTCCGGATTGTCCAATTTTTAGGACATGTCATATCCGTTTTTCATTAATTTTGAGGCTCGGTGAGACGGGTTATTTATGTCTCATGCCGGTAACATCATGTCTCTAACAGGGTGTTATAATAGAAGCTTTAACAACCATCCACTAACATTCAAATTTGTCAATGGTATCATCCATTTAGACAGGGGCTTGAGTTGTTTTGAATTTTAGAGGAATCTAGACAAATTATTAAAATGGAACCTCTAGTGATAAAATATTAAAAAAAATATATTCAAGTCATATTATATATTGAAATTGAAATTCTCTACACTCGAGGACCTTAATTTTAGGTCAAATTTATACGCTCAGACGACTATCTATGTCGACTCTCCCCAAAGCCATATCAGCATTTAGTTAATGGAAACAGCTAAAAAGTTTGAAGAGAACATTTTTACATCAAAATCTAATTTGATTGAAATGAAGAGAGAGTTATATATGTTAGTATGAAAAGCCTTATCGCATAATTAAGGGTCAAAATCTCATTTTTTTTTAAAAACAAAAGGATAAAAATATTGATTAATAACAGACTAAATAAGGAATGTTTAGTTGGTGAAAACCTGAAAATGAACCCCTAAATATATATGCCATTGTTTTTAGGGTTATTTACTTTTTACTACTAAAGTTATGATAAAATAACAATTGGGTACTATGAATATTAACATATTACATTTTACTATTAAATTATATAAAATTTAACATTCTACTACTTTTACATCCAAACCGTTAGTTGACCGTCAGTTGACCATTACATCATGATGACATCGTAAGGATAAAAAAGTATTAACCCGCAAATTATTATAAATGATAAATATTCTAAAAAAATTTAAGGGTAATTTTATCATTACGAATGGAAGAACAAAAATAAAAACTAAAAAATATATTGACAATACGATTATTCATTGTCTTTATTGTTCCCCTCCACTGCCAAGAATATAATTGAACAAAGAATTAATGATTATTCAGTACATCTCTTTTATTGTTATACTTTAAAGTATTTTGGATATTATGATAATGTTAATTATTAAATTATTTTGATAAATTAAATTCTTTATTTTGTTGGGTTTTATTGACAGTTTAGAGACTAAAGTATTTTTATAAATGTGATTGTTGATTGCATCTCTTTTATTGTTATATATAAGATTTAGATATATTTTTAAATGGTATAATTGTAATTTGCACTTTTATTTTATTTTGATGATAAAACAGTTTTTTTAAATGTCAACTGACGGCCAACTAACGATTAGACGGAAAAGTAGTAAAATGTTAAATTTTATATAAGTTTAGTAGTAAAGTATAATATGCTAATATTCATAGTACCCAATTACTATTTTATCATAATTTTAGTAGTAAAACGTAAATTATCCTTGTTTTTATTATTTGGTTGGCATAAACTGGAATTAACTTTTTATACTCACAAATGTTTTATTAAAGAAAACTCATTGAAAATCATTATTTTAAGTCCTTAAAAATATTTTATATTTTGTTCAATTTTTTTAATATATATATATATATATATAACAAAAATTGACATAATAAGAAAAAAATTAAATTTTTAACAGTAAAAAAGGTGGGCAAATTTCAAATTTTATTTTTCATCTCCTTAACTCTCATAATATTCAAAACCAGGTAACAAGTTAAATATAAATATTTTATATGTTTTGTTTTAACAAAAGCATGAAATATATCCTAATTTTTCCTTTCAACTAAAAAACAATCATAAGAATATTACCAAAAAAATAATAATACTTTCATTCTTTTGTTTTCGTTTGTTTGTTTATTTTTTTTTTTTACCTGTTGTTATTTTAAATACATTATTCCTATTATTTTATGGGAGATACAATAAATTATTCATCAAATGCGACCTCGACATGATTTTGAAGTACGTTATGTTGTTCGTTTATCGAATGATGCAGCTCGTAAGCTTGTAAAATTTACTTTGCAGTGTCATAATTTTCATGTTTGAATTGGAGAGTTTCATTTGTTACCTTCTCCTTTGGTGGAATGTTAACGTAAAGATTTTAACGCTTCATTAAATGGGTAAGTTAATACTAACGTTAATGATCGTAAAATCATAATCTCATAATATTAACTTATTTTTTTACGCTACTTTATATTCTAATATTTATTTCATGATTTATAAGCCAGCTTATATTCTTTACCAACATTCTCTACCAGCCGCACCCTTATTTTCATAATCTATCTTTTTAATAAGATTTTCTTTTATTTCAAAAAAAATAGTTGAATGTCATTTTTTTTTACTCTTTTACAAATATTTTGACATGGTGATATGAAGAAAGTATTTTTAATGAGAGATCTAATAACTTAATAAGTCAATAACTAAATTAAAAAATATTTAAAAAAAACATAAATTTCAAAACAATGTTGATTTTTAGCATATAGTTACTATATATATATATATATATAGTGGAACAGTTTATCATGATTCATGCAAGGTATTACTTCATCTGTCCTTTTTGATAGGTCACCTTTTTATTTTTGGAAATCTCAAATTATAATCCAATTTCCTTGTTTAGAAAGAGTTAAAGGAAGAAGTTTACTTGTATACCCTTATTTAAAAATTTTTTATCAGTAAATACTACAACTTTCTATAATCTCAATATTCTCATATTTCCAATAATTTAAATACATTATGCAAACCAAAAGTCACTCATAGTTTCTAAAATGGGAGTGTAACTACACCAAATATTAAAATTGAAAAATATTTGGCAGTTTAGCCAAATTTAATTTCCTTAAAAATTTATAAACAACTTTATTAAATTTAAGTGGAATTGTGTTGTGTTAATGTGTGGAATATCAGAAAAATATTAAGTTTTTTACCACATTAATCATGTTCCCTTATTTTGTTAGGAAAAAGATCAGCGGCCTATTAAAAAGATACCAAGGGAGTATAAGGAAGGGTTATTATCTTTTAATTATTTCAGAATACATCATACTATTATTATCTTATGTTTTACTAAAAGAAGTGTTGCGAAATTTTAATCAGAGATCTAATTTTATTATTATCATTTAATTACTTCAGAAATTATGAATAATTACCAAAAATTTTGATGAGTAATATTTTATTATTATATTTTTACAAAAAATACATCATACTATTAATATCTTATATTTTATTAAAAGAAATATTAAAAAATTTCATTTTACTACAATAAATATTATAGTGTAAGTGTAACATTTCATTATTAGTAGTAAATTATAATTTTTATAAAAATAAGATTTTGTAGTAGAATATAATTTTTGTAAAAATATAATAATAAAATATTATATCACAATATTTTTTTATATCAATTTGTTATTTCTTAATTTCTAAATTAGTGAAATGATAATAACCAGAAAATACAAGGGTAAAATGGGAAGAATGAAAGAAAAGAATCAAAATAATTGATTTGCATATAGCTTTATTATTATTATTATTATTACTATTATTATTATTTTGTTTAATATCTCCTTTTTACTATTATTTTTTTGTTCTATCAATAATAAAAAGTCTGTACAAAATAAGAGGTCAAAACTCAAGCCCCATTCTCTCTCTCTCTCTCTCTCTCTCTCTCTCTCTCTCTCTCTCTATGGCGGCCATGAATAGAAGCTTCAGCTCAGCTACTCTTCTACTATGGCGACTCAGTCCCTTCCTTTGACATTTTAACCTCTGCCCGCCAATAAATTCTCGTAAATTAAAACACTCAACCTATATATATATAAGCTGTAAAACTAAAAAGTCTCTTATATAAAAAGCAAAGCCTTCATAGAATCCCCTCTCTTGGGTTTCGTGTTCCATTTTAACTTTTTTTTGAAGACCCATTACCAATCTCTCTCTCATTCAAATAACCCATCTTGAGAAAAACCAAACAATAACTCCATTAAAAATCAAACCTAAACCAGCTTCAAAAAATCGATTTTCCCTTAATTTTTACCTGGGTTTGGCCTATTTTGTTTCTGGCTTGTTGGTGTTTTGCTTTTGGATTGATAAAGATTTGATTTTTAGTACTTTTTGTGGGAAAAAGAAAATGGAAAGCAAGTGGAGGAAAGCAAAGTTAGCTTTGGGCTTGAATCTTTGTGCGGTTGTACCAAGAACTTTAGAGGACTCGCCACCTCCGTCTGCGGTTGATTCAACTGATAGACTATCTAATACTGCTTTGCTGTCTCCTCCTAGTTGGGACACGTGTCCTTGGCCTATGACACCTATTCCATCTTCTCATGGCTTGAGGTTGTCCAAAAGTGGCAGTAAATCCTCCAAGGTTTGTTTGCTTTCTCTCATTTTTTTTTTTTAAATTATTGCTTTTGAAGTTTTTGAGAAATAATTTTCAGTTGGGGTCTGATTGATTGCCGAGAAAATGGTCAATGAACCAAAGAAAATGAGATTCGGGCTTTCGGGGTTTGTATGTTCTTTTGGTTTCTTTCATTGAGTTTAAAACTTATTAATTTGTTTGGTTGCTGAGAAAATTTGAAATTAAAACTTTGGCTTAGCTCAGCTAAGCTATATGGAATGTTTTATTTTTCACTATTTGTGGTTTTTAATCGTTTGTTTGATTAAAAGATTGAATTTTTGCTTCTGTTTCTGTTAATTTTTTCTTTTCCATTTGGTATTTATAGAATAAGAATTAGATCTCAGTTAAATAGTTAATCGTAATATTAATAGACCCGGCCAGTTCGGTTCAAACCGAGAACTGGAACCGGACGTTTCTGGTTCTTTTTTCTAATTAATTTAAAAATTGAAAATTCATTTTAAAAAATAGAAATGAGATATTATTAATATTACTAAAAACAAATAATGAAAAAATTATTACATTAAATTAAAAACGAAAATTAAAAATAAAAGAATTTGAACGTAAATTTATAAAAACTTAATGTGTCTACGTATTCTCTTGAGGTGAGAGGAATCAAGCTTACATAGTTTCATTACATTTTTTAGATAATTAACCCCATTATATTTTTTGGATGGTTAACCCATTACAATTATTTTTTAGATAGTTAATCCCGTTATGGTTCCGTTGTAACCGTGGAGCCTTACGGTTTAAGGAAACCGTAAGGTTCCAACAGTTCCGGTTGGAATCGGTTCCGGTTCGGCGTCGGTTCCGGAACCGTAGGCGAGTCTACATAATTACCTAGACAATTATCAATTATGTTACTTTTAGCTGAACGAAGATTTTCCGTTTGTTGGTTTAAAACAAAAATTGATGTCTCCATGTTTGAAAAAAAATGTTTTATTTTCTGCTTTAACATCTTTCTTATCAACCAAACAGAAAATTATGACGTGTTTATTGCATTTGATATCTGTTGCAGACCAAGACAGGTGAAAGATCCTTGAAATTTCTCTCTTTTTTTTTGTATGTTATTTTGAATGTCAATCTTTAATCAATAAGTTTGTTGTTTGGTCTTACTATCCTAGATTGAGGAATGAGGAGCATCTAAAATTATTGGAGCTAAGTATGTGATGTTGTGTTGTGTTCTCCTCTTTGGGCTCGTGCCTTGTGTGGTACTAGGGTTAATGCTTATGTCGCTTTCGGGACCTTACTAGTCAAACAAAATTAAAGATTTACCTTTTCTTTTCCTTCTCTTGGAGGGTAGAAAAGCAACTTGTCTGGTGGCATCATCTGTTGACTGTTAAACTACAAGCTTTCTATCTGCGAACTTAGTCAAAGAAGTAAAAAGAAAAGAAATAAAGATATATCATAAAGAAACTTATGGATTTCTCTTTTTTTGATAGAATGTGTTTTGCATTTTTCTTGCTAGTTGTATCGAAAGGTCTGGTTTACCTGTATCCATTTATAGTTGTTTGATAACCTTTCAAAAGCAATATGCCATGTAATTTTTGGATGCCTAATGATCTTTTGATGTCTGGCATGCTAGGAATTGAGAAGCATACATTGGATTATTGAAGCTTTTAGTTGGCTCTTTTTTGTTTCTTTTGCATTGAATGACTGTTTTATATGTATAATATGTTTGTATGATTAAATTTTTCCATTTACGCAAAATGAGGGAAAATAATGGCTAGAAAAACGATTATTGGCTATGCAAATAATATATATATATTTTGAAAACTCCATATGAGGCGCACCTCGAGTCGCCGCCGCGACCATGAAGTCAAAGTTTGAGTCAAACGCCTTGACTCGAAAGCCTTAAATTTATTATTATTTTTTTAAATAATAAATTTATATAATCCTGACTTGAAATCCTAACCAGTAGTGTTGTTATAATTTGTTATTAATAAATTTTTTTATGATAGGAATTATATATGATGATGACTCTTTGGATAATGACACTTTAGACACACATTTCATGCTATTAGATACAAAGAGAGTGACACTTTAGACACACATTTCATGCTATTAGATACAAATGATAGCCTATTTAAATATTAGCAGTCATTTTATTTAATGAACTGTTTTGTTATGTTTCATTTTATTTAGTTTTGATGGATGCTTTTATGTATTAATTGATATGGATTTGTTGTGGATGATTTATTTTGATTGTTTTTAGTTTTTCGTGTTCGGATTGAGGCTGTAACCTCGCCCGTCTCGCCTCACGCGGGAGACCGTCTCGCACCGCATACCGAGTTTTCAAACATTAAATATACTAACAGATAACCCATGCAATGCACTGCTCGTCTTATTAGAGACAAATATGATATATATCAAATGTAAAAAATAAAAGTAATTAATATCGTACTTTTAATTATAATTGTCTCGACAATACAATTTTTTTTAACATTCTTTCAAATTAACAAATATGACTTCTAACTTATTCAATTTTATTACTTTTTATTGATGGAGAATAAATCTCTTAGTGCAAGTATAGATTTGGCTTGCTTAGGAACACTTTTATAGTTAAATGAATATAACTTATGACTCTTAAACTTCTACTAATAAATAAATGAGAGTTAATGAAGAATGTAAAAAATTAAATATTAATAATTCATTTGAAATAAATACACATTTAATTAACAAACTTTCAATCATCAATAATACAGAAAAGCGAAGAGTTGAGAAAATGAAAGGTTTGAGATTGAAGAATATGAAAAGTTGAACAATAATTTGAAACGATATGTATTTAATTAACGTATTTTAAATAATGAATAATTTTGGAAAACGAAAAGTTTGGAGGATCTGGGAAAATAAAATATTAGTGGTGGAAGAATATGAAGTGATATATATATTAATAATTTATTTTAAATATTAATGATTCATACGTCTATGTGGATAGTCTCAAAGATGAAAACGTCTACGTGGCAGTCTAAAAAGGAAGTCATTTCTAGGCTTTTATATTGTATATAAATATAGATATAGATATAGAAATATAGATAGATAATCTAATATAACAACTAAAATTTTATACTAGCAGATGTATGGTTGGAGTCCTTTTTTTTCTTTTTTTTTGCTTTATACTATTATATGTTTCTTTCCTGGTGATGAAGCTGGTGTGTATGTTTTTCCCCTGGAAAATGCTAATAGAGGTTTCCATAAGCTAACCCTATCATTACTACTAGTTCTTGATTGAACAGGGTTTTGGAGCCTCATTTTCCATTAATTTTGTCGAACTGTTAGGATAGATTATGTGGATTACTCTTTTCTCTTGCAACTAATTATGGTTTCCCTTGATATATTAGCTCAAGTGAGGGCTTAGAAATTAGGTGTCCGGATTACTCACATTCCTGCTTTATATTTTCAGCAGACCTGCTCAATATGTTTGACAAAGATGAAACAAGGAGACGGACATGCTATTTTCACTGCAGAGTGCTCACATTCCTTCCATTTCCACTGCATCACTTCGAATGTGAAACATGGTAACCAAGTTTGTCCAGTTTGCAGGGCAAAATGGAAAGAGATTCCCATGCAGGGACCCGGCTTAGATACTCCCCCTGGGAGGGCTGCAATCAATCCAATAGGTTGGCCTCAAAATGATGCGTCGATGACTGTGGTCCGCCGCTTACCTCCTCGTCGAGATTTGAGTCGACGTCACATTGTACCACTATTTCAGGCTCCTGAGCCCAGGATATTCGATGATGATGAATGTCTAGATCAACAACCTGTCTTTGCTGACAGAAGCTCTGGCAGTAACAATGTTGCTGACAGCAATTCTAGTAAAACAATTGCCATCAAAACATATCCAGAAGTTTCGGTTGCACCACAGTCAATATCTTATGATAATTTCACAGTTTTGGTCCATCTCAAAGCTGCAGCTACTCTTGGAAGACTGAATCCTGACAGGAATCAGGCTACTTTGCCCCAACTTTCTCAAACTCCTCGTGCACCAGTTGATTTAGTCACGGTACTTGACATCAGTGGAAGCATGGCTGGTACCAAACTTGCATTACTTAAACGGGCGATGGGATTTGTAATACAAAACCTTGGCTCCAATGATAGGCTCTCAGTTATTGCCTTCTCCTCCACAGCACGCCGCCTCTTTCCCCTACATCGGATGACTGACACAGGACGGCTGCAGGCTCTTCAAGCTGTTAATTCTTTAGTTGCAAATGGTGGGACCTATATTGCTGAAGGCCTGAGAAAAGGTGCCAAAGTAATGGAAGATCGTAGGGAAAAGAATCCTGTGGCCAGCATTATATTGTTGTCTGACGGGCAGGATACTTATACTGTTAATGGTTCTGGTGGCAACCAACCTCATCCCAATTTACAATCGCTCCTCCCGTTGTCTATTCGTAATAGTGACAATAGTGGTTTACAGATTCCAATACATGCTTTTGGATTTGGTACAGATCATGATGCGTCATCAATGCATTCAATTTCCGAAATGTCTGGAGGGACATTTTCTTTCATTGAGACTGAAGCTGTGCTTCAGGATGCATTTGCCCAATGCATTGGAGGGCTTTTGAGTGTAGTTGTACAGGAACTGCAAGTGAGAGTTGAATGTGTGCACCCAAGTCTAACCCTATGCTCATTTAAAGCAGGAAGTTACCCAAGCCGTGTGATGGTTGATGGACGCAGTGGATTTATTGATGTTGGAGATTTGTATGCTGATGAAGAGAGGGATTTTCTTGTATCGGTTGAGGTTCCAGCAGATTCCTCCAGAAATGAGACATCACTGCTAAAGGTGAGATGTAGTTATAAGGACCCCTTAAGTAAAGAAACAGTAACACTAGAGAGTGATGAAGTTAGGATTGAAAGGCCTGAAATAGCTGGACAAGAAGTCGTGTCAATTGAAGTGGACAGGCAACGCAACCGGCTCCAAGCAGCAGAGGCAATGGCACAGGCAAGAACTACAGCTGAGCAGGGAGATCTAGCTGGTGCTGTTTCTATCCTTGAGAACTGCCGACGGGTACTGTCAGAGACTGTCTCAGCTAAAGCTCATGACCGTCTGTGTCTTGCATTGGATGCTGAGCTCAAGGAAATGCAAGAGAGGATGGCAAGCAGGCATGTGTACGAAGCATCTGGTAGAGCATATATTCTTTCAGGGCTGAGTTCACACTCATGGCAAAGAGCAACAGCAAGAGGCAACTCAACCGATGGGTCGAGTCTTGTTCAATCTTATCAAACACCTACAATGTCTGAGATGCTTAGCCGATCCCAGGCTATGTTACTGGGTAGTCCATCAGCTCAAAGGCTTGTTCAACCGTTATTGTCATTTGGATCACAACAAACACCAAGGTAATATTGAAGTTTTCCAGCTCGTTTTTCCAATACGGTACGCATTTTTGTTCGAGGGAAGGGGTAAATTGGAAATACAGAGGAAAGATTTACAGCATTTTTGGTTAAGTTTGTTTGTGTTGTTGGGGGGTGTGTACATAAAGAGAAAAATGGTTTCTTGGGGAGATCTGGGCACAAGTTTGTAATTGTGGAAATGGTTTTGGATGGAACAACTCTTAATATATAAATCCGCTCTCAATTCTTTATATAAAGTTCTGTTACTTTTTGCCCCTTGCTGTGTGTATTTGCAGAAAATGTCTATAGTATTTAAGTGATTTGTTTCTCAAGTTGAAATGCCAGATTATTTGAAGAACACTACTTTGGGTGATACTGTTTTGTTACTGTATATTGAAAGCATAAAATTTCAAAATTTAGCAATCTTAAGATGAATTAAACAAGTAAATCCTGTAATGAGGCCCACCATGATCACCCTATATGTAAGCATAAATTGCTATAATGCAAGCATGGTCAGCCAATTAAGGGACACATTTTGCATGTGTTGTTTGGTTTGAGATGAGAGGGGGGAAATATGTGAAACTCCCCTTCTATTTTAAAATTAAGCGAAACCCTTCTCGTGTTTAAAAATCTCAAAATTTAGGCTAAATTTTTTTTAAATCTTAATCAAAATTCGGGATCTTTAACTATTCATTTTGTGATTATGAATTATTTTTTGTCCTGATTAAAAAACCCGCTAAGGATTTGAGATGATTTTTTTGTCCAAAATCACAATCAGAAAGGAATGAGATCGATTCAAGACGAGATATCTCGATTACCATCTCTATTGAAAACTAAAATATTTATTATAAAATCTCATATAAAAGGGTTTCGCTTATTTTTAAAATATCACGAGGATTTTACTTAATTTCACCAAATGCTATTTTTCCCGAGAGGAAATGAGAAGAGATGATGATGGAATTTGATACCCAATCAATTTTAAACATCCAAAGTCCCATAAATTTAAATTCTTCTCTTCTCTCCCATCTCTCATGTCAACCAAACATCACCTTAGTCTCAGGCAATTTTATACTAAGCCGTGTTAAAGAAAAAGGATAGAGACCAAGAAAAATGAGCATCTGACTTGTGCTGTTTATAACAAAATTAGATGAAATTTCCATGGCCTTGCATTTTCCGGAAACACTAGAGAGATTCAATGATACAAGAACCGTTCATAAAGAGCCTAAGACTAGCTTGACTTGGTTTCATTTGGCCTAGGAGCTCTATTATACTTCTTTTTTTTAGTACACGGAAATCATCTCATCCTCCATGTTTCAGATGAGAAATTATAATCGACGGGTCTCACCGCATATAACACCAAATAAGTTAGGACTGGTGCTTCCGCAAATAGATTGAACTCGCGTCATTCAACTACTTAAGTCTATTGAGATCCTCCCTTCAACTAACCACGCTAGCGTCCTAATAAAATAATTCTCTTAAACTTGTAGTTATTTAAATCTACATTCTTTTACAAGACCTACAAAAAAGAGAGAAGAAAATCTTCAACTATCAATTAATCTAAGGGAACGAAAGGCAAATTTTACAAAAGCACTTCCACACTTAAAAATTCAAATTCATAAACCTTAATGATCCAATCATCAAATCTCATGACAACCCTAATAATCAAACTAACAGAGCTACCAAACGACAAATTAAAATATTCATTGTTGTGTATTATTGACAACAATTGAATGTTGAAAGCCTTGTGCCACTCTTTTTAATTCATTACTGAATAATAGCAAAATGTTGAGTATTTTTCTTCCTTTCTTTCTTCCTATTCACCATCTCTCTTTAAATTCGTATTCGATTCATTTAATAAACGAATCGAATCGAATTGACATATTTATTAAACGAATCCATTTTTTCAAACATGTATTCGATTTACTCCGGTGTAGATTGTTGGCATATGCATCCTTATTGTTTTTCGTGGCTTGTGTAGCTTACCTACATATTGATCTCTCCATACGCAAGGAATGAACATCCTTATATTAAAGTGGATTGAAAATTAGTATTTTTTTTATTTACTAATAACTTGCTACATCCCATTAACATATAAATTTTGAAAATGGAATTGAATATTTTTTTATTTATTTTCTTGGGCACAGTCCTGTTTTGTAAGCTCTCATATAATAAACATTATTAATTCATTTGAAATTTCAGCATAAAAAGTAATTCTTTGGTACAACGGAGGCGACGTGGTACCATCAACAAATTAGTAAATAACATGTATGATTTAATATCCATATTTTTAATTATTTTTTAATATTTTAACATGCATGATAATGAATTGTTGAATTTTTATACGAGTGACAGGATACCTCCGTTGTATTGTAGATTTTCTTCCGCCTAAAATATGCAAAGGAAAAACAATGTTCGAGATGAAGGCTTAAGACAAATTAAGGGTCTATAGTAAAAGCCCACCTTTGGCTTTAATTTGGGTTATTGATGAGCCATAATTTGTTGCCCAATTTTTGAAGAATAAGGCCCAAGATATTTGAATTTCTTGTTTTGTTATTGAAGATTCAATAAACTATGAATCATTTTTGTAGTTATAAATATGAAAACAAAATCGAAACTAAACTAAATAAGAGTATGTTCTCACTAAATAGTTAATATGATCCGTTATAGTCTTTGACGTAAATTTAAGTTTAAAAAAATCAAATCAAAACCAAACCAAATATAAAAACAAGAAGGAAAAAAAAAATCTATTTTAGAAGTCACCTTTCATCAATAATAATTCAAATAATTTCTTGTTAAGAAAATAAGAGTGATACCATCAAATTTTAATTATTATCTTCTTTCATCTTAATGCAAAACGACATAGTTCTCAAATTGGGTACAAAATTCAGTAACATGAATGTGCTAAGAAATGGCCAAAATTACAATAGAGCCATAAATTATGCCGCCTTCTTTGTTCATCTTATTTGATAGATGCAATGCTTCAAGCCATTTATAATTCTCTACAAAATACCCTTAAAACAAGCGTGGGGTGCCACTCTTCATAAGACCAAGGCCTTTCAATAACCAACATTACCCAAATTACCCTCGCAAAACGCATACAAGATTAGGGTTGGCAATGGGTTAGGACGGGACGGAATTTATCAATCCCGATCTCATCTCACATCTCACATCTCAATTCTATCCCCTTTCAGTTTTCAAGGTAAAATTTTCATTCTATCTCAATGTTCCAAAGACGGGATATGAAAAATTGTCATCTCAATCCGAAACCATGAATCACTTGGGCAAACTCGTCTTCTATTACCATCAAAACATTGTTTTTTCGGAGGCACCCACGTGTCACGTGGCGTGATTTCACCATTTTCAATCCTTTTTTATTTTTTGAAATTTTGTTTTCAAACAATTTTATTATTTTAATCATGTAAATGTTATTTTCTAGCTAAAACTTCACATGTAAGCATCGCTTTCATTTGTCTCTGTTCCCGGCGCTTATACCGGTGGTCGCCATTACACATTATTAATATATTTATTTATTTTCCACGTCACCGTCACGATATGATTGGCTAATAATAATAAAGAATTGCCACGTGGCACCATGCTGTCTTCCTATTCTTCTTTGTAATCCTGTACACATGTTACTTGACAGCATGTCTTGACAGGGAAAAGTTATTGCTCTTTTTATTTTTAATCTATTATTTGCTTTTAATAAATTATTATCACGATCGAACCATTCCTTCGTATTATTATGATTAAATGTTTGATTAATACAAAAATCATAGAGCTACGTTTGCATTTTAGTTTCACTTCTTTAATTTATCTTAAATTTTGTTAAGATGTGAAGTACTAAAATTAATCGAGTCGAGTTACACCATACACATAAACTTAATAAAATTATTTATATTAACTCTATAAGAGATAGATTTAATATCCGAATCTATAAAAAAATCAAATATACACAAACTATTACTATACATAATCAATATATTGATTTTCATAAAACTAAGCATATTGAGTCAAGTTTTCATACATAAAAAAATAAATTGTTATGAAATCGATTTAGAGAATTCAATTTTTTTAATATATTTTTGCCTATTTAAAATTTTTAAAACGTAATACGTGCTTTATATCGTTATTTTTTATTTTAGTTCTATTACATTTTATTTAAAAATAATAATGATAATTAAAAAATTCATTTACACCCTCGGTTATCTTCTTGGGAATTCGGATAATGCAATAGAAAATTAAAAAGCCTAAAACAATAAATGTCAACGGTCAAAAATCCGGTAAGAGTAACGTAAAGCCGTTAAAAGATACGGAATAACAGGATTCACAATAGTCAAAATTTAACGCGCCGACGCGTTAAAAAAACTACACCTATCATTTTTATGCATCGGATCGTTACTTTCCGTACCCGGTAAACAACCGGGTGTCAGGTCTTGTCACCTGTTACACCCGGTAAATCTGTCGGTGCAGCAAATGTCGGCACCGACACGCCATATTTATTCCCGGTTAAAATTAATTTTATTCTCTTTTTCTAGTTTCATTAGACGCTAGTAAAAATAGGGAAATGCTAATGAGTGCCCTTATGGTACTTGTTAATGATCCATTTTATAAAAAGTTTTTATATGAAAAATGAAAAAGTAATTAATGTTTTGATAATTTTTTACATTCCCCATAAAAGTTATATGAAAACTTACCAAAAATTGATCATTAATGAGTGCCCTTAGGGCACTAGTTAGCATGACCCATAAAAATATTGATTTTTTTTTTGCCCTTTTTTTTGGTCCATTGCTCTCTCATTCACGAGGTGGTATATCATGTGCCGGGTGTATAAGTCATCTCTCTCACAGTAGGTGGGCCACACACAATTATGGGGCCCGCCTGCTGTGAGAGAGATGGCATATACACCCGACACATAATATAATTTTCGCTCATTCATTGTGTTTAATCGTACGTTTGTTGACGTGGCACTCAGGGATTTTAGAAGGAATTGAATTTTTATGTAGGATTTTGTGATGATTGTATGTATCGCGGAGTAAGTTAATACGATGGGTTAGTTAACAAGAGTACACATCATTGCCTTGATTAGGGGATGCGGGCCCAGTGTTGCTTTCCATTCGGTAAGTGAAAGGTACCTGATTACAAGGGGCACGTGACTTGCACGATCATTGGAAGTCTTGTACCTGCAACTACAAGGCAACCTAGAGGTTCGGTTCTACGGTTTCAGTTTTTTGAAACCGCAAAATCGAACCGGAATCGAATCGAAAAATTTGATTTGGTTCCGGTTTGGTTCTTTATTTTTTAAGGAAAAAAAAAATTGGTTTGTTTCCGGTTCGAAACCGACCGAACCTTACGGTTACAGTTTCAAATTTTGTGTAACATAACCGAACCGTTTGGGGGTTCGGTTTGGTTCCAATTTTAGAACCGGAACCGGATGGAACCGTAATCTTACGGTTCCATATGGTTCGGTTTCGAACTGGAACCGTGGCCGGGTCTAAGGCAACCTACAAGACTATAAATAACCCACCGAAGATGAAATTTTATTAAATTGGATTTTTAGTTGGATTTTCTTTAAATAATGTTGAGCTCACATGATTTTTTTTTCCTTAATATGCCTCCATATAATTATGTGGAATTATTTATCTTGATGGTTATTTTTCGTTTTTATGATCATTCTGTTTATCTCTCCAGATTATATCATCATCGGTGTGTGTATATATATCTATATTATAAAGCACAATGGTGTGAGAGAAATATAGTGTAACAAATGGTTATGATTAAGAGAGATAATGTCTCCAAATGCTATATTTATGTGGCTTAATTAGCGGCTCAGATCATTTCATTATAATCTAATGGCTGATAAAGAATCTTTTCATTATATAATCTCTATAAAATGGAAAATGAAAACTACCAAATAAATTAAAGAATAAAATAATTTCATTTTAATCAAATTAAATAACATGATCTCAATCTCTCTGTAAATTCTGTAATACCGTGCTGTAGGCACGTGCATACACTAATATATATATACACACACTTTTGCAGCGCCATCTATATTAACTTTCACCCAATTGATAGAAGAAGAGCTCCACAATACGATATACCTATCAGTTACATAAAATAATAAAATGGGGATATAATGAAATAAAATTTCAGGATTTTCAAATATCAAAATATAATATTCATATAAAATAATCTTCTGTCATGTGCGACATCAGTGACATAGCAACATTAGAACAATTGGGGCACGTGCTAAAGTTGTTTTGAAAAAGTTTTAAGAGTATTTAGGACAAAATCTGAATTTCTTAAAAATAAAAATAAAAGTATATGTTTGGTTATTTTTGATTTTTTTCACAATTTTTAAATCAAACTTTTATATATTTTGTTGTTTAGTCTCTTATCATTCATCCCTAAATTGTAAGTATTGCTAACTCAAATTTATAAATATAATAAGCTATTTGATTTTATTTTTATATATTTTGAAAATCTCTAATTTTATCATGTTTGATTTTTGTGTTGCATATGAATATTTTTGCTATTAATAAAAGATTTTATGAACAAATAAAAATCTGATAAATCAATATCCGTATTATTTTTTAAAAAAATATATCTAAATTTTCAAATATGTATTATAATTTTAACATGAATCCAGGTGAACTAAATTTATGACTACATCCTTATTTAACGTGGTTCGGCGGATCAGATCCCACCTACGTCCACGGGCATAAAAACGAATGATACTTTTATTACTGAGATATGTTTCTCTGATATCTCTTGTGTTTTACAAGTCTGATCGTAATGATCTTGATCTTGATCTCGATCCCCACAGACGGCGCCAACTGTTGACGGCTGATTTTGGTCTCAGGGCAATATTGAAATATTACTCCCGAGACAATCCTCCCTCAATAGTGAATTTGTTCGGTTAAGGGGAAACCAAAATCAAATTTAGCGAAAGACAGATAAATACACCAATCGACAAAGAGATTTAACGTGGTTACGTCCACGGGAACAAAACGAATGATACGTTTATTACTGAGATATGCTTCTCTAATATCTCTTGTGTTTTACAAGTCTGATCGTAATGATCCTGATATTGATTCTGATCTTGATCTTGATCTCGATCCTCACTCTCTTATGCACACTCTACCCTCTTATTTATAATAGTGAAGAAATCAGATTCATTCTCCTACAAGAATTTCCTAGTTGAAACAACTTCATCTTCCCATAAGGATTCCTAATTTAAAACTACATTCACTTCCTTTATCCTACTAGGACACTGATTTATTAGTTTACCCTATGAAAGTAGGATAACTTATTATCTTGTCCGAAAAAATAGGATGCATTATCTTCTGGAGCACGTCTTGTCATGTGCTCAGTCTTCATGAGGTCGGTTACGATGATCTTTTGAACTGAGAATGCTGATGTCGATTTGATAATGCCCGGTCATCCGATCTTTAAGTGGTCGGGTTACCGATCATAAAGTGCTCGGCCCGTCACTCATGTGGTCGGGTCGGCATTAATGATCTCGATCAATAAGTGAGTTACCCTTTTACCCCTGCCGTACCGCTTAAATATCATAGTGCTTAAAAAACACCATCAACATCTTACGTAGGTGGGATCTGATCCGCCGAACCACGTTAAATCTCTTTGTCGATTGGTGTATTTATCTGTCTTTCGCTAAATTTGTTTTTGGTTTCCCCTTAACCGAACAAATTCACTATTGAGGGAGGATTGACTCGGGAGTAATATTCTCATATTGCCCTGAAATCAAAATCAGTCGTCAACAGTTGGCTCCCTCTGTGGGGAGCTCCAACAAAAAACAGCTCTGTGGTAAGACGATGGCAGAAGATGGAAATCACTGGTCGTCAGGGAGTTCAACAGCAGATTGGATGGAGAAGATGGAGGAAAATATGAGGAAAGATATGGAGGAAAATCAAATCCTTCTAAAATCCATGATAGACAAACTGGAGAGGATGGAAGAGACGAATAATGAGGGGCTTGAAGCCGAAGCCAGTCGGAGAAGAGGCGAAAAAGCGGAAGGCAACAGATCCCAAAAATGTGAGTAAGATTTATTCTGTTTTAGGCTGACATTTGATTATGCTTGTTTGTTATGGCCCACACAATGATTTTGATATTTGTTTTACAGCTCGGGTCTACTCTTGTACCGTCGAGTCCGTTTTGTTGATATATGTTTTACGGCTCGGGTCTGCTCTTGTACCGCCGAGACCGATGTTTCTGTCCGGCTCGGGTGTGCTCTTGTACCGACGAGACCGATGTTTCTTTCCGGCTCGGGTCTGCTCTTGTACCGCCGAGACCGATGTTTCTTTCCGGCTCGGGTCTGCTCTTGTACCGCCGAGACAGATGTTTCTTTCCGGCTCGGGTCTGCTCTTGTACCGCCGAGTCCTTTTTGCGATATATGTTTTACGGCTCAGGTCTGCTCTTATACCGCCGAGACCGATGTTTCTTTCCGGCTCGGGTCTGCTCTTGTACCGCCGAGACCGATGTCTCTTTCCGGCTCGGGTCTGCTATTGTACCACCGAGATCGATGTTTCTTTCCGGCTCGGGTCTGCTCTTGTACCACCGAGATCAATGTTTGTTTCGACACGAGGATAGATTCGTTCCGCCGAGGTTTGGTGGTGTAGGCTCGTGGCTGGGTTTGTCCCGTCGAGGCCTATGTGTGCCACCGGCTCGGGGCTGCATTCGTTCCGCCGAGGTTTCGTGGTGTAAGCTCGGGGCTGGGTTTGTCCCGCCGATGCCTCTGTGTGCCACTTGGTTATTCGGCTCGGGGCTGGATTTTGTTCCGCCGAGGCCACTTGGTTATTCGGCTCGGGGCTGGATTTCGCTCCGCTGAGGAGGCCATTATGGTTTATCTCAGCTCGGGGTCGGGTTACATCCCATCAAGTCTGTCTCTTTTGGACTGGGGACGTAACATTTCCCCCATTGCCAAGTGTTTTTCTCATCTCGGGGTCGGGTTACGTCCCACCGAGTCTTTCTCTTTGGACTGGGGATGTAACATTCCCTCAGAGCCAAGTCTTTCTTTCAGCTCGGGGTCGGGTTACGTCCCACCGAGTCGGCTTCTTTGGACTGAGGATGTAACATTCCCCCAGAGCCAAGTCTTTCTTTCAGCTCGGGGTCGTGTTACGTCCCACCGAGTCGGCTTCTTTGGACTGGGGATGTAACATTCCCCCATAGCCAAGTCTTTCTTTCAGCTCGGGGTCGGGTTACGTCCCACCGAGTCAGCTTCTTTGGACTGGGGATGTAACATTCCCCAAGAGCCAAGTCTTTCTTTTAGCTCGGGGTCGGGTTACGTCCCACCGAGAGACTTATCATCGGCATGGGATCAGAGCATCTCCCTCATGGTCGGCCCTCTATTGGTCTGGGGATGTGACATTCCCCCATAGCCAAATATTCTTCTCAGCTCGGGGTCGGGTTACGTCCTACCGAGTCGATCGTCATCACTCATCAGCATAAGGGCAAAGCATTTTTTTTCCATGGGTAGATATCAGGATCCTCGTTGACTGAGCACATGAAGGTGGCAGGAATGACCAGATTTACAGCCAATGCATTTTTCTCTGCGGTTCCTGGAGTGACCACCGACGGATTCATCGACACACCATCTTTTTTTATAGTTCCCGGCATCAACTCGCAAACTCGTTGTTACCGAGAACTAGGGGATAGATGTTGATGGTGTTTTTTAAGCACTATGATATTTAAGCGGTACGGCATGGGTAAAAGGGTAACTCCCTTATTGATCGAGATCATTAATGCCGACCCGACCACATGAGTGACGGGCCGAGCACTTATGATCGGTAACCCGACCACTTAAAGATCGGATGACCGGGCATTATCAAATCGACATCAACATTCTCAGTTCAAAAGATCATCGTAACCGACCTCATGAAGACTGAGCACATGACAAGACGTGCTCCAGAAGATAATGCATCCTATTTTTTCGGACAAGATAATAAGTTATCCTACTTTCATAGGGTAAACTAATAAATCAGTGTCCTAGTAGGATAAATGAAGTGAATGTAGTTTTAAATTAGGAATCTTTATGGGAAGATGAAGTTGTTTCAACTAGGAAATTCTTGTAGGAGAATGAATCTGATTTCTAACTATTATAAATAAGAGGGTAGAGTGTGCATAAGAGAGTGGGGATCGAGATCAGATCAAGATCATAATCAATATCAAGATCATTACGATCAGACTTGTAAAACACAAGAGATATCAGATAAGCATATCTCGGTAATAAAAGTATCATTCGTTTTTGTGCCCGTGGACGTAGGTGGGATCTGATCCGCCAAACCACGTTAAATCTCTTTGTCGATTGGTGTATTTATATGTCTTTCGCTAAATTTGATTTTGGTTTCCCCTTAACCGAACAAATTCACTATTGATGGATGATTGTCTCGGGAGTAATATTCCCATATTGCCCTGAGACCAAAATCAGCCGTCAACAGTTGGCGCCGTCTGTGGGGATCGAGATCAAGATCAAAATCAATATCAAGATCATTACGATCAGACTTGTAAAACACAAAAGATATCAGAGAAGCATATCTCAGTAATAAAAGTATCATTCGTTTTTTTGTGCCCGTGGAAGTAGGTGGGATCTGATCCGCCGAACCACGTTAAATCTCTTTGTCGATTGGTGTATTTATCTGTCTTTCGCTAAATTTGCTTTTGGTTTCCCCTTAACCGAACAAATTCACTATTGAGGGATGATTGTCTCGGGAGTAATATTCTCATATTGCCCTGATACCAAAATCAGCCGTCAACAGTGTTTTTTATATTTCTTTATTCCAATATTTTTCAAAATCGAAAACGATTGCTTATTTACAAGGATATATATATATTATAAAGTACAATGGTGTGGGAGGAAATAGAAGGTAACCGATGGTTAGAATTAAAAGAGATCATGTATCCAAATGCTATCTTTATGTGGCTTAATTGACGGCTCAGATCATTTCATTATAATCTAATGGATGATAAAGAATCATTCAATTATAGAATCTCTATAATTATGGAAAATGAAAATTATCAAATAAATTAAAGAATAAAATCATTTATTAATGGAAAATGAAAACTACCAAATAAATTGAAGAATAAAATCATTTCATTATAAACAAATTAAATAACATAATCTCAATATCTGTAAATTCTGTAATATCGTGCCGTAGGCACGGGCAAACCACTATTGTATATATATATATATATATATATATATATATATATATATGATTTTGGGTTAATAATATAAAAAAAATGATAAACTATAAAAAAAAAATTATATAAAAACACTAAAGGAAAAAATTTCTCTATAAAATTTATTTTCTTGATAATTTTTTGTATAACTTTTTTGATATAAGTATATGCTCTAAACAAATTTATCCCCCTCTTTTTGCCCAAAAATAAAAATCATCCCATAATTATATTCATTCTGTGGCCCACAGAAGTATTCTCTGATCACATTTTGTCGCAAATCGTATTTTGTACGGCGGTCCAGACCGGACCCCACAAACCTGTTCCCTGGACCCATATCAGCTATTATAACCGTAGATATTTCCCTGATCATGCTTGATTAAATATCACAAAAGTTAGCAGCGACGACGTGGCAGTAAATGATTAGACCACAGTTGACTGAAAAGTATTTAGCGTAAGCAATAGTGAATCCCGAGGCGCGGTCACGTGACTCTGGCCCACGTTGCATGATGCTGCTCATGTTTTGAAAATGAGCTGGACTTGAGCAGGTTCTGATTCTCTAGTGTGGGCTCCACGGTTACACGGTGAATCTATCTCCAGCACGTTTTTGAACGTGCATGACTAGGTCCCACTTCAAACATGGGCTATCACTTGCCCTCACGCACGATGCACATGCCACTCCCCTCCGCTTATGGGGTAATGCCACGTCATCTTCGACCACAAATTTACCCTACTACCCTTGCACCGAAATTGCCCAAAATCTCTCCGTTGACTCTAAGTTACCTTAAATTTTATAGGGCCCTAGACTAATTATTAAATGAGGTCTTTATCGATAAAAGATAAAAAAAAATAATAATAAACAAGTCATACTATATTGAAATTTCTCTGAATTCAAAGCTCATATTTTTTAGTTAAATTTGGGCTCAACCAACCGTTTGTGTCGGCTCTCCCCAGGCCACCAGTGACTCTATATAAACATATTTTCTAACAAAAAGTAACTTGAAAATTGAGGATTGTCTATATTCTTATACCAATATCACTTTTAATATATGCAATTTCGTACGTGAGATTTGTTTTGATACCGTGTTGAATTTCAAATACTAATTCAATCCAAAAACTAGCTTATGAGTAAAATGATTGTTTTATGGTTATATTCTTTGACAAATATTACTTCGAGTTTTTTTTTCAACCTCACATGTAGGTGGCAGCCAACATGTGATACAATGCTTAGTTAGGGGACAGTGAGTGACCAACTAGACACTTAAAATTGTTGAATTATATTTAAGTTTTGAATTAATCAATTTAATGACAATTAAGGCATTAAAATTAATAAATAGCAAATGAATTTTTCAAAGCTTTAATATATGATAGTCAAAATCAAATAAGTCAAATTATAATTTAAATGAGATTTGCTACTAAATGAACCTACAAGGACATTATTTATTAGACATTATTGAACAAAATTGAAGTGCAAAGTGATTTTGTTATGTGATGCTTGCAAACTTGCAAATTTCATTCAAAACTTTTCCTCCTCAAAAGGGGCTTCTAAAAATTATGTATATGACCACAGTTTCCTTATTGACACGTGGTCGATGGCGATTAGTCTGAATAATCGGTATTGTTCTCAATAATGATAATTAATAATTAATTAATTTTGTGATAGGATTCACAAAAATATTATTGATTCAAATGTGTTATATTTATATACATAAACAAACAAACATTTTTGACAATATTAAAGGGTATTTTAAAAGAAATAAAAAAAATGTAGCTACAAAAACAAAATATTACTAGTTTTATAAATAGTAGTGGTGATACATGAAGACTGTGAAATATATTTGGATGGTCAACCATATGAAATTTTCATATATATATTTGGAATTGTTGGAAATCCCGCCGTCAAATCATCTATTTCAGGTTTAAACGGAGCATGTAAAATTTCTGACTGTCTCAGACTCTTACAAAAAACGTACTCCATGAATTCGAACCAATAACCTCAAAGTGAGATCTTGAGCCCTACACCATCAAATCACGTCCATTGGGATGAAATTATAGCTAACATTTGACCCCTACTATCTCAACAATATGGGCACAATCCCACCGCAAATGGTGGTAATGCATGTAGCTTAACAAACAATGGCAAAATTCGGATTCTTAATATATATATATATAATCTGGAATTTTAATGAAATTTAAGGAGAAAGTTTCAATTTTAGCAATTAAATCAATTACTTCAAAGGATTTTACATGAATTAAAAGCAGCCTTGTAATTTTTATTTTGTATCTACAATTTTTTTCCATTGGGATCTTTTTAATTTTTTTCCCCATAATTATATTTCCCTTTTATATATAATTTTAATTTTGTTAAAAAAATCCATATCTATGCAATCCAATACTTAAACATCTGGATCTACACTCTTTATTTGTCTCAATCCAAAACTTCCGAATCCAAATAGTGTAAATATTTACTAACAAACCAGACTCGAATTTTTCTATCATCCCATAACATAACCTTTTGGGGAAAAAAAAACTAACACATAATTGAGTTTTTGCCAAAAGTGGTGTTTCAGAAAGGATGAGTTTTTTAGAAGGAAGTGATTCACAGAGTGCAACTCAAGTTAAATGAAATGAAATTAACCAATACCACTTTCAAAAATGAGATTTTCTTTTATTACATTATTTATTAATTATTATTATTATTATTATTTTGAAGAGTGTGAGTATTATAGAAGGGATTGATACAAAGAGTACAATTCAAGTTAGTTAAAAAAAGAGAGGGAAAGGGGATTTGGGGGTATGTGACTGTGACTGAGACTCATCATTTCTCCTTGGCTAAAACCAAACATTGCTGGTGTTCAATCACTTTTGTTAACTTTTTTTTTTTTACTTCTTTATTTTATAAAAATTAAACTTTAAAACCATTTAATTACAAAATTATAACCTTTTGTTTGCTGGTAAAGCCTTTCCATTTTGAACACTCTTATGCCACAATTAGATATGCTGCTTGCTTGCTTTATTTTGTGGGTTTTATTCTATTCAACTAATAAAATCCGTCTCAAAACGTAGATCGATTGATAAAAATAAATATTTTCAAATTATAACGTCTATGTTCGATTATGTAGAGATAAAAAGTTAAAAATATATTGGATTTATCCACCTCTTTATCTCTTTAAAAAAAAAAAACTAATAATTATAAGGCGAAAATTCAACTCGAATGAATATTTAGTTATGCACAAAATTCAAGTTTATTTATAACAAAATATATCAATATAAAATAGTATGTGCGTTATATGTTCTTGTAACCGATAGGAAAACATATTTACACATAAAATTACTTACGTACAAGATTGATTATGAGACATACTTATTTCCCACATTGGTGTAATGTTGGTGACGCCAAGGGCTTTCCGTATTAGATATATTAATTGAAACCTAACAAGTCTTTTATATGTTGATACAAAAACCTTCATTCATGCATAAAACGAGCAAAACACAACAGACAACACCTTACATTGAGAGAGGAATAAAGAAGTGAGGAAAAAAAAAAAAAAAAAAGGAGACGAGAAAGAGCATATGAATAAATAAGAAAACGAAAGAGGTAAAGTGGGAAGAACGGGGGGCGAAGGGAGGGCTCATGGAAGAGGAGAAATGGATTATTTTACTGTCGCTGACCATACAAAGGCTATGCGGTCATGGCGTTTTTCGGAATCAAATTTTAGAAAAATGTATTTTTTAGGTTAATTTATTATTATTTTATAAAATTTTAACTAGTATCTGTACGTCGGGCATTATGAAAGATAATGATTTACGTGATTGAGAAGATACCTCACGTTCTCAAAATTTAAATTAATAGTAGTAATATTTTATATGAACGGACACCTCAAATAGATGTCCTAACATACTAAGTCAAAAATGATGCGCTTTACCCTTATTTGGACATTTCAGATGCCTATTATCATTTTCCTTGAGTTAATTTACAACAAAGTGAAGATTTCATGATGTAAAATATTTAAAATCATAGCCACCAAAAATTTTGGTGGGGACGAACCAAAGCAAACTAATGTGTTGATCAATCAATCGATGCATTTGAGTGAATGAAAAATCACTGGGGTCTGGGTTGCTCTCAGAGTTGAGTACAGCAACTTGTACTGTAGACATGGAACTGCAATCACAACACAACACCACATAATGTTGTGTTGGTGATGCACTCAAATTATTATTATTATTATTTGTTTTCAGTTGATTTTCGTTTCGGGGTAAATGAATTTGGCTATTACAAGTTATGCGTGAATGAATTTGGCTAACCCCTTATAGTGAATTCTCAACCTCTTTATATATTAGGGCAAACTCTACTGTTACATTAGTCTCATGACGTCAGCCACATGACTTTACCATTAATGCGATGACTATCTTCCCCAACTGCTCTGCCGAAAGTAACTACTATACCCTCTGCCACACGCTACCCCCAGTCTGTAATCTGTCATGTCATACCTCTTTGAAAGGTGCAAGTTCTCATGTAGGGCTTACGTCATTTGATCTTGATCATACCATTATTACCACTTCGGCCAGCCCTTCCAGGTCGGGAGACAGAAACAACAGTTGTCATGGCCTACTGAGCCACTAGGTCGGGTCGGCCTTCACATATACTCACACTGTCGAATCTGATATCTTCTCATCAGGTCGGGTCGGCAGTCATGGACCACCTCGAGTCGGTCTTTACAGATGCTCACACTGTCGAATTTGATACATTCTCATCATGTCGGGTCGGCCGTCATGGACCACCTCGGACCTGACCACCTCGGACCTGAAATGCAAACAAGTCTGATCTCTTTACTGGGTCGGACGTCTCTACTACCTGGGCCTGAGCCCCTTATTTAGTCAGTGAAAACTCATTTCTACCCTTCCTCGAGATTCCGACTTCTTTGGGATAGAAAACCACCATCAACATTATCATTTTATTTTTCGAGAGCAAACAAATTAATTTTAAGGAAAATTACTTCGGGTCCATTCTAAAATAGGTAAAAGTCCGAAAATATTATAACATTATTGATTTTAATATTTTCCCATTAAAAGTGTATCAATTTATACATTCTTAAGGTGAAAATTTGATAATATTTTACACGTTTTTAGGTGGAATATGATTTTTATTTTTTTTGTAATTTCATGTGGAAAATAAATACTTTTATAATATCAGATGAAAATGATAAATATTATAATATTTTCGGAATTCGCCTAATTTAATGTGGACGTGAGAAAATTTCCCTAGTTTTTAATAATAATATTGTAATTTAATTCGTTAATATAAACCGAAAAATCGTTAAAAGGGAATCCAAAAGAAGGTTCTGTTGGCTTTGATACGTATCTTCCATTTTTTGAATCCCCCAATTAACGCCGTAACTTTCCTTAACGCGTTAAGTTTTCAAAGTTTCACAAAAATTTTAATCAAGGCTTCATTTTCCAATATTAATCATTATATAAAATACATTTTTTTTCCTTGTAATTCAAGAAACCTCAAGTAATATGAATTTAATTAATTAACTTGTGAAACCTGAGTTTACAATGTACTCTATTTTTTTTTCTTAATTATGAGTCTTTAAATAAAGCTAATCAATTGTTTTTTTTTTTTCCAATTACACAAATTATGGAAAAAAATAGATTTTCTATTTAAGAGGTCAAAAATTTTGAATTTTTTTGAGGAATGTTCAACTTTCTTTCAATTAAAAACAGCGATTGCGCCATTGATTTGGGAAAAAAATTATTGGTTTTGTAGATTTTTTTTTTTTTTTAGAATTTAGTTCACAAAAATGCGATGAATAATAAATTGGAAACATTTTTTATAATGCTTTGGACATAGTGACAATTTAGGACATGATTCATTTATTCGTTTGATTTAATAAGCATTAAAAAGATATAAATTTAGAAAAATTATTTTTTTAGGTAACCGCGGTGTCTGGGTTAGCTTACGTGTACCTCGACTAATCCTCGAGACATATGTTTCGTACCATTAGAAGTTTTCCAGCACAATTCAAGGTAAGCCGTTGGCTTTTTACACCAGGTACATGACTCCAAAGAAATGCATCTTGTGAGATTCAAACATTGAACCTGAGAGGAAGCAAATCACTCAAGCCCAAGACTTTTACTTTATTATTTTTCAATTAAGATTCGAGAGTTATTACCAATTACCACATGAAAAAGAAGATTGTTTCTGTTTGATATTTATTAAACGAATATCAAACTAAGACAATTACTAAATGAATATTCGTTTAATATTTATTTATTAAACAAATTGAATATAAATCTATCCGAATTTTAATAAAATTTACCACAAATTCGATTCGTCCGAGCCAAGAGCCCATTCATGTAAAATCGAAAATGATGGATGCAAATCCACAACCGATCATATCCCGCAAGTTGCTTTCTACCACATGGTTTCAAATGAAGTTTTACCGTACTATTTTTATAGTATGGAACAAAGCTCGGCCCGAGTCGGAGAAGTAGTTTTTAAAATCGGGTCCGGGAAAAGTCCGGTCCGAACTCTTATCGGATCGGGCTTTACCCCGCCTGATTAAAAATATATTAAAAATATTTATTTATTTTAAGTCCGGACATAATCGAACTCAGACTTTTTAATTGAGCCCGACTCGAATCCGGGCCCGAACCAGACCATAATTTTGAAGCTCGGTCTGAGTTTTTTTTTATCCCTGGCCCGGGTAATTTGTTTTCACATTCTTAGTCTGCGTGCATTATCAGCCGTGTAATACACGCGCCGGTAGAAGCAATTACTTTGGAGTTAGGAAAAGGGCTTAATGGTTCTGACTTGTGGATTAAAAAGGAAGAAACTAAAAAACAGAAGCTATGTGACTGAAACGACGGCGGTTAAAAGCTGACACAAAGCCCAGATCCATGTAATAAATAAATAGTGAATTAAAAAAAAATATTTTTAATGAGAAAACTGAAAAAATAATTAATATTTTAATAATTTTTTATATTTTTCATAAAGTGATATGAAAATTTTCGTAAAATGAATCATTAATAAATATCCTTATGACACTCTTTAAAATTACCCAAAAAAATAATAAAACAGTTTTTTTTTTTTTTTTTTAAAAAGCCCAATAAATACGAAGAATGTGAAAAATATATGTAAGGCTGAGCAAATATTCACATTTATGTAAATTGTAGTAAAAAATAAATATAATTATCAATATATTACTGATAGTTTGATATTATAGTGATAGATATTCTTAGATGTTGCTATTTTTTATTATTTCAAACTATTAGATATATTTACTCCCATTAAAATTTATTTATATTAGTGATTTAGAACTCAGATTGATTAAATCATTACTCAATCTAACCCGAATAAGAGTTGAAACAATCTTAAATCCCAATCGACCCATGGGACCAACTTCTGATTTTTAACCCTCTTTCAATCGTGTATCGATGGACCAAGTCGGATTTTAAATCACTGGTTTATATCATCCATTCTCACATAATTCTCCCTCCGACAACATTTGAAGTTTTTAATTATTGTTATTATTATTTTTTTAAAAAAAAAAAAAACTGTAATTTAATTTAATATTTGTAAAGGGTGGTGGGGGCCCACGTGCAAAGGAGGTTCAACATCAAGACAGTGAAGGGGGGGATAGTAAAAGACAGCTAGCATTGAAGGAAAAGCCTCACCTACCTTCCTTTGCCTTGCCATTTCCTTTTTAGCCTCCTCCTCCCCTCCCTCCCCTCCACCTCATAACTCTCTGTGTTTTCATAACCCACCTTCTCTCTCATCTTTTGCTCTTCATTCACAAGGTTTGTTTTTTTTTCTCTCTCTCTCTTCTTTTTCGTTTTTTCACTTTTTATGAAATCCCCTGTTTTGGAATGGCGCTAAATCTTAACATGCTGAATTGAAAGCCGAAGCTGGCGTTTCTCGTGCTAACATACACCATTGTGTTTGTCATTCAAGTTTTTTTTTGCTAAAATGCGCCACCCTGTTCGTGACTGTGGCTTTCATTTGGGAAATTATTGTATTTAAAATTTTTTTTTGAAATTGTTCAATTTTCCAATTTGAAGTTAGAAAACAGATAATTTTCCCGAAATTAATGGATAATTTATATACATTTTAACAATTGTAAAATAGAATGAATTTAAAATTTTCGGAAAAAAATGACAATTTCCCCTTTCATTATTTTTACACAATTGTCTCACTTTCTCAATGTATGAATTCACTGGAAAAAAAAATTAATTTTTCTTTTCTTTTTTTGGTTTCTGTCACTTTCTCAGGAAATTTTTTTCAACATGATTGGACCAAACTTCATGGACGAGATTGACTGCGGCAGTTTCTTTGATCACATTGACGACTTACTCGACTTCCCAAACGAAGATATCGGAACCGGGTTACCCAACACTGATTGTAACTCGTTCCCCGCCGCCATTTGGCCAACTCAGTCCGACTCAGTTTTCTCTAACAACAGCTCCACTGACCTCTCCACCGAGCTCTCTGTTCCAGTAAGTTTTTTCCCTTCTAATATCAACCGTTGAATTTACTTATCCTGATGTCACATCTCGTCATATATTTCTGCCACCTGGCATACCGCGTATATTGAATGTATTTTTGTAATTTAGTAATGTACAATACACGGTATGTGAGTCTCATTTAATTAAGGGCATTTTGGTAAATTGTGTATACGTGTCAACCAATGTATGGCATATGCAATGTCACGTGAGCTATGTGATATACAGATGTTGTTACGTTGGCATATCAATTGTTTTCTTCATTTACTTGGCATGTGAAAATGGAGAAAGTATACTATACAACGGAGGATGTACCATGTTATTCATTCGTGTAACAAATCTAATAATTTATTATCACGCCTGTTAAAATATTAAAAAATAACTAAAAAAATGAATATTAAATCATACATGTCATTTACTAATTTGTTGGTGATATTACGTCACTCATGCCTCCGTTGCACCAAAGAATTACTCGTGAAAATGCTCTTTTGCGGTTTGTCTATTCGGGCATCCCTTCGAGCATAGTAGCATTTTTCTTCATTTATTATATTAGATTTTGTAAAAATTATGTAAACCCGGTTTGGTTTAATTCGGGTTAAGTATTGGGCTGGAACTGATAAATTTTGTTTTTGGCTTTGCTTTATTATTATTTTGCAGTATGAGGACATTGTTCAGCTTGAATGGCTTTCAAATTTTGTTGAGGATTCCTTCTCTGGAGGAAGCCTCACTATGAACAAACAAGAGTCGTCATTGATCATTAAGGACGATTCATCTCACAATCAGTTTCAGACTTCTAGTCCGGTTTCTGTTCTGGAAAGCGTTAGCTCCTGCTCAGGGGAGAAAACTGTGTTGGGCAATCAGGAGACCGTTGCCCCTGGAAGGCGTGGACGTGCTCGCAGCAAGCGTCCTCGCCCTGCAACATTTAATCCCCGTCTTCCTGTTCAGCTTGGGTTGCAAACTTGCTCAGTCACAGAGACACAGCATCCTTTAATTGCCCCTAAGGTCTCATCCGATTCAGAGAATTTTGGTGAGTCTTCTTGCCTTGTGATTAGGATTCCAAAACAATTCAATCCAGAGTATAAGAAGAAAAAGAAAATCAAATTGTCAGTTCCTAAAACTTCTGATGAGAGTAGTCAAAATGGGGTTACACAAGCAGTGAGGAAATGTATGCATTGCGAGATAACAAAGACGCCACAATGGAGGGCAGGACCAATGGGACCAAAAACCCTTTGCAATGCATGTGGTGTTCGCCATAAGTCAGGCAGGCTCTTCCCCGAATACAGGCCTGCAGCTAGCCCAACATTTGTTCCATCCTTGCACTCCAATTCCCATAAGAAGGTTCTTGAAATGAGAAACAAGAATTGCGAGAAGACCGCTATGGATGGGACTGATTCAATGATGTCAGAATCACCAGAGTTGATTCCAAACAATAACAACCTTGCACTGGAGTACTTTTGAGTGATCAAACGACGCAGAGAGCAGTATTCCCAGTCGGGAATGTCTCTTTTTCGATCTTATCACTTATGTTATTCGCTTACTGTTATTTCATTTCTTTGTTCATTTGTTTTTTTGTACAGGGATGGAATGGGGGGAATAGGAGCAAATAGATGACCATATTTTAGCTATAAAAATTAGACAAGGACTGTAATGAGAGAACTGAAGAAGGGTTAGAGAGAAGAAGAGGAAAGCTTAAGGGTAGTAGAGTTTTAGGGTTTAGTGATGTTTAGGTTCCCTAAGGTAATTTACATATTTGGGGTCTGTGTTTCAAATTTCTTTTCCTTTTCCTGTTCATGGGAATTCTTTTTGCAGTGCATTTGTTGTTAGCAGAAAAATTAAATCTGAGATTGAGTAATGCAATTTGAGAATTATTTTTTTTGTTGTTTTTGTTTTATGGTCTCTTTTCCTCTCTTTACATTCAAAATCACTCTTTCAAATTCAGCTGCTTTTGGCTCTTTTTTTTTTCATTATTTCTTGGTTTCCTTTACAGCTTGGGATCAATTCAATTGCATTGTGGGGTTATTACAACATACAAATTAATGAGTAATGCAATTTGGATGATCCCTTCTGCATAAACTCATTGAGGGATTTTCAAACATAAAAAAGATCATACACATATATAAGTTACGTTGGAACTCTGATATGAACGAGATTCAAACCTAAATCGATTGTTTGGAAGCTTTATTGGAAAATTTTGAACTTTTTATTTTTAAAACTTACACACCCCATAAATTTGTGTAGGGATTCTAATTCACACCTTCAAATTACAAACTTTTAAAGAGGTTGGTAATGGAGTCCAAAGGCACTTGCTTACTTGGGTTGATGACTTAATTAACAGACTTAGTGTGTTTGGTTAAATAATCAAAAATCAAGAGTCAATGGAATCATGGGCTTATGTTTGTTACCACTTAACAGGCATTATTAGGCCACACGTCTCTGTCAAACCAAACACTACCAAATTGAGAGGTAAATTTCAACTTGATGATGAATATTATTAAGGTGCATAAAAACCAAACCAATCCATCACATCAATTAATCATTTAGTTACTTTCATTACGTAAAGGCTGATTAGACATTTAATCTTTATGGTATCAACATAATGGGCATGTATGATATTTCTTTTGATTTTTTAAGCCATGTTTAAAGTGGTTTCATTTCTTGTCAAATCTTATTCAACCACCATCTCCATAAAAAAACTAACCCACTTCAATGGCACAATCAAAAAACTCATATGAAAAACATTGTTTTTTTTTTTTGTTTTTTTTTTTTTAATTATGTGACAATATAATCTTGTAGTTGTATCTTAATGAATTTCTTGAGAAGTATTGATCGATGGTAAACACACACGTAACGCAAGCGCACGTATCGCTCAAGTAGTATAAAAATATCGATCTCACGATGACTTAATTTTTATTGTTGTTATTAATTATTGATTCTATTTATTTACAGATATCTAATTTGGGTGAGAATGAAATGATTGCTGATTGGTTGATTGAATGTGGATTTTCTAAATAAATAAATAAAAATATAAAATAAAACAAAGGAAATTAATAATAAAGAAAACAAACATCTAGGGTTGTGATTTCACACAATATTATTCTAATGATGAATTGATTCTCTTATACAAGTGTAATAATTCAGTTGTTAACCTGGAACACGAAGATATGCAAAAGCATCTTCCGATGATCAGATGCAAACACCCAAAGTAACCCAATTAATTATATGTCTATATTAACCAAGTTACCCGAATTCATTAAGTTCAAGTTCCAATTGTGGCTACTCATGCCTAACATGTATATTCCTATACTGGAATGAAATCTCCCATAAAGTGAGATCATGAGCTATTGAATCTAAGGCTGGAACCTAAAATCTATTTTTCAAGTTCATTTTAAGTTTATCATATCAATCTTATTGGTGATCAGGCAACAAGAAGCATTAAGCTTAAAATTCAATAAACAAGCCAAAGGATCACACATAATATATTTAAATCTTATTGGTGATCAGACAACAATAAGCATTAAGCTTAAAATTCAATAAACAAGCCAAAGTATCACACATAATATATTTAAATCAATTATTAAACTCATGAATATTGTGCTTCATCACTTCCCTAGATTAAAAATAAAATATTGGGGTTAGGGGATCCACCTTTACTATTTCAAATCTAGAAATCTCTCTTATTATAATATATAAATTTGCATTATATTACCAACCAATCATATAGGCGGTATCTTGATTAAGTCATGTTTTAATTAATTCCAACCGATCATAAAGGCGGTATCCAATTAAGTCAGGTTAAAATTAATTTAATTAAATCTAACCGACCATAAAGGCGGTATCCAATTAAGTCAGATTCTAAGATAATTTATTATTATTATAATTTAAGGGAGATAAATTATCATAATAAAAATTTCACCATTCCCCAGCGGAAAATAACTACAAAACATAAAAGAAAGATAAAATAAATAGACTATTATTACTACTACTAAAAATAAAAACATATTACAATTAATACATATAAACAATATACAATCCTTAAATCCTTATTAAGAACCTTAAGGAAAGTATGAATTTGGAAAATGAAATCAGCTTCTATTTATAAGCAAAATTCGGGTTTGCGCGTCGCGACGCGCGTTGATTGCTAACACTTGTACGTGCTTTGCATGAGATGTTGACATGTGGCACGCATTTTTCGGCAGACTGAATTATTGGCTGACGTCATGATGACGCGGTGATGACACACATGATGATGTGGTGATGACGCGTGTCGGCAGTTGAATAATTGAGGCGCGTCGCGACGCGTGAACAGTGAATTTCTATTTTTGTTATTTTAATCTGTTTTTCGTTGTTTTAGCCCCAAGTTGATTCCATTGAGTTCCAAAACTTTATTTATCTACAAAACACACAAAAACACATCAAAACGTTCATAAAAGCCAAGAAACTATACAAAATATTATGTCAAAATGGCGGTAAATATAGATATATTTTCCGCTCATCAAGTACTTCATTGAGACTTGAGAGTATAATGTGCATTCAAATGTGATTTTTTAGGAAGCACTTTACTTAATAGTAGGGTTAACAAAAAAATCTAAAATCTTGTATCATTTATGATGATACAAGATAGTTTTTCATATGAATCCTGCTAGTTTTTCATCATATGAATCCTGTATTTTTTCTAAAAAATCCCGCATCTTAATATAAAATTGGGATCTTGAACCATTTGGTCCGAGAACTCAGAAATCGATAAGAACTCAGGACGGATAGATTGCCATCTCCACTCAATGGGGTCTTGTTCGATAGTGGGTGGGGTTTCAATAGTGTTTCTATATCCAAACTAAAATTTTTGCAAGATAAAATATATAAATGGGCTGTATCACTGATTATCTGCTTTGGACCTCAATCCGAGTCCAAGAAAATGTGAAAAACAAAACAGAATCCAATAGGCCACCGAGCCTAAAGTAAGAACAAGCTCTAAGCCTCCAATTGCACAAAGCCTTTGCCTCTACCAAAAAAAAAAAAAAAAAAAAAATTATAATATTATTATTACCCTAATGTGATTTTTGAATAGATAATGTAGCATTTGTAACAAAAAAACTAATGCGGTCATATGGACAGTTCACAGTTGAGATTTAACAATTAAATTCCAAATATAAATATGACTTATTTATTAATTTTTTTTTGCATCTATTATCAATATTTTAAGAACTCATCAATAACTCGCAAAACTTAAGACAGCGGACCGTTTTAACTTAAAAACTAAACAAGATAATCATTAACTTAAAAGCAAAGACATAAGGCTAAAGCGTGGCCGCCGGCTATGGCCACCAGAGCGGCATGTCAGCAGCCCCCGGCTATGCCATCAACACGTTTTCCAATTAATGCCCAATTAACATCCAAATTATTTAATTGAATTAACAAAATAATTTCATGCACCAGTGGCAGTGGGCTGCAAAGTTAATGCCAATGTCCTGCTTTCTTTTACTTCTTATAGCAAATGGCATGGGTCTAGAAAGCCAAATTGAAATTCCACAGCCAGCATATTGTATACCGATTATCGAGTCGACTTTGTTAAGAGCATTTTTTGGAAATCCCGCCGCTAAATCATCTTTTCTGAGCTTAAACGGAGCAGTCAAAACATCCGGTTGTCCCACACTCTTACAAGAAATACACTCTCTGGATTCGAACTCATGACCTCAATGTGAGATCTTAAACCTACACCATCAAGTCACTCCCCTTGAGAACTTGTTAAGAGCATTTAGTAGTACAAAAACATTCATTTTCATATAAATACTTATTTGCGACGGATATATGGATGACATGATACGTCATTCACTAATTTTTGGATATTTATGTATTAAGTTTGAAGTTAAGTAATAACAATAGAGAGATAAAGTTACTGATTACATGAGTTAGGGCAAGTTTTCCTATAATTTTCGACTAATTTGGAGATACCAATGTAACAATTAATGTGGCTTTTAATAATATTTAACTTTAACACACTCCTTGTAAAATTTAATCACAAACTAAGTGTTCAATCCTATTTTGATATTATGTTAATTAAGTTTATGTATAACATGTTTAAGCTTAAGAATAAGATTAAGTTGTTGTTCAAATTATGAATGATGATTGAATTGCCCTAGTTGGTGTATATATACATCATGCACCCGTTGACGTGTTAAATCAATACCTAAATACTTTTTTCTTGTAAGAAAAATAAAATCTAATAGCACACCAATAACAACTTACACTAGAGTTGATAATGGGAATTGACGGAATTTGTCAATCTCAGTCATGTCCAATTTTAGATAATCAGGATAAAAAAATTATTTTATTATCTTTTTTCGTGATAAAAAACATACTGTTTTCAATATAGGGTAATAAAATATGTCTCAAATTCTGTACCGAACAAAACTAGATTTTATTCAAACGATATGGAAAATAATACAAACTTCTAACTGAGCCACTCCCATTATCCAATCCCTATGTTAAAGATGAGTCTTGGTGGATGTTGGATGATATTTTGGACGTTTGATGTTGTTTTTTGAAAACACTTTTTATTAGACAACATTTTAGTTGAGTACTTAATTAAATAATGATACAATTTAGAGAAAAATATATCAAGGTGCTAGCTGGAGAGAAGATCAGTGTCTGGTTGGGAAGGAACATATAATAATGTGACATTAGAAGAAGATTTTAATAAAATGTTGTGGCTCTAGTCTAATTTCTCATCATTATTTCTTTTACTCATTCATGGACATTTGTTATCAATGGACCCATTATCAATATCATCACTACTTTTTGTTTCTTTAAAATTATTTTTAAAAAAAATATTATACTATCAAATTAAACGTATAACTAATCTTTAATTTATTATTTTTAACGGTGTTAAGTGAATGATGACGTAAGAATGATATTTTTATCAAATCACTATACTATAATAGCTCCTTGATATAAAATCACAAAGTTATGAGGTGTAGTGACATTATTAGAATTCATTAATGGTGTAAAGATAATCTCCAATTTTTTTTTTTAAATAATAATTGTAGTAATTTTTAATTTAATGATGATTCATATAATTATATATAATAAATCCATATTATTATTAAATTGAAAACACATTAAATTTAACATCATGGATCTCTCATTTTTTGTGATAGTGTGATGATTATTCTGGTGGTGGTATTTCTGATGGCTGTATATGATAAGATTTTTGCTAGTAATCGTAAAATAAAAATAACAACAACAATAATAATCTTCTATAATCAAATAAATCTTTCACAATGTTAAAAAATATACACAATATGATGTAGAATTAATAAGGTAGCAAAACCATAAAACATAAACTATCCAAAAAATCATTATTGAGGAAAAAAAGCTTCCATTATAAAATAATAAGTGAAATTACAGACAATTAAAAACATTGTCAAAAGATAATAGTTGATGGGATCCTAATTGACACAGACATATAGACCCGGCCAAGGTTCCGGTTCGGAACCGGAACCGAACCGGTTCGGTTGGGGTTCCACCCCAACTCGAACCGGTCCGAACCGGAACCGAACGTTCCGGTTGGAACCGTAGGGTTCCAACAGGAACCCTACGCCCCCCAACGCAGGGAGCCGTTTGGCTCCCTGCCTAAATAAAAAAAATATATATTTATTATATAAAATATAATTACTAATGTACCCCTAATAACGGTAATAAAACAGTTATATTTAGGTGCATTTTTGGTATCAAAAAAATTCTAAAATTCTATAAATATGATTCATTTTTCATAATTTCATCACACCAAATTCTCAACTCTCTCATTTTCTATAAATCTCTTATTCTCAATCTTACTTCAATACAATTCTCTTATAATCTTATATTCTTATTCTCAATCTCAATTCATTTAGTTGTTAATTTGTTATCATTCGCATCGCAATTATTCAATTTTCTTATTTTTCTTCCTAATTTCTCAAACGAAAAATAGCAAGATCATCTGAGAACATTATGTCAAATATGCCAACCCAGAGAGCGGCCCTAGTGTCAGTGCACAATCACGGAGAAGAGAAGTTAATGCTCGGTCCTCGGATATTTTCAAAATTCATTTTACTATGGAACGCCTAGAAGATGGTTCACAACGAGCAATTTGCAACTATTGTGGGGTTATCTATAAATTTTCTGGTGGATACGGCAATATGATCAAGCACATGGAAAAACATCATCCGGTTGAATGGGCATTGATACGACGCAGACTCAAATGGCCAGGTACGCATCATCTAGTATAGGTACGAGTAGTGTAGATTTATTTAAATATTCTGATGCAAAAAATAGAGAAGAATTTACGAAATTAACATGTATGGCACATCTTTCTTTAAGCTTTGGTGAAAAACTCAATTTTACTAATTACGTGCATAATGCTTTAAACCCTGCTGCATGTAGAATGACTCGAAACACAACAAAACGTCATATTTTCAAATTATATAAGGATGGTAAAATTATTTTAAATGAAATATTTAAAGAGATGAAATGTCGTATTTATATATGTTCTGATATTTGGAGTGACCATTGGCAAACACACTCATACATGGGTGTGACTTGTCATTGGATTGATGCATCATTTACCATACAAAAAAGACTTATTGCATTTAGAGTTTTTGATGACCCACATACTGCACATAATATTTATAGAATGATGAAGGTAATTTTTGATGAATATGGTTTAGTAGAAAAATTTTTAACAATTGGATTTGATAATGCATCTGCAAATATTGCATCCATTCATGATTTAAAATCATTATGTGAACCAAATTTAGGGGGTCGATTTTTTCATATTCGTTGTACATGTCATGTCCTTAACATATGTGTGCAAGACGGACTAAAATTATTATCACCTTTCCTTGATCTAATTAAAACAGCACTTAACTGTATTTGGTCATATTCTCAAGTTAGGAGAGAGTGGACCAAGTTTTGTAAAATAAATGGTATTAAACCGATTAAATTTTCAAGAGATGTTCCAACACGTTGGAATTCTACTTATTTTCTTTTATGTCAAGCATTTCAATACAAAGATGCATTATGTAATTTTTTTTCTCAACATGTTCAAAATATCACACTTTATCATAGTCAATGGGATATTTGTGAAATTTTTTTAGATATTTTAAGAGTTTTTAATGATGTTACTTTAGTTTTTAGCGGTGTTTATTATCCTACAACACATTTATTTCTTCTTGAGAGTTTGAATATTGTTGGCACTCTCGATGAACATGTTGACAGTGATGACCCTAATGATATTGTTTTGCTCGAAGCCATTAATGCTATGAAGGTAAAATGGTTGAATTATTTTAGAGAAATTCTTTACTTTATCTTATTGCTGCTGTTTTTTATCCTAGATTTAAATTAGAAGGTTTGAATGGTGGTTTACAAGCTTACTATGGTTATTTAGGAATATTAGATGATGTTGATATTACGAGCATAATGACGAAATTAAGAAGTGATTTAATTATTTTATTTAATGATTATATTGTAGATATAACTTAGGAACATTAGGTCAATCTAGTAGTAGCGAACCGGTAATTTAAACAAGACTTAGCGCAGGGGATCGTTGGTTATTGCAACGAAATAAAAAATCTAGGGATACGACAACAACTAATAACCCTGAATTAGATAATTATTTATCTACAAATTTTGAGTTTTCTAATGAAAGTTTATGCAGTAAAAATTTTAAAATCCTTGAATGGTGGAACCGCATCAAAATATATATCATGTTTTATCTATTATTGATAAAGAGATCTTGGCAGCACCTATTTCCACCGTTGCGGTTGAGCAAGCCTTCAGCTTGGGAGGTAATATATTGGAAGCTAGGCGATCTTCATTACATCCAAGCACTCTAGAAGCAACAACTTGTGTGGATGATTGGACTCGAGCTGATCTGATACAACAAGAAGATGCCCCCGATGATTTTGAAGATTTGTTCGATAATGCTTCTGCAACAAGTGCAAGCGGAACCAGAGCCGAATGATCAACTGATAATGATGATTGATAATTGTAAAATTATAATTTACAACGGGGATATGTCTAAAAGACTAAAACTTGTAATGGAACTACGTGAGCTTTGATTCCTCTCACCCTTGGAGGATACGTAGACAACTTAAATTTTTAAAAATTTAAGCTCAAGCTCTTCAATGTAATAAATTTTTTTTATTTATAAAATTCATTTAATTTATTTTTATTAATTTTCAAAAAAAAAATCTTTGAACCGAACCGAACCGTTCGGTTCCGGTTCGGTGTTTCGGTTCCACTTAAGTGTGGAACCGGAAACCGGCCGGTTCGGTTCGGTTCCGAACCGGAACCGAACCGCCGGCCGAATCTACAGACATATGTTTCCCAACTTCCTCACCGGTCACCACACAAATGTACGCCTAGAGCCCCACTACATGGACGTTGAGCTCTCACCACACGCATATCTATCACAACTCCCTTGCTCCAGCAACAACAGTCCCATCACACACAGTTATAAAAAATAACACTATTTAAAAAACCCTCACGATACTGTACAAAAAAAGAGAGATTTGAGATGTTAAATTTTATGTATTTTCAATTTAATGATAATGTGAATTTATTATTAAATTGAAAGTAATTATAATTATTATTAAATTTATTTTTTCGAAATTATCTTTGTATCACTAAAGAATTCTTATAATGTGACTAAATTTCATAAGCTTTGGATTTTATATCAATGAGCTACTCCAATATAGTGATTTGAAAAAAAATACTCTTCTAATTTTTCTGTTAACAAAAACTGGCTCATTGATACAAAATATAAATCAAATATGATATACGTCATTTTCAAAATTTTATAATGACTAGTAATTTTCCAAAACCTAAGGTAGCTAAGAGATAATTTCCCTTTTATCAATACTACGCCAAAAGTAAAGACAGAGATCCGAAGTGGGGCCCGAACCTTGTGGCTTCTACGCGCTATGTCCCATCAATTCGACGAGAATCTCACTGTAAATGTGGGGACCGGACCGATCGCAATTTAAACGATGCTGATTCATGACACGTGGAAGTTTATAACAAAAATGCCTTGCAAGTGTTGTAACTTGTAACTATCAATTTAGCGAGGCCGGTTTGGTTGAACCGGCAATATTTAAAAAAAGTAACTGCACGGTTTGTTGCGATTAAATCAAGGGCTGAATACGACAAATCTGGCCTTTCAATTTCATCATCTGTTGCGTTATTTATGGAGGTGGTATATCATGTGCCGGGTGTATATGTCTTTTCTCTCACAGTAAGTGGGCCCCACAATTGTGTGGGGCCCACCTGTTGTGAGAGAGAAAGCATATACACCCGGCACATAATATAATTTTCGTTATTTATGGGGTTTAATGGTTTTCATTCTCTGTCATTTTCACCACCATGGTCACATCATGTTTCATATTGCTCAGTAATTATCAATTAACCGTAAATAATTAAGAATTAATTTAAAATGGTAAAATTGATATTTCCATTATTGGAAATGAAATAAAATTCATTTAATCAAAAAAATTATCCTTATATATGAAAATGAATAAATTAAGGATGCTAATGTTATTATCATAATAATAATTCATTTAAATCGGAATATATTTCATTTTTTTATGGTTTCTAACATAATTCTTTTCATTTTTATAGGATTGGTGAATTAGTCGAATTTTAAAAAACTTAATTAAGTTTTAAGTATTTTTTATTTAAATTTAGATCTGAAAACACACACTAAAAATATCAATATAAAATTTAAAGAATTTAATTTTTTTTTAATATTTTGAAAATATTAATAAAAAAGCAATGTTTTTAAAGTTGAACCCATTTATCAATATTTTTCACTAATTTTGTCTACTTTTGGATTGATAAGAACTTTGTCGGCAGAAAAAAAAAAATAGAACTGTCATTCTGGGAGCGGCCACACATTATAACCAATTAATGAGTTGATAGCTATTTTAATTTGAATTTATTATTTTTGTTGGAAAAAAAAAATATCTGTGTCGTGATATTTTTAAAAATATCACATGATTGTTTTTTTTAAAGTTAAACATAATTGGTTATATATATATATTAGAAATGCTACATAATTGTTTTTTTTTTTTGAATTGATACATAATTTGAATATTTTATTTTATTTAAACATAAATGGTAATTAAAACAACAAACCATAATAATATATTGATGGTGGTTTTTTATCACGAGGAAGATTAAAATATTGAGGGACATAATTGATAGTCTACTTAACTAAAAATTGATAATAAGGCCTCAGAGTTCAGAGAGATAGACAAATTTGACAGAAAGACATGATCCTATTATACGGATGAGTTCATAGGGCTCAGAGAGATAGACAAATTTGACAGAAAGACCCGATCCTATTATACGGATGAGTTCATACAATGGCCGAGTGTGTTGATGATTAAACATGTTGGTACGCTGACCCGATCTAGAGAAATAGTGATGAATTTGAGTTCATTTGAGTATTTGTGGAAATCGACTCGATGAGGTCCATGCTTAGCAACTGACCTGATTGAAGAGATCAGATAGAGTTTTGACCAGTATCATCCACTTCAGTATGCTGACCCAAGAAACGAAGATGAGATCACATACTTATCTACGTTTGAGTCAAGTGACGTATGTTATAAAATGAGAATATATCATTCTGGGAAAATAGTGGTTCACCGTGAAAGTAACTCCTGCCAGCCACCATAGGACGGTGTAGTGGCAGAGTAAAGTCGTCATATGTCGCAGAGGTTGGTGTAGTGACATGAAAAATGGATAATTTGATTAGTCGAATTGTGGGTAGTTGATGATAGTCGTTACTGCAATAATGACAGAGTGACATGAGATGATGTCATTGGTGGTTGAATAGTGGATTTGGAAATATATAAAGGGGTTGAAGTCTAAGATTCAAGGGTTAACAAAATTTGCATCTTAACACTTAGAGAGAAATCAATAACAAAAAATCTAGTGATAGATAAAGAAAACTGATCGAATGTTTGACTATTGAGAGAATGGTAACAGGTTAATGTAAGACTCGAAAATCTGTGATTTATCTGTCTGCTTGTTGAGTTTGTATTTGGTTCCTTACTCATTTGGTTTATTAATAACCAAACAAATCCATTGTTGATGGGTGTTTATCTGAGGAGAAAAACTTCCATATTATTTTTACAACGAAAAACAATCGTAAATAATATATATAATATTTTCAATTATAGGAGAAAGAAGAGCCATTATTCAGCCAACTAAAATAATAAATTAATTGATAATGTTTGTTGGAGAAGATAAAGAGTCGTGGCAAAGATTTGGCCAAGACAAAAACAGTGTCGTTTTCAGTGTTTTTTTTTTTTTTTTTTGGTTAGCATTTTCCACTGTTTTATGTCATAACCATTCATGTCCATTTGTAGCTTACATTATATCTCTTGTTAGAGGGTCACTTTCTATATGCTTTCCAAATATTAGTATATTCTCCAGAATGTTTTATGGTTTTTTTTATATATATATAATTATTATTTAAATTTGTTATTTTCTTTGGTTACATGAGAAACTATGAGAAAAACATCAAATAACAAATAAATCATACTAGATTCTTTGGCTTTATTTTTTTTAAAAAAAATTGGGTAGACTTGATAAAAATTTGCAAAATATCTGTGTAATTTTTTTTTTTTGCTTTTTTAAATAATTTTATTTTATAATTTTATTTATTTCGTAAAGTTAACAGTTTTTTAGTGGAGTTCTAGATATTTCCTTGGTTTTTTCTTTTTCTTTTTCTTTTTGAATTGTTATAACATATAAATATATTACAATATATAATTTATTAGGGATCTATATACATACATTAAGTCATGTTCTCTTATAAGGAGAGGAGGTGAGAGAGAAGATAAAATTAAATTCCCTCATAATTTTTCATGTTTGGTTTGCATATTTATGGTTGAACGAAGGAATTTGAATTTCTTATCAATAGCTAAGAAATTTAAAATCCTCACCGATTTAAATAAAAAAATTCCATATTTATCCTTCAAATAAATTAATTTTAGAATATTTAAAACTAATTTCTTTATTATTATTGTAATACTCACTAAACTTGTTGACACATCCGAATCATTATTATTTGTTGAGGCTGGGACCGGAGTGGGGTCGGGACTCGGGCCGGGGCCAGTTACGGGACGTGAGACCTGGGGATCGGAACATGGATCTGAGACTCGGCACTAGGACCCGAATTAGGCATGGACCTCGAACTTAAGACTCAAATCGAGCTGGGACCGTGGACGGGGCCTGGCCCAGGCCCGAGAACCGAAATCCGAATATATTTAAAATTATTATAGTTAATTAAAATAACATTGATAATTAAAATAACATCTAATAAATAAAATACAATTTCAATTAAAAAATATTTTCTAATTTATTTTAATTTATATTTTATTGATTTAATAAATTAATTACTAATAAATTTTGATATTTTTGTACAAAATAATAAATTTGTCCATAAAAACTATATAATATAACCCCCAAGGGATTGCCTCAGTTGTAAATGCTTTGGGCTTGAGTGGTTTGCTCTCTCTCAGGTTCATGGTTCGAATCCTACTAGATGCATTTCTTTGGGGCCATGCCCCCTGGTGTGAAAAGCCAGCGACTTACCCTGATCTGTGTTGTGAAACTTATGAGGGCACAGGTCCCGATGATTAATCGAGGTGCGCGTAAGCTGATCCGGACACCCCGATTATCCCAAAAAAAAAACTATATAATATTATTTCACTCTCAAATTTCTTATACTAATCAAATAATGGGATCAAATTTCATTACCATTTCATTTACTCTCGTCTCATTTTCTCTCCTCTCATTTCCTTGTAAGCAAACACCATGAAAAATCGGGTTACCCTAGGTTCTGACCCTATGCGGAATTACAAGCAATAAACAGGACAAGTCTTAATTACTGCTACTATGGAATTGAGACAGGCAATTACCAAATTAACCAACAACAATAAAATCCACAATATTAATCAATAATAGAAATTGCGGAAAAGTAAATCAATCACACAAAATTCAACACAATAATTTTGGTGACGAAGTGGAAAACTCTTGCTAGTAAAAAATCACTCTGGGTATAGCCTACCACCTGAATCCACTATATAGAGAATAACTTACAGCGATGGTCAAGACCTATGGTGGCAACTCCACCGACTCAAGTACCTCAATACTGCAAGAACTCAAGGCAACTCCTCAAGCCCGCGACTCACGGTTTTCTTCAGAACCTCTGAAGTCTCTGAGCAGATTATATCACCAATGACGCCAGAACTCCGACTACCAAAACTCCTCCTAAAGAACTCTAAGGGGTTAGAGATTTTGGGTTAAGTTGTGTTGAAGGTTTAACAAAAAATCATTCACACCATCAATGAAGAAGACAATGAGATAAGAAGTCTTTAATGGTGGAATCAAAGAGAGTTGAAAGTTTTGAGAGTATTTGGCTTAAGAGAAATATGCTTCAACTAGTGAGAATGGCGGCTAAGGGTTATATTTATAGGTAGGGTGAAAAGCTAGGGTTTTGCAGGCCAAAAACGCGTTCAGATCGCAGTCGCGTTCGAACGGTTACTCGAACGCAACACGAACGCTCCCTTTCTGTGAAGACTCGTTCGAACGCCAATCGAACGCACAACGAACGGATGCTCTCTGGAATGATCTCGTTCGCACCCACCAAGAACGTGACTCAAACGTTTGCTCTCTGGAATGCTCCCGTTCGAACCCAATAAAGAACGTGCCACTAACGCCACACGTTCGAACCCAAAAACGAACGCACCACGAACGCATGTCTGATGCACAACAGCCAGAAACCAGTCCAATTGCACAAAGATCTTCATGAAAGATTACAACTCAATTGAACTTGTTTTGTCACGGACACATGCCAATAAAAATGGAACTCACACACCACATTATCATCTTGTATTTAAAGTTGAGGGTTCAAGTCTCATAGTATGTTGTGGCTTGTGAGACAGTATATTTTCATGTGAATTATAGACTTTTACTTTATATATATATATATATTGTGTGTACGTAACACAATACATAATAATAAAATGTATATAGTATTTTTTTTGGGTTATGCTAACGAGTGCTATAAGGGTACTCGTTAAGAATCAATTTAAAAACTGTCAAATCAATATTATAAAAGCGCATCCATTTTATATTTTGAAGGGACATGTTATTGTTTGAATTAAAATAGAATTATTGTTGGTGGTTATCATAGTGTGCTCAATTAAAATATTGGTGCATTGTCCATATCAAACAATTAATCCCCCGACAAAGATTTAATGAAAATTCATTTCAAGTGATGTTGTTCTACATATTTGTTATAAAGTCCATTTTTACTGTAAAATTTCTTCACAATGTTGCAAAAAAATAATAATAATAATATGCAAATGGGATTTTAGGTAAAAAATTTAATTTCTTGAATAATATCGATTAAAATTTAATTACATATCAAATTGAGAGTCTAATTTGACATATTAAACATAATTAAACGACTAAAATCAAATCAAAATTGAATGATTAATTCACAATTGAAGCAAACAATTGATGTCTCAACAATTCTCAAATATGTGAGAAGCATTTGACACCACCGTTGTTTTCAATGTTGTCTAAAAAATTAACATTATAGGAAAATGTCCCTAAACTAGTCCGACCAAAGTCTTTATCAAAAGGCCTAACACTTTGGCTTTCCCTTGCACATCTTATTATCATCTCATTATCTTTGTCTTTCTTCTTATTTTATTTTATTTTATTTTTGAAATCGTTGGAAATCTCACCGTCAAACCACCCATTCCGGACTTAAGCGGAGTAGGTAAAACCTCTGGCTGTCATAGACTCTTACAAGAAACGCATTCTCTGTATTCGAACTCATGACCTCAAAATAAGATCATGAACCATACACCACAAATGACCAAACCACGCCCGTTGATCTCAATGTCATTGTCACATTTCCATATTATTACATTCTCCAATTACAACTTAAATCTTGCTTTACTCACCAAACTGTGACAAATTAAGGACACACTTCCCGACTTAAACTTAACAAGGACCCACATCGAAATAATGCACTAATTTTAATAACACAATTAAGTGTAATGTAGATTTCTCAAGTAAAATTACTCAACTAATAAATTATAGTTGCAAGCAAGGGCGTATAGGTGGCTCAACCATTAACTAACTTGAACGGTCACTTATGGCCTCACAAATATAAAGTCTCATAAAAATTTGTGCCTATATATTTAAGTATATTATAATAATATTATTATTAATTAACCCCAATGGATTGTCTTAGTGGTAAAAGTCTTGAACTTGAATGATTTACTCCATCTCATGTTCAAGGTTCGAATCTTACTAGATACATATCATTGGGGCTATGTCCAATGGTGTAAAAAGGCAGCGACTTACCCTGATATGCATCTTACTAGATGCATATGCATCTTACTAGATGCATATCATTGGGGCCATGTCCCATGGTGTAAAAAGTCAGCGACTTACCCTGATATGCATCTTACTAGATGCATATCATTGGGGCCATGTCCCATGGTGTAAAAAGCCAGCGACTTATCCTGATATGTATTGGGAAACTTCTGACGGCACGAAGCACATGTCCCGAGGATTAGTCGAGGTGCGCGTAAACTGGCCCAGATACCCTGATTACCAAAAAAATTATTATCATTATTAATTTTTATGTAAAAAATAACAAAATTTCCCTAATTGATTAGTTAATTGTAATATAGAATTATTAAATTATTATATTTTAGTAAATTTTACCTGGATGTTTTTTTTTATTTTTAAACAAATAATATGATTATTATTGTTGGAAAAATGCTTATGCATAAGCATTTTGAGGCTCAATTTTAAGCATGGTCCACTTCGTGTTAGTGGTTGTTATTGAATGATTCAGATACTCCTCCGTGAGTACTTCGAAATGATATATTCATATGCTTAAAATGGTGCTTGGGTGAATGAGAAATTGTTGCTCAAAGTTCACCCATTGGTGTTGGAAAATAAAGAAAAGTAAGCTTGTCCCATATGGGAAAGCTATAGAGTGAATATTATGCTTATATATGATTGCTCATATGTAGATGGGTAAGAGTTATAAGGATATAGGCTCTCTCTACGTGCGCGCGGGGGGGGGGGGGGGGGGGGGGGGTGCAAATCAAATCCGAATCAAGCTTGGCTCGTGTGCACCCGCGTGTCCTGCGTACACGAATGCCGGACCAAAATGTGCGAGCCCGGCCTAGCGAATTTTTGCAAGCCTCCTCTTTATTTTTTTCCAAGCTTTTGATGTTCCATAACAGTTAATTCAATTTATTAATTAACTAAGTGGTTACAAATCAAATGGAAGGTCTCCCACTAACTCAATTTAATTGACATGTTAATTTCTTTTTAATAGACATGTGTATTTTCGTTTTGTTTAGTTGAACACATAAACAAGTTTTAAGTTTTCTTTTTAGAAGAGTTCAAGCACTTCGGTTGTTCGTTGCAGTCGAATTTGGTGGTGCCCAATTTCCTCTTTTTCCGTTGCATCCTGGGAAACAGACGTCTCGCGTTCTACTGCACCAATCGGTAGGTGACGAATTTGTTTTAAGAAGATTGTTGCCGCATCAACAAGCCTCGGAATTCTGCCTTCATCGCTGGGACTGATTTACTATTTTCGCGTTCTCTTTCTGCTTGTTGTCATTTGTTTCACACTGTTGAAAATTGTATCATTCCAGTTCGGTTTATCACTGATCAAAATTGTATCATTCCAGTTCGGTTTACTGATTGTTCAAAGTCCGTTGTAAGAACACAGTAACCAAATTAAGTTGTAATAGTCTTAAAACAAATTCGACTCTGTGGATATGGAAAATAGTCCAAACGCAGTAGATCCGAATATGGAAGCCTCTTCGGCTGGCCAGAATATTGTGGCAGCCCCCGTGGCTGGCCAAAGTGCAGTGGCAGCCTCTTCGGCTGGCCAACTTGCTTCAGCCTCTGGGCTTAATATGGCAGCCGCTGTGGCTAGACAAGGTGTTACTGCCTCTGTGGCTAGACAACATGTTGGACATGTGAGCCATGTCAATCCTGCTGCAGAAAAACCTGAAAATTCAGTGGACAGAATTTTAAACGGTGGCAACATAAAATGACCACGTTGAACCTTGCGAGGTTTCTAAAGGAAGATGCTCCTGAACCCGTGGAGGGTGAGATTGATATCCAAGTGATCAGTGCGATCGATGCTTGGAAATATTCTGAATTCCTATGTAGGAATTATGTGCTGAATGGGCTGAGTGATTCCTTGTACAGTGTGTATGCCGGGATGAAAACAGCAAAGGGGCTTTGGGAATCTTTAGACCGAAAATATAAAACTGAGGATGCCGGTACTAAGAAATTTGTCGTAGGCCGTTTCCTAGATTTTAAGATGATTGATTCCAAAACTGTGTTAAGTCAAGTACAAGAATTGCAAATTATTCTAGCAGAAATTCATGCTGAGGGGATGGTTTTAAGTGAAACATTCCAAGTAGCCTCGATAATTGAAAAACTACCACCTGGTTGGAAAGATTTCAAGAATTATCTAAAGCATAAGCGAAAAGAAATGAGCATTGAAGACTTGGTTCTTAAGCTTAGAATTGAGGAAGATTACAGAGTATCTGACAAGAGGGGAATAACTCATGAGGCCAAAGTAAATGTTGTTGAACATAGCCATAAGAACAAGAACCTCAAGAAAAAAAGGGTCAAAGATGGGCCCTCAAGGAGGAGTTTCCAAGAAATCCAAATTCCAAGGAAAATGCTTCAATTGTGACAAAATGGGTCACAAGTCTTCTGAGTGCAGACTGCCGAAGAAGAAAAAGAATCAAGAGGCTAATATGATGGAAAACATGACTCAAGATGTTTCAGACATTAACCTTTCAGCTGTGGTTTCTGAGGTGAATCTGGTGGGTTCTAACCCAAGAGAGTGGTGGATTGACACTGGTGCCACTCGACATGTGTGCTCGGACAAGAGCATGTTTTCTTCATTTGAGCCTACTGGTAATGGGGAAAAATTATACATGGGAAATTTAGCAACATCTGAGATTGAAGGTCAAGGCAAAGTGATTCTGAAGATGACCTCTGGGAATAGTTGACTTTGAACAACGTTCTGTATGTACCAGAAATACGGAAGAATCTTGTGTCTGGATCACTTCTGAACAAGCATGGATTCCAGATGGTGTTCGAGTCTGATAAAGTAGTTTTAACTAAAAATGGGATGTATGTGGGAAAAATGGTATGTAACTGATGGGCTCTTTAAGCTCAATGTAATGGTTGTTAAACCTAAGAATATCAATAAAGCTAGTTCTTCTGCTTATATTGTTGAGTACTCTAATCTATGGCATGGTAGATTAGGACATGTTAATTTTAATTCATTACGGAAATTAATTAACATGAACCACATTCCAAATTTTAAAATTGATAACAAACATAAGTGTGATACTTGTGTTGAGGCAAAACTAACTAGATCATCTTTTCATAGTATTGAAAGAAACTCTGAACCACTTGATCTTATTCATACCGATGTATGTGATTTTAATTCAATACAATCGAGAGGCGGTAATAAATATTTATTACCTTTATTGATGATTGCACTAGATTTTGCTATGTGTATTTGATGAAAGCAAGGACGAACTATAGAGAAATTTGTTCTCTATAAGAATGAAGTTGAGAATCAACTGAACAAAAGAATTAATGAGTTGAGAAGTGATCGTGGTGGTGAGTATGTTTTCCCTTTTGAATCATTTTGTGAACAAAATGGAATCATACATCAAACCACAGCTCCTTATTCACCTCAATCCAATGGGATTGCAGAACGGAAGAATCGTACCTTGAAAGAGATGATGAACGCTATGTTAATCAGCTCTGGCTTACCTCAGAATATGTGGGGAGAAGCTGTTTTATCAGCTAATTACCTTTTAAATAAGGTACCACGGAAAGATGCAGGGAAAACTCCTTATGAGAGTGGAAGAGGAAGAGTACCTTCCTACAAATTTCTACGAGTGTGGGGGTGTCTTGCAAATGTAGTTATTCCTCCGCCTAAAAAGGTGAAGATAAGACCAAAAACTGTTGATTGTATTTTCATAGGATATGCACATAACAATAATGCTTATCGATTTCTTGTGCATGAGTCTAATATACCAGATATTCACAAGAATACGATAATGGAGTCGAGGAATGCATCCTTTTTCGAATACGTTTTTCCTTGTAAAACTAATTCGAATTCAAATGTACACAAACGGGTACATGAGACTATCATTGAAGATAGTCAGGACCGAGAACAAATAAATGTTCCGGAGGATCAACAAGTTGTTGAACTTGAACCAAGACGTAGCAAAAGAGCTAGAACGGAAAAATCATTTGGTCCAGATTTTTTGACATTTTTGCTAGAAAATGATCCTCAAAGCTATAACGAAGCTGTAAGGTCAGCTGATGGTGCTTTGTGGAAGGATGCCATCAATAGTGAAATTGAATCCATCTTACAAAATCACACCTGGGAGTTAGTGGATCTTCCTCCAAGATGTAAACCTTTAGGATCCAAGTGGATTTTCAAGAAGAAAATGAAGGCAGATGGATCAATTGATAAGTACAAAGCAAGACTTGTAATTAAAGGTTACAGACAACGTGAAGGTCTTGATTACTTTGATACTTATTCTCCTGTAACGAGAATAAATTCCATAAGGATGATAATAGCGATTGCAGCTTTGCGCAATCTTGAGGTACATCAGATGGATGTGAAAACAGCCTTTCTAAATGGAGATTTAGATGAAGAAATTTACATGGAACAACCTGAAGGCTTTATAGCTACAGGACAAGAAAAGAAAGTCTGTAAGTTGGTTAAATCCTTGTATGGATTAAAACAAGCTCCGAAACAGTGGCATAAAAAGTTTGATGACACCATGTTAGCAAATGGTTTCAAAATCAATGAGTGTGATAAATGCATTTATGTCAGAGAGACATAAGTTGGCTATGTTATTTTATGTCTCTACGTTGATGACATATTGATTGTCGGGAGTAATGTTAAAATGGTGAAATATACCAAGAATATGCTGAAATCCAAGTTTGACATGAAATACATGGGTCTAGCAGATGTCATTCTGGGAATAAAGGTCTCGAGAAGTCCTGATGGACTTATTCTTGATCAGTCGCACTATGTGGACAAGATTCTTGGTAAATTCAACACTGATGATTCTGCTGTGGCTAGAACTCCTTTAGATGTGAGTCTACACCTATCGAAGAATAGGGGATATGGTATATCTCAAGTAGAATACTCTAGAGTGATCGGGAGTTTGATGTATCTATCGAGTTGTACAAGACCTGATATAGCCTGTACAGTAAACAAGCTCAGCAGATATACGAGTAATCCCGGGGTTGATCACTGGAAAGCAATAGTGAGAGTACTTAGGTACTTACGTTTTACTCGTAATTATGGGTTGCACTATCATAGATATCCAGCTGTAGTCGAAGGATACAGTGATGCTAATTGGATATCTGACATGAAAGACTCAAAGTCTACCAGTGGCTATGTGTTACACAGCAGGTGCAGCTATATCATGGAAATCCTCCAAACAGACATTGATAGCCAGATCTACAATGGAATCAGAATTCATTGCATTAGACAAGTGTGCTGAAGAAGCAGAATGGCTTCGAAATTTTCTAGAGGATATTCCAAGTTGGCCAAAGCCAGTGCCAGCAATTTGCATTCATTGCGATAGTCAATCTGCAATTGGAAGGGCACATAACAATATGTATAATGGTAAGTCTAGACATATTCGTCGTAGACACAATACCGTTAGACAATTACTCTCTACTGGAGTTATTTCGGTTGACTATGTAAAATCAAATGATAACATTGCGGATCCGCTAACCAAAGGGTTAAATAGAGAGTTGGTTGTGAAATCATCGAGGGGAATGAGACTAAACCCCATTAGATAAATATTTATTACGAAGGAAAACCCAACCTTGTTGACTGGAGATCCCAAGATCTAGGTTCAATGGGACAACCTACTCGTAAAAGACATAATTGGTTCACTGTGGGGGGTTTACCTTCTAGTCCATTCCTATGGTGAAATGAAATAATGATGCTTGTATGGATTGAGGTTAAGCAAGGTTTTTAATGATTCTTATGCGTCGGAAATCCGAGCAGAGTATTACGAGATGCTCTTAAATAAGAAATCACCTATGTGAGAGAGAAGTGAGGCCGCTTCAAAGGGAATTGTACGGGGCACAATTCTTAGAAACTCTTGCAGAACCAGGTTGATGTTCATGGCCAAAATGAGCATAACAATGAGAACTCAGATGTGTTAGGTAAAACATCTGTGTGATATATGTTCTCCATTTACATGAACGGCAGTACAGTTCAATGACATCGCATCCACTGTCAGCCAGTAAATGAGATATATTTTCACAAGTGAAGGTTCAAAGGCTGAGGCCTACCTATCCTATGCAGGTGTTGAACCGTTGAACTCTTCTAGGTCAAAATAAAATGTTTTATAAAATAATTTTATTCGACATTTTTCGCCAATTTCATTCATGTGGGGGATTGTTGGAAAAATGCTTATGCATAAGCATTTTGAGGCTCAATTTTAAGCATGGTCCACTTCGGTTAGTGGTTGTTATTGAATGATTCGGATACTCCTCCGTGAGTACTTCGAAATGGTATATTCATATGCTTAAAATGGTGCTTGGGTGAATGAGAAATTGTTGCTCAAAGTTCACCTATTGGTGTTAGAAAATAAAGAAAAGTAAGCTTGTCCCCATGGGAAAGCTATAGAGTGAATATTATGCTTATATATGATTGCTCATATGTAGATGGGTAAGAGTTATAAGGATAGAGGCTCTCTCTACGTGCGCGGGGGGGGGGGGGGGTGCAAATCAAATCCGAATCAAGCTTGGCTCGTGTGCACCCGCGTGTCCTGCGTACACGAATGCCGGACCAAAATGTGCGAGCCCGGCCTAGCGAATTTTTGCAAGCCTCATCTTTATTTTTTTTCCAAGCTTTTGATGTTCCATAACAGTTAATTCAATTTTATTAATTAACTAAGTGGTTACAAATCAAATGGAAGGTCTCCCACTAACTCAATTTAATTGGCATGTTAATTTCTTTTTAATAGACATGTGTATTTTCGTTTTGTTTAGTTGAACACAGAAACAAGTTTTAAGTTTTCTTTTTAGAAGAGTTCAAGCACTTCGGTTGTTCGTTGCAGTCGAATTTGGTGGTGCCCAATTTCCTCTTTTTCCGTTGCATCATGGGAAACAGACGTCTCGCGTTCTACTGCACTAATCGGTAGGGGACGAATTTGTTTTAAGAAGATTGTTGCCGCATCAACAAGCCTCGGAATTCTGCCTTCATCGCTGGGACTGATTTACTATTTTCGCGTTCTCTTTCTGCTTGTTGTCATTTGTTTCACTGTTGAAAATTGTATCATTCCAGTTCGGTTTATCACTGATCAAAATTGTATCATTCCAGTTCGGTTTATCACTGATCAAAATTGTATCATTCCAGTTCGATTTACTGATTGTTCAAAGTCCGTTGTAAGAACACAGTAACCAAATTAAGTTGTAATAATTATTACTTTTATAAATATCTCTAATTTAATAAGATATTGCTAAATTTTTCGTCTAAAATCCCAAAAAAACTTGAGCCGCCCTTCCAAGAGCGTAACGAGAATTTAAATTTTAAGGTGCAAAAAATCAACTAGGTAAATGTTTAGCTATCAAAGTCTTCAATGAGTAAGTAAATACTAATATATTAAAGTTACAAGTGGCAATTTATAAAAAAAAAAAAAAAAAAAAAAAATTGATGATGAAATTCGTAAATTTTAGGGGTATTTAATTATTTTTCCCAAAATGGATGGACTTTTATGATTAATAAGATACAAGTGTGAAGGGTACATTTGTAAATCTGACAACACAGTATTTAGTTCCCTAATCTGCCCTTGTGATATTGATAAATTTACCAGACCAAATCTCGTGCCGACCCAAAAAATCAGGGGCGCGGTTGACAAACAACCCGTAACAAGAAGAGTCCTGGGGTTGACCAATGATCATGGACTATTGATAATTTAATCATGGTTAGTTTTTTTTCTTCTGAAAATTTAACCGTGGTTAGTTCCGTAGAGTTAGGGCCTTGGGCTAGATGAAACTTTAACTCTGGTCAAATGTATGTGGTTAGTCTTCGCCTTGATTTCAGAGCAGTTCATGAAACTCGCGATTTTTTTTCTTTTCAAGATCTCGTGAGATCAAACCAAAATCCCCTTTTCGGGGATTATCTTTTAATTTTTTAAATTAAAGTTTTTAATAATGTTAAAAGTAATTCCGTGTTTTTATTTTATTATTATTTTGGAAGCTTCTTTTATGATTATGACGGTGATTTGTCCGATCACCTACTCCCACTCGCTTTTCTATCGCGTGTGGAATAAACTCTCGGTCAAATTCCCTAGGTTTGACTAACCACTTTATGTATTATTATTATTAATTTAATTTAATTTGATTAAATTATAAAAATACTACTTGTGCGCACGGAAATTTTGAAGTGTAACTGTAACCTATCATTTAAAAATCATACCTAAATTAGTTAAGGGTCGAGACATTTATGATTAAAATAATGTTAAACATGAAATGAAATCATATGATCATCATAAAAAACAAGACACGATGATAAGCAACAAAAACATATTAATTTCATAACATAACATATAATAGTAATAGTGATGTATATTACAATAAGACAAAACAAACTTATAATATGATAGAACAATAAATATATGAAGTAAATAAATTTATCATTAGATTGAAAGTGGAAGATAGTTTACACATAAAATCCCAACACATTCATTTCATATTATAATCTTATAAAGGGTGATTCACATTTTATTATTGTTGACAATTATTTTTCGTTTCAAGAGTAATTTGGGAAATCTACCCCTCGAACAAACATCCTCCAAACAGTGAATTTGTTTGGTTAGTAGGGAACCCAAAATAAACTTGGCAAGCAAACAAGAAAATCATAGAGATTTACGTGGTTCAGCTGATAGTGCAAACTAGAGAAATGCGGAGAGTTTGTATTACTTTCGTGATAAAAAAACGACCAAATTTACAAATCTTCAAGGGGTCGGGTACCGACCAGCTCTCTCTATTTTGCTAGTTTGGTAGCCTTTGTTTTTATAAGTAATCACATGTGAAAACTGCTAACCCTCGAATCTGTGGCTTCAACCCTTATATATAGGCTCACAAATCCACTGTTTCACTAACTCATGATGTCAGCTCATGTCACCCTGTCATTGTCGCCCCATGCTCATTTTCCCTGGTCCGGGCCTAAATTCTACTTGCCGGGCTCGGGTCAGACTTTGATAAGCCCGGCTCAAGCCCAGCCCAGCCCAGCCCATTACCATCCTTACCAATGAGATCCGTTGACTTACTCATGTCGTATGAGTCTTCTAAAAGCCCAAACTTTCAAATAGAGCATACGTCACATGCCCTCGATCCCAGGGTCAGTATGCCGATGTGAATGATGTTGGATCAAATCTCTTCTAACTTCCTCAACATGGTCGGGTCGGTAAGCATGACCCACTCGGGTCGACTTATACAAGTACTCAAATACTGCCAAATCTAGTGCTTCTTTTATTGGTAATGTTGGTATATATATTCCTCTTCACCAGCCAATCTGTCCTTGGTAAAACTCCATCGTATATTGGGCTCAAGTTCCTCATATGACTTTAGCCTCTCTGGGCGCACATCATTCTTCTATGGCTAAGTACAAATCCCATGCTACCCCTCATTGGTATTCAAATATTTTCAGGGTGAAAAACCACCATCAACAATTATTAAAATTATTATAAATAATAACTAGGTATTGCGAGTATTGATATATTATAGTTTATTATTAAAATTATAAAAAATTCTAATATTTTTTTCATTTTTTCGTCAAAATCTGAGTTGAAAGTTACTTTATCGTTACATTTTAACACTAAAATCAACTAACTATCAACTAAAAATAATAAAATATTAATTTTTATATAACTTTAATAATAAAATATTAAATTTAATAGTATAATATAATTTATCAATAATTCTAATAATTATTTCGCACTAATTTTAGTGGTAAAATATAAATAATCATTTTATAAATAATGTAATTAACGGTATAGTTATCGCACGCGCTTGACGAGAAGGTAAGGGAAACAGATGAGACGCGTGTGGGAGATCAGAAAAATAGAAGAATTTAGAAGAAATGTAACATAAAATATATATATATATATATATATATATATATATATTTTAATCGAAGAACAGGTAAAAAAATCACCTGAATTTGGCTGTAGTAGGGGACTAATGCGATCCAAAACAATCGTAAAAGCACAAAAACTATAAATTAAAAATATAAAATAAAAAATAAAAAATAAAAAAAGTTTACATTTGTTTTCACAATCACAAGCTTGTTTTTGTTATAACAACAGTGAAGAGTCTGGTCTGGTCTGGTCTGCAAACCAAAACCAAACGAAGCTTCACGCTTTACGCTTTCTAACACCTTTCACTCTAAACACCAGCAACACAAAGCTCTCTCTCTCTTCTATCACTTTCCCAAACACCCATCTCTCTGTTCTTAAAATATCTGTTCAGTTTAGGACAAGGTTTTTTTTGTTGTTTTGCAGAATTTTGTTTCAGAGATTAAGGTAAAGAGATTTTGTAACTTCTTCTTCTTCTTCTTCTTTTTTTTTTTGGATGGGATTTTTGTTTTCTTTGATGGGTTGTTGAGAAACTTGAAGAAATATATGATTTTGTTTATGATTCGTTCATCAAGATGGATTTTTTTAGCAAAAAAAGTTTATTTTTAATTTTTTGTTCATGGGTTTATATATTTTCACATAATATATCTGACAAGTTTGTATGTTTGTTTATGTTCTGGCAGTGAGGACAAAAAAGGGGAATTTTTGTGCTTAAAAAAACATAATTGGGCAATGATTACGGTTATGGATTCAGCAAAAGACTCAATGAAGAAGAACCCAAATGGAGAAAGTTGCTTGGATTCACAACTGTGGCATGCCTGTGCTGGTGGTATGGTTCAAATGCCACAAATTAACTCTAAAGTCTTTTATTTTCCTCAGGGACATTTAGAACATGCCAAAGGGAATGTTGAATTGTCAAGTTTTAACATTCCTTCGACGATTCCATGTCGAGTTACTGCCATAAAGTTTATGGCTGATACTGAGACTGATGAGGTTTATGCTAAAATTAGGCTAATTGCATTGAAAAGCAATGGCTTTGATGATTTTGAGGACATGAGGTTTGAGGGAAATGGAGGAATTAATAATGAGTGTAGTGAAAAGCCGGCTTCTTTTGCTAAGACTTTGACACAATCTGATGCAAATAATGGCGGGGGGTTCTCTGTCCCTCGCTATTGTGCTGAGACTATATTTCCAAGATTGGATTATAGTGCGGAACCTCCTGTTCAAACCATTCTTGCAAAGGACGTGCACGGTGAAGTGTGGAAGTTTAGGCATATTTATAGGGGGACTCCTCGTCGTCATCTTTTGACCACTGGGTGGAGTAATTTTGTGAACCAGAAGAAGCTTGTTGCTGGGGATTCTATAGTTTTTCTGAGAGCGGACAATGGGGATCTTTGTGTGGGAATTCGAAGGGCTAAGAAAGGAGGAATTGGCAGTGGATCTGATTATTCTGCTGGGTGGAATTCTGGTGGTGGTGGAAACTATGGCTTCCCGTTTGGGGGGTATTCGGGTTATATGAGGGAGGATGACAATAAGTCATCGAGGAGAAATTCGAGTACTGATTTGAGGGGGAAAGTGAAGGCTGAGTCTGTTGCTGAAGCGGCAACTCTTGCTGCCAAAGGGCAACCGTTTGAGGTTGTTTACTATCCGCGTGCAAGTACTCCAGAGTTTGTTGTGAAGGCCGCAGCTGTTAGAGCCGCTATGCAAATCCAGTGGTGCTCTGGGATGAGATTTAAAATGGCTTTTGAAACTGAGGATTCATCTCGGATCAGTTGGTTCATGGGAACCATTTCTTCTGTTCAGGTTGCTGATCCTATTTGTTGGCCTAATTCCCCATGGCGGCTTCTTCAGGTGCTTTTAAATCATCAATTTCATTTTTACTTAAGTTAGCTTTTATTTAACTATTATAGTTGTAAATAAGATTTTTATTATTGTTCAAGTCTGAATTTTGTTACAGAAAATGCTATATTGTTCTGCATTTTTATAAATGAATCTGATCATTACAAAATTTGAACTTTAGCGTAACAATATCTATTATTGTTCTTTCTTCTTTCGTTTTTCCTACAAAGTGACTAAAAGAATGGAACTAATAAAATAAACATTTCGCATGCTCAACGTGCACGGGTCATAGTTGCAAATCTGAGCAGCATAGCCCATTGCTTGATCATGTAATTTATGATTTCTTTGCGAACATGATATTCTCTTCTGTGCTGATAGCCTGTGTTACATGGACCTTTAAATTTATAGCAAATAGAAAAAGGTTTCATACAGTGCACTGCAAGATATGATTTTAACCTTGTTCTTTGCTTCAAACTTCAGTTGAGATTTGAACTCGCATTAATCATGTTTTCGAAACTTTGGTGTTCATTTTGTCTTTCTTTGTCTAATTTTTACTTGCTTCTGAAATCTTCTCTGCGAATATTCATCTTTCAGGTAGCATGGGATGAGCCTGATCTACTTCAGAATGTGAAGCGTGTTAGCCCATGGTTGGTTGAATTGGTATCGAACATACCAACCATTCATCTCTCTCCCTTCTCACCACAAAGGAAAAAGCTGCGGCTTCCTGAAAACCCCGATTTTTCCTTAGTTAACCAACTTCCAATTCCAACATTTTCCAGAAACCCCCCCGTGACCAGCAGCCCCTTAATTCGTATTTCAGACTTTATTCCTGCAGGCATACAGGGAGCCAGGCATTCCCAATATGGACTATCTGCATCAGACCTCCACTTCAATAAACTGCAGTCGAGTCTGTTTCCACTTGGTTTTCAGCAGCAGCTTGAACATACTACAAGACCTGCTAGAATTCCAAGTGCCAATTTTATGAGTCAAACCGAAAATAGTGAGAATATATCTTGTTTGCTGACTATGGGAAATCCCACTCAGAGCGTTAAGGATAACAATGAAGTAAAGACACCCCACATCTTATTGTTCGGTCAACTCATTCTTCCCCAGCAAAATAGCTCTCAAAGCTGTTCCGGTGATACTTTATCAGGCGTGAACCAAGAGAAGACAACAATATTTTCTGACGGTTCCGGTTCTGGTTCCGGTTCTGGTTCTGGTTCTGCAGTACATCAGAATGGTCCTTTGGAAAACTCTTCCGGTGAAGGGTCTCCTTGGTGCAAAGATTACCAAAAATCTGATCTTGGTTTGGAGACCGGTCACTGCAAGGTGTTCATGGAATCAGAGGATGTAGGTCGAACCCTTGATCTCTCCGTCCTAGGATCATACGAGGAGCTATACGGAAAACTAGCCAACATGTTTGGTATTGAAAGTGCAGAGATGTTTAGCAATGTGCTTTACCGCGATGCATTCGGTTCTGTTAAACACGCCGGAGACAAGCCCTTCAGGTATATTCGTATTCTTTCTTTTTTAATCGCTTTCTTCATATTTCAGATATGAACCAAGTCTTATATGTCTCTATAAACGGTTTCTATTGCAGTGAATTTCTGAAGACCGCAAGAAGGCTAACTATTCTCACCGATTCAGGCAGTGACAATGTAGGAAGATAGAGAGAGATCAAGAAGTTCTAGTTTTTGTTAATTGTACAGTTTCCGAAACCTTGGTTTCGCATGCTAATTTTCTTTTTCATCATTTTTGGATGTTGCCGGAGAAGTCCACTTCATCCAATTTTGGGACATTGTAGTTCATGTTTATTAATAAAGACTCTCCAGTTTGGTCTTTGTTTCATTTGCATTATGTCTATATAATTAAGTATATGTTTGACAAGGAAAAGTACTATATAATCCTGGTGTAGGGTTCAGGATCTCATCTTGAGGTCATGAGTTCGAATTCAAGGAGTGCGTTTTTTGTAAGAGCCCGAGACAACCGAAAATTTTACCTGGTCCGTTTAAGTCCGGAAAAAGTGGTTTGACGGTAAGGTTTCCAACTATTCAAAAAAAAAACAAAAAAGAAAAGAAAAGTACCATAAAGAAAAACATGGCTAGAGCCTAAGCTATGTTTGAACATTGGGCAGCTTCCTATATTATATATCACTTGCAGTCAATGAAAACAGACAAATTTCTGGTCCAATTTGTTGTCCATGTTTTCAGTTGTATCTTAATGGAACTTCAATGACCAACACATAGGTGTGTTAAGCCTAGACTTCACCTTAATTAATTTGTAGCAATTCAATTAAAATTTGATAAAATGGTGACAAAATATGAAGTTTAAATGGAGATCTTGGATCATATTGGTACAGATCAGAACAGAACCCAGTAAGATTCTGGGATGTTTTGTTAGGATCATGACATTATTGTTGCAAAAAGCCTAGCCGGGTCTCTAGAAAAAAATTGCTGTTTCTGTTCACAACTCCTAAGAAAGATGATTAGAAAATGATTCTTAGACCCCTAACGTTTAGGAAAATAGACATACAACCCCTTATTTCTTAACATATTTCATTTGTTTCGATAGTTAAAGGGTTAATATGGTAAATTGAAATAAGAATGACTTTTGAAAATAAACAATAAATATATTATATCACCTGTATTTTCATGCAAACTAACAAATGTCTTTTTGAAAATATTAGGGGGTTTAATATTATTTTCCCTGAAAATCAGAGGTTCAAGTGTCTTTCTTCCGTGCCACAAAGGTGGATGGAAATATAAAATATTTACTTGGGATTTGGGTAATTAAATAAATAATTTGGATTAGCTCAAAATGACATGACCATTAAGTATTAACCATGGTTAAAGAGTTTGAAAGTCAAAAAGGGGCAAAAAAACAAAGCTTTGAAATATATGAAGTAGCAAAGTATATTAATTAAGTTGCACGAGGCAGACAAAGATTCGTGAGTCAAGGAATGCTCCTCTTGCCATTTGCCCATTTGACCTAACCCATTAGTTTTGCTTCAAACATAATTTAAAACCCCATTAATGCTTGACTTGCAAACAAAGAAGATGAAGTTTCAGTAATAAGTTTAGGGCACGTTCACCATTATTTCCTTCTGGGATCTTGATCCCCTCTTCTAGCTGTTTTGTAATTTTTTAAAATATCGGGGAAATCCCATGTCATTCATATGTATGCGTGAGTAAACCGGTGCTATCGCAGGCTTTTACAAGGATGTTACTCAAGGTTTGAACCCGAGACTTTGAAGATAAGATCTCAAAACTCAAATCGCTGGATTGCGTCCATTGGAGACATTATTTTATAATTCTTTTTACTCAAATTTTGATGTCACCAACTTAAGTTAATCAATAGATTAAATTTGCATGGATGACATAAAATATCAAAATCCAATCAAAAAGATCTGAACCATTTTTTATTTATGATTCAAGATAATTTTTGTCTCGATTCAAAAAATCGATTCATAATAATTTTTTTTATCACAAATTCATAATAAAAATGAAAATAAAATTATTAAATCTCAATTAATCTTCATACTTTCGTTGAACTTTTGTTTTATGTTTGTAATATTTATATATAGCATTGAATGAGATATTTGTTAATAGAGAAAAGCAGCACTAAAAAAGACTCTAAATTGGTGCTAAGCAAGCTGTTTTAGGTCTTATTATTTTAATGAACAAGATCCAAGAAAGAATTGCATAATAAATGTTACTGTAATTTCACAAGTCAACACAAGTGGATATCATATTTCCGACAATGGGAAATTGGAAATCTACAACCTGTCTTTTTTCTCTTTATTTTATCTTTTAATTTGTTCTTTTTTTTTTTACTTTCCATAATTAGTCATACTTTGAACTGACACGTAACCAAACAGACAATTAGAACATGGAACTTCGGACCATCTAGCTGTGTTCTTATTGTTTACAGATGTCAACTAGTTTAAGTACTTCACATCTTCAACCTTGAAAATTTATGTTTTGCCTTTAAATTCGAAGAGTGAAATTAGATGTGATAATTTGGGTCAGGATTCGTTTATTTGTTCGATTTGATTCGTTTTAAAGCGAATACGGGTTTGAAAAAATAGATTCGTTTAATAAATTGGTCAATTCGATTCGATTCGTTTATTAAACGAATCGAATACGAATTTAAGTTCATTGATTCATTTATTCGTTTAGGATTCGTTTTATTACTTTTATTTACTAGTTCTTGTTAATTTCAATTAAGATTCGAGAAATTATAGTTAATTATCATAGAAAAGTAATATTTTCGATATTTGGTGATATATTTTTAGTAAATATATTAATTACATATTTCATATGTATATATTTATGAATAATTAATGTAAATCAAGTGTGATAAATTATTTTATTAAATAATATCATTGACTAAACGAATAAACGAATATTCGTATTCGATTCGTTTATTAAACGAATCGAATACAAATCCTGATATTAGGATTCGTTTAATAAACGAATCGAATACGAATCCATCACATTTTGATTCGATTCGTTTAGGATTCGATACAAATTCGATTCGTTGATTCGTTTTGCCACCCCTAAGGGAAATAAGATTTTAGTATTCAATAATAATAGATATTATGGTTATCTTATTTAATTTTTTAATGATCACACCCTTTAGATTTATGAGAAAAAATAATATCATACTCATAAATCAAGACTACTATTAAAACTAACCAATTGACATTACACTATCTACGTAATAAGATATTTTATATTACACAAAAAAGTGGAATCATTGGAAATCCCGTAGCCAAATCACAATTTGCGGGCTTAAGCGGAGCATGTAAAACCCCCGGCTATCCCAGACCCTTAAAAAAAACCCAATCCATGGATTCAAACCAAAGATCTCAATGTGAGATCCTGAACTCTACACCACTAAGCCACACCCCTTGAATACCTTCCCACAAAACCCTCTAAATTAAAAGTGATGTTATAAGATGCTAATACCTCGCATCTGTTCACATACATTTATTAAGAGGCTTGGACTACAACAATACAAATGTAGGAATAAGAAAGAGCCTAATATATTAGAATCGGGTATGAATATAATTTATTGATTGATCAAGTAAGATATCCCCATAAAATCACAATGTGAATGCCCACAAAGGGACTCAATATGTTAGGATCGAATATGGATAAACTTATCGTATGAATCGATACGGATATTCGCATTCATGTATCCCATATAAATGCTCTATAATAGAAACTAGTTTCAATATGAATTGGGTTCGAAGTTGCCATGGAAACTGAACCAACTTTGATTTAAATTCGAGACTATCAACAACACATGCCAAACACCAGGTCCAAGTCATGGAGGCGGCGAAGATGGTTGGTTGGATCACACAATGGGAGGACAAATTGGAAAGCCTTTCTTTATGCTGATGATTTATTATCACAAAAGCCCAGTCAATATTGGAGGTAATAAATCTCTCAGTCATCATTATACCTTCCAGACATTAATTGACCACAATGAAGAGATGCAATAAATCAACCACACAAGTTTTGTAGTTGATTGGCAAGATGACATATGACAAAAATCCCTATAGTGACGGAAACTTAATACGTTAAGAGAGGATAAGAAAATAATTTTTATATTCGTTAGTTAGTCGAGTCGATTATGAATATTGACATTTCCGTAATATACCTGATCCATTACCATCATTACAAACAATGAGAGGCTACAACTGACTGACCAATGGATCATCTAGGCAACTACCAACTTTAAATCAATAATGCAACAGTTTTGAAGTAGATGACTAAGACAATACACGTAAATCAATATAAAGAATAACCAGACAATTTCTTAGTAACCAATAAAACAGTTTATCATGTCATAGAAAAACTCATGTACAGAAACTAACATCATCTTAGGATTTTAAACATGGTCTTTTCCACTTCCTAACGATCAAGTATTCATTTATTCAAGTCTAATTTAACATCCTCCACTTCAAGATAATTATATTTCACCTTTGCTAGGAGAAAACCCAAGCAAAACAAATACAACTTAATGAATCATGAACCCGAATGTGGGATTGGTTGGACGTGCTTCAAACTTGTCGCATTAAAAACCTTAGCCAGTAAAACCTAATGGGATAAAACTTGGTGAAAGGAAAAAAAGTGGGATAAATCCTGGTGTCAGGGGGAAAAGATGTACACCTAGTGGGATAAAACCTTATCCAAGGAAAATAAAAAAGACTGTAACGCACACGTGTCCCGTTTCACAAGTAAAGATAATATAATTATCTTGAAGTGGTGGATATTCATAAAGGAGTGTTATAAATTAAGTAGCCATGCATGTATTCATCTACTAAATGTGATGAAAACAGCTTCAAATGAAGAATTTCTATCATAAATAGACCACATAACTTCAACAACATATACTTGAAATATGAATGTGAATAGAAAACCAATTTACTCTCTAACACATAGATTGTCATATTTCAACTAGCCCTTTTGTATTTTCTCCTCTCTTTAAATCCATCGCATGCCACCAACTTCCCAATATTTCTTCCATTTTCTTACATATAAACATAACAAGATACAATAGCTCACCAAGACCGCTAGAATTAGCAATTTGAACTCATCTCAGCTGAACATAGTCAACATACAAAAGCATAATCCCATCATCAATGAAATAAGATACGATAGCTCACCAAGACCGCTAGAATTAGCAATTTAAACTCATCTCAGCTGAACATACAAAAGCATAATCCCATCATCAATGAAATAGATTAACTAGGGAAAAAAAAAGAAAAACTTAAACCAGCTTATAAAAAACAAACATGCATCAGATCAACTTAATTTTCTATGGCCTGATCAACTTCAAGAGTGGATCGATTCTCTGTGTGACACTTCATTGATAAAAATTAACATTGTTAGGAAAGTATACCAAAATCCAAGGAATACGCCAATAAATTCACTACCAAACTTACCTCCCAGAAACATATAGTGAGTGCCAAATTTTTAATAAACATTAAAGGGAAGCTTGGGGTATGCAATAACCACAACTCAAAGTGAAAACCAAACCAAGCAAAGCATTTTCCCACTAGATGGGGTCCGCTACATGGATCTTTGAAATCTAAGGAATTTAAATCAAAGAAGCAGCTTCCGACACTTTCCCAAGTATTTGTATTTCATTATTAAAGTTTTGTTATTGTGTCAAGTTAAGAGTTTATAGCTCTTTTATGATTACAACATGTTCTCGAGAACAAGAACATAAAGGAATTTCCTCTGTCAGTTATGCATATCACATAAACACTGAAACAATAAAACAGTTGTTATGTACTAAGACAAGGCTTATTATGTGATCATTCGATTTCTTTTTGCAGGGAGAAAGTAGAAAATAACATAACTATAACCAAAGTGGGGTGTTTGTAAACAACTGTCCTACAGTGCCACTTCTTGTTAAAGATATTTCCCATTAAAACTGCGGTTTTCAGCTAGTCAATTCCTCTCAGCAATTCATGAGATAAGTACTAACGTTAAATTGAACTAAGTACTCTCAGTCCATTATTCCTATATTGCATACCAGAACCTAGAGACTTAAATACTATTTTATAAACCACAAATCAAGTGCCTGCAAAATATAATATCTCCCTGATGATCATACTATTCCATATAACATTATAACCCTTGCCTTGGCTGACTCTTTATTAATTTCACACACACAGAGAAATATCCACACGCTCGCACAGATTCTATCTCAGTTAAGAAAAATATATTTGAAAAGCATATATCCACACAATTTCAATATTCATTAAACTCTTTAAAATAAAAGAAACAGACGCTTCAAGAACCCTAACATTAAGAAACAAGTACCAAGCCATAGTAATAAAGAGTTCCATCAATTACTATTCCACAAATAAAAAGATGGCAAAACCCAATTCACATATTAACATAATCACAAACTTGAACGCAAAGTTTATAAACCCTAATTCAAAAAAGTCAAAATACAAAAACGCAGACCTAGCAGCAGACATATTAACGGATTTAGCTGTAGTAGAGTTCGAGACCCATGCCGTCGTGAATCTCGTAGTCCTTGAGAGTGATGTGATCCTTGTAAATTGTGTACCACTTCTGAATCCGAATCTTATCGGCTCGGGTCCCGGTCTGAGCCGCCACCAGCTTCTTCAAATCGCCGATCGTGTCGTCGTCGTTGCACTTCACGCGCACCTTCTTCCCGAGCCTGTCGTTCAACACCACCTCTATCATCTTTGCTCTCTGGATTTTTGATTTCTTTCGTCGTTCGAATTTTTTGTTCGCATCTCGGTTTTCTGTGGTTTTGGGTTTTTATAATGTTGGACCGAACCGACTTTGGAGTTTTAGCTAAGACGTCGCCGTTTTGAGTGGATAAGTCAATATTTTCAAAATATAATTTGATCCATAGGATAATAATCTCTTGAAAATTAAAGATAAATTTATCTAATCAATTCTGAGTAATTCATTTTTTTTAAGCTTTTACACCCATGAGTCTCAGTAGAAATTTAAACTCACAACCTCAATTTTATTTTGATAACATGAGACTATCAGATTACTAACCCTAATAGCGATTCTTGGCAATTTAGTTAAACGAGATTTTATGAGGACTCTAGACTCTAGAGAGGTGCCAATAGCACGACTATATTATTAGGACTTCAAATAAGCAAAAATCCTATAATACAATGATGGTATCACATTACCCATACAACAGTCAAATAATCTCTTATCACACGTGTGAAAATATTAAAAAAAAATCCAATAAATAATAACTATATTTAAAACTAACTGTACATGTCATATGTTTATTAATTGGTAGTAACACATCACTAATGCCTCCATATTATATCAGAGAATTATTCAAAGCATAGATGCCAGGATCAACATTTTAGCAACTAATCTTCTTCATACCAAGCTGCCAAAGCTTTACAGAAACGTGGTCTATCATATAACAAATAAGAAATTGGAACAACATTCATTACAAGCCTATAAAAATGCAGTTGCTATAACATCTGATGCTAATCCCATCAATTAAGGATGGCCGCCCCACGCACGAGGCTATTATACCGTGGGTTTTGGCGAGGATTCAATGTGTAAGCAGTCTTACCCTTGCATTATTTGCAAAGAGAGTTATACATATATATACAACAAGCCAGTTCTAGTTGCTACCTCTAAGCAGAGGTTGGAGCCTTTAGAAGCTTCATCATGAAGTTGAATTTAACATCTGTAGAGGTCTTTGGCCTTGGCCAGTTTGCTCCTTCTGGAACCTTGATACTTTTGAAACCCTGGCCTTTGTATAGCCTTGTGGCCCCGGGATTGTTCAAATCACAGTGCAATGCTATTGAACGGCAGCCCCAGCTCTTGGCTAGAGCTTCTGCCTTAGCTACGAGTTTTTTTGCTATTCCTTTCCGTCGATATTTCTCCCGAACTGCAACATTTGATATGTACGCAATACCAGTCCTGTGGAAAGAACACTAATGCCTTGTAAGAGGCAACTAAATGAACCACACAGAAGCTAGATATTCATAATTGAGAAAAAAGCAAGATGGTTCGTTCCACAAAATGGAAGTTCTAATTACTTTGGTCAAAGAATTTCTATCAACATCCAAATGAGAGGCAATGGTGGGAAGTTTCAACTTATCGTATAAAATTAGACAATGGGAGCAGAATCTAGTACAAGTTCAACAAAAGAGGCAAAAGACCGGGCATTGGCACCCAAAAGTTTATTCTATTATATGATAATATGTTCAGCTAATAAGAATAAGATACAAGCTTCTCTTTTAGTAAATGAAAATAATGCAAACTAGTAATAGTAATCAAATGAGTCATCTCTCTTACTAAAAACAAGAATCGGTATTCAATTCAAAATCATCAACCAACATCATTTTCTGAGACTAGTAGAGATAACACAAGAAACCATTCCTGCATACAGGCGAAAAGAAAAATTCCAATTTAACTTCTATTCTCGGGCATGCAAAATTATTTAAACAAATCAAGGGGAAAAATAAGTGCAAATCGACCAAGCATTAGCATTCATGATTCAACTCACCTTCTCTGCCGGAGAGGTCCTTTTCTCGGAAGAAAATCAGCTACTGTATCCACTGTCAAAATCCCAGCAACATAACCTCTATGGAGACTGAATTTACCATCAAAACCTCTGAGTTTGAAATCTTCACTTCCCAAAAAGAAGGCTTCATCCATCGAGCTACCAACAATAGCAACCAAGCAAGTCCTCCCAGTGCCATGCTGTAGAGTGAATCCAGACAGCATAGCCACCAACCTGTCAACCCGTAGCATCAAGTCTATGGGAAAAGTGTAGTTCGGGAAGAAGCAACTACAATGAGTCTCAGCCACTTCCCAAATATCCTCTATCCTTGCCTCCCGAACGACAATCTCTGGAGACACTGTTGAAAACAATTCCACCACTTGACTCGCTCTGCATACTCCTAGATTCCAAAATTCATCTTTAAACATCAAATTAATACTTTATTGTTTCCATTTGTTCTTCTTGAAGCACTAATGGTTTGCTGCTCATAAATAACAAACTCAAAAGAAATCACAAAAAGACACAAACCCTCAAAGGATTCAGCATAGTTTTGAAGTAAAACTCCAAAATTGAAAAAATTTCCCATCAAATTATTCAAGATCTAAATAGACAGATTAAACAAAAAAAAATTGATTTTTCAAGCATCTGGGTTTGGTCAAAATATGATAAGCTCAATCTCTAGTCAACGGATTTCTTAAAGCAAATATTTTATATTACCATAATTTGAAAATTGAAACAAGAAGAATCACAAAACAAAATGTGAAACTTCATGAAACACTCAGGATTATGAAATAAAGTGAAATGAAAAAAAGGTACCTAATTTGGAAACCCTGCAGCTTGTTGAAGAAGAGAAAAAGGGTTGTGTTTGTTTCTTGAAATTAAGACTGTGATTGTTGATCGAGAGAGGGGAAATTCCCAACGGTATGCTTCTCATTCTTGGGAGATTTTTTATTTGAGATTCCTTTTGGTAAGCTTTGTTTTGTTTTATGTCGTTTCAGGACACAACTGAACTTAACTGCAGAATGTGGAGTCTGTTTTGTACCGAACGAATTAGTTGACACTTGACACACGTGTGGCTTGCTCTCTTCATGTTTTCGTTAATGAATTTAAATAGTTGAATTGAATTGTGTTAAATTTTTTTAATGTTTTTAAATAATTAATTCTCGAGGACTCAACGGGATGTTAGGATTAGGTATAAATATAATTTTTTATAGTCGTTGATTAAATTTATTGGTACGGATATTGAATTTTTTTATTAGTAAAATTAAAAATCTTTGTGTGAAAGAATATTGAATGAGGCTCGCTGGTAACCGAGTTACGACAAGTATGAGTATAGTATACATAATGAAAAATTATGTCTTGAGAAATTATCAAACATAGGATTCATGTGTATTATCCCATTTTCGTGGCTGTAATTTTAGAGTATGTTTGAATTAATGGAATAAGATTATTTATAATAGAATATAATTACATGTGATAATTCGGTTTTAGTCATAGGTTCTGACCCTATGTAGAATTAAGCACAATAATTTAAAACAAGTCCTAAATATTATTTCTACGAATCACTATCAAGCACCCTTAAGTCTAACAACAATAAAACAAAGCAAATTAAAGAGAGTAGAAAATAAAATCAACACAACAATTTTATTAACGAAGTGGAAAACTCGTGCGAGTAAAAAACCACTATTGGTATTTAGGCTACCAGCCAAAATCCACTATAATGAGAAAAGCTTACAGTGATGATATAAGACATACGACAACAACTCCGCCGACTCTAATCCCATAACTGTAATAACCAGAAGAACTCATCGAGCCCACACCAAACGGCATTCTTCAGAACCTCTGAAGTCTCCAAACGGATCAACCCTGCAACATGCAACGCCAGAACTCCGACTATCAATCTTCCTCATTGAGAACTCCGAAGGCTTAGGAAATTGGGTTAGAGTTGTGTTTCTGTGTTGATGGTCACTCAAAATTCAGTCTCACCAAAATAATGAAGACATGAAAATCAAAAGAGTCTTCAAGGTGAAATCAAGAAGGTTGAAAAGCTAAGAATGTTTTAGGCTCAAAGTAATGTGTTTCCAATCATTGTGAAGGTGGCTTAATATTTGTTTATATAGGTGAGGCACAAGCTAGGGTTTCCTTATGTAAAACAGACTTAAAAACGCGTCCAAAATAATCTACTTAAGCACATGCGTTCGAGCGCCACAAGAACGTGTGTCGAACGCGTGTTATTCCACACATTGGAATGTTTCATTCGAACGACAAGATGAACACTCTACGCACGAGAACCTTCTACCAAGTTTCGTTCGAACCCAAATACGAACGTGACACGAACGTCACTCGTTCGAACGCAAATACGAACACATATCTGATTCCTTCCCTCATAGACTGCCAAATACCAGTCCAATTACTCCGAGATCTTCAAGATTCATTACAAATCAATTGAATTTCTTTTGTTACGGACATTGCCAACAAAATAGAAAACTAACAAAATGGAATGGAGAATAATATATCATAATTTTATTTGAGGGAAAAAAATTTATAATGTAATGTTTCAAATATTGTTTGGTATATAAAAAGTAATAAAATTGAATGTAACTGAAAGCTTCAAAAAATAATTATAAGAGACAATTTGTATTTACATATAATGTTATTATTGAGTTATATTTTATCCCCAAACCTCAATTTGATGTTGGACAATTATGACCCATAGCATCACTATTTGTAAAAGACATTGTGGTTTTTGTACAAATTAACTATGTGACAAAGGAAATTGCTATTTTATCATTTTGTAATTAGATTACTTGAATATATAAATGATAAAAATCCTTATGATTAGTTCCGGATCAATAAAATATGAGACAATATCAATCCACGAAAGGTTTAATCATTAAATATCCATAGTCGTAGTATTATCGAGACTGGACATCGATATTGCGGAATAGGCTAGTATTACACTTGTGCGCGTTATGGAAGCGTAAAAACATAATTCTCATATATTTGGGTATTGGATACTCATGCAAGTGTAATATGAGGTTCTGTTTACCAAACAGCTTCGCTCTGGATGACCCCTCGGAATCTCATTGGTAGTATGACTATGTGTATATGGGAATCCGAATCAGGGTAGGTGTATTTGGTCTTAACCTGAGACTTACATCGCTAATACTTGCGAAAATCAGTACGCTTTGGTTTTGGTCGTCCGGGACTTTAACAGGTTCTGTGTACGTCTCTTCTGGGTTTATTGAGAATCGTAGTGTATTGGGTGTGATGTCAAGATGGAAGTATCACTTCAGTCATATGGAGATGATGATCACACATGGATACAGAACTGGTACTCTATTATGTTGCAACTATCGGGATAATATGATAAGATCATGATTATTCGATTAAAGAGACTAGTTGCTAGTGATCCGATATATGCTTCGTACGAGGCATACACAATTCCAACCCCAGGCCTAGCATGTGACATCAGATGCTGGATCGTAATACGCAATACTCAGTGTACTACGCCTGGTATAAATTATGTATTCCTTAAAAGAATATTTCTGGAGAATTGGGTAGGTACGGTGCTTTGCTAGAAGCCAACCATATCTTGTAAATCGGTAAGAACGTGGTACATGGTACGCACGTGTTCGGATAGTCCGACGATCGAATTTACTGCCAACATATCCAGGAATCTCATGGGTCGCTTCCCAAAGATTCACCGATGACGTTTGACTCGAACAGAATTAATCTATGATTAATTATAAGAGAGAAAATTAATCTGGGATTAATTACGACAAGAATTTATCTGGGATAAAATTCGATTAGAAGAGAGAGAACGATTAATTTGGAATTAATCGATTAAATAATTGTTCGATATATTAATTGAAATTAGATTTCAAAGCGGAATTAAAATTGGATTTTAATTCGGGCAAATGAACCCTAGCCCGAGCGAAGTTGCGTGTTGGATTATTCGACGTAAATTCAGAATTTACAAGTGGTGGGACCCACTTGACTTACATCACACTTTTGACATGTGATGAAAGTTGTTAAGGTTGAGTGTAAATCTTGCATTGCTTGTTTTTTACTCAACCAAAGTCCAACACACTTTGTATTTCATTTTGAATGACTTATACCAACTTTGAGTTTTGGTATTTGGTAATTGATTTTAGAAAATCAAATACACAACACAAAAAAAAAAAATCAATATCTCTCTCCCTTTCCTTCCATTGCCGAGAGCTTCACTCTCTCCCTTTGAGATTTTGTTTCAAAATTTCAAGTGAGCTAGCACTTCAAGGAGTCATACAAGGTGTTAGGGAAACCAATCCTAGAGTTTGGAACACAAAGGAAGGACTTGGAGCTCTTCTCAAACACAAAAAGTCTTGAAATTCATACATCCATCAATCCGATCAATGTAAGTTTTTCCGCAACTTTTTTGATTATTTACACATCATTACATATTAGAAGATCATTGGCATGTTCTAGGAACCCAACATTTGAATGGTGGGATTTCAATGGTTCAAGACATCTTTTTGTTACACTCATTTTCATTCATTTCCACCATATTTCATCTTTTTGTTGGACATATATATTATTTATCACTTTCAATATGCATTATTCAAGCAAATTAGCAACATAGAAACCATGCAAAATTATAATTTGAATGCAAACTCAAGAGTTAGAAAAACTTGGAAATTAATGAACTTAAACCAAGTCGAGAAAGTCTCAATCCTTAAGAACTTATTAGCCCCGCCTTGGTGCACTACATATATCTTGTGCCCATCGTTCTCCTGGGATACTTAATTGTTTCTTGTAAAATGACACTCATTTCTTCAATAACTTGAATTAGAAAAATTATGGAAACTCTCTCTTTTATATAGACACCTTATACTCTAAAAAATGTATAAGACTTGTGAAATAATTGAATGTTGGAATGAATGAAAATGAACTCAATAACTTTTTTTTTATAGACATTGAGAGTTGCCTTTGGAAATGGACTCTTATGTCAATGAATATGGTTATTTAAGAGTCATAACCCTCCAAAGAACCCTTTCAACCATAAGGATCATGTCATTTCTTATTAAGGAACACATCATTTCTAAAGTACCATTTAAACCCAAGGGTTATGTCCTATCATATGTCATTTTATTCCCTGTAAATATGCACCTGTAGACAACAGAACCTGGGCGACGCTTTTCTAGGCTCGCGGCCTAGTTGGGAAGTATGAAATAACATGGAGTCGCCACCCGGTGTGAACCGGGACAAGGATTTAAGGCCGCACTCACCCCTCGCAAGGGAAGACCTCAAACCGTTGGGTTCGGAATGGTCCCTTACTTATGTCACTTGTGATGATATAATTTGTGCAATAAACTAACCGAATCTATTCATCATTCATGCTCAAGGGTACTTAGATCTAACATGCTTTCATCCAAATAATTTCACGCAATGTAACACAACAAGCCTATTGAACCATTAAACCAACATGTATAAATCATTACCCAAACGCATCATAAACTAAGAACATGCATAATGAACAACCTAAACATGCTTTAACAAATAAATAACAAACTAAATTAAACCATGCTTTAAATAATAAACATATAACCTAAAGACTATAACATGCTCAAATACAAATTAGGATGAGACGAGATATGTGTATCTTAAGTGGTACGTGGCATTGTATCCCGAGTGCAGACCATACTACCGTCCATTCGGAGTCGGCTATGGAATTTACGTCCGGGTTTCCATCCGATATACCACAAAAGAGAACACATATCCCGCTCATCCAACAATCACATCATGCTTCAAACGACTCTCATGCAATTATATATCAAAATAAATAAAACAAAAATAAAGAAGATAAGTAAAAAAGGTGCCCTCAGGTCTAACATCTTTTGTCGTCTAAGAAAGGGCGTTACATGTCCGTTGGAAGGGAGATTGATCCGATGCTTTTCCAATTTGTCTACTCAACGTCTTTCCTCGCTGCTTTGATGCTCGGGCTGCTGTTTTAAGTCCGTTTCACTGCTGTTTCGCTGCTCCGTTTCAGGTCACTGTTTTGGTCGTTTAGTGGACTGTTTTTGGTGATTTTGAAGGCTTAGGGAGGTGCGTTTGTGAGGATTTTTTAGGGAAACTTTTTGGAGGTTTTTGGGATGGTTTCTAGATGATTTTAGGACTGTTTTGGAGGCTAAAGTCGAAACAAATACTGACCAGAACAGGGGACGAAACTGTGCAGTTCAAGGTGCAGTGAGGGGTGTTTCGGGACTGTTTTGGGCGCTGAATTGGAGCTGTGAATGGGGGTCTTTTGTGCGACTTTGGGGCTATATTTGAGGCTTATTTTAAGGTGTTCTAGGGCTGTGAATGGTGGCTGGAACTCGGCAATGGAGGGCTGTGAAAAGGGCTTGGGCGTGAGTGGTGTTGGTGAAGAAGAGAAGATGCGACAATTGGAGGGTTTGTTGGCTTGGTGTTGCGGCAATGGAGGCTATTGGAAGGGCTTTGGGCGTGCAAAGGAGGCTTCACAAAGTGCTTGGACGTGCTTTAGAGAAGGATATGTGCTAGGGTTGTGAATGGGGGTGAATGCCTCTTTTTATAGGCAAAGAGAGAAGACTTTCCTAATTTGAGTAGGAGAGAATCTCCTAATTGGTTTCTAATAAGGAATAGATCTCCTAATTTGGATTTGTGATTGGATTTGATTTGGTAGGGATTTGATTTGATTTCTTTTATTTAGGTAAGGATTTTATTTGATTTGAACATGTGATTAAATATCTATTTACCTAAATAAGGAGCATATGGGCGTGAATCACATCTTTGGGCATTGACTTGGTTTGACTTGGTGGGCTTGGGTATTTTGGGTTTGGTCTTGTGTTTGGTAAATGGTTTATGGGGTCTTGGGCCTAAGATAAGCTTCGAAACGGAAGTCCAACAAGCAGCCGAAGCTAAACAACTCAGATAAAATCCAACAAAATTCTATTTTCCAACTTTACCCTTCCACATCTGTTTCCCCCGCGGCTTTCATGACTAAAGGGGTAGTTGTCTCCATACGAGACTCATCATCGGGGTGATATGCAAAAATGCAATGCCTACAGTCGCCCCCACTTTCATGGGACTTGTGCAGTGTGTGACAATGACAATTCCTATCAAAGTACGTGCAATGCATTTTTACTTACCTGGCTCGCCAGCTGCCACATGGTCGCCTGTTGTGTTGAGTTGATATGATGTTGAGGTGCTTCGACCTCTGGTCCATTCCCAAACCGTTTTTGTGATGTGGTCCATTCCCGAACCGTTGATGTGATGTGATGAGGTCCATTCCCGAACCGTCACCGTGTTGTGGTCCATTTCCAAACCGATCTCCATTCCCGGAGTGTTGCTGTGATGTGATGAGGTCCAATCCCGAACCGTCACCGTGTTGTGGTCCATTCCGGAACCGATCTCCATTCCCGGAGTGTTGCTGTGATGTGATGAGGTCCATTCCCGAACCGTCACCGTGTTGTGGTCCATTCCCGAACCGATCTCCATACCCGGAGTGTTGTTGTGATGTGATGAGGTCCATTCCCGAACCGTCACCGTGCTGTGATGTGATGAGGTCCATTCCCGAACCGTCACCGTGTTGTGGTCCATTCCCGAACCGATCTCCATTCTCAGAGTGTTGCTGTGATGTGATGAGGTCCATTCCCGAATTGTCACCGTGTTGTGGTCCATTCCCGAACCAATCTCCATTCCCGGAGTGTTGCTGTGATGTGATGAGCTCCATTCCCGAACCGTCACCGTGTTGTGGTCCATTCCCAAACCGATCTCCATTCTCGGAGTGTTGCTGTGATGTGATGAGGTCCATTCCCGAACCGATCTCCATTCCCGGAGTGTTGCTGTGATGTGATGAGGTCCATTCCCGAACCGTCACCGTGTTGTGGTCCATTCCCGAACCGTTGATGTGATGTGGTCCATTCCCGAACCGATCTCCATTCCTGAAGTGCCATTCCCGGCCTACTCATTCCCGAGCTATCCATTCCCGGACTGTCCATTCTCGGACTATATCTCCATTCTCGGAGTGCCATTCCCGGCGTGCTCATTCTCGAGCTGTCCATTCCCGGACTGTCCATTCTTGGACTATATCTCCATTCTCGGAGTGCCATTCTCGGCGTGCCATTCCCGGCGTGCTCATTCTCGAGCTGTCCATTCCCGGACTGTCCATTCTCGGACTATGTCTCCATTCTCGGAGTGCCATTCTCGGCGTGCCATTCCCGGCGTGCTCATTCTCGAGCTGTCCATTCCCGGACTAAAATCTCCATTCTCGGAGTGCCATTCCCGGCGTGCTCATTCCCGAGCTGTCCATTCCCGGACTGTATCTCCATTCTCGGAGTGCCATTCCCGGCGTGCCATTCTCGGCGTGCTCATTCTCGAGCTGTCCATTCCCGGACTATATCTCCATTCTCGGAGTGCCATTCCCGGCGTGCCATTCTCGGCGTGCTCATTCTCGAGCTGTCCATTCCCGGACTATATCTCCATTCTCGGAGTGCCATTCTCGGCAGAACTGATCTGATGTGATACGGGCCTCGACCCCAGAATGCCATGCCCGGAAAAAACTGATCTGATGCTATGTGGGCCTTCCCTCCAGAATGCCATACCCGGCAGAAACTGATTTGATGCTATGTGGGCCTCGCCCCCAGAATGCTATATCTGGCAGAATTGATCTGATATCTTCATACCCGGAGTGCCATACCCGGCAAAACTGATGCTGATAATGATGTGGGCCTCGCCCCAAACTGATGCTGATGTGGGCCTCGCCCTAAACTGATGCTGATGTGGGCCTCGACCCTGTGATTCATTCCAAATTCTGAAGACGTGGGCCTCGGCCCTGGGATTCATTCCCTGGATTCATTCCAAATTCTAACGACGTGGGCCTCGGCCCTGGGATTCATTCCAAATTCTGATGACGTGGGCCTCGGCCCTGGGGTTCATTCCCAAGATTCAATCCAAATTCTGACGACGTGGGCCTCGGCCCTGGGATTCATTCCCTGGATTCATTCCAAATTCTGACGATGTGGGACTCAGCCCTGAGACTCATCCCCAAAACTACTACTCATATGTTGCTGATTTTGGTTGGCTTGTCTTTGCCACTTTCTCTTTTTCTTCTTTGAAACCCGTGAATACAAAACGAAACAAACACAAAAAGAATGCAAAATATGTTACGTGTATGCATGCATGCATGAATGAATTTCCTATTCCGTTGAGTTAGGTCTTCCGCCAGTTCTCCAGGTGATTGATCAGTCTTCTCTCTGGTCTAATGGCTCAATTTCTTGTTATGTCCCTGATTCACGATGTAGTAGACTAGTCCCCCTAGTCTTGGTTTAGCTTTCTGCTCTCCGCTGTTTGTACTTGGTCAAGATGAACCACATGGTGGGGCTTCCATATCATCATACTATATTACATGCTACGAAATAGTCCCAATAGCTACACATATTATCGTCCTCAAAGAATGCCCAGTATTGAAACCAGAGAACCTTCAAAACATTCAATGCAACTCAAATCCAAGTCTTTGAATAAATGATCTAAGTCAGACTCAAGGTGTGTGTGTGCAAAGGTTCCTTCGCAGATTCATCCTTAAGTAAGCTAACTCAATGATGTCGTTTCAAAAATCGGGATCAATAGGTCAAACCAACCTAGATGTCTCAATTATGCATGCAGTTGCTTTTATGTGCTCAATATGGTATGGTTTTCTTTCTCTTTTGTCTCTTTCTTTTCTCTTTTCATTTTGAACTTCATTTTTTTTCTTTTTTTCAAATTTTTTTTTTCAACATACCTACCCTTTAAGGTAGCATTTCTCCTCATGGTGGTCCTAATACTCGCCCATGGGTAGCTTCACGCTTATCGGTTATAGGTGGTTCAATTATTTTCTTCAGAGACTTTTCATTCATTTTCAACCATACCACACATCATAACATAAGTAAATCAAGATAGACATCTAAGCAAACGGTCATTCACCGACCTATAATTTCTTCAACTAGTCACATTGCCAGTTACTCAGGTTTTCACTGCTAAGAACCTATAGTGCAGTGTTTACGAGTCTGACATAGATCAATCACTCAAAGTATCAGATAAAAGCACATCAAAAGTTTATCGTTTCTAAGATTTCACCTTAAAGCAAACGATTTCATCATTGGACTTATGCCTAACTATTAGGACTACGAACACATTTTTTTTTTCTTTTTTTTTTTTGTTTTTTGTTTTTTTTTTCTTTTTCTCTTTTTTTTTCTTTTTTTTTGAAGGCCCCCTCAATGGTCTTTCTATCCTTACCGTGAGGTTTTCTGTTCCTCAGTTTCCTTTTCCCCGATATCTATGTTTTCTAAACTCTTCTTGACAAGTCTTCTTTTATCCCTAACCCAACGAATATCTATGATGGATTTTAAGACACGAGGGTTAACATGATGCATGTATGCATGATATGCATGTGATGTATGAGACACAATATGCATGAGGTTATCAAAAGCATAAAGGGTGGCTCCTATATGTCATACAACTATGGTTCACATGTGGGTTTACAGGAGTGTGGACAAAGGCTCTCGTTTGACGAAGGATTACCCACAACTAGGACTCCTCACTCAAGGGTTCAAGCGACAAAGTGAGTGCACCTTTTTTATACCTTACGGTACGTGCCAACGAGTTACGGTGTGTGACTAACTGTCGAATGGATTTCCCGTTGTAGATTCCCCAGAGGGAGGGTGGAGCGAGGCTCTCTTAAGTACCCAAGCCCCTTAGGCTCTTATCGCTTGGTGTCAGGAATAAACAACGAGTCCTCCAAACTAGTCTGTCACAACGAGCTACAAGTAATGATTATCTAGGTGCTTTCACAGCTTTTCCCCGAAGGGTAGTGAATGAAGGAAAACACCAAATCATCACCTAGCTTTAATAATGCCTTTGATTAAACCCCTTTCAACCCACGGTAAACACGGTTAACTAAAGCACAAATCATACGCATCACAAGACATGATTTCGAGGCCAATTCTCTAATATCCCCAGTGGAGTCGCCATACTGTAGACAACAGAACCTGGGCGACGCTTTTCTAGGCTCGCGGCCTAGTTGGGAAGTATGAAATAACATGGAGTCGCCACCCGGTGTGAACCGGGACAAGGATTTAAGGCCGCACTCACCCCTCGCAAGGGAAGACCTCAAACCGTTGGGTTCGGAATGGTCCCTTACTTATGTCACTTGTGATGATATAATTTGTGCAATAAACTAACCGAATCTATTCATCATTCATGCTCAAGGGTACTTAGATCTAACATGCTTTCATCCAAATAATTTCACGCAATGTAACACAACAAGCCTATTGAACCATTAAACCAACATGTATAAATCATTACCCAAACGCATCATAAACTAAGAACATGCATAATGAACAACCTAAACATGCTTTAACAAATAAATAACAAACTAAATTAAACCATGCTTTAAATAATAAACATATAACCTAAAGACTATAACATGCTCAAATACAAATTAGGATGAGACGAGATATGTGTATCTTAAGTGGTACGTGGCATTGTATCCCGAGTGCAGACCATACTACCGTCCATTCGGAGTCGGCTATGGAATTTACGTCGGGTTTCCATCCGATATATACCACAAAAGAGAACACATATCCCGCTCATCCAACAATCGCATCATGCTTCAAACGACTCTCATGCAATTATATATCAAAATAAATAAAACAAAAATAAAGAAGATAAGTAAAAAAGGTGCCCTCAGGTCTAACCTCTTTTGTCGTCTAAGAAAGGGCGTTACATGTCCGTTGGAAGGGAGATTGATCCGATGCTTTTCCAATTTGTCTACTCAACGTCTTTCCTCGCTGCTTTGATGCTCGGGCTGCTGTTTTAAGTCCGTTTCGCTGCTGTTTCGCTGCTCCGTTTCAGGTCACTGTTTTGGTCGTTTAGTGGACTGTTTTTGGTGATTTTGAAGGCTTAGGGAGGTGCGTTTGTGAGGATTTTTTAGGGAAACTTTTTGGAGGTTTTTGGGATGGTTTCTAGATGATTTTAGGACTGTTTTGGAGGCTAAAGTCGAAACAAAAACTGACCAGAACAGGGGACGAAACTGTGCAGTTCAAGGTGCAGTGAGGGGTGTTTCGGGACTGTTTTGGGCGCTGAATTGGAGCTGTGAATGGGGGTCTTTTGTGCGACTTTGGGGCTATATTTGAGGCTTATTTTAAGGTGTTCTAGGGCTGTGAATGGTGGCTGGAACTCGGCAATGGAGGGCTATATTTGATTTGAACATGTGATTAAATATCTATTTACCTAAATAAGGAGCATATGGGCGTGAATCACATCTTTGGGCATTGACTTGGTTTGACTTGGTGGGCTTGGGTATTTTGGGTTTGGTCTTGTGTTTGGTAAATGGTTTATGGGGTCTTGGGCCTAAGATAAGCTTCGAAACGGAAGTCCAACAAGCAGCCGAAGCTAAACAACTCAGATAAAATCCAACAAAATTCTATTTTCCAACTTTACCCTTCCAACATCTGTTTCCCGCGGCTTTCATGACTAAAGGGGTAGTTGTCTCCATACGAGACTCATCATCGGGCTGATATGCAAAATGCAATGCCTACAGCACCCTTATTTAAAAAATTCCTACACTTCTTATATCTAACCAAACAATAATTTTTAATTTTTTAAAATTATATTTCACATCATTTAATCCACTTCCACCAATTCAAACATAACATTTATTCCTTAGTTTTCAACAGTGGAGAGGATAAGAGAATATGGCATTACAAATTCCAGAATCACACAACAACTATCAGACTTTTCTTTTTATTCTCTTTTTCTTTAGAAAAAATATTTATGTTTGTTATATATTAAAATAGTTATCCTAATTTACTTAACGAGAAAGTGTAATTTAGCATAAATATTAAGTTTCAGGTAATAATTGAAGTATCGAGATTTCAATGATTATCCGTGCGTTGCTGCGGTTATAAAAGATAAACATTATAAGTAAATAACATATTTTAAGGTAACACATACATAAGGCAAATATTGTGCAAATTATTAGAAATAAATGAAAAAATAAAACAAATACCGTCCCCAAGGGGTATGGTTTGGTGGTGTAGGGCTCAAAATCTGATATTTAGGTCCCGAGTTCGAATTTAGGGAGTACGTTTCTTATAAGAGTCTGGGACAACTGTGAATTTTACTTGTTCCGTTTAAATCCGGAAGGGATGGTTTGGCTGCGGGGTTTCCAACGATTTAAAAAAAATATAAAAAAAAATACCGAAGAAAATCATAATATCTTAATCATCTCAAAAAAGGAAAACGAAAAATAGGGTTTTAACAGGATATCTTATCCGCCAAATCTAGGTCTTGACCTTGAAAATTACATGATATATTTATATAAGTTTTTCAATTTTTCAAATTTCAATTACCCCACAAACGTGAATATATGGCTTCATAGTGCCATGTATTCTAGTCAATTTTAGATATTTAACATGTTGGATCTTGATCTTGAAAATTACATGATATATTTGTATAAACCTTTCAAACTTTCAAATTTCAATTACCCCACAAACGCGAATATGGTTTCATAGTGTCATGTATTCTAGTCAATTTTAGATATTTAACATGCTTAGATAGCATGTTAAATGTATAAATTTGTTGACAAAATATAAGGTTATGCATATATTTATAGCGATAATAATAACAAATCCATTACATTGAACTCAATTCACTAATTGTAATAATAAATTCATTATCTAGAAATGACAAATACATTCATTATATCACATTCATTCACCTCATATACATTCATTAAATCAAATTAATTAATTTAGAAATTACAAATACATTTATTAAATCAAGTTCATTCACTATGCATATATTTATAGTGATAATAATAACAAATCCATTACATTGAACGCAATTAACTAATTATAATAGCATTTAGAAATTACAAATACATTTATTAAATTAAGCTAATTCACTATGCATATGTTTATAGTGATAATAATAACAAATCCATTGCATTCAACTCATAATTAATGTTTCATAGAACTTCCTTTATATCTTCTTATGCAGGATGTCCCCATAGAGATGAACATGAAGGCTACTTGAGAAAGAAGAAGTTAGAGGAGAGGTGGACATACCAAACAATGAACATCATGGAGGAAGCTTCGAAAGAACTCTTTCAGTTTTTGGTGTCAATCGATCAAAATCAGTCCTTAGCTTTATCAGAGGATGTTGTTCATCTATCTGTCCTCCACGCACAATGTCAGCCGACGGCGTAGAATATTTCCCCCAATAAAGGGTTATATCAAACTTCGATCGGGCATTCTTTCCTCCTGAAAACTGGATTATGTACCATCCATCCAAGCTGGTCTTTTCATCACGAGGAACTAACTCATCTGAATCCTCCTCTGCAGTCCATGTCCAGAAAGAAATACTAGTTAACTTGGAGTATGAGTCATATTGAAATAACCCTAGTCTTATAATAGTTGAAGGTGCGCTTTTCTGCAATCCTCATCTACATGGTATATTTGTCCGTTTCGGGTACTTGGGAGAGTGATTGATCCCCGTATGGATTTTATTTCCATAGGAAGCCTCATTCAAATGGAAAGTGATTGTCCACAAATTTGATGAAATTATTATGATTCACCAATCACTTTAGAAAGTGTTTTGAGGAAAAAACCGAATTGTTTCTATTACTACAAGAATAGATTACAAGTATTACAAAACTTGAATTACAAAACCTCACACTTTCTCTCTATACAACACTCTCTTTGGGATTATCTAAGCTTGCTACAAAAAGGTTGTATTTATAGCCCAAAAACGACTACTATTCATTCCTGATTTCATGCCACCTTTTACTCCATATTTCATGGCATTATCAAGAGTTGTTGGCTGACTTTCTTCAAATGTCAAAGTGCCACCGAAAGTTGTTTGGTCACTTATTGATAGATGTTTCTTCAAGCTGGAATTATGAATCTTCCTTCATGCAAGCCATGCATTAGCTGGACTTCATTACAATTCTCCCTCTCCAGCTGCATTTGAAACAATCGTCATCTGACAGCTATCCCGGTTATGTCTCTGCACAACTCTAGCTTGTCTCGGGTAACCACTTTCGTTAACATATCAGATGGATTCTCATCTGTATGGATCTTCACTAGTCTCAGCAGTTGTTGATCCATCACCTCGCGTATCCAATGATAACGAACATCAATATGTTTCGTCTTGGAATGATACATTAAGTTCTTGCTCAAGTCCAGAGCACTCTGACTGTCACAATATATCTTGTATTCTATTTGTTTGATCCCTAACTCTTGGAGAAAATACTTTAACCACAACATTTCTTTTCCTGCCTCAGCTATTGCGATGTACTCAACCTTTTGTTGTGGATAATGCAATACACCTCTGCAATCTTGACTACCATGACACAGCTCCTCCTACAAAAGTGTAGATGAATCTTGATGTAGATTTCCTACCATCAAGATCTCCTGCCATATCTGAATCTGTATAGCCTTCCAAGATCGAATCAGCTCCCCCGTAACACAGACGAAACTTCATTGTACCCTTGAGGTACCTGAGAATCCATTTGACTACCTCCTAGTGTTGCTTTCCAGGGTTAGAGAGAAAACGACTCACTACACCCATTGTGTGTGCAATATCTGGCCTGATACATACCATTGCATACATTAGGCTTCCAACAGCTGAAGAATATGGTATTACTGACATTTCATCTATCTATTTCTTGGATGAGGGGCTCAAACTCTTGCTCATTTTGAAATGGTGCGCTAGCGGAACGCTGACTGGTTTGGCTTTCTGTATATCGAATCTCCTGATTATCCGTTCAATATACCTCTCTTGTGAAAGCCATAACTTCTTGTGAAAGCCTGTCACGAACAATCTCCATTCCCAAAATCTGTTGAGCTGGTCCTAAGTCTTCATGTCGAAAGCCTTGGAGAGTTCCTTTTTCAGCTGGCTGATCTTCGCTGCTTCTTGTCCACAGATGATGATGGGGTGCAAGACATGCCAGAAGCAGAACCGGATGAGGAATGAGATGTTGAGCATGGGGAGCTGTGGATGATCCCGAAGCCTCTGATGGAGCAGACTGCAGCTCCCCCTGCTCAACATCTCATTCCTCCTCCGGTCTGCTTCTGGCATGTCTTGCACCCCATCATCATCATCTGTGGCCACTGGTGTTGGTGCTGAGGTTGTGTCTGGATTTGCATCAGCTTTGTTGGCACTGGATTTAGAAGACATATTGGGCTTTTCAATGTCTTCTATTGTCTGGTCTTCGAGAAACACTACATTCCTGCTTCTGATGAACTTCTTTTCCTTCGGGTCCCATAGTCTGTATCCAAATTCCTCGTCTCCATAGCCTATTAAGATGCATGTGGTAGTCCTTGCATCGAGCTTCTGCCTGAGCTCATTGGATACATGTGCAAATGCTAAACATCTGAATATTCTGAGGTGAGAATGTAAGGGATTCTTACCAGACCACACTTTCTCCGGAATCTCAAAGTTCAATGGTACAGATGGTGATCTGTTGATCAGGTAGCAGGCGGCACAAACAGCTTCTTCCCAGAATGGCTTTGGTAGCTTATCCATGCTGATCATGCTTCTGAATTTCTCTCATAATGGTGCGGTTCATCCTTTCAGCGACACCATTATGTTGTGGGGTGCGTGGAACAGTCCTCTCGTGTCGAATGTCATGGCTTCCACAGTAGGCAGCGAACTCTCTGGAAGTGTATTCGCCTCCATTGTCTGTGCGAAGGCACTTCAGTTTCTTCCCTGTTTCACGCTCGACCATGGCATGAAACAGTTTGAAATAGTCCATGACCTGATCCTTTGATTTCAGAAAATACACCCATACTTTCCGAGATGCATCATCAATGAAAGTCAAAAAATATTTATTACCGCCTAGTGAATTTACCTCCAAGGGACCACATACATCAGAGTACATCAAACTGTGTAACTCTGATTTCTTTGTAGAAGAGAAATTGAAAGAGACTCTGTGTTGCTTACCAAATAGATAATGGTTGCAAGGATCCAAGACATCATTTTTGGAGACAAAGATTAGATCATTCTTTGTCAAGGTAGACAACCCCCTTTCATTCATGTGACCGAGTCTCTGGTGCCACAGATTCTGAGAAGCCTCCGGGTCAGCTACATTTAGGCTTTCTGCACAAATCTTCACATGAGTATTGTATAAGGTTCCACAGATATGTCCTCGGGCGATGAACATGTCACCTTTTATCATCCTCCAAGTGTCGTTGCTGAAGTGGCTAGCATATCCCTGTTTGTCAAGGGCTACCCCCGAGAGTAAGTTGAGCCGAAGTTCTGGAACATGTCTGACATCCTTCAAGGTTATTGTATACCCTGCATTTGTCCGCAACTGTATTTCACCAATTCCCACTATCTGAGAAGAACTGGTATTCCCCATCTTCACTGGTCCAAAGTCTCATGCTTTGTATGTTGTGAAGAAATCCCTGTGAGGAGTGACGTGGTAGGATGCTGCAGTATCTACCACCCACTCGACATCATGAGTTGCGGTGTGAATGCATGCTTCTTCCTGGCCGGAGCATATAGCTACATCTACCGTAGTAACTACTAGTGTCTCCGCGTCATTCTTCTTCGGCTGGTTATTGCATTGTCCTTGCTCCCGTTGTAGTTTTCGGCAATTTTTCTTCAAGTGGCCTTCTATGCCACAATGAAAGCACTTGTATGTCTTTTTCCCGTCTTTGGATTTGCCTCTGCTTTTGCTTCTGCCTCTCCTCCCACCTTGATGTTTCTCCTGTTGTTTTCCTCGTTGCTCAGAGACAAGGGCTTCTGTTTGATCTGAGCCCACGTCTTTTCTTCTGGCTTCTTCATTTGACAGTGTATCATTTACCATAGGCATGGTAAGTTTGTCTCATGGAGCTGAGTTGCTGAGAGTAACCACAAGAGTCTCCCAGCTATCAGGAAAAGAACTGAGTAGCAAGAGGGCTTGAACTTCATCTGCCAGTTGCATGTCTACTGCAGACAACTGGTTCACCAGGCTTTGGAACTCGTTGGTGTGTTCTGCAACGGAAGTTCCACTTTGTAGCTTCAGGTTCACCAAACGCCTCATGATTAAAGCCTTATTCCGAGCTGTTTTGGCCTGGAACATAGGGGTGGGCATCGGATCGGATCCGATTAGCAAATCCGATCGAATCGAGTTGGTCCGGTTCGACGGATTTTGGATCGGATCAGATTTTATCCGATCCGATCGATTTTTTTTATTTAATATGCAAAATGACGTCGTTACATATTAAATAAAAACTTTTTTGAATTATTTCGGATCGGATTTTATCCGATCCGATCCGCTCGATTTTTTTGACTCAAACCCACCGAATTCGGATCGGATCGGACCAATCTGATCCGAAATAGGATGATTTTGGATCGAATTGGTCCGATTCGATCCGATTCGAATTCAGATCGAACCAATTCGATCCGATAATTATCGGATCGGATCGGATCGAGTTCGATAAGATGATCCGATCCGAACGAATCAAACAGCCCTGGGCATTTCGGATCGGATCAGATTCAGATTCGGTCCGATACTATCCGAATCCGATAATAACCACCCCTACTGGAACATGTCTTCCAATTTCCTCCATATTTCATAAGCATCTGTGTCATGTGCTACGTGGTGGAATACACTGTGACATATCCACTGCCTAATTTGACCCAAAGTTCTGTTGTTGAGTTTATTCCAGTCATACTCCTTAACAGACTCTGGTTTCACTCCCTTCAACTCGATGACATCAAACAGTTCTTTGCAATGCAAGAAATCTATCATCCGAGGTCTCCAGAGAGAGTAATTAGTTGCAGCCAGTTTAATCATTGCACCAGAAGGGGAATCTTCCATTTCCATTTTAAGTTTTAGAGTTTAAAATGAAAATAGGTTAAAATCGGGCTTGAATTTCATAAATTCGAGGTCACCGTTGCGTCCGGAATAGTCGAAAATGGTGGAATAGACATTTCGTTGGTCTAAATCCGACATAGGGGCTAATTTGTAAAATTCCTAAAAGTTTTAGGGTAAAACTGTAAATTTCAAAACTTCAGGGGGCTAAATGAAATTTATCAGGCTGCTGACGTGGTAGGTGGGACCGGATTTGCTGACGTGGCCGACACGTGGCAGATGACGTGGCGGCTGACGTGGCATGAAGGCTGAGGCGGCGCTGACTGTGTGCTGACGTGGCGCCACGTCAGCGTCTTCAACCTCTGAAAGCACGTGCGGTGCGTGGCGCGACTGGGGGCGCGTTGACAGGCTACTGGTAGGCGCATGCGGCGCGTGCGACCAATCTGGACGTCGGATCGGTCGCCGGAAAATACCACCGAACTTGTCTCACCGTGAACTAGCTAATGGTACCCTCAAATTAGATTTTTGACAACTTTCGTTGGAACCGATTTTCCGATCGGAAGCTCTGTTAATCGTTTTTACAACCCCAAAGAACAACCGAAGCTCCTGATACCACTTGTTGTGATTCACCGATCACTTTAGAAAGTGTTTTGAGGAAAAAACCGAATTGCTTCTATTACTACAAGAATAGATTACAAGTATTACAATTCTCTCTATACAACACTCTCTTTGGGATTATCTGAGCTTGCTACAAGGGTTGTATTTATAGCCCAAAAACGACTATTATTCATTTCTGATTTCATGCCACCTTTTACTCCACATTTCATGGCATTATCAAGAGTTGTTGGCTGCTTTTCTTCAAATGTCAAAGTACCACCGAAAGTTGTTTGGTCACTTGTTGATAGATGTTCTTCAAGCTGGAATTATGAAGCTTCCTTCATGCAAGCCATGCATTAGCTGGACTTCATTACAAAAATATGTGGGAGTTGCGACTCAAACCCATGTGCTAAGGGCGTATAGGGGTTGGAGTGAAACCATGATACCATCAAACCTAGGAGAGGCTTCATACGGGAACAAATCTGTGCGGGATCAATTGCTCCCTTGAGAGAGAGAGAGAGAGATACAATTTATCATTTAATTCCTTTTCGGTAGAATGAAGCATATGAAGGGAAGTTCATTGTACCTTTGAATGAGAAATCTTCTATTTCCAGGGCATTGATTGCTAGAGACCAGCGTACAGAACCTTTGGTATCAATTGAAACTTGTGTGATTCTTTCATTTTCAATCCCCCTGATATTACTATTGACATGAAATATCGGAATATCTGAATGGCTCCACCCAACTTTTGTGTCATCATCATATGTCAAGCAACCGTATTCCATGGACAAAGTAACAAAATCAACAACGTTATCTGTACCACATACGAATCCCTCATTTATCCGTTCTACCTCCTCCGTCAGCTTTCCAGGAGTTGTAGAATATAGAGCTATATATGAGCTAGGTTCTTGTTTTCCACTTGCATTCACAACGTGCACAACCTGAGAATCATCAAATGCTCATAATGTTCAGAGTGTTACATTACCTAGTTTAATGCTAGCATTCTTTTACGGAGTTGTAGAATCCTATATCGTTTGGGAGGGATTCTACTAATGTCCATATAAGTGTCGAGCCCCCTCAACTAGTTGAAGGCCTTTTGGGTTAGGCTTGAACCCATGCTAAGAACAAAATCATGGGGGTTAGGGATTCGGAGTTGTGCTATCCTAGGTTCCCAAAGCGGACAATATCTGACTATTTGGGTCGGGTCGTTACAAATAGTATCGGAGCCATTTCCCAATCGGAAGTGTGCCAACGAGAATGTTGGACCCTAAGGGTGGATTGTAGAATCTCACATTACTTGGGAGGGATCCTAGTAATGTCCATATAAGTGTTGAGCCCCCCAACTAATTGGACACTTTTTGAGTGTGTTTATGCTCATGTCAATAAAATCATGAGAGTTGGGTCGCCAAAAAGCGGACAATATCTGACTAGATGGGCAGTCACACTTTATAAAGCAATTGCTAGTCTTCAACAAAATGTTCAACCTATTGGGTGATGAATTGGAAAATTGCAGCTCTAAACTGAATCTGATGTAAATGTAATGGTAAGACCAGCAATTGGACTTGGTAAATTCAGGTCACTCTCAAGGGTAAAATGTAAACTATAATCGACTTGAATAATGGTTCAACAAAATAATGATCAGGAAAATAGTTAACAAGAACTCAAGTAACTTACATTTACAGGCCTGGCATGGCAGTTTCTTCACCGAATGGTGGAACAGCCCCAGACAACACCAGGATGTGCGAAAGGCCAAACAAAACACAACTTGCAAGTACCATTGGACTTTTTGCACCTAGACAACAATTTTACACGTCAATGAAGCATTATAAGATCACAAATGTATCTTTATATACCAACCAAACCAAACAGTTTTTTTCCACTAGGTGGAGTCAGCTACATGGATCTTCTGACGCAATTGTGCTATATCCAAAATCTTTGGATCATAGTCCATAGATCATTCCAACATATGCCCCAAATATTATCAGTTCAACCTTATTCTTGAAATGATGGGGCTTTGCCAAATGACTTAAAATGGTGTGTCAGATAGAATTTGCTTAAATTATCTCACAATTAACAGTGAACAGCCCTTCTAATGGAAACACCTATTGTCACAAATTCGAAAGACAAAATTGACAATATCATGCGAGGAAAGAAAAACATTTTGGTTACAAAAATGTGACACTTTTACTGTTTTACCTGTCCAATTGTACCATATTTGCAACAATTACGATAGGCAACCGAGTAAAGTTGCCAGCGGAAACTAAAACAGGCACAGCCAAGCCCATGAGCAGAGTTTCAATGGCCTTGGCAAACGGGCTGGGGTTAAAGTTGCTACAAGAAAGCCATCTGCATATACAAAAAATTATTTTAATACAGCTACTTAGAATAACAAATTCTAAAAAAAACTGTTTTTTTTTGGTAGCCACATGACGATAGTTGTAAAAGCAAACTTACATGCAAATGCCGGGGAAGCTAGCCAAACAAGAGCAATAAAAGTGGATCCAATTCTGTAGTAGTTTCCTAGTACTAGAAGAATGAACCACTGAAGCAAACCAGCTTTAAAGAGACATCTTTCAGCTTCCAAATTGATCAAGTCAGCTTGAGTAACAGGTGATAACTGTCCCCAAGGGACGTGGTTTAGTGGTATAGGGTTTAAGATCTGATTTTGAGGTTCTGGGTTCGAATTTAGAGAATACGTTTTTTGTAAAACTCTGGAACAACCGAGAGTTTTACCTGCTCCGCTTAAGTCCGAAATGGATGATTTGGCGGCAAAATTTCCAAGGAAAAAAAAAAGGTGATAACTGTGTTCTTTTCGAATATTGATTCGCAAGATATGCTTTAATTTCAGGATAATATAACCAAAATGCCGACCAGTTAATGCCCCGAGGAAAGCAGGTGCAGCACCAACCAAGGACTTGCCACATAGGGCACTGGCGATGAAGAAATTAGGGGTAAAATGATTGCAACAACGACAGAGAAACTAATGGAAAATACTATAATGTAAGGAATCTTGGATACTGTACGTGCCAAATTTGGGCCAAGGGCAAAACCGTCTTTCACTTCAAACCCAATACAAGGTGAGGCCCAAAGCAATAACCTAGCCCAATTAACGTTAAATCATTTACAAAAGCAAATCCAATAGCTTAAAGACAAACCCCTTATTATTCACCGACTGTTTCTCTCTTTTTCTAACACAACATATATTATCACATGCAAATATTCTTCATCACCGAAAGATAAAATCCAGAGCACGTTGTGGGCTCTTTTGCCAGAAATGTCAGCACGTTGTAGGCCCATTGCCAGCTTCTGTTACAACTGTAAAGCAACCTCTTTCAAATCTATAAAAGGATACGTAACTCAACATACAGAAAAAAGGTCAGAGTTCTCCAATCCAAGCTTCATTTCTCTCTTACAAACTTCTGTTCTCTGACACAAGCTCTCAGAGCTTCTCATTCACTTAAACACATATCACCGTCCTCACGGCCACCCAAAGAGGTCAAGGTAACAACAAACCTTGCTTTCACATTTTACTCATTTACTACTCATTTCATACTACTGACTTGAGCGTCGGAGTGCCCCCGGCACCCACCACACCGGTGGGTAGTATACTCCTACTCACTCTACTTTTGTCTTGCAGGATCGCTAATGCCCCCAACCTACAAATTCTGATTGAGGACCTCGGTCGAAAACCAGCATCCACAATTTGGCGCCCACCGTGGGGCCTTAGCGATTCATAGCAGGCAAAGATTTCCCAATCTACGATTCCTAAAACACAGCCAACCATGGTTTCTAGAAGTGAGCGAACATCAGATCTAATGACCACACTGCTAGGCATACTCCAAGAACGATTACGCACCTCAGGAGAAGAGAATCAAGTCACGTGAATTCCAAAACAACCCTCCAGAAGCAATTAAAAAAAATCTCCTCAACTTCCCAATCAACTTTTCAAGTTGACATACATGGATAAGTGTTTGCAGATATTCTTCAAACGACTCGCATACACGAGATTCTCCAGTCGACTCATACATATGAAGAAGAGATCATATAGTCACTTCAGTAGACATGCGTGTATAAAATGATTGCAGATATTTTCCAGGCGACACAAGGATGTGAATTCTTCATATGAACTTCATTCGACACGTGTGTACGAGTATGTTTGTGAATATACTCCATTCAACACTTGAACTTTTTGGATTCAGAATGAGAGGAACGTCCCAATCGACGTGCACTCGACACTACATGGGTACTTGAGGTGTAGATATTCCAGTCGACATGCATAAATAAGACTTGGCAAAGACATCCCACTCGACACTACGTGAGGACTTGATGTGAAGATATTCCAGTCGACATGTATGTATGAAGACTTTGCAGGGACATTCCAGTCGACACTACACTATATGGATACTTGGTGTGAAGACATTCCACTGGACACTATATGGGGACTTGGCGTGTGCATCCCAATCGACATTACCTGGTATGGCTTGCACTTTTTATATGTCCCAGTCGACATTAGTAAGGCATGAAACTTGTTAGGGATGTCTCACTCGACATTAGTGTATTGTTTGGCACTAGTTAAAGATGTCTGAATTGACATTACAATATGTAGCTTGGGATTTGTTGTGGATCCCATGCGTGTATAGCTTGAGGTTTGATGTTTGTCCCATTCGACATCTACATGTGTATCTTGGGACTTGTTGTGGATCTTATGCATATACGGCTTGATGCTTGGTGTCTGTCTCAATCGACATCTAAATGTGTAGCTTGTGACTTGTTGTGAATCTTATGTGTGTATGGCTTCATGCTTGGTGTCTGTCCCAATCGACATCTACATGTGTAGCTTGGGACTTGTTGTGGATCTTATGCATGTATGACTTGATGCTTGATGTTTGTCCCAATCGACATCTACATGTGTAGCTTGGGACTTGTTGTGAATACTATGCGTGTATGGCTTCATGCTTGGTGTCTGTCCCAATCGACATCTACATGTGTAGCTTGGGATATGTTGTGGATCTTATGCATGTATGACTTCATGCTTGGTGTCTGTCCCAATCGACATCTACATGTGTAACTTGGGACTTGTTGTGAATACTATGCATGTATGGCTTCATGCTTGGTGTCTGTCCCAATCGACATCTACATGTGTAGCTTGGGACTTGTTGTGGATCTTATGCATGTATGACTTGATGCTTGATGTTTGTCCCAATCGACATCTAAATGTGTAGCTTGGGACTTGTTGTGAATACTATGAATGTATGATTTCATGCTTGATGTATGTCCCAATCGACATCTACATGTGTAGCTTGGGACTTGTTGTGGATCTTATGCATGTATGACTTCATGCTTGATGTTTATCCCAATCGACATCTATATGTGTAGCTTGGGACTTGTTGTGAATCTTATGTGTGTATGGCTTCATGCTTGGTGTCTGTCCCAATCGACATCTACATGTGTAGCTTGGGACTTGTTGTGAATACTATGCGTGAATGGCTTCATGCTTGGTGTCTGTCCCAATCGACATCTACATGTGTAGCTTGGGACTTGTTGTGGATCTTATGCATGTATGACTTCATGCTTGGTGTCTGTCCCAATCGACATCTACATGTGTAACTTGGGACTTGTTGTGAATACTATGCGTGTATGGCTTCATGCTTGGTGTCTGTCCCAATCGACATCTACATGTGTAGCTTGGGACTTGTTGTGGATCTTATGCATGTATGACTTGATGCTTGATGTTTGTCCCAATCGACATCTACATGTGTAGCTTGGGACTTGTTGTGAATACTATGAATGTATGACTTCATGCTTGATGTATGTCCCAATCGACATTTACATGTGTAGCTTGGGACTTGTTGTGGATCTTATGCATGTATGACTTCATGCTTGATGTTTGTCCCAATCGACATCTACATGTGTAGCTTGGGCTTGTTGTGAATCTTATGTGTGTATGGCTTCATGCTTGGTGTCTGTCCCAATCGACATCTACATGTGTAGCTTGGGACTTATTGTGAATACTATGCGTGTATGGCTTCATGCTTGGTGTCTGTCCCAATCGACATCTACATGTGTAGCTTGAGACTTGTTGTGGATCTTATGCATGTATGACTTGATGCTTGATGTTTGTCCCAATCGACATCTACATGTGTAGCTTGGGACTTGTTGTGAATACTATGCGTGTATGGCTTCATGCTTGGTGTCTGTCCCAATCGACATCTACATGTGTAGCTTGGGACTTGTTGTGGATCTTATTCATGTATGACTTGATGCTTGATGTTTGTCCCAATCGACATCTACATGTGTAGCTTGGGACTTGTTGTGAATACTATGCGTGTATGGCTTCATGCTTGATGTATGTCCCAATCGACATCTACATATGTAGTTTGGGACTTGTTGTGGATCTTATGCATGTATGACTTGATGCTTGATGTTTGTCCCAATCGACATCTACATGTGTATCTTGGGACTTGTTGTGGATCTTATGCATGTATGGTTTGATGCTTGATGTTTGTCCCAATCGACATCTACATGTGTAGCTTGGGACTTGTTGTGGATCTTATGCATGTATGGCTTGATGCTTGATGTTTGTCCCAATCGACATCTACATGTGTAGCTTGGGACTTGTTGTGGATCTTATGCGTGTATGACTTGATGCTTGATATGTGTCTTATTTGACATATCAACGTGTAGCTTGGGGCGTAATATTGATCCCATTCGACACTACAGGTCCGTAGTTTGAGACATGAAATGAATCCCAGCCGACATCATCTAGTATATAGCTTGGGAATTGTTAAGGAAACCACACATATATGACTTGAAACTGGATGAACATCTCAGTCGACATCTACACGCATATAGCTTGGAACTTGTTGAACCCATTCAACAATATACTCGTATCATGGCCTTCATCTGGCCTATACGACATTAGAGATTCCTCTGGTCTTTGGACCCGTAGTATGGGGATTATCCTGACCTTTATATGGTTCAGTCGACTGGGAACAATCCCCATGACTCATATGGAGTCAAGTTCAAGACCTGGCCTTCATCTGGTCCAGACGACATTGTAGACTCCTCTGGTCCTTTGACCCGTAGTATGAGGATTATCCTGACCTTCATCGGGTTCAGTCGACTGGGAACATTCCCCAAGGCTTATGTAGAGTCAAGTTGAAGACCTGACCTTCATCTGGTCCATAAGACATTGTACACTCCCCTGGTCATTTGACCTGTAGTATAGGGATTATCCTGACCTTCATCTGGTTCAGTAGACTGGGGACATCCCTTATTGGCTCATGTAGAGTCAAGTTGAAGAACTGACCTTCATCTGGTCAGACGATATTGTAGACTCTCGTGGTCCTTGAGCAGTAGTATGGAGATTGTCCTGACCTTCATCTGGTTCAGTCGACTGGGGACATCCCCCATTGGCTCATGTAGAGTCAAGTTGAAGACCTGACCTTCATCTGGTCAGACGACATTGTAGACTCCCCTGGTCATTGACCAGTAGTATTGAGATTGTCCTGACCTTCATTTGGTTCAGTCGACCGGTGACATCCCACATGGCTCATGTAGAGTCGAGTTCAGCACATGACATTCATCTGGTCAAAAAAATTTAAAGACTCATCTGGTCCTTGACCAGTAATATGGAGTTTGTCCTGACCTTCATCTGGTTCAGTCGACTGGGAACATTCCCCATGGCTCATGTAGAGTCAAATGGAAGACCTGAACCTTCATCTGATTCAGTCAACTGGGAACATCCCCCATGACTTATGTAGAGTCAACATATGACCTTCATCTGGTCTAGAAAAATTTGAAGACTCCCCTGGTCTTTGACCAGTAGTATGGAGATTGTCCTGACCTTCATCTGGTTCAATCAAGTGGGAACATCCTGCATGGCTCTTAAAGAAACAAGTTCAAGACCCAAAATTTTACCTACAACTATTTTCATATATTTCGCTTCATACGACATGCTTGATAAATACTCTCCAAGTCAAAGAACTTCTTGACTTAGAGAGTAGGGGACAAACTGTACGTGCCAAATTTGGGCCAAGGGCAAAACCGTCTTTCACTTCAAACCCAATACAAGGTGAGGCCCAAAGCAATAACCCAGCCCAATTAACGTTAAATCATTTACAAAAGCAAATCCAATAGCTTAAGGACAAACCCCCTTAATTATTCACCGACTGTTTCTCTCTTTTTCTAAACACAACATATATTATCACATGCAAATATTCTTCATCACCGAAAGATAAAATCCAGAGCACGTTGTGGGCTCTTTTGCCAGAAATGTCAGCACGTTGTAGGCCCATTGCCAGCTTCTGTTACAACTGTAAAGCAACCTCTTTCAAATCTATAAAAGGATACGTAACTCAACATACAGAAAAAAGGTCAGAGTTCTCCAATCCAAGCTTCATTTCTCTCTTACAAACTTCTGTTCTCTGACACAAGCTCTCAGAGCTTCTCATTCCCTTAAACACATATCACCGTCCTCACGGCCACCTAAAGAGGTCAAGGTAACAACAAACCTTGCTTTCACATTTTACTCATTTACTACTCATTTCATACTACTGACTTGAGCGTCGGAGTGCCCCCGGCACCCACCACACCGGTGGGTAGTATACTCATACTCACTCTACTTTTGTCCTGCAGGATCGCTAATGCCCCCAACCTACAAATTCTGATTGAGGACCTCGGTCGAAAACCAGCATCCACAGATACTACCTATCTCCATATTGGTATGATATTGTCAATTTTGGGCCAAAGCCCTCATGGATTTGTTCTTGGGCTCTATCCAAAATGTCTCATACCAATGAAGATACATGTCCATCTTTATATGCCCATGATCTTCCTCATTTCTAACCAATGTGGGACTTTAAGACTTTGTTTGCTCACAACAATCTTCCCCTCGAACAAAGGACCACCGAGCCTCCCCTCAAACGATCATTCATCCGTCCACTCTAGCCCAGGCCAACTTATCTTCACAGTGTTAGGATTAGGACACGTCCATGAATACCAGAGCACACCGCCTATTTAACCGAGCATAACCCACAAGATCATCATCAACAGAGATGTGATATTTGCAGAAGAACAACTCCAGAAAGAAGGAAATGATAACACTTTAAAAAAAATATAGAGGCTACAACAATACTAATAGAAAATAATACAGAACAAGAAAATTCAGATTCTTCTGAAGCAGCACCAGAACACAAGGTAACAGAACCAATTGAGTTTGAAGCTTCTGAAGTCTGTCGATCAACTCGAGAGAGAAGACCTTAAGGTTAGCACTCGGAGTACGTTACGGAGAGTAACATTGCATACTATCTTCTAACAGAGGATGGAGAGCCATAATTTTCCATGAAGCTACGAAAATGTAAATGAATTTTTATAGATGGCAGCAACGCACGAAGAAATAAAAGCTTTGCACATAAACAATACACGGGATCTAGTACCATTACCATGTGGAAGAAAAGCCATTGGTAATAAATGAGTCTACAAGATCAAACAAGATAACAATGATCAAGTAGAGCGGTATCATGCACGATTGGTGGTGAAATGATATGCTCAGAAATAATGGATTGATTTCAACGAGATATTTTCTTTGGTGGTTCGAATTACAACAGTCAGAGTAGTCCTCGCTATGTGTGTTACTTTTGACCTACATTTGAAACAGTTGGATGTAAAATTTTATTTCTTCATGGAGAATTTGAAGAAAAAATTTACATGCTCCAACCAGAAGGTTTTGCTGAAATAGAAAAACAGAACTTGGTTTGTAGGTTGAACAAATCTATATATGGTCTCAAATAGGCGTCGTGTTGTTGGTATAAGAGATTTGATTCCTTTATTATTTACCTTGGGTACAACAGAATCAGTTCAGACCGAACAAAGATCCTAACAGAATCAGGTTGAACAAACCTCTTGTAATATGTTGGTACATATTATAAGAGGTTTGTAAATAATGACTTTATTATTTTACTGTTGTATATGGATGACATATTAGTAGCAGGACCTAACAAAGATCGAGTCCAAGAATTAAAGGCACAGTTAGCTAGGGAGTTTGACATGAAGAATCTGGGACCATCAAATAAGATTCTAGGGATGCAAATACACCGAGACAGAAATAACAGAAAGATTTGACTTTCTCGAAAATTTACTTGAAAAAAATCTTACGGCGATTCGACATGGAAGATTGTAAGTCAATTTCTACCTCACTTCCTGTTAATTTCAAGTTATCATCTTTTATGTGCTCTAGCAATGAAACTAAGAGGAAGAAGATGTCTCGAGTACCGTATGCGTCACCGGTGGGAAGCTTAATGTACGTCATGATTTGTACAAGACCAGACATTGCACAAGTAGTGGGAGCAATTAGTCATTTTATAGCGAATCCTAGTAGAGAGCATTGGAATGCTGTTAAGAGGATCTTTAGATATATCAAAGGAACTTCAGATGTTGCATTATGTTATGGAGGATCAGAATTAATTGTCAGAGGCTACGTGAATTCAGATTTTGCAGGAGATCTTGAAAAAAAAAAATCCACTACAGGTTATGTGTTTGTACTTATAAGAGGAACAATAAGTTGGGTATCCAAGTTATAGAGTGTTCTGGCAACTACACAAGCTTGCAAAGAAGCTATTTGGTTTCAAAGGTTATTGGAGGAGCTCGGGCAGAAACAAGAGAATATTCCTTTGTTTTGTGACAGTCAGGGTGTTGTAATTAATCTAGGTCCCAAGATCATACAAGACATGAAAACAATGCGTGAACACATCAATGGAGGTAGCGGAATACTCACATCGATCGGTTGAGTCGATTTGAAGACGAATGAAGCCCAAAAACCTCACTGCCAAGGGCGCCAACTACAGCAGTCCACTGCCTTCGATTTTCATATTTGAGCTGAGAAAACGGAGCTCCAAGCCTCGTCCGACGGATCCCGGCTCATGGGCGAACCTCCCTACCACCTTCGCAAGACTCGTAAGTGTGCTAGCACTTGATTTCTCACCATGAAAAACCACTCTTGCTTCCCTTTAGTGTCACGCCATTTCTGGTTCAAAACCAGTGAACTTCTAAGCTTTTGGGCGTGAGAAGAAGAGAGCAAAATGAGAGAGAAAGAAATGTGTTAAGTTATTACAAAAGTTGTAAATCATTTTGTTTATATATTTTCCAAAAAATATTAAATGATTTACCAATTATTTAACTTTCAAAAAGTCAAAGAAATTGAATGTAATAAGCTTGAGTGTTCCACACTCCAATATCAATGTCCATCAAGTCATATCAACTTTAATAAAGTGACATGTCTTTCAATCAATCAATCACATCAATCAATCACATCACTCAAAGTGACATTTGTTTTGACGCTTGATGTTACGAATGATTTGACGCTTGATGCGACTTGCGATGCCGCACTCGAATTCGAAATACGAATGCGCTCGCAATCTCACTCGGGCTCGGGTTCGTTAATTCCAAATTAAGGATTTTTCCGTCGCGTCGTAATTAGATGATTACGCCTAGCGAATTCACTATCCACGTCGCTAACGAATTAATTCTAAATTAATTCGTTCGCCCGAATTAAAATCTAATTTTAATTCCGCGTCGAAATCTAATTTCGTTTAATATATCGAATATATTAATTTAATCGATTAATTCCAATTTAATCGATTAATTCCAAATTAATCGTTATTTCTCTCTAGACGATATTTTATCATAGATAAAATATCTCCGTTATTAATCATAGATTAATTTTCTCTCTCTTCTATATAATCCCAGATTATACAAGACTGCGATCTGTGCGTCATCGGTGGATTATCGGGAAGCGACCCATGAGATCCCCAGATATATTGGCAGTAAATACGGTCATCGGAGTATCCGAATCACGTACGTACCAAGTACTACGTTTTACCGATTTACGAGACAATGTCGACTCCTAGCAAAGCACCAAGTCTTCCAATTCTCCGGACATATATCATTTAAGAATATTAAGATCTGTATCAAGCGTAGTATACGATTGTATTGTGCATATCGGCCCAGTATCGGATAGTCACGTGCTAGGCCTGGGGCTGGATAAGTGTCTGCCCCGTACGAAGCACATGTCGGATGTCTGGTAACTAGTCTCTATAATCGGATATACATGACCTTGTCATAATATCCCGATGGCCGCGCAGCACTTAGAGCACTAATACCGTATCCTGCGTGACATCATCTCCAATATGACTGGAGTGATACTTCCGTCTTGACATCACATCCAATACACTACGACTCTCTGATAAACCCAGAAGTGGTGTACGCAGAAACGGTTAAAGCCTGTACCACCAAGACCAAAGTCTATCGATTATCATAAGTATTAGCGATGTAAGTCTCAGGTTAAGACTATACACACCTACCTTGATTTTGGCCTCCCATAGACACATAGTCATAATACCAATGGGATTCCGAAGGATCTATCCAGAGCGAAGCTGTTTCCCGTACCATCGGTGAAACACGACCTCCTATCGCACTTGCATAAGTCTCCAACACTATTTATATATGAGAACTATACCGTTGTGCCCTCACAACGCGCACAAGTGCAATACTAGCCTATTCTGCATTATCGATGTCCAGTCTCGATAATACTCCGGCTAGGGATATTTAATGATTAAACCTTCGGGGACTGATACTGTCTCATATCATTCTCAGTCCAGGAACTAATCACAGGGACCTCTCTTCATTTATATATCTATGGTGATCTAATCACAAATGATGAAAGTGCAATTTCCTTGTCACATAGTTAATTTGCTACAACAACACAATGATCTGTGCAAATGGTGACGATATGGGTCATTTTGTCCAACACATGGTACTTTGTATATTGTAAAAAAATCCAGCATTTCATTCAAGAACGAAGCATATAGGGATACAATACCACTTTGTTTGTGAAGTAGTGGAAGAATGTAGTGTGGACTTGTTGAAGGTACACACCAATGAGAACCTTGCAGACATAATGACCAAGCCTATCAATGCAAATAAGTTTATATGATGTAGATCCTCTTATGGTTTAGCAGAAATATAAGTAGCTTGAAGATAGCAAAGTAGAACAGTGGGTGTGGAAACTTATTGGTTCTCAATCAAGTTTCTAAGTGGGAGAATTGTTAAAATCCAAAGAAACTTGACAGACTTGACATCCACCGAAAGGTGAGTAAAATAATATATTAAATATGTGAGTGGGACCCACATGTAAAAAAGAAAATAATAAAAAAAATAAAATTCACTATTTGCATAGTGAATCTCATGCCTATAAACAAATGCTTCATTTCATTATTTTCTTCATTCCATTCTAAACCAAATCATCTATATTCTAAGAGAGAAAAATATAATTTTTTCTTAAGAGTTTGTGAGAGAATTATAATTCTCATATTCTAATAGAGTGTGTGATTGTTCACTCATTGTGTTTAAAGAGAGGTTGTAAAATTCTTTCCACTACAGTGAAATCCTTCTATTTTTTTCCGTGGATGTTTCTCTCACATTGAAGGTGGGCCATGAAACTGAGAAGTTCCTTTCTTATTTTAAACCATGTATCATACCTCAAGAAGGTGGGGTTCCTTCCTAATATATGTGTTTGCTTTATGAAATGATTTATCTTGGTGATAGGTTCCTTTTGCTCGATCATCACTCAACCACGGCCATTATTTATACTAGATACTCAGTCTCAATTTAATGGTCCAAATTCATCTATCCAAGAGAGGGTAAAGGCTCTTGAAGTTGTACAGTACATTAAAGATACTTACAATGATGGAAAATGTGAGGTAGCTATTGTTAGTAAATCAATAAACATAAATTAAGAAGTTCAAACTGATTTTTTTAATGACTTGCTTTTTGAGTCTTATGTTTTGCTGTCTATCTAGATGATGGAAAATTGATGGCTGATGCTGAAATTGGAGAATTTTGGGCCTTCTTTGGTGGCTTTGCTCCACTTCCAAGGAAAACGACCATCAATGAGGATAATAAAGCTGTTGATTAACATTCTACCAAGCTATACAAGTAACCATTGTTTCAGTTCATTTACTGCAATCTTAGGCTTATCTTCTGCAAACTTATCTTGTTGTTTGTGATCCGAATATGTTAATTTTCTACCAAGCTATACAGGTAACCATCGTTTCAGTTAATTTTCTTTGCTTGCTAGTTGAACAATTTGAAATCCGAATATGTTTAGTCATTTTGACAACTTTTCTTCTTGATATTTGCTGGTTTTCTAATTGTTTGAACACTTGGTATTTGGTAATCTCTCCGACTTTGTTAGGTGATGTACTTTGGTGATCACTTATTTAGTGATCTAAAAGGGCCTTCAAAGGCTGGTTGGCGCACTGCAGCCATCATCCATGAGCAAGAAGTATGTCCATTCTTGTATTCTATTTTTGTTAAGTAATTTCGCTTCTTCGGTGGTTAAAACTGGAATTATGTGCACAAATCCTCTATAAATGTGAGAAATTAGAAACGATGTTGGAGTATTGGGTATATAGAATCAACTCATGCAATTCATGGCTATGTCTGATTAATGCTAATATAAGATAAAATGAGGAAATGTTGATTTCCACTCTGTCATTTTCTTCACTCATTTTTTCATTCCCTTCAATCAAAATATATTTTATCTCATATGTTGTTACTTATTAGTATAAACTATGGTTCAAGGGTCATTTGGTTTTAAAATCTGGTGTTGATGTTGCAGCTTGTGCGGAGCAACAACCGTCCGTTCATGCCATCACAAACTTTGAAGAGACTTATCAATTTTGGAGTTTGGATATAAAATATAAACTTAGAAATAAGACGGAATCAACAATAGTTTTTTATTTTTGAATTGTAATTTATTGATCGTTTGTCTGTTTTGATATTATAATAGTATATATATTTTTTTGCTTATAAATACAAATATTCTATTTACATATATTAATGTATATGATCATTAAATTAATATATCAAAATTTATGTATTGTAAAATATTACAATACAAAATATCATATGGTATATTAAAAATTTAAGAATTATTTATTTTATTACATTTAAAAAAACAGTATTTTTAGTGGGGAAAAATCATTTCGCCACTAAAGGTTTTACCTTTAGTGGCAAATTCTGAACTCTTTAATGGCGAATTTATTTCCCCACTAAAGTCTTATCTTTAGTGGCAAAAATTTATTTCGCCACTAATACCTTTTGTGACGCGTTTTTAGTAGCGAATTGGTGGCGATAAAATATATATTTCGCCACTAATAGATTTAGTGCCAAAAAATTTCCTCACTAAAAGTCATATTTCTTGTAGTTAGAGATAGCAACTATACCCGGACCCGACCCGGGTCCGCATGGACCCGGACGACCCGGGTCCGGGATTAAAAAATCGGACCCAGGTCTATAAAATTCAGACCCGGTGTATCCGGACCCGGGTTCGCACGGGTCCGGCCCGGAGAGACCCATGTCCGAAAAAAAAAATTAAAATATAATGAAAAATACCAAATAATATGTATATATATAAATATAATAAAATATAATTAAAAAATATAAAAGAATTGAAATAAAACTAATTAAATTGACAAAATCCAAATATAAATATAAAATAATACAATTAAAAATTAAAAAAAAAAGGTGAACCGGGTATCTGGATCCGGACCGGGCAGACCCAGGTCCAGACCCGAGAATATTTACCTGGGTCCAGAACCGGACCCGGGGTGAAGAAATCTCTTCCGGATCCGGATCCGGATTTTGCCATCCCTACTTGTAGTGTTTTCCAGATTTTCAATTTAACTCTCAATACTCTCCTACATCATCAATCTAGTCCTAAAACTCTCAAATATCACTTATTACTCCATAAAAATTAAAATTTACAGATTTGTATTCCTAATCATGTCAATTTATAAATAAGTCCAAAATTTTCAAAATCTTATATTTACACCCATAAAACTGTAAAAATAACATACTGAGCTCCAACGACTTCAAAATCTCACAACAAGGTGATCAATGGTCAGTACACGTCACAATGATCACAATGGTGGTGGTGGTGATGGTAGATGCTCGGTGGTCATCGACGAACAGTCAAACCGAAGGTCCGATTTGGGCTATCGAAGTGTCCAACCTATGTATCTCGACGAGGGGAAGATTGTGGTCCGGGAGGTGTTGTTCACGCATGGCAGCGCGTTGCAGCGTGGAGGCGACGATGTGGCGGTATGTTGAGGCACGTGCAGGTGCCTGTGGAGGAGTTGGGTCATCGGACCGATGGCATTGGCTTCGTCTCGTCGAGAGGATTCTCCTGGAGTGGTCACCCGCCAGAAACGATGACCGGAGGATAATGAACGAGCCTCTTTCTCTCTCTACTCAATTTCTCTCTCTACTGTATCTTGTATTCTCTCTCTCTAATGTTTCGTTTCTCTCTCTAACTGCTCACCATCTCTGGAAATAACTTCAATACACTGCTCGCTTCTATTTAACTCATTCTAAGCACACACAAAAGGAAAAACTAGGTTTGGATTTTGTTTTTATAACCTAGAGTTAGTGTTTTAATTACATTAGGTTTGTGGGTGTGTGTATGGTGGCTGAGTCTTAGGGGATAAAAAATTTCAATTCAATTTAAATATAAGGAAAAGATAATAAGAGACATGGCCTCACAGTGAGTGTTTACCAAATATATCCAAGCTCACTAAAATGATAATGTAGATGTATGTAATGAGCTTTTGAAATGAATAGATTGAATGAATATGAAGATTTGTTTCTCTCTTTGTTTTTTCTTTGAATAAGATGTTAGAAAGTGTAAGAACATGTATGAAAATATTCAAGAGTAAAAAAAAGCTTAGCAAAAACGAGGTAGGGTCTCAATATATAGTGAAAATATGAGTAGGCCATGTTTTGTGTGCTGAGGCCGGTATGCCGGTCTACAGTATCGATATGCCAGTTTGATATTTAGATATTGACTCACTTATATTGAGAGCCCCAAGTTATAAGACTTCACAAGATTTCTTCATTGAGCTTTATCTTCACATCTGTTGTGCTTCGACATCTTTTTGTGTAACTTTACGAATACGCATCGAAGTCGCGAGTGTTGGCATCATCAAAATCTTTCATCGAATAATATGTCGCTTAGGGTCTAGCAATTTGATGTTAATTAAAATCAAGGGCTAATAAGTAATATAAATTAAGCTTGGGCAATTTCAGCAAAGCTCACCAAATTGGACCCGAGACACAACCTTTTAAAATGGTGTTAGCTCCCGTATCTTTCGTGCATCCACACAAGCAGTAAAATTTATTATGATATTTTTTTAAAAAAAAAAAATAACTTCAATGCCTTATTTGGTTACTAAATCAAAGGAGTTTGAGTAACTGATTATCAAACAGCTCTCCTTGACTGATCACCCGAGTTTAAATTTTAAAGGAGATAGGAGATAAAAATTGATTTAAACTACCTAGGTACAAATATATTTATAATTAAATAGTTTAAAGCAAGTTTTATTTTTTTTTCCAACTAATATTAATGGTTTAAATATTTTATTATTATTTATTCTAAAAAATTAAAAATATTATGGAATCGACACCGGGACATGGATAGTCCACTTCTTGTACCGCCCTTGATCTAGTGTAATGACATCTCCAAAGTAATCATAAGCAGTCCTTGGATTTCCATAATTCAAATAACACGTTCAAATCCATTACAAGACAAGACTTGAGAATTTTACAATTGCATGCGAGGAAAGTGATTGTAGAGTGCTTCTGCTTCTGCTTCCACTCCACTTCTTAAAGCTTTTTAAGTGCTTGATACTTCTCAGTTCCCACCATAATTAATTTCTAACATCTTTTGAGTTTTGCCTCAAAAGTCTAATCTTTCATGCCCCGCACTTGATTAGAAGTTAAGGAAAAACCCACCTTAAGGCCCATGTACTCTCAATGTTTTTTACATTACACCCCTGTACTAAATTTTCTACACAATGCACCTCTGTACTCTCAATGTTTATTACCTTGCACCCCTGTACTAAATTTTCTACACATTACACCCCTGCACTCTCAAAAAAATTGACATTCCACCCTTATTTTAACGGCAAGTTAACAGAGTTGAGAAATATTCTGACATCACCCACCCTTATTTCGGATTGGACCGAGCAAATTTTTTTACTTTGAATTATGCTAGGGCGCATAACTATATGTTAGGGAGCATAAATATTATGCTCATTCTGATACATTCAAAAATCCAACTAATTTATTGTAAAAATTAGATCAAAACTACGATCTTGGAGTGTTATTAATGAACAACAAAAAACAAACAAAGATGCTTCACGGTTATCAGACATCATTCCTAAAGAACGACAACGAGTATTACATGTCATATGTGCACATTTATAGCAAACACCCATTTTTTTAGCTCTTCTCTTTTTAGTATAGGTGATTCTTCCTAAACCAGGCAGATATGACACAAATAAGGGTGGGTGATGTCAGAATATTTCTCAACTCTGTTAACTTGCCGTTAAAATAAGGGTGAAATGTCAAATTTTTGAGAGTGCAGGGGTGCAATGTGTAGAGAATTTAGTACAGAGTGCAATGTAAAAAACATTGAGAGTACAGGGGCCTCAAGGTGGGTTTTTCCTAGAAGTTAATGCATGGCAAGATTTGCCATTCTAAACCCTAGATCCAATGGCGTAGTCAGAACATTAACTCAATGATGGTAAAATTTGATTTTAAAAAAATGGTCGATATCTTCTAGTTTTCATTTTAGTAGTGGCGAAATAAAATTATATCATTAATAAACCAGACTTTTCATTAATTTATAAAACACGTTGTAATAAATTTTAAAAATAAGCAAGCTTGATTACCCTACTCACCTATATGTGGTTCTGCCACTGCCTACATCAACATCCTAATGTATTTATTTTATTCTTGGTATGTCACACACACCCATGAAATAAATAGGGTATATTTTGACAAATAAAAGTTGTTACATATCACTACAAGACAATTGTGAAATAGAGACGGAAATATTCGTCGCTAATCCGTCGCCACTAGACAGTTAGCGACAGATTAGAGACGAAAAAATTTCGTCTCTATTCTGTTGGTCGCAAAAAAATAGCGACGGAAATATTAATTCTGTCGCTAAAATTAGCGACAGAATTTTATTCCGTCTCTAAATAGAGACGGGAAATTTCGTTTCAATATAGAGACGAAATAATTTTTGTCGTTAATTAGCGACATAAATTCTGTTTCTATTAAGAGACAGAGTTTCCGTCTCTAATTAGGTCGCTAATTCGCAACGGACTAAATCCGTTTCTATTTGGAGACGACATCCGTTTCTAATTTCCTATGAAATTTCTTTTTTAAAAAAAAAAAATTGTTATTTTTAAATTTTTTTAAGAAATTAATTTTATTTTAAACAATATTATTAATATTAGTAAAATTATAAAATAAATATATTAATTACTTAAATTATAAAATAAACACAACAAATAGTAAAATAAAAATTTTATTATATAAATGTTATAATGTTTAAAAAAGTACAATATAAAAAAATACATATAAGTTAATCCTCCTTATCTCTAAATATAGCGACGGATTTAAAATTTCGTCTCTAACTAAAGCGACGGATTTAAAATCCGTCTCTACATATAATGACGGAATAAATATTCCGTTTCTAATTAGCGACGAAAAAATTTCGTTTCTAATTACCAATAGTTTTATAAATTAGAAATTAAAATTAGAATATAAATTTAAATTTAAAATTAGCGATGGAATAAATATTCCGTTTCTATTTAGCGACGGAATATTAATTCCGTTTCTAATTAGCGACATAAAAATTATGTTTCTAAATAAAATTAGCGACGAAATAATAATTTGTCTCTAATTAGCGACGAATTTTCGTTTTCATCTCTAATTTAGAGATGAATTTTTTTTTTCGCTAAAATTGTAATTTCTTGTAGTGTGATTGCGATTTTACACGTCACGTAAGCGCATGTATCGCTTAAGTAGTATAAAAGATATCAAACCCACATGAACTTACTATTGATCCTATAATTACCAGAACTACACCTACTTTACTAAAAATAAACAATTAATTTGAGGTAGCTAATTGATTAACTAATTAAGAATCTAAAAAGACAAAAAAATAATAAGTATTTCAAAAAACCTTATACGGGTAAAAATTTAGGGTTATAACTTCACCTAAGCATGTAAATAATATATATGTATTTTTCATTCATTTGAGTAATTGTTATAGATTACTAACATAGAACACAAAATTATATAAAAGTCTCTTCCGATATTCAGATAAAAACGTTCAATTTAATTCATTTATCTATATTCTTATAATAATTTGGAGATGGGGCATACTCTTTCATTAATTGGAAAAAGGAGAACACTTTAAGAATTTGGCATTGTTCCAAATTTGTTAATTTTTCATCTAAAGAAGGCTCGCAAGTAAAATATATCTGACAGCTATATATGTTTTCGGGTCTTACTAATTTGTTCTTTTTCTTTTATTTCTAGGGATCTGTCATCTGTGTATGGAAAGCAATGAACAATTCAATAGGAAGTAAACACAACGATACTGGGAGAGCCAATTAAATAAACTTCAATCTGATTCTCACCCTCCTGACACAGTGCCCGGTAAGAGCTTCAGGAACTTTGAAATGCTGGTCGTGTTGGTTTCTACTTTCTATTATTCCACTTGTATTACCAAGAGCATAATCATCCTTCATGCCTATTTGGTGGCTGTATCAGCTGTACATTATATTTTCTTCTTTTTAGAAATGCTTCGGTGGAATGGTACTTGATGAGCGATTAATATGTCTATATTTACCGCTCTTTTATCTTGTATTTTGTGTGTGTATCTCGAGTTGTATGAATATTTTGATGCGCTTTGGGCATGTTTTATAGGTCAAAATCATATTATGACTCAAGAGGACTTAACAAACGATGAATCGGTAAATTCAGAGTAAAATTGGGCCATATTCCAGAGTTCAGCATGAGTGTCTCGACGCATACTTGGGCGTCAGGACGATATGTAGTGTAATTTTGAGGCATAACCCAAAACTTATTGCGCGTCGCGACGCCGATCTATGAGCTTCGCGATGCCCAATTAAAGGAAGCCAGCCTCGCGAATTCGAGACTTGCATGTTGCGACACAGACGTGTTTCCTGGTGTGTGAAGAACTCTAGTTTCTTAAGAAGGAAAGCTCTCACGGCAGTTTGTCCAAAACCTAAGGAGAAGACTGATAACATACTTTTGGAGCCTTAAAGTATTAGAAGAACACGTAGAGCAAGACAATAATGAGTTCCTCAACCGGCGCTAGAGATTGAAGCCGAAGACTGCAAAAGAAAGTTCTTTATCCTCTTCATTCTTTAGTGTTATCTTTATGAGTTCTTATTTTGTGATAATGATTTTCTTGTACTTATTGAATATTATGTGTAACTAAATCATTAATTTAGGGTTGTAATAGATCTTAAGCACAATATATAATTAATTTGCATCTTTTTATTCCATTGGAACTGTTATTGAATTAGTTACTATTCTATGTGTTTGAATGCATGTCTTATTGTTTGGTCAATAATAGAATAGTTGTGATAAATCCTTAGGAACTCGACATACGAAATTTCGGTTAGCCGTGAGAATAATAGCATATGATTTGATTATGTTGAATAGATTTCCGTGCTGAATATATACACATACATGTAGGGCATACGTAGACACTATTAAAACTTGATCTTTATGGATTTGGTTTAAGTTAGTTAGAATAGACATATAATTGATTGGCTTAATTGGAATATTTCTACCTGACCATCGAAATAGACTTATAGATAATTTAGCTTTTTAGGTTAATAATTCATAAAAATAACACAATTGAATGAAAATTGCATGAATCCATTGTATGCGTGCTTAGGTGAAGTTACAACCATATATTCTTCTATCATATAATATAAGGGTTTCCCAAAAGTTATTTATTTGCTCTTTATTTAGTCTTTTGATTAATTAGTTTTATTAAATCTCTCTCTTAACTAATTATTTAGTTGTAGTTAAGTAGGTTTCAAAAAAGACATCCAAACCCTTATTGCAATCCAAAATAACATGTGAAAATGCGTAATGAATATATATATTAAGTTACATTTTTTTTTTCAATTCAAAATAACAAAATTTATTGTCATACATATCTTCTTTTTTTTTTTTTTTGAAATATTATGAGGTTTTATATCTATTTTCCTATATGTTGGGCTCAAAATGTCATGTTCCTTTTACAATGTTGGATAAGATAATGCAATACTATTGTGGGCTAATTTGAAGGGAAAATACCATCATGGTCTCTAATCTTTTTTCCATAATTATCCATTAGATTTTTAATTTTTTCAAAATTACTCATTAGATCCCTATCGCATTAATGGTAAAGGATGATGTTATTTTTTACAATGTTACTGTTAGAACAGTAGATACTTAATGAGTGATTATTAAAAAAAAAATTACCATAAGGCTGTGTTTGGTTGGGGGTTTTGGAGGGGAGGGGAATGATTATTTTAAATTATGTTTGTTTGTTTGGTTCATTTTTTTTAAGGGGAGGGGAGGGGAACAAAATCCATCCTAAGCCAATTTTAGCTTCCCTCCAACAGTGTGGGGTTTTGGAGGGGAGAGAAAGTGAAGAATTAAAATTATAAATGCAATGACTAAATTATCCTTACTTATATATTAAAAATCCTAAATCGTCCTAATTACAAAATCCCTCATAAGCCAATTTTAACTCTCCTCCTAACTATTTTGCTGAAACCTTATTAACATTTTGCGTATTATCTGAACTTAATCATTTTAGTAATTTATGTTATAAACTTGGATATTTTGCAGTATTTCTTTATATATTCATCTATGTTAAAACCTAGCTACTGGTTTGATGCTTGTTTTAATTTTATTTTTAATAACATGTATTATATATGTAGAGCTTTTAATTTTAATTTTATTATTTGTTTAATTCAAATATAATATAAGCCTATATTATTTTAATTTTATTTATAACAAGCTATAAGGATAAAATAATAAATTAGTTTTAAAATCTTTCCCCTCCCTTCTTGAACTAAACATATATTTAATTAAAAACTCTCTCCTCCCCTCCCCTCTTCTCCTTTGAACCAAACATATATTTAATTAAAATCTCTCATCTCCCCTCCCCTCCCCTCCATTAAAATCTCTCTCATCCTCTCCCCTTCGTTGAACCAAACAGACCTAAGAGGTAATAATGGTGTTCTCTGCATTTCATACTGCTTTCAATAATCAAATGAACGACTCGGTTATTTCATCTGCAAGCAAACCAATAATAGCTTAATAATATAATTTGACTATAATGGTGGAGTCCTAGAAAAGGAGGGAGAAAATGGCATTTTATGTATTTGTTTTAGGGGAAATTTCACATAAATTCAATGTATCCTTCGTAATTGAAAACATTAGTGCAATTTTATTTTGTTCATTTTTTCTGTTAAGCTTTAACTAGCTAAAGATTAAAATGGACTTTATAAATGTTATTACCAATATTTAAAATTATAAAAATTCAACAAACAATTAGGGTACTTTCATCAAAATTTTAGAATAATTATCAAACCCTAATTTCATTAAATGTCATCACTTATAGCTCCTCAAATTCACTTATTGAATTCGACAATTTCATTAATTTCCTTTAAATAGCAGCACGCTTAGTGGTTAGGAAAGGTTTGGGTTTCAAAATTCAATGTCAATTGGATTTAGGGTTAGGGTTTGACAATTCAATGTCAATTGGATTTTGGGTTAGGGTTTGGTAATTTGATGTTAATTAGGTTTAGGGTTTGACAATTTGATGTTAATTAAAATCAAGGTCTAATAATTAATATTAATTAAGCTTTGGCAATTTCAGCAAAGCTCACCAAATTGGACCCGAGACACAATCTTCTAAAATGGTGTTAGCTCCACACAAGCAAGGAAATTTATTATGATTTTTTTAAAAAAAATTTACTTCAATGCCCTATTTGGTTACCATATCAAACGAGTTTGAGTAAGTGATTTTCAAACAACTCTTTCTAGGTGATCACACGAGTTTGAATTTTGGAGGAGATAGAAATTAAAAATTGATTTAAACTAGTTTATGTTGATTTTTTCCTTAAATTTGGAAATAATTTTTGCCTCGAAAAATCTTAGCTTCTCTAAGTATCTAGTGCAGGGAAGCAAATTTTTATTTTTTCCAATTAATATTAATGGACTAAATATATTATTATAATTTATTCTAAAAAAATTATAAATATTATGGAATCGACACCGAACCATGAAAAATCCACTTCTTGTACCGCCCTTGATCTAGTTTAATGACATCTCCAAATTAATCATAAGCAGTCCCTAGATTTTCATAATGCAAAAGAACACATTTTTCAGAGTATATCATCATTCAAATCCATTACTAGACAAGACTTGAGAATTTTACAACTGCATGCGAGGAAAGTGATTGCAGAGTACTTCTGCTTCCACTCCACTTCTTAAAGATTTTTTAAGTGCTTGATATTTCGCAGTGGCGGAGTCAGGAATTCAACTCAAAAGAGGTTAAGTTCTGTCATAATAGGTATCAAAATTCTTCTATACATGAATAACACCGTTTGGATAAATTTTTCAAACAACCGCTTAGACATTTAGGCAAGGTAACCGGTAAAAATTATTTTTATATATTAGATAAAATTCCACATATCTGACTAGCCAATCTATCATTTGACTGGTCAAATGCAGCACTTAGCGGTTAAACTATCGAAATTTCTTATCCCATCTACCATCTTAGATGGCATAGTAAAACATTTTTTAGTTTTCTGATCATAAATGTCACTTGACAGTTAAGATTTTGAGTATTGCTAATTTATGAACCCACTATGTGGTATTTAATCTCTATATGAAATTACAAATTAAAATAAGAATCATATCAAAATAAGAAACCTATTATAATAAGAAAACATATTGTAAGTTGATATTAAATAAGAGACTTATAATAATAATAATAATAATAATAATAATCTTTGTTTCTTTTAGAATTACCTACTCACAAAATTGTAATACCAATTAAAATAAAAAAACCTATTATAATTGTTTAAAAAATATATAACAACTTCACGACACATGAAATGAAAATTATATCATCTTTAAATTGAAATCGCACAAAATCCTAAACCCAAAATCTTATGTTATATAAAAGTAAAAAAAAAAAAAAATAATAATAATAATAATAATAATAATAATAATAATAATAAAATATCAACATGCCATTTGCCTTAGTATTTTTTTTAAGCAAAAGTGAGAGGGGGCTTCATCCTTGGCTAGCACCGCAATTGCTTCCCACCATAAATAATTTCTAACATCTTTTGAGTTTTGTTTCAAAAGTCTAATCTTTCATGCTCCGAAATGATTAGAAGTTAATGCACGGCAAGATTTGCTATTCTAAACCCTAAATCCAGTGGCATATCCGGAGTATTGACCCAATAATTATTAAATTTGATTTTCATAAAAATAAATAGTTGATACTCTTCAAGTTTTCGTTTTAATAGTGGCAAAATAAAATATCTCAATAATTTATAAATAAGAAATATTTTAATAAATTTTCATATTAAGTTGGGTCAGCTATCTTACTCACCTATATATGGCTCTGCCACTACCTATATCAACATTCTAATGTATTTATTTATTTTTGGTATGTCACACTCTCATACCTATGAAATAAATACGGTATATTTTGACAAATAAAATTTGTTACAAAATATATTATCGATTAAACTAATCTTTGGAGTTGGTTACAATTAATGTATAGCTCGTGACTAGTCATGTACTAGTCTCCACTTTTTATGGAGTAAATTCTCTTTTAATTTTTAGAGTTTAGAATAACTAATATAAAACCCGCATTTTGTATGGGTTAAATATATTTTTTTACTCAAATTTCATGTTATAATACAAATCCTAATATTATTTTCAGTCTTAATCCTATAAATACTCCTACGTCGATTTTACAGTTATATTTTATCAATATAAATATACTAACTCATGTATACCCTAACTCTATTGCTATCACTGAACTTTCTATAACAATCAGTTGATTCAAAATAAAGTATATATAAACTGCCATTATATAATGAATAGAATAGTTAAAATTATTGTTTAACACCGTTTTATTTATATACACTCTTAATTTATCAAGTTTTATATATATTTTTTTTATATATAAATCTTAGAGTTTTTCACATAAATTTATAGTTTCTACATTAATAATTATGCTCCTATCACTAAAATCTCTATAATATCAGCCGATAAAAATAAAATACACAAACCTCCAAAAAAATCAAATGACAAGAAATTTTTTTTTTTTTTTGAAATCGTTGGAAACTTCGCCGTCAAACCATCCATTTCGGATTTAAGCGGAGCATGTAAAATTCACGGCTGTCCCAGACTCTTACAAGAAATATATTCATTGAATAAAATAAAATTTCGGTTCTGATATTGTCGTTCTCTGAGATCTGCATCATGCTGTGTCCTCTGGTCGGCCAGATTCGGGGAACCGGATCCGGACTCTCTGCCTGGCCGAGGAGTAACCGATACCTTCTGAGCATTTGTTCCTCCAGAAGGGGAAATCTCATCTCCGCCTTACCGTACTGTTCAAAATATTTCTTACAAAAAAAAAAACACCATCAACACAAATGTACCATGAAGATGAAGATATGAAGCATATCCACGACTAATAAAAAAAAAAGGGAATCGATTTATATAGTGTGATTTGATTAAATTAGTAAAATGATTTAGTTCGATTATTATCGTTATTTGATTTAATTAGTACAGTGATTTAGTTTGATTTAATATTATTAGTTGATTTAATTAGTAAAGTGATTTAATTTGATTTAATATTTAACTTTTTATATAAATAAAAAATATATATAAATCAGTGTACACAGACAATAAATGTTTCAAACATCTAATCCATCAAAGCCAATTATCAATCACAGAAGGATGACAAAAATGGCCGAATATTTTGAATTTTGGCGAGTTATCAACACAATTATCATCGGAGGGGTAGTTCAAAAATTGTCCAACTGATATTCGAATTTCTTTATTTTTTTATATAAATAAATATTTTTATTTTTATACTTTTAGATTTTGATTTCATTTAGGACAGTCAAATATTTTGAATTCAATTATATTATTATTTGTATTTTTAATATAATTTTTTAAATTAAAATTTCGTCCAATTGATAGGTGAACCTCTTTATTTTTCATATAAATATAGAGATATTTTTATTTTTATAATCTTAGATTTTGATTTTGTAGGAATTCTTCTTAATATTTCATTAAGGGTAATTCTGTCTTTTGGTTGGATTGGGTGCTTGTGAGGGGTACAACCCTTTGGGGGTTGCACCCCATCCCAAAGGGTGCCCTATTGGCACCATTCCATGCCTTATATAAGAAGGCTTGATATCCAAAATAAGACATAGAAAAATATATCCGAATTCTTGGAAGAGACATTTGTTTTTTCCTTTGTTTTTTGAGAGAGTTTCACCATCTTCCTAGTTCATAAACTTGTGAAGGAGTGCTCCTTGTACAAGTAGCATCCAAGTTTTCCTGGGAGAACGTTGGCAATACGAAACCGTAGAGCACTTGTGACGGGCCAATAAGTTCTTAAGGACAGAGATCATCTCGACTTGGACAATTCTGTAATCTCCATTTTCTGGTTTGTTTTAAGGTTTTCTGGTTTTAGGGTTTCATGCATCTAGATCTACTTTTGCTGTTTGATCTGTTTGTTTGCAAGTTATATTACTGTTTGATGACACATATTTTACAACAATCTTAAGAACTTATTGCTCTAGTGTTATTAGATAGTAATTCGCATGTTAGGGTTTGTTTATTTTCTGTAAAATACGAACTGTGCATGAAAAACCCGTAGGGCGTTCGAACGCCCGACGCACGCGAAGGCATAAATTTGAATTTTCATAAGAACGTTCGAACGCGTCTTCAACGCAACTCGAACGCAAGCCTTTTTCCTTAGAACGTTCGAACGCATACGAACGCAACTCGAACGTGAACTCTCTGGATCATTCCGTTCGAACGCGTTCTCGAACGCTACACGAACGTGAACTCTCTGGAATCATTTCGTTCGAACGCGTTCTCGAACGCTAACAACGTGAACTCTCTGGAATCATTTCGTTCGAACGCGTTCTCGACGCTATACGAACGTGAACTCTCTGGATCATACCGTTCGAACGCGTTATCAACCGCTACTCGAACGTGAACTCTCTGGAAACACTTCGTTCGAACGCGTTATCAAACGCAACACGAACGCACACACACTGAACAGTCTCGTTCGAACGTAGATACGAACGTGACACTAACGATTTGTCCTGTAAGTATCATAAACTGCAAACTTTAATTAATATTAACTTGGTTAGTCATATACTGTAAACACATTAATCTTGGTAGTATAGATTTAAGTTATTATTAAGTTGTTCAATTATCACAAGCATACACATAGTGATAAAGTTGAAATTGATTGGTTGTTGCATAATTGGTTGAGAATTTAAAGTGTAATAATACACAAGTAATTCCATCCAATCTTGATTGACTTATATCTACATTTATCATATATCACTTTGAACAAGGTCATTCGTTGATCGTTGTGCAATTTGTCTTTCGTAGACTAATTGACCCTGTTGATTTTCCAGTTACATATGGCTAGCGGAAATATCACGGTACCGGTCTCTCACGGAGAAAAACCGGAGAAATTTGGTGGGGCAAATTTCAAACAATGGCAGAGCAAGATGCTGTTCTACCTGACAACTCTCCAGTTGGCAAATTCATCAAAGATCCTCCGGGTCCTGTGGAGGGTGAATCCGAATTGGCCAAGGAAGAGCGAGAACAGACTTGGATGTCTGGAGACTTCTTATGCAAGAACTACCTTTTGGGTGGTCTTGACAATACCTTGTACAATGTGTACCAACATGACTTCTGCGAAGATTCTCTGGAATCTCTCGAGAAGAAGTATAAAACTGAAGATGCCGGACAAAAGAATTTGTCGTGGGTAGGTTCCTGGACTACAAGATGGTAGATTCAAGGACGGTGATGTCTCAGTTGGGTGAACTGCAATTGATCATTCATGAAATACTGGATGAGGGAATGAAACTTTGTGAGACGTTTCAAATTGCCGCCATAATTGAAAAGTTGCCTCCATCATGGAAGGACTTCAGGAGCTATCTGAAACACAAAAAGAAGCAGATGAGCCTTGAAGACCTCAGTGTTCGATTGAGAATCGAGGAGGACAACAGGATGTCCGAGAAGGCCAGCTACAAGACTCTGGAGTCTAAGCCAACATCATTGAAGGTGTAAAGGGTAGCAAAAAGAGAAAGAACAGTGGAGCTGACTCTGGGAACAAGAAGTTCAAGGGAAAATGCTACAACTGTGGAAAGAGCGGTCATATGTCAAAGGACTGCAGGAACAAGAAGTCTCAGGACAAGAAAAAGAAAAATGAGGCCCATGTCACTGAAGGTGAGCAGCTGACTGATGATATCTCAGAGATGGAACTATCAGCAGTGGTAACCGAAGCCAACATAGTTGGGAATCCGAGAGAATGGTGGGTAGACACTGGGGCTACTCGTCACATCTGTGCAGACAGTAAAATGTTTTCCATGTACCAGAAGGTCGATGGCGGTGATCATCTGACAATGGGAAACTCATCTACCTCTCAGGTAGTTGGACAAGGCACAGTGGTTCTGAAGATGACATCCGGAAAGGAGCTAACATTGAAGAATGTACTGCACATTCCAGATATTCGGAAGAACTTGGTCTCGGGCTCTCTTCTTAGTAAGGCTGGTTTTAAGCTTGTATTTGTTTCTGATAAGTTTGTAATGACTAAGAATGATATGTATGTAGGAAAAGGATACCTAACTGAGGGCTTTTTCAAGCTAAATGTAATGACTGTTAATCGTGCTATTAATAAAGCTAGTTCGTCTGCTTATATTATTGTGTCACAGAATGTATGGCATGGGAGGTTAGGACATGTTAATTATGATACCATGCGTAAATTAACAACATGGACCTTATACCTAAAATTGCAATTGATAGCCAACATAAGTGTGAAGCATGTGTTGAAGCAAAAATGCATAGAACATCATTTCATTCTATAGAACGCAGTTCTGAACCGCTAGAACTTGTACATACCGATGTATGTGACTTGAATATTGTGCAAACAAGAGGCGGTAAAAAATACTTTGTCACTTTTATCGATGATAGCACAAGATTCTGCTATGTGTACCTGCTGAGAAGCAAAGCAGAAGCTATTGAGAGCTTTGTGCACTATAAGAGCGAGGTTGAAAATCAACTTGGCAAGAAAATCAAAAGAATCAGGAGTGATAGAGGTGGTGAATATGTTTCACCATTCGGTGAATATTGTTCTGTGCACGGAATTATTCATGAAACCACTGCTCCATATTCTCCTCAACAGAACGGAATTGCGGAGCACAAAAACCGAACGTTGAAGGAAATGATGAATGCCATGTTGACAAGTTCGGGTCTACCCCAGAACTTGTGGGGGGAAGCCTTGCTTTCCGCGAACTACGTTCTGAACAAGCTTCCTCACAGAAGACTGGACAAGACACCGTATGAATTGTGGAAAGGTTCCGTACCTTCCTACAAATACCTCAAAGTGTGGGGGTGTCTTGCCAAAGTAATGGTTCCTAAACCTAAGAATGTTAGAATATGACCCAAAACTGTTGACTGTATATTCATTGGATATGCTCATAACAGTAGTGCGTATCGATTCTTGGTACACAAGTCGGAGATTCCTGACATCAATCCAAATATGATAATTGAGTCAAGGAATGCGATATTTTTTGAAGAGACGTTTCCTTGTAAGGAAAGACTAATAACTGGGTCTCTCAAAAGGACATCTGACACTGTCAATGATAGTGATCAGGTTGACTTGGAATCAGATCAACGTGTAAATGCTGAGACAATCGAGCCTAGACGTAGCAAAAGAGCTAGAACGTCTAAGTCGTTTGGTCCCGATTTTCTGACATACTTGTTAGAAAATGAGCCCCAAAGCTATAAAGAAGCTATGGCTTCTCCGGAGGCACCTCTTTGGAAAGAGGCTATTAACAGTGAGATTGATTCGATCCTACAGAACCATACTTGGGAGTTGGTTGATCTTCCGCCAGGTTGTAAGCCGCTGGGCTACAAATGGATATTCAAAAGGAAGATGAAAACGGATGGATCAATAGATACGTATAAGGCAAGACTTGTCATAAAAGGTTATAGACAAAAGGAAGGCCTTGATTACTTTGACACCTATTCACCAGTGACTCGCATCACATCGATAAGAATGCTCATAGCCATAGCAGCTATATTTGGTCTTGAAATACATCAAATGGATGTAAAGACGGCATTCTTAAATGGTGAATTGGATGAAGAGATTTACATGGAACAACCAGAAGGGTTTAGTGTTCCTGGACAAGAACAGAAGGTGTGCAAACTTGTAAAATCCTTGTACGGATTAAAACAAGCACTGAAACAATGGCATGAGAAATTTGACAAAGAAATGTTGTCAAATGGGTCAAAACCAATGAATGTGATAAGTGTGTGTACACCAAATCAACTCAGAAAGGATATGTCATTGTGTGTCTCTATGTAGACGATATGCTGATAATTGTAGTAATCATGAAATGATTCAGTCTACCAAAAACGTGTTATCCAGCAGATTTGATATGAAAGATATGGGGATAGCTGATGTGAGTAAAGATTTCTAGGGCATCAGACGGATATATATTATCACAGACTCATTATATTGAGAAGATACTCGATAAATATATCAAAGGGGATCTAAATGTGGCTAGAACCCCTTTAGACCTAACTCTTCATTTATCAAAGAATATTGGTTCAAGCATATCGCAACTAGAGTATTCGAGAATCATCGGAAGTCTGATGTATCTCACGAATTGTACACGACCTGATATCGCTCAAGCTGTGAATCGGCTTAGCAGATATACGAGCAATCCAGGACACAACCACTGGAAAACCATAGTAAGAGTTTTGAGGTATCTGAGAGAAACTTCAAAATATGGGCTACATTACGAGAGATATCCTGCTGTACTAGAGGGTTACAGCGATGCTAACTGGATATCTGATACGGTGGATTCCAAATCCACGAGTTGATTTGTTTTCACACTTGGTAATGCAACCGTGTCATGGAAATCCTCGAGGCAAACGTGTATTGCCCGGTCTACTATGGAATCAGAATTCATAGCGTTAGACAAAACAGCGGAAGAAGCAGAATGGCTTAGAAACTTCCTGGAGGATATTCCTAGTTGGCCCAAACCGGTGCCAGCAATAAGCATACATTGTGACAGCCAATCGGATATTGAGAGAGCCCAAAATACAATGTATAATGGTAAGTCTCGACACATACGTCGGAGACATAATACCATACGTCAACTGCTCTCAAGTGGCATAATAACGATCGATTATGTCAGGTCGAAGGAAAACCTAGTGGATCCACTAACTAAAGGTTTACCTCGAGAGCAAGTTAAGAAGTCATCGAGGGGAATGGGCTTGAAGCCTATCATCTAAGAATTGTCACTGTGGAAACCCAACCTAGTTGACTGGAGATCCCAAGATCTAGGTTCAAAAGGGACAACAGAAACTTTGTGCAATTCAAAACGAGCACTGAAGAGTTTCGTACTCTTTCCCATTCCGATAATGACGCTGAGTGCTGTCTGTCATTGGTTAGGATAAGTTAAGGCTTTTAATGATCACTATATTAGGAGATGAGTCCTAATGGGGGTAAAGACAGATTACCTCTTCATAGTAGATCACCTATTTCAAGTAAGAAGTGAGGCTGCTTCCATGGGAACCTTTAAAGGCGGGTTACTCTAAAGTGCTTGATGAAACTAGGACCGTTGTTCAGGGCCAAAATGAACACAACCGTAGAACGGGAAAATGGTCGAATTAAAGTTATGTGTTGGCAATTGTCTTGGTTTACACCAACGGCAGAACAGTTCAAGACTATGGGTCACTGGTTTGCCAAGTAAATCCGATTGTCACTCACTAGGAAAGGTTCAAGGCGAAAGCTACCTATTTCGATGCAGCTTTAGTTCATGGTAACTTTCTCAAGTGTCTCCATGAATATTTGAAGAATTGTGGGGGATTGTAGGAAATTCTTCTTAATATTTTATTAAGGGTAATTCTGTCTTTTGAGAGAGTTTCACCATCTTCCTAGTTCATAAACTTGTGAAGGAGTGTTCCTTGTACAAGTAGCATCCAAGTTATCCTGGGAGAACGTTGGCAATACGAAACCGTAGAGCACTTGTGACGGGCCAATAAGTTCTTAAGGACAGAGATCATCTCGACTTGGACAATTCTGTAATCTCCATTTTCTTGTTTGTTTTAAAGGTTTCCTGGTTTTAGGGTTTCATACATCTAGATCTACTTTTGCTGTTTGATCTGTTTGTTTGCAAGTTATATTACTGTTTGATGACACATATTTTACAACAGATTTCAATTATAACAGTGAAATGTTTTGAATTCAATTATATTAGTATTTGTATTTTTAATATAATTTTTTAAATTAAATTTATATTTTTTTAATAATCCTACGTGGCGCGTTAAGAAATCTTAAAAATATTTAACTTATATTAAATTTATATTTTTTTTTAAATTAAATGTTTTGATATGCTGCTGTTATAATATTGAATGTAATTCAATAAATTTTAACAAAAACTAATATAAAGTTGAAACTCCATAAATTAATAGTCGATAAATTAATAACATCTCTAAAATAATATTTTTTTTCCGGTCCCAACTTGAGTAAAAATTAGTAATTTTGATAAATTAATAAGATAATCATTTTTTATAGGAATACCCTTATATAAATTTATAATATTGTCAATGTCATAAATTAATAATTATCTAAAATTACAAACATAACTAGGACAATTTAGTCAAATATGAATACATTATTGTTTGTTTTTTTTTCCTTGAAATTTAAATTTTTGTAGAATTCATTTATAATTTTTCTCGTTGGATTCAAAAAGTTTGGTGTCGTCTTCTTGAACTGCAACAAAAAAATTATGATGAATTGTTGCCGCTATGAGTGCTTCCTTTCACATGATTGGTTTCAAATGTACTGAATTTTTTTTTAATGTAGATATAGATATGTTTTGATTGGAGATGCAATCTGGTTTATACTTTAGATTAATTATATGTGACAAATGACGGAATTAAGATTTTAATTAGATAGAATCAATTATTGAAAAACAATAATCATGCAAAAAGAAGCCAACCAGGTAAAATTTTGCTAAAAAGTAAGAAACATTGTTTTGTTATTTTAGAAGATTTGACGTAAGCGGTCTTGAATCAAATTTTAATATATAATATAATTTATATATTTTTATTCTTTATGAGTCGGGATTTATTTTAAAAACTTGTATAAAACTCAATAAAATTTAAGATAATTCATAACGGTTCCATTTTCATCCAAAAATTCTATCTTCTTCTATATATACGACAATACAAAACGACAATAACTCAAGCATCTCCCATATCAAGATTCATACGGACAATAACTGCTGCTCCATTCTATCTTAAGACACATTTCATTCGGACAGTCAACAATTGAGGCAGCCGATCAATTTCCATTATTTGGGGTTCGTAAATATTCGGATTGAGTCGAAATTTGTCAATTTTAATTACGATTGTGATTCTGTAATTAGGATAAAAAAAATTGACATTGTATTAAATAATTTGAAATCTCGAATTTCAATTGAAATTTAAAATTTTTAAATAATATAATAAATTCAAGATAAAAAATTATATAAATCTTGTATTAAATAATATAAGACCCGAAATCTCTATCGACATAAAACGTGATTGAGATTACATATATATCCTCAGAGATAGCATCACATCTAAAATAATTGGATTCTTAGTTACAAAAATACAATTCTTGCCAACTTTGAGATCTAAGTGACAGTGAGGACCAAATCTACTGATGGGATTTGTTTGGACACGTCGCGAGATCATATAGCCAAGATCATACAGAGAATGATGAGACGTCAGTGACACTGAATCATGAACACCCAGTAATGCATTGTTGTGTGGGCCCATCAATTACGTGGCATGTATCAATAGGTTCGGTTACTAGATAGTATGAGTTGGATCCGTAGACGGTTGAGGTTTTGCCATTTTATTTTATATATATAATAGTGTGTGTCCGTGCCACAGAATTTACAAAGAGATTGAGATTCTGTTATTTAATTTGTTTATAATTAAATGATTTTATTCTTTAATTTATTTGGTAGTTTTCATTTTCTATATTTATGGTGATTCTATAATATAATGATTCTTTATCAGCCATTAGATTATAATGAAATGATCTGAGCCGACAATTAAGCCACATAAAGATAGCATTTGGATACATTATCTCTTTTAATCATAACCATTGATTGTCTTCTCTTTTCTCTCACACCATTGTACTTTATAATATATATATATATATATATATATTTATTTATTTATTTATTTATTTATTTTGGAATCTGTTTAGAACCGTAAAAATTCTAAGATAACTCGAGACCATCGTTAAAGTTTTTTCATAAAATGGGCAAACATCTTCTAATACTATGTACGAAAAATTCATTGTAAATATGAGATCGATTTACAATAAATAGATTTAATAAGATAAAATAATAATTCAATTAATAATATAAAAATAATAAAATAAAATATTATATTAGGGGATCCATTCTTAATATTTTTAATATAAAATAATTTTTATTTTTAAAAATATTATTTATAATTATTTCTCAATTAATTTATTTTATGGTTATCGGGGATTAATTATGTCAACTCATGTAATATGTCTTGTCTAAAATGAGTCCATGTCAATGTACTTAATTATGTCAACACATGTAGATATATATTGTTTATAATTAATTCAGATTTTTAATAGTTTAATCTCTCGCGTTTATGGTATTCAAGTATTATATGTGTCAAATATGGATTTTCTATAGCTAGTCAAGCGTACTAAATAAACTGAAAAGGATACATATTTTATTTGGGAAATAATCATAATTTATATGTATAATATAAAAAATATTGTATATTTTCATACCAATGGCTTCATCATTTACGTCAACAGTATGCAAATTAGCAAATCAAAATATAAATAAAAACACTCATAATTTTATTAATAAAAGAAAAGGAAATTACAAAAATAAAACACACGGTATACTTACTCCGAATCCCTTAAGAGGGAAAAATGAAAGACAACATCTAAAGGGGGAGCTTAGGGTTCTCCCCCACAATGAGGTGTCGAGCATCTCCCTTTTTATAGGAGGTGTCTCGACACCAGCAAATGCAATAATGCATTGCTTTATTACTAAACACTGAATGTTTTCGAAGTCCAATTTGAATTTAATTGTCACGTATTTTTTAGTTGTTGGGTCGTTGAATTCAAGCTAACTTGATCGTGAAATCAATTGACACATAATCATCAATAATCAAATAGTTCATGGATGCACATGATCAATGGATCCAACAGTCACAACCTAAAAGTTGATTTTCATGCATTGCTTTATTAAATAGTATGAGTCCATGCATTCATATTGATAATAGTTAAAAGTTTAATTTATTATATGTTTAGTCATAGAAATAACCTAAATAGATAATGTCAATTGTTCATCGTATAGTAGGAAAGTATTAGGTACGATAGAAATAATAAAAAAATCAATTCAAATTTTAGTTGAATTGGGTATATTTCATGTTGTCGGGCGGGATATAAACATGCCTTAAATAATGGGATTGCTATGATTTTGCAATAAAGTAAAATTATGAAATGTGTGGTTCAAAATTTCAGCAAATTAAGACCCTAACATTCTTTCAAATAAATCCCTTGTCTACAAGGCGCCGTAATAAATGTACTATATGATAAATCATTATACCACGAGTAATTTTTCGGAGCATGGGTGATATGGTATTATTTAGGGGTGGCAAAATGAATCAACGAATCGAATCAAAATGTGATGGATTCGTATTCGATTCATTTATTAAACGAATCCTAATATCAGGATTCGTATTCGATTCGTTTATTAAACGAATCGAATACGAATATTCGTTTAGTCAATGATATTATTTAATAAAATAATCTACCACATTTGATTTACATTAATTCTTCATAAATATATACATATGAAATATGTAATTTATATATTTACTAAAAATATCTCAACAAATATCGAAAATATTACTTTTTCTATGATAATTAGCTATAATTTCTCGAATTTTAATTGAAAATTAACAAGAACTAGTAAATAAAAATAATAAAACGAATTCTAAACGAATAAACGAATCAATGAGCTTATATTCGTATTCGATTCGTTTAATAAACGAATCGAATCGAATTGACCCATTTATTAAACGAATCCATTTTTTCAAACCCGTATTCGCTTTAAAGCGAATCGAATCGAACGAATAAACGAATCCTGACCCAAATTGCCACCCCTAGTATTATTAACAAATTAGTAAATGATATGTGTGATTTAATAACCATTTATTTATTTTTTAATATTTTAACACGCGTGACAATGAATGATTGAATTATTGTACGGATAATATGGTACATCTGTTATATTATAGATTTTCTCTTATACCATATGATGTTACAATGAATAGGAGTTGTTAAACAGGGAGGAGCTATTACAATGATTTGGTTACTGTGTTCTTACAAGGGACTATGAACAAACAATAAAACTATTACACGATTGTTACAATAAAATAAAGGAAAGAACATTAATGAAAATAACACAGGCAGCGATAGGAACAATTCAGCAATGCAATATCGAACAGCAATAAGAAAGGACAGCGGCACGAAAAAGAGAGAATTCTGAAGCTTGTTGATGCGACAACAATCTCCTTAAAACAAATTCGTCCCCTACCGAATGGTGCAGTAGAACGTGAGACGTTTGTTTCCCAGGATGCAACGGAAAAAACGAGAATGGGCACCACCAAAATCGCTATCAACGAACTAAGAAGTGACTGAACTCTTTCAACAAAACAGCAAAGAAATATTTTGGTTTTTCTCTCTTTTAAAAAACGAATACACTGCCACAATTAAAAGAAAAAATAACATGCCAATTGAATTAAGTTAGTGGGAGGCTTTCCACATGATGTAACCACCTAGTTAATTAATGGAATTAATTTAACTGTTGTGGAACTTCAAAAGGCTTGGAAAAAATAAAGAGACTTGCAAAAAATGGCTGGGCCGGGCCCGCACAATTTGGTCCGGCATTCGTGTACGCAGGACGCGTGGGTGCACACGAGTCAGGCCTGTTCGGATTTTGATTTGCACCTCCCCTGCACGCGCACGTAGAGAGAGCCTCTATCCTTAAACACAATTTTCCTATGTGGGACAAGCTTATTTCTCTTTATTTTCCAACACCAATGGGTGAACTTTGAGCAATAATTTCTCATTCACCCAAGCACCATTTTAAGCATATGAATATATCATTCCGAACTACTCACGGAGGAGTATCCGAATCACTCAAAACCAAACCACTAACACGAAGTGGACCATGCTTAAAATTGTACCTCAAAATGCTTACTAGTGAGCATTTTTCCAACAATCCCCCACATGAATGAAATTGGCGAAAAAACGTCAAATAAAATTATTTTATAGAAACATTTTGTTTTGACCTTGAAGAGTTCAACGGTTCAATACCTGCATAGGATAGGTAGGCCTCAGCCTTTGAACCTTCCCTTGTGAAAATACATCTCCTTTACTAACTGACAGTGGACACGATGTCATTGAACTGTACTGCCGTTCATGTAAATGAAAATATATATCACACATATATTTTACCTAACACATCTGAGTTCTCATTATTATATTCATTTTGGCCATTAACATCTACCTGATTCTGCAAGAGTTTCTAAGAATTGAGCCCCGTACAATTCCCTTTGAAGCGGCCTCACTTCTCTCTCACATAAATGATTTCTTATTTAAGAGTAGTTCATATTACTCTGCTCGGATTCCCGACGCATAAGAATCATTAATAGCATTTGCTTAACCTATTTCCATACGAGCATCACTGTTTCATTTCACCATAGAAATGGACTAGAGGGTAACCCCCCACAGTGAACCAATTATGTATTTTACGAGTAGGTTGTCCCATTGAACCTAGATCTTGGGATCTCCAGTCAACAAGGTTGGGTTTTCCTTCGTAATAAACATTTATCTAATGAGCTTTAGTCTCATTCCCCTCGATGATTTCACAACTAACTCTCTGTTTAACCCTTTGGTTAGCGGATCTGCAATGTTATCCTTTGACTTTACATAGTCAATCGAAATAACTACAGTAGAGAGTAATTGTCTAACGGTATTATGTCTACGACGAATATGTCTTGACTTACCATTATACATATTGTTATGTGCCCTTCCAATTGCAGATTGACTATCGCAATGAATGCAAATTGTTGGCACTGGTTTAGGCCAAATTGGAATATCCTCTAGAAAATTTTACAGCCATTCTGCTTCTTCAGCACACTTATCTAATGCAATGAATTCTGATTCCATTATAGATCTGGCTATCACAGTCTGTTTGGAGGATTTTCATGATATAGCTGCATCTGCTAGTGTAAACACATAGCCACTGATAGACTTTGAGTCTTTCATATCAGATATCCAGTTTGCATCACTGTATCCTTCGATTACGGCTGGATATTTATGATAATGCAACCCATAATTACGAGTAAAACGTAGGTACCTGAGTATTCTCACTATTGCTTTCCAGTGAACAACCCCTGGATTACTCGTATATATGCTGAGCTTGTTTACTGTACAGGCTATATCAGACCTTGTACAACTCGATAAATACATCAGACTCCCGATCACTCTAAAGTATTCTACTTGAGATATACCATCTCCTCTATTCTTTGATAGATGCAGACTCACATCTAAAGGAGTTCTAGCCACATCAGAATCATCATTATTGAATTTACCAAGAATTTTATCCACATAGTGCGACTGATCAATAATAAGTCCATATGGACTTCTCGAGATCTTTATTCCCAAAATGACATCTGCTAGACCCATGTCTTTCATGTCAAACTTAGATTTCAGCATATTCTTGGTGGATTTTACCATTTTAACATCACTCCCAACAATCAATATGTCATCAACGTAGAGACATAAAATGACATAGCCAACTTCTGTCTCTCTGACATAAATACATTTATCACATTCATTGATTTTGAAACCATTTGCCAGCATGGTGTCGTCAAACTTTTTATGCCACTGTTTCAGAGCTTATTTCAATCCATACAGAGATTTTACTAACTTGCAGACTTTCTTTTCTTGTCCTAGAGCTATAAAGCCTCCAGGTTGTTCTATGTAGATTTCTTCATCTAAATCTTCATTTAGAAAGGCTGTTTTCACATCCATCTGTGTACCTCAAGATTGCGCAAAGCTACAATCGCTACTATCATCCTTATGGAATTTATCCTCGTTACAGGAGAGTAAGTGTCAAAGTAATCAAGATATTCACGTTGTCTATAGCCTTTAATTACAAGTCTTGCTTTGTACTTGTCAATTGATCCATCTGCCTTCATTTTCTTTTTGAAAATCCAATTGGACCATAAATGTTTACACCCTGGAGGAAGATCCACTAACTCTCAGGTGTGATTTTGTAAGATGGATTCAATTTCACTATTGATGACATCTTTCCACAATGCACCATCAGCTGACCTTACAGCTTCGTTATAGCTTTGAGGATCATTTTCTAGCAAAAATGTGAGAAAATCTAGACCGAATGATTTTTCCGTTCTAGCTCTTTTGCAGCTTCTTGGTTCAAGTTCAACATCTTGTTGATACTCTAGAACATTTATGTGTTCTTGATCCTGACTATCTTCAATGATAGTCTCATATGTCTGTTTGTGCACATTTGAATTCGAATTAGTTTTACAAGGAAAAACGTATTCGAAAAATGATGCATTCCTCGACTCCATTATCGTACTTTTGTGAATATCTGGTATATTAGACTCATGCACAAGAAATCGATAAGCATTACTGTTATGTACATATCCTATGAAGATACAATCAATATTTTTTAGTCCTATCTTCACATTCTTAGGTGGAAGAATGACTACTTTGGCAAGACACCCCCACATTCGTAGAAATTTATAAGAAGGTATTATTCCTTTCCACATTTCATAAGGAGTTTTCTCTGCTTCTTTCTGTGGTACCTTATTTAAAAGATAATTAGCTGATAAAACAGCTTCTCCCCACATATTCTGAGGTAATTCAGAGCTGATTAACATAACATTCATCGTTTCTTTCAAGGTACGATTCTTTCGTTCTGCAATCCCATTGGATTGAGGTGAATAAGGAGTTGTGGTTTGATGTATGAATCCATTTTGCTCACAAAGTGATTCAAAAGGAAAACAAACATACTACACCATGATCACTTCTTAATTCCTTAATTCTTTTATTCAGTTGGTTCTCAACTTCATTCTTATAGAGAACAAATTCTCTATAGCTTCGTCTCTGCTTTTCATCAAATACACATAGCAAAATCTTGTGCAATCATAAATAAAGGTAATAAAATATTGATTACCGCCTCTTGATTGTATTGAATTAAAATCACATACATCGGTATGAATTAGATCAAGTGGTTCAAAGTTTCTTTCAATACTATGAAATGATGATCTAGTTAGTTTTGCCTCAACACAAGTATCACACTTTTGTTTGTTATCAATTTTAAAATTGGGAATATGATTAATGTTAATTAATTTCCGAAATGAATTAAAATTAACATGTCCTAATCTATCATGCCATAGATCATAGTACTCAACAATATAAGCAGAAGAACTAGCTTTATTGAAATTCTTGGGTTTAACAACCATTACATTGAGCTTAAAGAGCCCATCAGTTACATACCATTTTCCCACATACATGCCATTTTTAGTCAAAACTTCTTTATCAGACTCAAACACCATCTGGAATCTGTGCTTGTTCAGAAGTGATCCAAACACAAGATTCTTCCGTATTTCTGGTACATACAGAACATTGTTCAAAGTCAACTCTTTCCCAGAGGTCATCTTCAGAATCACCTTTCATTGACCTTCAATCTCAGATGTTGCTGAATTTCTCATGTATATTTTTCCCCATTACCATCAGGCTCAAAAGAAGAGAACATACTCTTGTCTGAGCACACATGTCGAGTGGCACCAGTGTCAATCCACCATTCTCTTGGGTTAGAACCCACCAGATTCACCTCAGATACCACAACAGAAAGGTTAATGTCTGAAACATCTTGAGTCATGTTTTCCATCACTTTAGCCTCTTGATTCTTTTTCTTTTTCGGCAATCTGCACTCAGAAGACTTGTGACACATTTTGTCACAGTTGAAGCATCTTCCTTGAAATTTGGATTTCTTGGAAATTCCTCATTTAGGGCCCATCTTTGACCCTTTGTTCTTAGGGTTCTTGTTCTTATGGCCATGTTCAACAACATTTGCTTTGGTCTCATGAGTTATTCCTCTCTTGTCAGATACTCTGTTATCTTCCTCAATTCTAAGCTTAAGAACCAAGTCTTCAATGTTCATTTCTTTTCGCTTATGCTTTAGATAATTCTTGAAATATTTCCAACCAGGTGGTAGTTTTTCAATTATCGAGGCTACTTGGAAGATTTCACTTAAAACCATCATCTCAACATGAATTTCTGCTAGAATAATCTGCAATTCTTGTACTTGACTTAACACAGTTTTGGAGTCAACCATCTTAAAATCTAGGAAACGGCCTACGATAAATTTCTTAGTACCGGCGTCCTCAGTTTTATATTTTCGATCTAAGGATTCCCAAAGCTCCTTAGCTGTTTTCATTCCGGCGTATACATTGTACAAGGAATCACTCAGCCCATTCAGCACATAATTCCTAAATAGGAATTCAGAATGTTTCCAAACATCGATCACACTAATCACTTGAATATCATTCTCACCCTCTTTGGGTACATAAGCAGCTTCCTTAAGGAACCTTGCAAGGTTCAACGTGGTCAAGTAGAAAAACATTTTCTGTTGCCACCTTTTGAAATTCTGACCAATGAATTTTTCAGGTTTTTCCGCAGTATGATTGACATGGCTCACATGTCCAACAGGTTGTCTAGCCATAGATACAACAACACTTTAGCCAGCCACAGAGGCTGCCACATTAAGCCTAGAGGCTGGAACATTTTAGCCAGCCGAAGAGGCTGCCACAACACTTTGGCCAGCCACAGAGGCTGCCACAACACTTTGGCCACCCACAGAGGCTGCCACATTAAGCCCAGCCGAAGAGGCTGCCATGTTCGGATCAACTGTGTTTGGACTGTTTTCCATATCCACAGATCGAATTTGTTTTAAGACTATTACAATTATTTGGTTAGTGTGTTCTTACAAGGGACTATGAACAAACAATAAAACTATTACACGATTGTTACAATAAAATAAAGGAAACAACAGTAATGAAAATAACACAGGCAGCGACAGGAACAGTTCAGCAATGCAATATCGAACAACAATAAGAAAGGACAGCCGCACGAAAAAGAGAGTATTCTGAGGCTTGTTGATGCGGCAACAATCTCCTTAAAACAAAGCTAGGCATGGCATAATTTGGGTATTAGGTTATCGTTGCTCATGAAAGTGAAAGCTAATAACATAAAAATAAGACCAAAGCTAGGCATGGCATAATTAAAGATTGTTTAGCCACTTTATATTGGTGCTTTTTTTCTTTAATCAACCAACTAACCAACTTGCTCTTTTTGCGTAAAAATCCAAATAGAAGGATTAAAAACTTGAAAAAGTATTAGATTGGATTGCGGCTTAAAATTAGTCATTATCCACAAATCAAGTTTTGATTATAGACAAATTTGTTATAATAATGATAATACAAAACATTTGGCTACTAATATGAAATATAAAACTAATTTAGGACATTAATAACATATGGTTTCAATACAGTTAATAATCGTATTATCATAAATTTATTATGACCTTACAAGTTGTGTAACAACACAATTTGAATATGTGAAACTTTGAAATATGAACAAAAGGGTATGATATACCTCTCGGTGAAAAAAAAAAAAAATAAAAAAAAAAATAAAAAGAAAGAAGTTTTGACATTAATTTTATGGGAATATAAAAATTTATTAAATCATTAATGATTTTTTTTTTTCCTATCAAAATTTTTCTTAAATGGATTGCTTAATGAGCGCCTTTAGCATTTCCTATAAATTTTTTTTTTTTGAGTTTTACCTTTTTTTTTTGTTTTTGATGTGGGTCACCAATTGCGGGCTCCCACGTGCGTGATGACGCTGCTTTGCTGGCTGACCCATCAATCACAATCGGGGGCCAAAGTGGGACCCTAATGACACTCTTTTTAAATTGATTTTTTAATATTAGTAGGATATTTAACATTTAAGGTTCGAAATGTGTCGGGTTTAAAAATATCTATATTATAAAATATAATAATGTATGTTATTTAGTGGGTGAAATAAAATGTAATGAATAATTGAGATTAAGAGAGATAAAACATAATACCTATATTTATGTGGCTTAATTGGTTCATTATATTTTAATGACAGATACATAATCATTTTATTATACAATCTATCTGAAAATGATAATTTTAAGTTACCAAACAAATCAAAAAATAAAATCATTTCATTATAAAATCTCTCTGAAAATGACAATTATAAGTTACCAAATAAATCAAAGAACGAAATCATTTCATTATAAGTCTCTCTGAAAATAACAATTATAAATTATGCGATAAATTTTGTAATATCGTGCCGTAGGCATTAGCAATATCTAGAATATCTATAAATTTAGGTGTTATTTATTAATTTTTTCAAGTTTTTTTTTAAAAAATAAACTTTAAATTAAGGTTTTTATTGTATTTTTTAGGCACATACTGAAATAAAAAATAGTTAAAATGTGATTAGATTTTACAAAGTTGGATCAATTTTTCAACCATACATGGACAATATGGAGTTTGGCATAATTATGCAATAATTTTAGTTTAAATATACATTTTTAAATTATCAATTATAAAACATTCTAATGAAAATTAATATTGTATATATGAATGATAATGTAATTTCGGACGGCCGATTAAATTGGACCATGTGGGTAGAGAGTGAGATTTGTTTAGTGAACTTTTTATACATTATTATGACTATGATTGTTTTATAATAATAAAATAGTTGTGAACTCAATTAATAATTTTATTAATTAATTTATTATCCAAAATATCCGTGCACATTGATTTTTTTTTTTTTTTGGATAATCGGGGTGTCCGGACCAGCTTACACGCACCTCGACTAATCCCCGGACCTGTGCCCCGTGCCCTCAGAAGTTTCCCAACACATATCATGGTAAGTCGCTGGCTTTTAACACCAGGGGGCATGGCCCCAAGAAAATGCGTCTAGTGGGATTCGAACCTTAAACCTGAGAGGGAGCAAACCACTCAAGCCCAATACCTTTACCACTGAGGCAACCCTTGAGGTTCGTGCACATTTGATATGTATAGTAAAACACTATCACTGAAATTTTGCATGCATCAAATTACTTGGCAAGGAATCAAATCTATTTTTTTTTTTTTTGTACTTAGTTTAAAAATTTAAATGATTTTGTTAAAATAAATAGTGATAAGTATTCCGTAATCAATAAGTGAACAATCAAATGTCATTTTTTCCTTAAAATTGGATACCATATCAATTGGATCGGTTTATTTATGAGTAGTGATAATCGTACAAAAATTATACAAAATGACGACAAAATGACTTTTAACAATTATCATTTAATTTAATTGTTTTTATTTTAAAAAATTAGAAAATTCTTAAACAAACTAAAACCCTCATCTCTACCTCTCCTTTGCTGGACATCCACACTACAAGCCACGCGCCGTCGATCTTCGACGACAAACAACTTCATAAACTCTTTGCCTTCCACTACTTGAATACTTGTTGGGTTATAGTAGGATGGATGTTGGAATAAATTTTTGTGAACCTTTTGAGAATTTGTAATATTTTGCTAATTTAGGAATTTTAATAATTTATAAAGTTTTTTTTTTAGTTGTTCAATTGTGATGTCAAAAATATTTGATATTTATGGTAGGTCGCGTAAAATTATGTTATATAGTGAAATTTTACACGACCCAATACTAAGGGTGGCAGAAAAAATCGGTACGGGGTAAAAAAACTCGGGCCGGGCCCGGTCCGACCCGGGCTTAAACTAAAAAAAAAAACACACATATATATTAATATGTTTGTAGCATTTTTATTTGTTTGTAACATCTAAATTATTAATTTATCGATGAAAATTTTGATTTATTTGTGAATTGTCTTTCCATATAGTGTGAATGTATTTTGTATTTGTATGTTTTTAATTTTTTTTTTAAAAAAAATATGGGCCAGATAAAGCCCGGGCTCGAGCCCGGCCCGTCCCGGAAGACGTCCGAGCCAGGCTTTTCCCGGGCTCAGACTTTTATTTTTTTTTGCCAGACTGGGGCCGGACTTATCAAAACCCGGACCGGCCCATTGCCACTCTTACCCAACACAAATATCAAGCATTTTTGAGACTTAATTAAAGTCCATCACAATTAAACAACTAACATGCATCGTGGATGATCAATAGTGAAGTAGGCAAAGGAATCGTTTGGATTTCTCCAAAATTTGGTGATTTTGTTTTTGAAAGGGATAGGAAATTTGGAGATTTTGATTTTGAGAAGGATACCAAACATTTATCTGAGTAATTTAAAAATTTTGGAGATTTAATCACCCTTCTATCTAGATATTGTATTATTATCATTTTCCTTTCTTTAAATTTCCAATGTGATTTCAACCAATGAGAAAGCGGAACTTCACCGCTGGTTCATTAATGAAAGATATTATTATCTCGAGTTTTAAACGAGTTTTTAAATAAGATTTTATTGATGAAAAATGAAAAAATGTTATATATTAAAAATTTATTTATTTTTTATTCAGTGCCTTAATTTGATGTAAAATTTGGAGCTCCAATCAGAGTGTCTCTGTGTAAACTCTCTTTCTCTCTCCGCAGCTACAGTTTCACCACCTTTTTGACTCGTGGCTGTTTTGTAAATATGGTATTATCAGACTGAAAAAAATATCATATAAAAAAATTTCTATTTTTTGTTTTGTTTTTATTTTTGATTGATATCGTATATTCAAATGTTCGATTGATTTCAAGTACGAATACTTTTTTGTTATGAATAAATATCTTATCTTTTTTGTTTTTTGTTTTGTTTTTTTTCGCTTAGTGAATAAATAAAGTGTAAATTTTCTGTCATAAAATTGATGATTAGAAAAAGATGAATCTATTCTAAAATTATATTCCTTTATTCATGTATTTAATTTATTTCAGATCATCCATGTATTTTATTCATTCAATTTTTTTTCCCTGGAAAAAAAAACGTAGATAGTTTGACAGTTTGTTAAAGAAATAAGGACTATAAGTAGCTTACAAATATGGGTTTTAAAGATTTAACCCTTACAAGCAGTGTTATTGGACAGCACTGGACCGGCTGGTTGAATCGGTCTAATCGAGAATCAGCCATGAGTCTGGTCCGGCCAAACGTCAAAAATCGGTTTGGAAAAAAATTTGGTCAAAATTGACGAATCACACCGCACCAGTTTAATTTATTTAAAATTTTTAAAACATAATTTTTAATTAAATAAAATTATTTATGACGTCAGTCGGTTCTGTCGATTTTTTCGAAATGGTTCAACAATCGAACCAGTGACATATTGAACTTTTTAGATCACTAATTTAATCACTATTTCGATTTTGAAAACACTACTTACAAGTGAAAATAACTCTAGTTGAAATCAAAATTATTTATTTCAAGTAAAGAAAACAAACGATCGAACCAGTGACATATTGAACTTTTTAGATCACTGATTTAATCACTATTTCAATTTTGAAAACACTACTTACAAGTGAAAACAACTCTAGTTGAAATCAAAATTATTTATTTCAAGTAAAGAAAACAAAAGTGAGTGTACTTTAATAAATGAGTAATGATACACTCACACACACTTTTACTTAAAATTTTACTAACTCTTTCACTGTAGCTACAGTGATTTACTGTAGATCACTGTAGGTACAGTGAGAGAGTTAGTAAAACTTTAAGTAAAAGTGTGTGTGAGTGTATCATTTTTGTTAATAAAAAGTAAGTAATTACAAAGAGTCAGTGGCATGCAAATGACTTGGCCACTTGGGATGTCAAAGGTAGGAGCTAAAAGAAAAAATATATATATATTTTTTTAATTCTAAATAAATAAATTTACAATCAAAATTTTAAAGCCTCATTCAAAATAAATTTTTTTTTTTTTTAAAAAAAAAATTGACTTCTTAAAACATTATATATTTTTTTTAAAACTCTAACCCAAACCAACCGAATAATAAAAAGATTTGAACCAGCGTTAGACAAAACTACGACTAGCCTAAAATTTTGTCATCCATAGTCTGTGTAACCGGTAAAAGAATATAATAAAAGGAAAAATAAGTGTCATCTACAATACCCAAAAGTATCACATACCCCTAGGCCTTGGACAATCTTGGATCAAATCCAGCAGTCAGATTTAAATAATATTTTGTAGGTAATAAACCTGCTACTTGTATAATCGATCAACGTGTAATTTTGATAATTAAATATGTAATTTTGATCATTAAACATACAACCAAACCAATCAATATGAATCCTTCTAAAACATAAACTTCTAATCATTAACATGCAACTTTCACCATCAATATGCAATTACCACACCCAATAAATACGAAACCTTATAGAACATGAAACTTATAATCATTGAACATGCAATTTTGACCATTAAATATGCAACCGGACAAATAAATATGAAACATTCTAAAATATGAAATTTCTAACCATTAACATGCAATTACCACAAGTAATAAATATGAAACCTTTTAAAACATGAAACTTATAACCATTGAACATGCAACTTTGTCCATTAGACATGCAACCAATACCAATAAATATGAAATTGTCTATAATATGAAAATTCTAACCAATAATATGTAATTTTGACCATTAATATGCAATTACCATATCCAATAAATATAAAACCTTTTACAACATGAAACTTATAACCATTAAACCAATAAATACGAAACCTTATAGAATATGAATTTTCTAATTATTAGCATGCAACTTTGACCAACTAATAAATCGAACATGCAACTAAGACCACTTAACATGCACTTTAACTATTAAACATGTAACTGATATCAATAAATATGAAATCTTTGTTAACATGAAACTTTCATCAATACATACAACTTTGACCATTAGACCTGTATTTTAATATTTTATTATTTACATTTTAATAAAATATTTTAATTTTAATTTTTAATATTAATAAAATTAATATATTATTTATTTTATTAACTGGTCGTCCCTTATTTTTATTTTTATTATTTGGGCTCATCTACAGTACCTCAAATGGTATTTGATACTTTTGGTTCAAACATGTAACTTTTACCATTAAACGTGCAAACTCTGCCAATAAATATGAAACTTTTCAAAAACATGAAATTAGTTGCATGTTTATTAATAAAATTTACATGTTTAATGATTTAAGTTGTATATTCAATACTCAAAATAATATATTTATATCCAAATATATTTGATACGCAGGGCACTTGGGTAGGGGCCAAAAAAATAACATATGGCATGTCTCCCCCAGTAGTAAGTGGAAAGTGAAGTTAGGTCGGTGATTAACAAAGTAATAATTTCTCTGCCTTATATATATATCCACGCCTTCCATTCATATTCAAAAAAACAAAAAAGCTCTCTCTCTTCGAATCTTAATTTTGTTACTGATTATTTTCAATGGCGAAGGACACTAGCGTACCAGAGCAAGGCTCATTTCCCACCAAGGACTATACAGACCCACCACCGGCGCCGTTATTCGACGCCGTGGAACTGACAAAATGGTCATTTTACAGAGCCTTGATTGCTGAGTTCACTGCAACTCTGCTCTTTCTTTACATCACTGTCTTGACTGTGATTGGCTACAAAAGCCAAAGCGACACCGCCAAGAACGCCGACGCCGACGCCTGTGGCGGTGTTGGTATTCTTGGTATCGCCTGGGCCTTCGGCGGCATGATCCTCGTTCTTGTCTACTGCACTGCCGGTATCTCTGGTCCGTTGAAAATAATACTGTAATTTTAAAATTAGATAAACTTAACTAGAAGAAGCCTCTTGTATGTCATTTTTTTAGACTATTAATTAAATAATAAAAACATTATCGTGAATTTATAAATAAAATCCTTAAAAATTATAAAATCTCCTCGGAAAACCTAATAGTTTCACCCTTGAACTTATCTATGTATTCAGCATAAACTCAGATCATCATTTAATTTTGATTTTAATATTGAGTTAAAGTTTATACTAACTACTAAATTAACAGTCAGGAATCTGAAGATAAGTTAGATCTATTATGGAATTTGTATTAGATAAATCTCGATAGTAAATTTAGTGTTCAATATGAAATTTGCTTATTACTAAATCTTAATCTCATGAATATAAATTAAGATTTAGTATAAAGTTGAATTTGTTACATTAAATAAATCTTAATTTATAATTAATTCAGTTTTTAGCATTGGAACCATACTCTACATTATTTATTTATTAATTTATTTTTACAGGTGGTCATATTAACCCGGCTGTGACTTTCGGGCTATTCTTGGCCCGCAAGATATCGTTGGTACGGGCTGTGATGTATATGGTGGCTCAATGTCTCGGTGCCATCTCCGGTGTTGGTTTGGTGAAGGCTTTCCAGAAATCATATTACACAAGGTACGGTGGTGGGGCCAATGAGGTGGCTGACGGGTACAACACCGGCGTTGGATTGGCCGCCGAGATCATCGGTACCTTTGTATTGGTTTACGTTGTGTTCTCCGCCACTGATCCCAAACGAAGCGCCAGAGACTCCCATGTTCCCGTAAGCAAAATTAATTTATTAGTTATATTAATTAATAATCTCTCATGTCATGCTTAGTTAGGACTAACACATCATTTCTTACAAATCAAATTTTGTTTGTTTGTTTGTTTTTTTTTAACCAATTCTCAAAAAAGCAAAATGTCTTTAATGTGTCTGCTTGGACGGTGTCGTTTTCTTGTTGTTGAGTTAGAAATATGGGGTCCCCAAGGGTGTGGCTGGGTGGTGTAGGGTCCAGAATCTCACCTTGAGGTTCTGGGTTCGAATCCAGGGATGCACTTTTTGTAAGAGCCTGGGACAGCCGGTGGTTTTATCTGCGCCGCGGCCGGTGGTTTGGTGGCGGGGTTTCCAACATTCAAAAAAAAAAAAAAAGTTAGAAATATGGGGTTCACGTGATTTAATGGAATTTTTTTTTTGTATGTCCCTTTATGGTTGTTATTAATGTTATTTAATTAGTTTCTAAATTTGTTATTTGTGTGTTTATTTGAATTGACTAAAGGTTTTGGCACCACTTCCTATTGGATTTGCTGTGTTCGTGATTCACTTGGCCACAATCCCAATCACTGGAACTGGCATTAACCCAGCAAGGAGTCTTGGAGCTGCTGTTATTTACAACAAGGACAAGGCCTGGGATGATCAAGTCAGTATCTTGAATTTTTCTTCACATGATACTATTCACTTAATTTGTTATTAATTCTCTAATAATTATTTAATATTCTATTTAATTTTTACAGTGGCTTTTCTGGGTTGGACCCTTCATTGGAGCAGCCATTGCAGCATTCTACCACCAATTCATCTTGAGAGCTGAAGCTGTCAAGGTTTTTGGTTCATTCAGGAGCCAATTCCATGTCTGATTTTAAACAAGTGAATGGATTTTACTTCTTCATGGGTTATATAATTGAGTTGAAAACAAATTGGAATTAAGGTGTTAAGTTTCAAAAAAGAAAATGATGAGGGGGAGTGATTGTGCTTTCTTGGAGCTGTAGATGAAGTCTCTTCTTCATGGGTTATATAATGTATTGGAATGTAAAATTTTACACTAAAAATTTGAATGCTTTTGTTTTTACTGTATTTTGAAGAGTTGGTGTTATTATTTGCAGTTTGATTATTATTTTAGTTTTATAAGGTGACAGCGTTAAGATTTAATAGGTATTCTTATTTTGATGATAACCTATTACCATTTGATTAGGGCAAATACCTAGCAATGCTGCATTTAAATTATAATAATCACAATTAAAGGTAAGAAACTCTTGATAAATAGACACATTATTAATAGTAGTCATTAGGAAAAAAAATTAATAATATTTACTTGCAATCTTGACTGCCTCTTTATCTTTAGAATATCAACAAAACCTTTAACATTGTTACAATATGAGTAAAAGATTGCATCTCTCGCATTTTTAGTATTTTTTTTTTTGAAATTATTGGAAATCCGCCGCCAAACCATTCCTTCCGAGTTTAAGCGGAGCAGGTAAAACCTCCGACTGTTCCAGACTCTTATATGAAACACACTCTATGGATTTGAACCCAAGACCTCAAGATCAAATCCTGAACCGTACACCACCAAACCACACCCATTTGAGAACTTTATTTTTAGTACTGCATGCATATAAACAAACTGTTAAGCCCGTGAAATTAAAAAGAACAAAAAGATCAACAATAATTGTATACCTTCCTAAAAATGATCTAAAGAGCTTACGATGAGAATTAATTACATGATCAAGATGTTTCAAACAAATAACATATAGAGATAAATAGAATTTATTTTAAGAAAATTTTGACATTTTTTTTTATGAGAAATGAAAAAAATTATCAAACCTTCAATTATTTTATTTATTAAAATTTTTCTAAAATAAATTCTTAATGAGTACTTTTAAGATACTCATTAACATTTCTCATTCTAAGTAAAATAGATTTCCCCTCGAGACGGTGGGCAGGGCACCATATCCTAGAGCTGAAGCCATAAATGTAGCCAATGATCTGCTAAAACCTCGGCCAAGTGTTTCTTATGTGAAAATTTGGTAAAAAAATTTAGCACTGACAATTTATTAAGCAATATGTAAAATTTTTATATATTAATAATATAAATTGAAAAGCCTTACCTATGGAGAATTCAAATACAGCTTCTTTTTTTTTTTTTTTTTTTTTTTTTTTTTTTCTTGAAATCGTTGAAAATCTCATCGTCAAATTACTTATTTCGGGCTTAATTGGAGTAGGTAAAATCATCGGCTGTTCTAGACTCTTACAAGAAATACACTTACTAGATTTGAACTTAGGACCTCAAAGTGAGATCCAAAACCCTACACCACCAAACCACGCCGGTTGAGAACGAATTCAAATACGACAATAACAATCAAAATAGTTCACACAACAGAGACCCCAAAGGCATCATAGAGATTCAAATTAATAGAAAAATGAGACCAAAGTGATGGCAAGTCCCACTTTCAGTGAGTGAATAATCCTTGTAGGATCACGTTTATTCAGATTAGGAATTATAGCATAAGATTTTCTGAAAGAAGAAAGAGGCAAATTAGTGTATTCTCTGTATGAATTTACTTTCGTAACATCCTGTCTAAGTCAGGATATTACCGACATGAGACATGTATAACCTATCTTCATAAGATTCTGATGCTGCTAAAATTTCAACATGGTCTATGCAAAAAATCATGCCACTTGAATCTAGTCCAGCACCCCTAGATGACCTGTAAACATATATATGTGCAACCAACCACAATTCAAAATGCAAAACCGCCTTTGGCTTGCAGCTCAACTTACAACTATACAATAATGTTCTCCGCACGTGAGTACAATACTTAATAAATACAAAACAACTAGGGTGGTGAAAATCAAAAACTCAACCCAGGACTATAAAAAGACTCTATGACATCTACGGCTGCAATTAGGGTGATCTGATGTCTTCAAAGTCTTCTCCGAAACTCTACGGATTCATCGAGTCCGTCGTAACCTACAAACTAACAAACTGTTGTTGTGTGAGCTATAAACTCAGTAAGTATCTCACGGCTCAAGTAAATATCGAGTAAACTATAAAACAATAAACATTAAAAACATGCATGTAAATATACACAAACTTTATAAATATCATCTCCATACGACAACCATATATTATATCACACTTTGATAACTCACTCTCTGTAATCTATATGATATTATTGTAGACTTATCTCCTGGATTCTATACTCTACTAGGTATCTACAGAATTCTGACATCTCTCACACATTAATCTAGAAACCTTCAACTGCATACTTACTCTCTGTTACATACTGTAGCTATACTTCACATACTAGTGATATCACATATGTTATACCAAAATTAACTCATAACCTACCAAACCATCCAAAATCATGGCTAAGACCAACCCAAACCCATAGATAAGGCCAACCAAACCCGTGGTGGTTTAGTCAGTTTGAACTGTGAATGGATACTACGTATGGATTACATGAATTATAAAATTTATACTGAAATATTGAGCTGAAACCTCTGACCTCTACAATGATACTAGGTACCGACACATGATCCCATTGGCTAGAGTTCTCATCACTTGTATTCGAGATGTGATAACCACCTCACACCTATTTATGAGCCTTTACTTTTAATCACGAATCAACAATGAATTCCAACATACAAAACATACCATGTATATAATTGAACTTACACATATACCACTACAATAAATTACAGTTTTAGCGACGAAATATTTTGTTTCAAAATTTAACGATGGAATAGAGACGAAATTGAAACAGATAATGAAATTAGGGACGAAATTTAGTGACAAAAAATTTTCCATCTCTAAATTATAGACGGAAACGAAAATTCGTCGCTAATTATAGACGAATTATTATTCCGTCACTAATTTCATTTAGAAACGGAATTTTCCCGTCTCTAATCCGTCGGTAATTAGAAACGTAATATTTATTTCGTCGCTAATTTAAAATTTTAATTTTAATTTTAATTTCTAATTTACAAAACTATTGATAATTAGAAACATAATTTTTCCGTCGCTAACTAGAAACGAAATTAAAATTCTGTCGCTAATCAAAAACATAATATTTATTCCGTCGCTAATTTTAAATTTTTATTTTTATTTTTATTTTTATTTATAATTTACAAAACTATTGGTAATTATAAACATAATTTTTCTGTTTTAGAAACAGATTATTATTCCGTCGCTAATTTCATTTAGAAACAGAATTTTTTCGCTGCTAATCCGTCTCTAATTAGAAACAGAATTGATATTTCTTCGCTAAATAGAAACGAAATATTTATTTCGTCGCTAATTTTAAATTATTATTTTAATTTCTAATTTACAAAACTATTGGTAATTTGAAACAGAATTTTTCCGTCGCTAATTAGAAATGGAATTAAAATGTTGTCGCTAATTAGAAACGAGATTAATATCCCGTCAATAAATAGAAACGAAATATTTATTCTGTCGCTAATTTTAATTTTTATTTTTATTTTTATTTTTATTTATAATTTACAAAACTATTGGTAATTATAAACATAATTTTTCTGTTTTAGAAACAGATTATTATTCCGTCGCTAATTTCATTTAGAAACAGAATTTTTTCGCTGCTAATCCGTCTCTAATTAGAAACAGAATTGATATTTCTTCGCTAAATAGAAACGAAATATTTATTTCGTCGCTAATTTTAAATTATTATTTTAATTTCTAATTTACAAAACTATTGGTAATTTGAAACAGAATTTTTCCGTCGCTAATTAGAAATGGAATTAAAATGTTGTCGCTAATTAGAAACGAGATTAATATCCCGTCAATAAATAGAAACGAAATATTTATTCTGTCGCTAATTTTAAATTTTTATTTTTATTTTAATTTCAAATTTACAAAACTATTGGTAATTATAAACAAAAATTTTTCGTCCCTAATTAGAAACGTAATTAAAATTCCGTTGAATTAAATTTCTTCAAAATTTTCCACCATTCAAAAATTTAAAAATTTTCCCTTATATAAAATTTAAAAATTTCCTCTCTCTACAATTTCTTACATCTATATAATTATAAAATTTCACACCTCTCTAAAATTTTAAAAGTTTCATATATTTTTAAAATTTTAAATTTACCGGCTCTCTAAAATTTTAAAATTTTCGTTTTTATTTTTATTATTTTTAAAAAAATATATAGCTATGGAATAGCTACAAAAATTATGTCTCGATTTTGCTATGGAATTTATTCCATCGCTAAATAGAAACGAAATTTCCGTCGCTATTTAGCGATGGAAATTCTTTCGTCGCTAACTAGAAACGAAATTTATGTCGCTATTTAGAGACAGAATAATTTTCGTTTCTAAATAGAAAAGGAATTTCCGTCGCTATTTAGCGATGTAAATTATTCCGTCTCTAAATAGAAATGAAATTTTCCGTCACTATTTAGCGACAGAATAATTTCTGTCGCTATATAGAGACGGAATAAAATTTCGTCGCTAATTTTAGCGACGGATGTAAAATTTTCGTCATTTTTTTTTGTGACCAACAGAATAGAGACGATATTTTTCCGTCACTATTCCGTCGCTAGTGGTAAGTTACTGACATATTAGCTACAGATTTTTCCGTCGCTATTTGACAGTTTTCTTGTAGTATACTTTCTAATCATGTCACTGGATCTGGAAACTGATAATTTCTGAAAAACCTATGTTATTTCTGGAAATTGAATCCGAAGACTAAAATCCAAAGTACTTGAAACTATAATCATGCATCATCCATAATCAACGGTGGCAAAAAAGTCCGAGCCCGGTCCGGCCCGCCTGGCTTTTTATATAATGAATTATATATATATATATATATATATATATTTATATAATAAATTAAAAAATTATTTTTCTAATTATTAAAACTCGGGCCGGATAAAGCCCGGGCCCGAACCAGCCCGGCTCGGCCCGGCCCGACAAATGCCGGGGCCCGAGCCCGTTGCCACCCTTATCCATAATCTTATACATCGCCATATACACAATCACGGCATACATGCACTGCATCTAGAAAAGTCTGTATCCAGGAAGATACCTCTGCCGGATAGGCTAAACAAGTCCCATATCCTGGGGCTGTAACAGGATAGGGGGACATCTGTACTTGGTCCCGTGGGGCGAGCTGTATGTAAAATTGAAATCTTTGTATCTGAACACTATAAATCTTTATAACAAACTCGGGAAACTGTATAGCTTCTAAAAATCAAGAAAACTCATTTGTCCAATATAACATATTCGTAGCATTAGATTTTGTTTCCGGCTAAAATTCAAAAAACCTTTCGAAAAGTCTGAAAACGTCGTGGACGAATCCGAAACTTTTTGGGTCTTTCCCGTTCCACTCGGAACACATCTAATACTCATATTACATCATTATACACTGTTCCATGTCAATCCAGCAGCTCAAATATACAAATTTGCAGTTGCCTGATACTTCTCGTATCCACCCAATTTTTCATGTGTCCCAATTGAAAGCCTATAGATCCAACATCCCAGCTTCCGAGTCCTCTCTTACTTCCCTACCTATGGCAGACTTTGATTTCACTTTACAACCATTGGCTGGGTTGAGTTCTCGAATAGTGTCACATGGCCACCTTCAGGTTCCCCAAATCCTAGTCCAATGGAAGCAACGTCCTCCAGAAGACACCACTTGGGAGGACTTGGCAGCATTCCAGACAACTTGGGAGGACAAGGTCAGTTTCAATGGGGCCGGTAATGTTACACAACAGCAGCTGTAGCAACAGGAGGGACCACTGCAGCAGCAGAACAACAGACCTCAGAGGATCAAGATTGTTACTTTGTTAGTAAAGTTTTTGGCGGCAAAGTTTGTTAAGATTGTTAATTAGTTAATAGTTAGTTACAAAGCTGTTAGTCCAATTATTCTTGTAACTGAATCCTTAGCTGAGTTTGTTAGCCATTGTATTCTTGTAACTGAATCCTCAGTTGAGAACTATAAAGTGTAAGCCTCACGTTTGACAGAGAATCGATGAATTTCAGAATTTCCTTTTCAAGAAATTAGGAGTTTGGTTAAGCTAACATATTCCCAAGGGTTTTAGTAAAAATATACATAATGTACGTGCCAAAATTGGACCCGAGGGTAAAACTGTCTTTTCACGTCAAGATTTTATACTAAAAGCCCATAAATATTGGCCCTTAAAAAACATATTAGAAAACTCAGCCCATTAGACTTTATTCTACCGATACAGAACACTACAAATGAAAAGCTAAAATAGACAGCATAAGACATGATTGTTACTAACTATTTTTGCTTTTTCTAAACATAGACACATGCAACGCCGAAAGTTGGATCCAAGACACGTTATGGGTTCCATAGCCAGGTATATCAGCACATTGTGGACCCACTTCCAGCTTTCATCACAGCTACAAAATATTCTCTTTTTAGATCTATAAAAGGGAAGATAACTCAAGGTTCGAGGCAGGAAAAACAACACACTTAAAAACTCCTATTCTCTGACACAAGTTCTGAGAATTCCATTCCTTTGTCACCGCCCTCACGGCTATCAAAAGAGAGTAAGGTAACAATAAGCCTTATTTCCTCATATTACATAAATGGCAGCTCATTTCACTATACTGACTTGAGCGTTGGAGTGTACCCGGCACCCACCATACCGGTGGTAGTCTACTCCCGTTCATTTTATCTTTGTTTTGCAGGATCGTTAATGCCCCCAATCTACAAATTCTGATTGTGGACCTCGGGCGAAAACCAGCATCCACACATAAAGCTCTCTCTATAAGTAGGGTTTGGAGAATTTCTTGATGATTAATTTTTCTATAAAGAGATTATGTTCAAAGTTCGAACTCGTGACGAAACAGATAGGAAGTCATTGCGCTAAACACAACCTAATATTTGAGCTTATTTGATCTGAAATGAACACTTTGAATAAATAATTAAACATAACAATCATTAATGATTCAAAATTATCATAAAAATCTTACTTTCTATTGTGTCTAGCGCAATGACTTGCTAATGTGATTTGAATATTATGTTCCCATAATTTTGAATTTTTGCTATATTTATGCTCTGTTGTTTACTAAGGATGACGGTCATGAAGTCCTTCAATGGTGTGTTCAGAGTAAAGTTCTGATATTTTGTCCTTTGATTTTTCCTTCTTCATTCATACATGCATCTTTTTCTTCCAACTGAATTTGATATAGTTTCCAAAGCACACGGCTTATTTGATCTTACGGTAAGATTACACCATTATCAAATGGCGGTGGTTCGAATCTCATGTAACACCCCGAATTCATTTTACCTATATTTTTATTTATTAATTTTGGTGGGTGGAAAGTTAGGGACAAAATTATTTAGTTTACAAAAATTGGAATTAAAAATGATTATAGTGACAAGTTGAGGGAGACAAGTGATAATTGCCATGTTAGTATAAAAACAATGGCATTCTTTCCTTTCACTTTCCAGCCAGCCGTTCGTGAGAGAGAAGAAAACATGGGAGAGAGAGAAAAGAAAGAAAAAGAAAAAAAAATATAAAAGAGAGAGAGTTTTGGCTCCAATCCGTCTGGTCCGGAGCCGTTCTTGACCGGATTTTTTTGGGAAAATGTAGATCTCGAAAAAGGGATCAGTTTGTCGGTGGTTTCATCTCGAGAAATTTCTTATTTTCGTAGATATTCCGGTAAGGAATTTTTTATGATTTTTCTTGATTTCCCATTGATTCGGAACTCCGATTGACGAACCATCGGCGGCATTGGAACCGTAAGGGGGAGACGAACATTCGGCCACCAGAAAATCCAGATTCTGGCCAGAGCGTGGCACTCACGCACGGCTAGGAAAGGAGGCGCGTGGCTCCCACGCGCTGGGCATAATGTTGCCGCCGTCTTTGCGAGTCTTCCTCCGTACTTTTCTGACCATTCCGAGTAGTAACGGACCTCCGAATCTTGATTTTCGTACAATTTATCCTTATATTCAGATTATGCATGTTATGTATTTTGGAATAGAATTTGCTTTAAAGTATGATTAATCCACTTGCTTGGACTATTTAAATGATTACCTTGTAGTTGGAAGTGAATGACAAATTTAATCGAAGAATATGGTAGAGTAAGATTGTGTGCGAGAAGCTATTGTAAGCCCGAGAATTGGACTAGTGATGTTGATTTGAATTATGGATGTGTATGTTGTGAATCGAATATGGATGTAAGTTTGTTGATTATGGATTGTATAACGGAAGTCCGTATTATAGACGGAACTTTACCGAAATTTCGTTAGGATTTCGAAAGCGACCGAGTCACGTTTCTTGCATATTCTTTCATCTATTCTAGTTAGAATTATGTTCCTTATCATAAATTCTTGTCTCTTTAGGTGATCGTGATACCGTTGGCAGGGACAGTTCTGCTACATAGTATATTTTCTCTATAGTCAGCTCACCAGGTGCGTGGATAAGCTTGTAACATTGATGTTTTCCAAAGTATATAATATGTATATTTTCTTATATGAATTTTCAAGGTAATGCATTAAATGATTTAGTTTTTAGAAAATTTATATTTTGCTATAAAAGTATGAATCGAATATTGATTATATTGAAATCATGAGTCTGTGATATATGAGAAATTTTCATGATTTGAGATCTGCGAGCATGTGTTTTAGAAATGATCTTTATGCTAGGATGCACTCCGTGTACTTATACGTGCCAGATGATTTGCCGTCAGATGATGTCTCATGTTGCCAGTTTTGCTCCGGATGCCAGTTATTGTCGCGGGGATGCCCCATGTTGCCAGCTTTGCCGTATTGTCACGAGTGTGCATATATATGTTGGGGTTGGTGCTCAGAGCGCAAATCCGGACCGTATTTATGTCTGATTCATGAATACGAACATCCTCTTATTCCATAATATTACTTATTTATGGTTGCACCTCTTGTTCTTATATACGTATTCGATCTGATTACGATTAGATTGAAACTAAATGTGGTTTAGTGATATGTATATATTAGACAAAGGCCCGATAATATATAATGCAGTACACAGTTACAAAGTTAGTTTGTAATTGACATTAGGAAGTGTCACTGCTATATGATATTATCAAACATAGTTCCTGGTCAAGATTTGCTAACACGGGTCGGTTAGTCAAATCCGTTGAGACCAGTACATGTCGTATATCGAGACTTGGTCCGATGGTTTATCCCAATGAACCATGAGTCTATGGAGACTCGTATAGACGTGTAGGTGTTTATAGTGGATAAACACTGAACGGCTCACCGAAGATTCTTAATGGATGGTACACCAACGTCAATAAGAATCTTCTCGGGTTGAGTAGCATAGTGGTCCTTCGACTTGAGACACCACTGTGGATGTATGAGACATCATCCACACTTAGATGGCAGTCACGTCACCGATCTATTTAGATCAGACCTCCGCCTGTTCCTTGGGTGTGGATCGATCCTCAGGATATCCTGTGTGTGTCAATATAGGATCCGTCAGTTCTGTGTACAGAGCAAAGGTAGTCCATATATATTTAGCAGTCTGTTAAATCTGTGGCCACGGTATACATCGGAAGTAAGTTCCGAGTGTTATTTAAAGATTGCTAATAGATACGTCGACGAGATAATACCTATAGAGATTTGACGTTTACATCTATATCTCTGGGATTATCTGGATACCTGTGACGGAGGGATTATACGTATGCAATGACCTCGACCTGTATGATTCAGCTAGTTTATCCGTGATCGTCATAATCTACGGGTGGATAGATTATGCACATGAAATTGGATTTTGTGACGGATATACCTGAATCTAGAGAGTCTCAATAATGAAACATACTCGTAGAGCACTAGGGCAACTTTTGTGAATAATGATGATTATTTACAAATCGTTTAAACGTTAAACGAAAAATACATGCGAACGGGCCGAACCGTCATTTCCTAATTAAGTGTATTTGTATTTAATATATGATATTATTAAATACACATTAATAAATAGTCAAATAAAGGTATTTGACATATATCATTAATATATGTATTTGAGATATTTAAAGTAAATATAATACATATATTTGAGATATTTGTATTTAATTAATTATTTAATTATTTAATTGTTAAATGATTAATATAATTAAAATATAAATATATCATCAAATGATAAAGTTAGGAAATGATTATAAGTGTAAATGTTTGACTTTATACTTAAAGGAAAAGGTTGTCAAAATGGTTTTGACTTCTTAAGATATTTGTTTTTAAATTGTTTAAAAATTGAAATATTAATTTCCTTTTCTTTTTCTCAAATTCGGCCAACACCCTTAATTAAATATAATGGTTATATTTTTGAGTTGCAATTGTTGACTTGCTTTATTCATTTAAATTGTTTGATGATTAAAGTAACAAGTTGATAAAGTAACTTTAATGAAACAAAAATAATATCTAGATATTATTTCTTCACAAAATTTCGGCCAAGGGCTAATGTTGTTGAAGTATATATTGTTTCATTTATTTTAGGGTTTCATTAACCTTTTCACTTTATCAAAACTCCATTAAAACAAGGCAAAGAAGGTAGAGAGAAAAGAAAAGAAAAACAAGGAAAAGCTTGGAATTTAGTAAGTATTTCCAACCTTCCATTAGAGAGTAATTTGTTCCTCTTGTTGTGGGCAACATCTTGTGATGTTCTTGAGTTTTTATATTCTTTATTCTTTGTAATTTTGATGGATAAAAGTTTGATGAAGGTGATATGCATGTATGATGTTGGAAGTTTATTACTAGTGTAGTAATAAGCATTCTTTTAAGGTTTTAGAACCTTGTTGCCATTCTAGAGTTATTGACCCACTCTTAAATGACCTATAATTTTTCTATAGTTGTTTCATTGTGTTGAGACTTGAAATGGATGGAAGAAACATGATTGAAGTATTGTATTTAACCATTTGGTCTAATTTGTCCAATTTGAAGAAATTGAAAAATTAGGGTTCATGACCAATTCCAAATTTGGGGATTTTCATTTATGTTGTGTATTTGGATGTGTATATGATGCATATAAAGTTTCATGTTGATTGGATTACATCTTGATGTGTTTTGAAGCATGAAATGACAAAGTGCACAAATTGCCACCTTTGGGAGGCATTCGACCAAATGGATAATATTTGGGGATTTGGTTGCTTTTGGTGTTTTGAACATGCTAAGTTCATCTTAGAAATGATTTAGAATCATTCAAAATTGATTAGATCAATTTCGGACTAAAATGGACAAGATACCAATGTAAGGGCATTTCGGTAAATTCACTTGAATATGATTCATTTGAATTTTATTTCATAATTTGATTATTGGATAATTAAATAAATATGTTTATTTAATTAATCCGAGAAAAAGTTTGAAATCGGAAAATTTGATTTTCCACCGCTTCCGCTGCGTTACCGGATTAAGCCCCTAAAACCCCTACAATATATGAATGAACAACTTTATTTTTACAGAGTATTCTTGTGCAGAATGAGATTTATGATTTCAAGTAAATGTTATATATATATATATATATATATATATATATATTATATATATATATATATATATATATAATATATATATATATATATATATATTAGTTTACATATTTATGTATTTATTTATATTATGAAAGACTTATTTGATCCGCCTTGTTACTTGTTTATCCACGACACTAAGCTGTGATCCATTGAACTAAGCGTGAGCTTACCCCTTTCTTTAAATTTTACAGGTTAAGTTGATTAGTAGATCATTCCCTTTTCATTTGTTGTTCATCATCATTTCCTGCTAGTAGAGAAATGTTGTGCCAACAGTAGAGTGTCTTTTGTTATATTTTTGGGATTAAGGTTTTAGACGTCTTCCTCGTGTGGATTATTATTTGGTTATAGGCAATGAGCCTATATTTGATATGTTGATGTTTTTTTTTACATTTTATCATGGATGAGTAATTTGAGTTGGATCATAGAGATCCTATTTATATGAGGATATTTTTTTAGATTTTACTTTTGTATTTGAAGGATTAGTCCATTTTACAGGGGAAACTCTGTTCATTTCACGTCTCCTTCTCATCCTTACCCTACTTAAGGGGACATGTGTGATATCTCAGAAATAATTTATTTGAGAAAAAATAAAGATGAGGTTACGTGCATATCGAATCTTTCCAGTAACCCATAATGTGGAAAATTTCATATGTTAGGTCATCCTATCCCTGTTGGATATATATCCTGATTTATGTTGCCTTAATTAGCTCTTGATTCATTAGAGCCGGCCTAACATTGCCCAATCTCTGTATTTCTGATGCTGCTATGTAGTTCACTAGGCTGGATTAATCCATTTATTTTGGCTCATTTTGGATTTGGTTTGGTTTGCAACTAAATTTGAATTAAATCTAGTTTGTGGAAATAAAAGCCGCAAGACTTGAGATTTGGATGACTTTAAGCGAGTTTTTAAAAATAAGAGACATAATAATTTGGAGTTTTAAACTTTTCTTGAGAATCCTAAATTTAAAATAAAAAAATTCTAAAATTTTCCGCATAGGTGGAGACCGTAGACAATAGTATAGACCGCTTATCTCTTAGAGTCGGCTCCGACTCCCGCTATAAGTATGATCTAGGAATGGGATCACTAACTTTATTCGTGTCTGTTAGAACCAACCTTGCTAGACTTTACTTTAATAATGGGTACACAATTACAAGTATAGCATATAACTAAGATTAATATAAACTTGTACATTAACAATGGTGCTTTTTTTCTTTAATCAACCAACTAACCACCTTGCTTTTTTTGCATAAAAATCCAAATAGAAGGGTTGAAAACTTAAAAAGTGTTAGATTGGATTCCCTCTCCTTTTGCTAATTGCTGCTTAAAATTAGTCATTATCCACTAATCAAGTTTTGATCATAGACAAATTTGTTATAATAATGATAACACAAAACATTAGGCTACTAATATGGAATATAAAACTAATTTATGACATCAATCAATACCGTTAATAATTTTATTATCATAAATTTATTCTGACCTTATAAGCTATGTTGCAACACAATTTGAATATCTGAAACTTTAAAGTCTGAACAAAAAGGTATGATATGCCTCTAAATATTGTAAAAAATAAAAATAAAAAAATCCTCTCAATATACCAAAAAAAACATTTATTAAATTAGTATGCACTGTTCAAAATTAAATTAAAATTGAATAGCTTCAAAAGTTTGTCATAATTAACGGCTACTAATAGAAGTTACCTAACGAGCAAATTCTATAACGTCTATATTGATGTGTGTCACCAATTGCGGGCTCCCACGTGCGTGATGACGCTGCTTCGCTGGCTGACCAACCAATCACAATCGGTGGCCACAGTGGGACCCTAATGACACACTTTTTAAATTGATTTTTTTAATAATTAATTTATGATCCATAAATGTTCGATTCAGGGTTCTCGATGAGCAGAGTTTGGAATATATATACTAGTTTTTGCTCGTGTCTACGGCACGGTGTTACAGTATTTGGCACATGCCTACGATACGGTGTTACAATATTTGCTCGTGTCTACGGCACGGTGTTACAGAATTAAATGATTTTATTTGTTAATTAAATGATGCTCGTGCCTACGGCACGGTGTTACAGTATTTGGCCGTGCTTACGGCACGGTGTTACAGAATTAAATGATTTTATTTCAACTTTCTATTTTTTAATTTGAAAATTTGAAATTTTTTGACCATTTTCATCAATCAATTCACTCTCTTTCCTCCAATTACCAATGAAATGATCTAGGCCATCAATTAAGCCACATAAAGAGAGCCGTTGGATACACTCTATTTCCTCCAACACCATTCTCCTTTATTATATAGATATATAGATATATATATATATATATATATATATATATATATATATATATATATATATATATATATATATATATATATATATATATATTGTCCGTGCCTGCGACACGATGTTACTGAATTTACAGAAAGATTAAGATTTTGTTATTTGATTTGTTTGTTAATTTTCAGATATATTTTATAATGAAATGATTTTTATTTTTTAATTAAATGATTTTATTCTTTAATTTATTTGGTAGTTTTCATTTTCAATTTTTATAGAGATTTTATAATGAAAGGATTTTTATCAGCCATTAGATTATAATGAAATGATTTGAACCGCCAAATAAGTCACATAAAGATAGCATTTTTGGATACATTATCTCTCTTAATCATAACCATTTGTTACACTCCTTCTCCACCATTAAGTCACATAAAGATAGCATTTGGATACATTATCTCTCTTAATCCTAACCATTTGTTACACTCATTCTCTCCCCCCCCCCCACACCCACCATTGTGCTTTATAATATAGATATATATGAAAATGCTAACGAGTACTTTAAATGCACTCATTAAGGATCTATTTTAGGTAAATACACTCATTAAGGATCTATTTTAGGAAATATTTAATGAGAAAATTGAAAAAATAATTAATGTTTTGACAATTTTTTATATTTCTCATAAAAGTGATGTGAAGATTTTCCTAAAATGAATCCTTAATATGTCTCATTAGGACACTCGTTAACATGATCCATAAAAAAATACTTAAAATGTGATTGGATTTTTTAAAATCTGTCTCATTTACCAAGCATAATCAGGAGTTTGGCATAATTATGCAATACTTTTTAGTTTAAAAATATATTTTTAAATTATCAATTATAAAACATTGTGATGTAATTAATATTGTATGAATAATAATGTAATTTCAAACGGCCGATTAAATAGGACCATGTGGCAAGAGAGTGGGATTTGTTTAATGAACTTTTTATACACACCCGAACTTTGTGCGGATTGAGTATATATGTTATGTATTGATCTCGTAAATGCTCCAAATCTTGTTGGTTTTATAGTTTAAATGAGATAATTAATTTATTTACACGTAACATTTATGTCTCATTCGTTTGTCTCTCAGTTATCAAATAATATTTCTAATTCCTTGTGCAATAGCTAATAGTTAGAGTAAGCATCCTGAAACACAATAAATAATAAAAAATTCATGAAATAAAAAAAACTTATAAAAATAATTCAAAATAAATAACAAATAACAATAGATCCGAATCCAAAAAATTGGCTAGATTTTGTGGGCGTCTAGTATTTATATTTCTTATTTTAATAAGAGATTATATTTTTATATTGTAATATACTTTTTATTTTAATAATTTATTATTTTAATTTTATAATTTAATAATAATAACATTAATTATAGAAAATATGTGCCACATATATTTTTTATTTTATTAGAAGATTATATCATATCTTCTTATCATAATAGATATTATTTTTTTTTATAATAGATAATAAAAAAATTTAATGGTAGAAATTAGGTGTCATGTGACGCTATTAAAAAACTTTAAAATGTTTAACTCTTAAAAATATAAATATTCTTTGCCGGAGTATATGTGATTGTAGGCATTGCATTTTTGCATGTGAAACCCGATGATGAGTCTCAGTTAGAGGCACTACCTTTTTAGTTAAGGATATTGCGGGAAACGGTTGTCGGAAGGGAATCAGCATTTCATTAAATTTTATCCGCATGTTTAGCTCCAAGCTCGCTCGTTGGAGCTCCGTTTTAAAGCACCTTTGGCCTAAAAAACCCGCAAACCTTTTAACCTTGGCCCAAAACCCTTGCCACCCACCTAAGCCCACTCACCAAACCAACACAACACCTAGCCCACCAAGAGAGGCCCACACGCCCATATCACCCTAAATTACATCCAAATTAAATCAAATATTAATTAAATTAAATATTAACTAAATAAAAAATTAATTGATTGATATACCAAATTAAATAAAACATAAAATAATTACCCAACATTACAAAATATTGTAACTTCCTAATCCTGAATATTATATACTAAATTAAAGAAATATTATACATAAAAAAATCAATCATAACCAATTAAAAATATTGACTTCCTAATCTAACAAATGGTATTCCTAAACCAAGCCAATCAAATATTCAACCTTCCTAATCTAAGCCAATCTTGTCTCCATCAAATCCCTTGCTTTCCTTGTCTAACACCAAATTATATCCTCTCTTTAATGCCAAAATCCCTTCCTTGTGAGACAAGGAGAAGCCCTAGCCCTTCTCTATATAAACAACCCCTAACCAAGACATGCATTCCCTTCACAAGACACAACTCACTCGTAAACTTCACGCAACAGCTTTCACTACCCTTGCATTGCCTCCACGAAGCCAGCCAATTCATAACAACCGCCTAAGCCTTTACTGCCACCTTCCCCACACGCCAGCCACTAACCCTAGCCTTCAACACAATCAACTTACACTCACAGCCTTCAACACACTTATCACACCTTCGTAAGCCATTAATCACGCCTTCAACGCACAAAGCAACCCACTCAGTACCTACAACCCACCAACCCCACCTGCCCATCTCCTCACCGCTCCACCTCACTACCTAAACATCTCACAAACACGTAGCAGCCTCAGGTTCTTCACGCCACACTGCCCCTGTCTTTACCCTTCAGCCCCTCACAAATAAACTGCCCATTCACCACACATTCAACTCAGCACCCAACGTAGCAGCCCCTTCACAAAACCAGCCGCATAAACACCATCAAACCAGCCTAGTTCAGCCGCTCCTTCACTGCCAAATAATCGCACCATAAACCCCCTTACTACCCAGTTCAGCCGCACCATAGATCCCCCCTCAAAACCGCCCAAAATAGTCCCTGAAACACTCAAAACAGTAGCTTTGAAGACCTGAAACAGTAAGCAGAAAATACAGAGAAAACAGCAGCAAAACGGAGGTCAAACATCAAGCAAAACAGTAAAACAGTGAGCTAAGATGCAAAACCAGTGAACCAGAGAAGTTTAGGAGCTTTAACCATTCCGATCTCCGTGAAACGCAAGTCCGAAAGTCGGCAAAAAAGGTTAGACCTGAGGGTATTTTTCACACTTGTTTTCAGTTTTATTTTTATTATTTATTGAGTATTGTTCGCATGATTATTATGTCAAAATGCATGTTGTGGCCCTTGATTAGATAAATATGCATGTATTACAAAATATTGTATGTTGTGGCCTTGGAATAAAATGAAAGATGTGTCAACTCTCGTGGTATATCGGATGGAAACCCGGACATAAATTTCATAGCCGATTCCGAATGGACGATAGTATGATCTGTACTCGGGATACAACTCCACGTACCGCTTGAGTAAACGGCACATTCTTTTGTTTTATGTTGCTTTGATTTATTTATTCTTCGTCATTTGAATTCCTGCATTTATTTATTTGATGTGTTCATGAGATGGTATTCAAGCATGATTTAGCCCATTTAGCTGTTCATTTTCAAGCATGATTAGCCATTTATTTTGCGTTACGTTTAGGTTGTTCTTTGTTTTTCGCATTATATGATCGAAGTATGTTCATGAGATTGCCGTGTGATATTGCATGTTTGCCGTTATGATGATTACTTTCATGCATGTGAACTTAAAAGTAGAATTATCCTTGGAAATATGTTGCTTAGGCTTGGTTGAATTATTGCACAAATCATTTTATTACAAGTGACATAAGTAAGGGACCATTCTGAACCCAACGGTTTGAGGTCTTCCCTTGCGAGGGGTGAGTGCGGCCTTAAATCTCATTTTCCCGTTCACACACGGGTGGCGACTCCATTATTCTCCGATTTAGTCCCCCGCGGGCTACTCCGTATTCCCAACCGGGCCGCGAGCCCGGGACAGCATGCGTCGCCCAGTTCTTGTGTTCCCACAGTGATATTATTCAAAAATTAATCGGATAGTATAATATGTTTTCTTATTATAATAGAGTTATTAATTTAATAGTATTTTTTTCAATTATAATAGGATAATATAATATGTTTTCTTATTATAATACAGTTCTTATAAAATTATAATATGTATTTTTATTGTAATAGGTTTTTTATTTAATACAAAATTAATTATAAAGATATTTTAATTTTACAATTTAATAAAATTAATTAATTGTAGATATGAAGTGACATGTATCTTTTTTATTTTAATGAGAGGTTATAATATATTTTCTTATTATAATAAGTTTCCTTATTTAATTTTATAATTTAATAATAATAAATTAAAATATTATTTATTTATTTAATTACTTTATTAAAATATTATTTAATTAATTAAATTAAAATTAATTAATTAAATTAAAATAAATAATTAATTAAATTAATAGGTTTCTTATTTTAATAATAGATTATGTTTTTATATTGTAATAGATTTCTTATGTTAATAATTTATTATTTTAATTTTATAATTGAATAATAAAAAATAATTATAGATATATTTCAATTTATAATTTTAATAATAAAAAATTGATTGAAGAGAATTGTAGATAACTTAATAGTTTTTATTATTATTTTAATACGATAGTCTAATATATTTTCATGTTATAAAAGAATTCTTATAAAATTATAATATATATTTTTATTTAGCAGATTTATTAAATTAATCTTATAACTTTACTATGAAGCCGTCACGTGGATAAAGAGATTTAAAAATATTTAACATGTAATAATAATAATAATGATAATAATAATAATAATAATTGTGAACTCAATTAATAATTTTCTTAATTAATTTATTATCCAAAATACTAAGGGTGTTCGTGGTATGGTTCGGGTATGTTTTTTCTTTTACACCTCAAACCGCGCGGGTTGGCGGTTTGAGAAATTAGAAAGGAAACTGCAAATTTGATAAGGAAAACAACGGCGGTTCGGGTCGGGTCGGCGGTTCAGCGGTTTGGGCGGTTCGGTTCGGTGGTTTGGATTAGAAATTTTTAAAATAAAATTTTATGTGTTTTTACATAATAATTAAATAGAAAAAATCCTTAATTTTCATTTATACATTGCATATTGTGATATGATCATTGAATATCTTAAATTTCATTGTTAAAGAAGAAGACAAGTATAAAATAATGTCTAATTTGAACGTGGCTCGCCAATTAAGGCGATTCGGCTTGTGATTTTGGTCAAAATTTGCGGTTTGGACGGTTCAGGTCGCAGTTTATGTCAAAACCATGCACCGACCAAAAATTTACAGATTGGTTCAAGCCGACCCGAAATCATTTTCAATATTTTTTCAAAATCACGCGGTGCGGTTTGGATCGATGCGATTCAAGTCGGTTGCGATTTGAACCGAAACCGTAAACACCCCTACAAAATACCTGTGCACATTGAACCAAACTCAATCACTGAAATTTTGCATGCATACCTGGGAAGGAATCAAATCTAAGTTTTTATTTTTAATTTAAACTAGCATGTGGATTGCACTTTGTGCTCGTTAATACTTCTTTAACTATAATTTCATATCATAACAAATCATTAATATCATTTTAGATATTAATCTTATAAATGCTCCAGATTTCGTTGATTTATAATCTAAATGAGAAAATTAGTTTATTTATATTTAATATATATATATCTCATTTGTTTGTCCCTTGATCAATTCTCAAACAATATTTCACATTACAGTTCCTCTATCATATTTTTCTATTTAAAAATATTTAATTTTTTTGGGATAAATTCAAATGAATTTTAATGTAATTTATTCAATTTAAACTTAAATATTCTTAACGAACTTGAAATCTTGACTATCACTATATAAGAACTAATAGTAAGAGTTTGTATCTTGAAGCACAACAAATAATAAAAAGTTCACGAAAAAACTTATAAAAATAATTCAAAATAAAATAACAAATAATAATAGATTTGAACTCTAAAAAATTGGTTAGGTTTTGTGGGCGACTATTATTTAGTTCTCTTATTTTAATAGGAGATTATGTTTTAATATCTATATTATATATATAAAAGTTAAACATTTTTAAACATTCACATCGCACCACATGATAACTCACTATTAAATTATAAAATTAAATTAATAAATCTATAAAATTAAAATATATTATAATAAAAATACATATTATAATTTTATAAGATCTCTATTATAATAAGAAAACATATTATATTATATTAAATTATAAAATTAAACTAATAAATTTAAAAATATGAACCTTATTATAACAAGAAAACATATTATATTATCCTATTAAAATAAGAAATACTATTAAATTATTATGAATAATCAAATAAACATAACTAAAGCGTGTGAAATCATCTATGAATGTGATGAAATATGATGCTTCATGTCTTGCCTTTACATTCATTGGGTTACAGATATCTAAATGGATTAATTGTAATGAATATTCTGCTCTAGTTTATTTTCCAAACGATTTTCTCGCAGTTTTTCCAACCAAATAATATTTATAAGTAGACAAATCTTTATGTTTCCCAAAAAGACTTCTTTGGCTAATCTGTTTATTCTTTGCTGGCTAATGTGGCCAAGTCTAGCACGACACACATTTACATCACTATCATTACTGACACACGAAATAACAAAAGAAAAACTGGAATTATGATTAAAGCATTCAATATTTGATACAATAAAATCATCCAAAAAATAAACAGAACCATAATATATTGTACTTAAGTATAAATCAACATCAAATTTATGGAAGTTCAATTTGAAACCTAAATTAACCAAAACAAATACATAAATTAAATTTCGGCGAATTTGTATTGCAAACAATACATAATGTAGGAGTAGAGTTTTTCCGTCAAGCATGACTAACTTGTATGTACCCACTCATTTGAATTCAACTCGTGAATTGTTGCCAATGTATATCCATTTCACCATAAGTAAAATTCGTTGAAATTCCACAAAGACATCTCTATCATTCGCTACATAGTCTGTGGCTCTTGAGTCTTTTTAGGCTCGGTGCAGTCATGAACAAAATGACTATTCTTGTCACAATTGAAATATTTAACCTTTGCTATATTTTTCTTTTTGGACGAACGTTTTCCCTTCCCATGTTGGTTAATTTTCTGTTTCTTTCTTGTCTTGAAAGAATATTTTTTTTTCGAACTGGAACCCACGACCATAAAATTTTCTTTTCTTCATGAAACTCTGAAGTTTGTTAGTTTCTGTCATATACACATCAACATTTGACTTAGCGGCCACAAGACGGTCGTTATCTAATTCTATGTGGCGTTTAGCAACATCAAAAGTTTTGATGCTTTCATTGCGGGTCAAATGCATCTTCATATGCTCTTAACTATTTGGAAGAGAATGAATGACCGCTTGGACTTTCTATTCATATGCATCTTTATATGCTCTTAACTATTTTGAAGAGAATGAATGACGGCTTGGACTTTCTGTTCATATGTAAGAACATGACCAGCATCTGCCAGTTCAGTAATCATGTTTGACATTTTCCTCATATGCTTTGACATAGTGAACTTGAGGCGTTTCTTGTACGTGTCAAACTTGATTGTGAGTGATCTAAGTTTAGTTATCGATGTACTGTAGGGAAAGCCTTCCCTCGCGCAGCGGAAGCGGTAAGGCTCACGGACCGAACTTGAAAATTTTTTCTGCTCTCCCTTTGCTTTGGTCGAACCACACCAGTGCGTGTACTGAAATTTTGCTTCTGTTTTGGAGAAGATTTCAGCCCCGGAATGTCCCCGAAACAGTCCCCGAACAGCCCCTTGAACTGCAGTGAAATAGCGGACTGTTTTGCACCCGTTACACGCGCGAACAGCACTGAAATCAGTTCAGTTTTTGCGTGAACTGCTGTGTGATTTCAGATCTGATTTTTCAGTTAAAATCAATCCTAACACAGCCCTAAAATTACCCCAAAGTGTTTCCCAAAAACCCGAATTAAAATCAAACAAAACCGAGCCCCAAAATTGGCTTTGTGCGTGCGGCAGTGGGGTTTTATTTTGCCCACTGTCGTGACTTGTAGATGAAGGGGAGAAGGGTTTTTCCAACGTCACAAGGTCTTCCGAGCTATGTCTCGTTACAAACGGAGGGTAGTGTGGGCTACACTCACAAATTAATCTCCAAACGGTTTAGAGATTAAGATCACACACCGAATTAATTTCAGGTTCTTCAATAATGTTTCTCAACTCTTGAGAGCTTGAAAAAGAGATGGAGGCTAGGGTTTCTAATGCTTAGCTCTGAAAAATTTAATCATAATTTTTTTTTTTATACTTGTGGATAATTTGTTTCATTAAACAAATCAACCATTAGTCTCCCATCTATATCAAATTCGGCCAATGGGTAGGATTTCTAGTTTGATTTTGCTTCCAAAATAAACAAATCCTAATCCTTATTCCCTTAGGAAATTCGGCCAAGGCCTATTTTTTGGCTTGATTTTGTTTCCAAAATAAACAAATCCCATTCCTTATCAATGAGGAATTTTCGGCCAGGGTGGGTTTTAAGTTTGACTTTGTTTCTCAAACAAATCTTATTCCTTATCCAATAAGGAATCCTACAAGGTGATGATTTTTGTTTCCAAAATAATTCTTAGCCTTATTAATTATATCATATATAATTTAATGTTCTAATATAATAATTATCATATAATTATTAATACATTATATTAACTTTTAATATAAAGTCTCAAGTGTGATGTATTTAATATTATTAATCATATTAATAATATTTATTCTTTGTGAGTATATAATTGGACCGTCCAATTATATTAGCTCCGCTAAAGTATATCGAGCTAGCACGGGGACCAAGTGGACCTACAGTTCCGAGCTCCAATAATATCAAAATACTAATTAAGCTCTTAATTAAATATTCTGAATTATTAACTTCGAATTATTCCACTAAAAATCCGAAGTTGCACTCTCATTGCCGTAGATGAAATATTAAGCCGAACCAAGTCGGTGTCCACCGATATAGTCATATACATACGAATTGATCCTTCACGAATATCTCGTAATTAGAGCCGGGTCATAATGTCCGTTATACCCCTCTAATTATTTTTACCTTAAGTACCATTGATTCTCTAATGAACGATTTATTCATAACTGTTATGAATATTAATCTTTCTATTCGTAATAGAAAGACTTGAGCGCTCAAATCGTTCAAGTACCGAATCAACCCTTAAGAGAGATACTCATCTACTTCTCTAAGAATGAGTGAATTTCATGTCTATGTAAAACGTTCCCAGCTACATAACAGATTATGCCCCCAAAGTACGTAGTTATTGGTTGGGATTGCTACACCAACCTCACCTTTGTAAATCAAAGGACACAACCCGCCATGCAGGAGTTCGTAGTACACTCAGGATTAAGATCAATCCATATATGACCATCAAGTAGATCGAAATGACTTTCTTTGTTTAACGGATATAAAAGAATGTCATTTCTATCTGGGTCCTGTCCTATATGATCACATCATATAAGGTGCCTCCATTCTCATGTCTCTACATGGACGATCTGGATTAAGATCGCCATCTAAATATAGAATGGACCGCAACTATAGATAAACTACAAACAAAGTACCCGGTTGTTTGCTCTCTATGGACTATTTAAGATTACTAACTTCAGACTTAAATACTCTGGTGCATGACACTCATACACTAAGTCTGAAGGTACATAAGTAATCTACGGTATTTATGAAGATATATAATATGCGAAATTAAACAAACAATTTGATAAATGAATAATGCATCATTTTTTTTAATACAAGAAACCGTTTACTTCACATGTAGCTCTAGGGCAGACATACCAACAATCTCCCACTTGCACTAGAGGAAATGGGACATGTCACGTAAACCCAGACCATCTAGGTGACCCTCAAACACTTTAGCCGGCAAGGTCTTTGTAAACGGATCAGCAAGGTTCTCTGCAGATGCAATCTTTGTGGCGCTAACGTCCCCTATCTGCATTATCTCCCTGATGAAATGATATTTCCTCTCTATATGCTTTCCCCTCTTATGGCTTCTTGGTTCTTTGGAGTTTGCCACCGCTCCACTATTATCGCAATAGAGGGTGAGTGGTTTATCTATATCTGGAACAACTTCCAGATCTCCCAAGAATTTACGGAGCCAGACTGTTTCTTTAGCTGCTTCACAAGCCGCTACATATTCAGCCTCCATGGTGGAGTCGGCAATGCAAGATTGCTTTATGCTCCGCCAAACAATAGCCCCACCACCTAGGGTGAACACTGATCCAGATGTTGATTTCCTGGAATCGACATCTGTCTGAAAATCAGAGTCTGTATATCCTCTTAGGATCATATCCTCACCAGAATATACTAGCATATAATCTCTCGTTCTCTTAAGATATTGAGAATGTGTTTCACAGCCACCCATGATCCAATCCGGGTTTGACTGAAATACTGACTACTCCACTCATCACTAGCATATCTCTCGTTCTCTTAAGATAGAATGTGTTTCACAGCCACCCAGTGATCCAATCTCGGGTTGACTGAACCTACTGACTACTCCCACTGCAAACAGATGTCCGGTCTTGTGCATAACATGACATACATGAGACTACCAACTGCTGAGGCATATGGATATGTCTCATTTCCTCAATGCCTTGAGGTGTCTTAGGAGACTGTTCCTTCGACAAATGAATTCCATGCCGATAAGGCAGATTGCCTTTCTTGGAATTCTGCATCCCGAATCGCACAAGGATCTTGTCGATGTAGGATGCCTGAGACATAGCTAACAGTCGTTTCTTGCGATCTCGAAGTATCTGGATCCCAAGAACATAACTCGCCTCTCCCAAATCTTTCATTTGGAATTGCTCAGCTAGCCAGGTTTTTACGTCTGATAATATCCTTACATTTCCCAATGAGTAAGATGTCATCAACGTATAAGACAAAAAAACCACCTTCCCGTCAATGACGCGCTTGTATACACAAGGCTCATCAATATTCTGCTCAAAATTATAGGACTTGATCGTTGTATCAAATCTTATATTCCAAGATCGAGATGCCTGCTTGAGTCCATAAATGGACCTTTGCAGTTTGCAAACTTTTTGCTCTTGACCTTGGGCAATGAACCCTTCTGGTTGTATCATATAGATACTTTCATCAAGATTGCCATTCAAGAATGCAGTCTTGACGTCCATTTGCCAAATTTCATAGTCATAATATGCGGCTATGGATAGAAGAGTGCGGATGGATTTTAGCATAGCTACTGGCGAGAAATTTTCCTCATAGTCAACTCCCTCTTTCTGGGTATAACCCTTGGCCACTAGTCTAGCTTTGAAGGTCTGTACCTTCCCATCTGATCCCCTCTTCCTCTTGTAGATCCACTTGCAACCTATGGGTTTCACCCCATCAGGTTGGTCTACAAGTTCCCAGACTGAGTTGGAGTACATGGACTCCATCTCTAGGTTCATGGCGTTGAGCCATTCTTCTTTGTCAGAATCATCCATTGCACTACTGTAGGTTAATGGATCATCTATGCCATCGCTGGAGGCGACAACTTGTGCCTCTCCAACCCCTAGGTAGCGATCAGGTTGTCGTACAACCCTCCCACTGCGTCTAGGTGGTAGATCATTCTGACTGGGAAGTATCTGACTATCAGATGTCGAAGGTGCTATGTATTTGTCAACTTTTGTTGACGATGGCGCGCTGGTCGAACCAGTAAGTAACTCCTCGAGTAACATTTTACTACGAGGTTTGAACTCCCTCATATAGTCCTCCTCTAGAAACGTAGCATTTTTCGATACAAATACTTTGTTATCATCAGGACTATAGAAGAATCCACCCCTAGTTTCTTTCGGGTAGCCTACAAATAGGCACACCTGAGAACGTGGTTCCAGTTTCGTAGTCTTATTCTTCAGCACATGTGCTGGACACCCCCATATGCGGAAATGTCGTAAACTAGCTTTACGACCATTCCACAACTCTAAGGGAGCCTTAGGAACAGACTTTGATGGAACTACATTAAGGATATACATTGCGGTTTGCAGTGCATATCCCCAGAATGAACTAGGTAGTGAGCTATAACTAAACATAGATCTCATCATGTCTAGTAGGGTTCGATTTCTCCTTTCTGCAACACCATTTTGTTGTGGTGTTCCAGGTGCTGTGAGCTGGGATACTATCCCATGCTCAACTAAGAATTCCTCGAAGTCTCTGTCGAGGTATTCCCCTCCACGATCCGATCGTAGAGTTTTGATTGTCTTACCTAATTGGTTCTCAACCTCAGCACGATACTCTTTGAACTTTTCAAAGGTATCTGATTTGTGATGCATTAGGTAGACATACCCATATCTTGAATAATCGTCAATGAATGTGACGAAGTATTCATAACCACCTCGAGCTTTTACAATCATTGGTCCGCAGACGTCCGAGTGTATTAGCTCTAGTGGTTGACTGGCTCTTATACCTTTTCCAGTAAAAGGTCTCTTGGTCATTTTTCCTTCTAAACAAGATTCACAAACTGGTAAAGTCCCGAGCTTTAACTGGTTTAAGGCTCCGTCCTTTATCAATCTATTTATCCGGTCAAGGTTGATGTGACCAAGTCTAAGATGCCATAGATATGTGTCATCGTGAGAAATCTTTTGCCGTTTCGTTTTTGGTTTTTCAACCTTAAACATTTCAGTGTTGAGCAGTGACTTATGCGTTAACGGTCTTAACACATGCAAGTTATTTTCTGAGTTTCCTGTGCATATAGTAATCCATTTCTACCAATAATAACCGAATTGCTATTAAAAGAAATTGAATAACCATCATCCATAAGTCTAGAAACAGAAATCAGATTCCTGCGGAAGCCAGGAATGAATAACACATTGTTCAAACTTAAATAACTATTATTAATAAAATTTAAACTGGAACTCCCACTGCTCTTGCTGAAACGGCATCCTCTGTCCCGACTCTCATGGTGTAATCACCTTCAGCAAGGTCCCTCCATGAATCAAGTAGCTGTAAAGAAGAACAAACATGGTTAGTGGCCCCGAAATCAATAATCCAAGCGGATTTATCATCCTCCACTAATAGAGATTCAATAACGAGTAAATCATATTTACCTGTTTCCTTTTTCTCCTTTAGCTCAGCAAGGTATTTAGGACAGTTCCTTTTCCAATGCCCATTCTTGTCGCAATGGAAACATTTTCCTTTGGGCTTGGTATCCTTGGAGCCTTTCTTGTTCTTCTTTTTCATGGGCTTACCCTTAGCCTTTCCAGTGCCTTTCTTCTTCTTCTTTGCAGATTTAGAAGATTCGGCAACATTTGCCTCTGCACTGGACTTACGAGGATCCACCAGCATGGACTCGTAATGGGTGAGCTCATTAAGCAGTTGGGTCAAAGTAAAAGACAACTTGTTCATAACATAGTTGCTTTTAAACTGCAGGAAACTCTTCGGAAGAGTTTCCATAATCATGGTCACCTGGCTACGCTCGTCAATACGAGCTCCATGGGTTTCAGCAGTATTGAGATAAGTCATCATCCTTAAGACATGCTCTCGGACTGATGTCCCATCCTTCATCCTAGCAGTCATCGCTGAGACCATGGCCTCATGGCGTTGACGCTCCGAAGGCTGCCCAAACATGCCCTGCAATGACTCCATCATCTGTGATGCTAGAGCCATAGGTTCATGCTTTGCAGCAAGAACCTCAGACATCCCTGCTAGCAAGTAGCAGCGGGCTTTCTCATTTGCTGCGACCCATTTCTGGTAGGTATCGCGCACAGCTTGGCCAGCATTTCTGGCCGGCTCGGGAGGACGTTCCTCCGTCAGGACAAACTTAAGGTCTTCACAGACCAGGATAGCGTTCATGTTACTTTTCCACTTAACATAGTTTTCTCCGGTCAATTTATCATTTGAGAGTATGGAAATAATTGGAGAAACCATGGCTGAAAATAAAATAAAACATGCATTTAACATTCATTCATCGCATATTAAAATCATCAAAGAATTTTGGCATAAAATTAAACATGATGCATGAACCATGAATAATGAATAAGAAACCTAAAAGAATTACTATGCCACAAGATCTATCATCCCACAAGTAAGTGCCGCCGTAGGGTAGGTCAAGTACTCGCATGATAGATTGAGACAATCTCAGCTGTTTTAATATATGCGGGAATAACTCTTATTCCTATATTAAACAACTACCGTTCGATTTGATCAAGGAATTTCATTAACAGTTAATTATTCCTTTGTGAGTAACCCCGCCGTTTCGGGATTTTTTGACTTAACAAGTGAAGTGCCGCCGTAGGGTAGGTCAGTTCACAAGATACATCTAGAATCTCTATCCTTTCGGAACCCAAACTTGATATTGACCCAAAATGGACACCATCCGTAGGGGGACGAAAACAAAGCCGTCTCGAGGCGCCTTTTGAATCTCACGTTTTTGGACTAACAACGGAGATCGTGGGATGTACTGTCGTATATCCCTCTCCCACTCACTATTTTAAACTTAAGGTTTCTATCTAAAATATCTAATATTTTATCCTAACTAGTGTGGATAAACTTATGGCGGCTAAAGCATAATTTTATTTACACTAGTTTGTCATAAGTGAGCTAATCAATTTTAACTATTAAAATCGTGTCACTAATTTCTCATTAGTCTCTACTAACAGCTTTACTCTTAAACTAATTTAATTAGAGTGGTATAAGTGAGCTACAATATTTTAACCCTTAAAATACTAGGCACTTAAAGGTCTAAAATCATGGAATTCTAAATGGTCAAAATTTAATTAAACATTTTAATAAATCTTAGTGCGTCATAAAATCCAATGGTACGTGGAATTGTATCCCGAGTGCAGACCACATTTCCGTCCATACGAAATCGGCTATGGAATTTATATCCGGGTTTCCATCCTATATACCAATGGAATTTATTATGCACCAATTAAGTCAAGTTTTAGACACTAAATCCCATTAATCTAATTAATGATTTTAATGCATATCATATTCTAATTTAAACATTTTAAATATCATAAAATCATAATTTTATGTCTATAATGATAATGCATCTATGACATGTTATGGCAAGTAAAATGCACGAGTGGGCACCCTAGTCTATATGACATGTTATTCAAACAATTCGAAATAAACATACATATAACATAAAAATTATTTTGCATTGACCGGGCTCTTATTTTTCCTATACTAATCTAATTAGTACAAAAGATATACCAAGGCATTCCTTGGTCTTCAAATCCCGCTCCAAAGTGGTATTGGCTCATTTTGCGACTTCGGTGCTCCATATTACAAAGAATTGAAATTTTACATTGAAAACTAAAATTACAATGAATATAAACAATGGCCTTATGGCCTTACAACCCAAAATCAAACAAAACAACTACAAAAATAAGAGCCATAAAAATTTACGACCAATGCAAAATCCATTCATCACATGAAATATCAAAACCATTCATCACATGAACTCAATAATGTGCCCACTCATCTAAACATGCATATCATATTTATAACTACATATTAAAACAGAAACTTTAAATGAAAAAGTGAAGAGTTAAGAGCACTTTTCAACCTCGCTCTTGATGCCAATTGTAGGGAACGCCTTCCCTCGCGCAGCGGAAGCGGTAAGGCTCACGGACCGAACTTGAAAATTTTTTCTGCTCTCCCTTTGCTTTGGCCGAACCACACCAGTGCGTGTACTGAAATTTTGCTTCTGTTTTGGACAAGATTTCAGCCCCGGAATGTCCCCGAAACAGTCCCCGAACAGCCCCTTGAACTGCAGTGAAATAGCGGACTGTTTTGCACCCGTTACACGCGCGAACAACACCCAAATCAGTTCAGTTTTTGCGTGAACTGCTGTGTGATTTCAGATCTGATTTTTCAGTTAAAATCAATCCTAACACAGCCCTAAAATTACCCCAAAGTGTTTCCCAAAAACCCGAATTAAAATCAAACAAAACCGAGCCCCAAAATGGCTTTGTGCGTGCGGCAGTAGGGTTTTATTTTGCCCACTGCCGTGACTTGTAGATGAAGGGGAGAAGGTTTTTTCCAACGTCACAAGGTCTTCCGAGCTATGTCTCATTACAAACGGAGGGTAGTGTGGGCTACACTCACAAATTAATCTCTAAACGGTTTAGAGATTAAGATCACACACCGAAATAATTTCAGGTTCTTCAATAATGTTTCTCAACTCTTGAGAGCTTGAAGAAGAGATGGAGGCTAGGGTTTCTAATGCTTAGATCTGAAAAATTAAATCATATTTTTTTTTTATACTTGTGATAATTTGTTTCATTAAACAAATCAACCACTAGTCTCCCATCTATATCAAATTCGGCCAAGGGGTAGGATTTCTAGTTTGATTTTGCTTCCAAAATAAACAAATCCTAATCCTTATTCCTTAGGAAATTTCGGCCAAGGCCTATTATTTGGATTGATTTTGTTTCCAAAATAAACAAATCTCATTCCTTATCAATGAGGAATTTCGGCCATGGTGGGTTTTTTAAGTTTGACTTTGTTTCTCAAACAAACAAATCCTATTCCTTATCCAATAAGGAATCCTACCATGGTGATGATTTTGTTTCCAAAATATTCTTAGCCTTATTAAATTATATCATATATAATTTAATGTTCTAATTTAATAATTATCATATAATTATTAATACCTTATATTAACTTTTAATATAAAGTCTCAAGTGTGATGTATTAATATTATTAATCATATTAATAATATTTATTCTTTGTGAGTATATAATTGGACCGTCCAATTATATTAGCTCCGCTAAAGTATATCGAGCTAGCACGGGGACCAAGTGGACCTACGGTTCCGAGCTCCAATAATCTCGAAATACTAATTAAGCTCTTAATTAAATATTCCGAATTATTAACTTCGAATTATTCCACTAAAAATCCGAAGTTGCACTCTCATTGCCGTAGATGAAATATTAAGCCGAACCAAGTCGGTGTCCACCGATATAGTCATTGCATACGAATTGATCCTTCACGAATATCTCGTAATTAGAGCCGGGTCATAATGTCCGTTATACCCCTCTAATTATTTTTACCTTAAGTACCATTGATTCTCTAATGAACGATTTATTCATAACTGTTATGAATATTAATCTTTCTATTCGTAATAGAAAGACTTGAGCGCTCAAATCGTTCAAGTACCGAATCAACCCTTAAGAGAGATACTCATCTACTTCTCGTAAGAAGGAGTGAATTCCATGTCTATGTAAAACGTTCCCAGCTACATAACAGACTATGCCCCCAAAGTACGTAGTTATTGGTTGGGATTGCTACACCAACCTCACCTTTGTAAATCAAAGGACACAACCCGCCATGCAGGAGTTCGTAGTACACTCAGGATTAAGATCAATCCATATATGACCATCAAGTAGATCGAAATGACTTTCTTTGTTTAACGACTATTAAAAGAATGTCATTTCTATCTGGGTCATGTCGTATATGATCACATCATATAAGTTGCCTCCATTCTCATGTCTCTACATGGACGATCTGGATTAAGATCGCCATCTAAATATAGAATGGACCGCAACTATAGATAAACCACAAACAAAGTACCCGATTTGTTTGCTCTCTATGGACTTTTTAAGATTACTAACTTCAGACTTAAATCCTCTGGTGCATGACACTCATACACCAAGTCTGAAGGTACATAAGTAATCTACGGTATTTATGAAGATATATAATATGCGAAAATTAAACAAACAATTTGATAAATGAATAATGCATCATTTTATTTCTTAACACAAGAAACCGTTTACTTCACATGTAGCTCGAGGGCATACATACCAACATGTACAACCAAACTTCTCGGCTAGTGTGGACCACATGTGATGGCAATTTTCACACATTACGCAAGCGCACAAATCGTTCAAGTAGTATAAAAATTATCGATCCCACGAGGACTTATCACCTACATTTCTAATTGTTAAGACTAACTACTTATGAGTATCTAACTAAAATTAAATGTGGTTTTAGAGTGAATTTAAACTAACACTAAGGGAAATAAATAAAATTATGGTAATTTTCAAAGACAATCAATGAGGAGAAAACATCCAGGGTTGTGAATCCACACAATATTATTTTAAAGATGAATTGGTTTTCATATACTTATGTAATAACTTGACTTATTAACTTGAAACACTAAGATATCCACAAGCCTATTTCGATGGTCATGTGTAAATATTCAAAGTAAATTAATTAACTATATTTCTATGTCAACTAATTAACTATGAATTCATTAAGATTAGGCTCCAATTATGGCTACACCCGCCCTACAGGTATATTTCTATCATGTAAGGAAATCCTTAAGAAGAGATTGTGTGCTATTGAATCTAAGGCTAAACCTAAAATTCTTTTATCAAGTTCATCTAAGTTTACCACATCAATCATATTGGTGATCAGGAAACAAGAAGCATTAAGAACAAGATTCAATAAATAAACCAAAACATCACACAAAATATAAGAAAGTCAATATATAAGTTCATAAATATTGGGTTTCATCACAACCCCAGATCAGAGGTTTAGTTACTATACATGCTTAAAAACTCTAAATAGATATTCAACAATAAACAAAACATCAATGAAGTAAAAGGAAGAGAAAACTCTGTCGAGATCGCCAGTCCTTCGCTCCCTGTTGTTGAGTTTCTATACTGTGCTCATTTGATATGCTATGTATTCTCTTCAAAAATCTATTTGGAGGCTTCAAAATTAGGTTATGAGACTCTCCATTAGGTTTTGGGACAAGTTTTTGTTTATATAGGAGGTCCGGAGGTTGTTTTCTACTTAAAAATCGAGTCATGGACGAACTGGATCCGCACCCCGTGTCACGACACACAGATCGCCCGTCGCGATGCACCACACGGTCTACTCTCTGCCAATATTTTGACTAGCACGCGTCTCGATGCACAATCCAGTATCGGGACGTACATTTTGACTCTGAATTTAGCTTGATTCACTCTTGTATTTTATCGTTTTCATCCTTTGTTGACTTCGTTGAGTCTCGATATTATTTTTACCTGTAAAATGAATCCAAAACACATCAAAGCGCTTATAAAACTCGAGATAACTCACAAAATATTAAGTTAGAGGAGCGGGAAAATATATGCATATTGGTCGCTCGTCAACATGTCTTTAGCCAGGTGATACTTCATAAACTCTTTCATGAGGTCATTATCCATTCTGCTTATCAATGTAATGTGAGCAGTGAAGTTCTTTTTCTTCTCATAGGCCTTTTGGTCTCACATATGTTGGGTCGTGGTGCTCTCTTCAGGTTCATCCATGCTTATTTTCAAGGTTTCAAGAACCTCTTATTCTTCTAGCACATACTGGATTTTCATGCTCCAGAGTTCAAAATTATCGCCATTCAGTTTCTCACCCTTGTTGAGTTAGCGATAATATTCTTTTTTCGGAAGTTATTTAAAAAACACAAAGTTTTCTAAAGACATTCATGCACATTGTTAATATTTTTGCTTTATTTTGTCAAGAAATAAATTATAATTGATAAAATTTTACAATGGGATTAGAGTCAAAAGGCCAGTATGTATCCAATCATCATCCAATGACCCAATGTGAAAATATTATCAACATAATTAGTCATGCAAAATCATATTCTAAAAATTACATAAATTTTTAAGATATTTAATCATGTGATAACTAATGAACGTTGCACTTCATAATATAATTACAAAAAATAATTTAACATCAAATATCAATTAATAAATATATGAAAGAAATATTTACATGCCGTGAAATAAATAATAACACATAGCATTAATAACATAGTTTTGTTATAGAAAACTAATATCTAACACTTAGAACTTTTCTGGTGTTAGCATCCAAACTCATAAATGTCTTAGGATATGAATCCTTAAACTCTTGGGGTAACCCATAATTGGTCTTGGAGAGCCATGAAAATCCTATAGCAAATCTAGGATCATGATGATGATTTCGAGACATCAAAGGAAACATCGTATTTTTCACTTTATGTCAAAGATACTCAATTGCCAATCTTTCAATGACTTTATTATACTGAACACGTAGTTCTTCTGTATGAGTTACTAATTCCCAAATATCAGAAAGTCGTATTTTCCATATCACAGGGAAAATGTTTTGTAGCATTCTAAATATATTTGGCTGCCCTATCCAATTACCTTCATAGATTGACTCTTCTAACATGTTATTGAATGTGATGATATGTGAAATCATATCATCGCTTTCACCCATCCGATATCTATCCATTTCTAACAACATGTCTTTTAATCTTTCTTTCTATGGAGATGTCATAACTATTTTTGCAGTTCTTCGAACTATCAGCATGGTTTTTCTGTAAAAAATACAAGGAAAAATCAGTATAATGAAAACACAAAGTTATATTGACAAAAAAAATAAATATCATAAAGATATTCATTAAAATACATAAACACAAAGTTTATGTGATAAAATAAATTAATCATTACTGATTACAATAGTGAATATTATGCAAAAAAAGATTAGATATTCAATCATGACATAAGAATTACTAGAGAAAATTGATGCAGACATGGCCAACATACCACACGTTGCGGGCGCCTCCACGTCATCTCACGATTGAATACGTATAAAAATAAAGGTGCAACCATAATAAGTAATATTATGAAAAAATATATTATTTCTATTCATAAATCAGACATAAGTACGATCCGGATTGGCTGATAAGTGTGGTTTATACCCACTTATTATGGCATTCTCAGCTTATTATTTTGTTATAATTCGAGATATTTAATATCATTTATAATTTATTTTATGTTTTATTTATAAGAGCATTAATATATGGATCGGGGGACAATTACACGTGTTTTGGGAACTTCAGGAACACAGGACGAGCAATGGGAGCATTGGCAAATCATCAGGCGCCATGGCGCCCAAATCTCATACAAAGCACAGAGAATTAGGCGCCACAACGCCTAATCTCTCCAATTGAAGGCGCCTTGGCGCCCCATTTACACAAACATATGGCGCCATGGCGCCAGATGAAGAATAATAAAAGGCGCCATGGCGCCTCAAGCTCACACATGCCCATACATTTTCCCGGAAGTTCAGCGCCCAGGCGCCCACTTAAGGAGCTGTAGCGCTGCGATACCTGTGCGTTTTAGGATTCAATTTTTAGGGTTTTTAATAATCCTAATGACACCCAAAGACTCACAGACTCAACTATAAATATAACATTACATCCAACACTCAAGGGGAGGCTAATACACTGCGCAAAACACGAAATACATATTTTTAGAGATCCAAGGAGAGGATTGAAGAGCGACAAGAGGAGACAAAGGCTTTAATATCCGGAGAGTAAGAGATTCAATTCGGGTTTTATCTTCTTATTTCTTTCTTAGAACTCTAATGATTTCCATTAAATTCGTGGCTTGATTATTTATTGTTTTATCTTTTGTCATGAATTTACTCCTTAATTTTGGAGAACGATTGTAATTGATGCTTGAACCTTGTATTTTGTTATCAGTTTTGTAATGAAGTTTTATTAATTATTTATATTCTTTTGAGTTTAATGCTTCTTGATTGCTGGCCACAATTGAAGATGATGAATGTTTAGAATCTATCACTCGAGAGAGGGGATTTTGAATAGATCTACAGAATATAACTAGGATTTTATAGAGTTCGAGAGAATCTGTAGTCCTTTGAAGTCGTTAAAATAGAATCACAAATCGTAATGAGTTGTTAACTATTGGATTTTTATAGAGATATCAAAGTCTATAGTTGATAATATTTTCACTCGGCACTCGAGAGAGGGAGTGAATATTTTAGGATCTTGACTTATAAATAATATAACTGAAAAAAGATTAATTGGCATGACAAATACATAGGAGACATCTAGGTGAAATCAGGATCCAGAATCTCTATCGTATTAGTTCCTCCTATCAAAATATTTTTATATTTTATTTATTTATTAAAAATCTTTATTATTTGTCGTCTAAATAAAGTTAGGATTATCAATTGTAGTACTTAGTGCGAGTTAACGCAATCCCTGTGGGTTCGACACTCTAAACTCATTTATACTAAAACTTGACACCGTACACTTGCGGTACGATATAAAAATATCACAACAAGTTTTTGGCGCCGTTGCCGGGGATTGTTTGTTTAATTCACATTAATACTACTACCAAGTAATCTTAGCTTTAATTTAGATTTTTATTTTTATTTTTTGTTTTACTTTATTTTATTTATTTTTGTCTTAATTTTATGTTATTTTGTTTTGTATTTATTTTTTTAGTTTGTTTTGTGTTGTTATTGAATTTTTTTTTTTCTTTTGGTGCTTCAGTGAATGCGAAAATCCACAAGTCTCGACTCGCTCCTGTTTGATCCTGAAATAGAAAGAACTGCGAGGAGACTAAGAAAAGAAAGAAAAATCGAAAAAGAAGCAATGGCAGAACTGAAAACATAGAGAACAACCACGCGTCATGTGGCAATCAGAGATCACTTCAAACTGGTCCTTGATGATATATGCTCTGGGATTGCCCATCAACCAATCAACGCCAACAGTTTTGAGTTAAAACCTGCATTTATCAACATGGTACAAAGGAATCAGTTTGGGGGTTCAGCTGTAGAGGATCCCAACTTGCACTTAAGGATGTTCCTGGAGATCGCAGATACCATAAAAGTAAATGGCGTGAGTAAAGAGGCTATCAGGCTACGCTTATTTTCATTCTCTTTACGGGATAAAGCGTGGGATTGGCTGCAATCAATACAGACAGGGAGTATCATGACATGACAGGATATGGCCACAAAATTTCTTGAGAGATTCTTTCCACCAGCTAAATCAGCTCAACTGAGGGCAGAAATCAGTGTATTTAAGCAGCTGGAAACTGAGACTTTGTATGAAGCATGAGAGCGCTTTAAGGATTTACTATGAAGATGCCCACATCATGATTATGCAGATTGGGTCCAGATTCAGTTGTTCTATAATGATTTGAATGGTCCGAATAGGACTGTGGTTGATGCAGCAGCTGAGGGAGCTCTATTCAGGAAATCAGCTGAGGAAGCGCACAATTTATTGGAAGAAATGGCCATTAACCATTATCAATGGCCAAGTGAACGCGCTACTGTAACCAAGTGGCTGGGATTTATATGAAGTAGACCCTCTTGTGGCACTTACAGCTCAGATTTCCACCTTGGCCACTCAAGTAGCAGCCCTGACAAAACCACGAGTATCATCTATTGAATCAGCGGCAGCTACAAATATGCAGTTAGTGGAAGGAAACCCGAACATTGAACAAGTCCAATATGTGAACAATCGGAACTTCAACAGCTATAGAGAAAATCTTATGCCTAACCGTTATCATCCAAACCTGTCATATGCTAATACAGAGAATACCTTGCAACCTTCTTCTGGTTTTGACTATAAAAATGATGAGCATAAATCTTCCTTAGAAGATTCGTGAGCACGTTTGCTGCTAGTACTTCAGCGAGATTTGAGAAGACTGAGTCAAGGCTAAACAATATTGAGATACACATGGAAAATATGGAGGCTACAATGAAGTCTTTAGAAACACAAATTGGGCAGATTGCATCCTCCATAACCAAGCAGCAGTAGGGGGATTTGAATAAACTGTCACAGCCGCCAAGCTATCTTTTTCATGTCAAAGCAGTCAGTGGATACAAAAGAAGAAGCTACCATGACCACCATTTGGGTGGTTGCGTCTGGCTGAAGACGTTAAACTTAGCGCTAGCGGGGAGGCAACCCTTGCACTTCTTTTATTATTATTTTCTTTACTTTTTATTTTATTTATTTATTTTATTGTGTGCTATTTATTTATTTGCATGTTATTTATGCAGGTAGCACGAGACACACAACGCCCGCGCAACCAAATTCCAACCAGCAAGAGTCTGATCAACTCCATGCACGGTAGTGTTGTTTCTCACTCTTGCTCTTGATATTTATCTTACATTGAGGATAATGCAAATTTTAAGTTTGGGGGGTGTGTGCATGTTGTTTACTTGCTATTTAGTTGTTTAAATTTATTGAAAAAAAAATTGTTTTAGTCTTTGATAGTAAAGCATAAATCTTGTAATAATATTGTTTGTTTATGGGTGAAATTTTAGAAACGATAAGTGCCTAATTTACTTTTATCTGATGCCTTGAATAATTGATCTATGTTAGACTCGTAAGCACTTAAAAATAGGTTTTTAGCAGTAAAACTTAAGTAGTTGACAAGGTGGTCAGTTGAAGAAATTGCATGTCGATGAATGACCGTTTGCTTAGATATCTATCTTGTTTTGCTAGTGTTATGAAGTATGGTATAGCTAAAAAAAAAGAAAAAAGAAAAATGTCTCTAAAGAAAGAAAATAAACCACCTATAACCGATAAGCGTGAAGCTACCCATGGGCGAGTATTAGGACCACCATGAGGAGAAATGCTACCTTAAAGGGTAGGTGAGTTGAAAAAAAAAAGTGCAAAAAAGAGAAAAGAAAAAAGAGACAAGAAATAAAAGAAAAATCATACCATACCGAACACAAAATAAAGCAATTACAGAGCATAATTGAGATATTTAGGTTGGTTTGACCCATTGATTCTAATTTTTAAACGAAATCATTGAGTTGGCTTACTTAAGATCAAAGCTGTGAATAAACCTTTACACACACACACCGTGAGTTTAGCTTAGATAATTTATTCGAGAATTTGGATTCGAGTTGCAATTGCGTACTTTGAAGATTCTTTGATTTCATTTATAAGCTTTCTTTGAGGATATATTTATGCGTAACTATCGAGACTATTTGTTTTGTTATTTTTGCATGATTGTGTGTGAATGACGTTTGTGGGTATCGTCACTGTAAGCCCTCACGAGACTATAACTCGTCCACTAGGGCCGCCTAGGGGTTTAAAGGCTTGTTGCATACGCTAAATGCAATCGTGATCCCTACGAAAGTGGCTTAGTTAATTTAGTAATTTTTAATATTTATTTTTGAATTTAGTTTTTATTTTATCTTTTGCTCGGGACTAGCAAAACCTTAAGTTTGGGGGTGTTTGATAAGTGTGGTTTATACCCACTTATTATGGCATTCTCAGCTTATTATTTTGTTATAATTCGAGATATTTAATATCATTTATAATTTATTTTATGTTTTATTTATAGGAGCATTAATATATGGATCGGGGACAATTACACGTGTTTTGGGAACTTCAGGGAACACAGGACGAGCAATGGGAGCATTGGCAAATCATCAGGCGCCATGGCGCCCAAATCTCATACAAAGCACAGAGAATTAGGCGCCACATCGCCTAATCTCTCCAATTGAAGGCGCCTTGGCGCCCCATTTACACAAACATTGGCGCCATGGCGCCAGATGAAGAATTAATAAAAGGCGCCATGGCGCCTCAAGCTCACACATGCCCATACATTTTCCCGGAAGTTCAGCGCCAGGCGCCCACTTAAGGAGCTGTAGCGCGCGATACTGTGCGTTTCAGGATTCAATTTTTAGGGTTTTTAATAATCCTAATGACACCCAAAGACTCCCAGACTCAACTATAAATATAACATTACATCCAACACTCAAGGGGAGGCTAATACACTGCGCAAAACACGAAATACATATTTTTAGAGATCCAAGGAGAGGATTGAAGAGCGACAAGAGGAGACAAAAGCGTTAATATCCGGAGATGAAGAGATTCAATTCGGGTTTTATCTTCTATTTCTTTATTAGAACTCTAATGATTTCCATTAAATTCGTGGCTTGATTATTTATTGATTTATCTTTTGTCATGAATTTACTCCTTAATTTTGGAGAACGATTGTAATTGATGCTTGAACCTTGTATTTTGTTTATCAGTTTTGTAATGAAGTTTTATTAATTATTTATATTCTTTTGAGTTTAATGCTTCTTGATTGCTGGCCACATTTGAAGATGATGAATGTTTATAATCTATCACTCGAGAGAGGGGATTTTGAATAGATCTAGAGAATATAACCTAGGATTTTATAGAGTTCGAGAGAATCTGTAGTCCTTTGAAGTCGTTAAAATAGAATCACAAATCGTAATGAGTTGTTAACTATTGGATTTTTATAGAGATATCGAAGTCTATAGTTGATAATATTTTCACTCGCTCGAGAGAGAGGGAGTGAATATTTTAGGATCTTGACTTATAAATAATATAACTGAACAAAGATTAATTGGCATGACAAATACATAGGAGACAGCTAGGTGAAATCAGGATCCAGAATCTCTATCGTATTAGTTCCCCCTATCAAAATATTTTTATTTTTATTTATTTATTAAAAATCTTTATTATTTGTCGTCTAAATAAAGTTAGGATTATCAATTGTAGTATTTAGTGCGAGTTAACGCAATCCATGTGGGTTCGACACTTAAACTCATTTATACTAAAACTTGACACCGTACACTTGCGGTACGATATAAAAATATCACAACATTGGCGCTCCGAGCACTAATCCTAACTATAGTTATATACATGTACGACATGTCGCTTCTTTATATTGGATGAAATCGACATGTTCGTTTTACCAGATGAAACCGACATGTCGTCCATTATAGCGTTTACAATATGACGTGTCATACGTTATACCGCGGAAAAGACGATATATCGTCCGATTTTCTAGAGAGCGGATGTCATGTCATTTTTGTCTTTTGGGAGCATTTTTCTGGATAAAAACATGTTCGTCTAGCCAACTTCTAGGGTTCATATCTCTCTCATTTTTAATCTAAATTAAGCAAATGATATAACGAATTCAAGATCACATGTCATAGTTTTCAACACAGCTTAGAACATGTTACTATTCCTTTTTTATTGAGAGGTATTAAGGCCCAAATTGGAAGAAAATTATTTTTAAAAAAATGAAATCAGAATGCAATTTCTTCCTTTTTCATGCATAATCATGTATTTTTGTATAATCTAACTAGAATGCATGCATCAAGGCTCATGATACCGATGTTGGGAATATCATCCATAATATTTGCATGAAACAAATCTATGAATGATCCACTTAAGATCTAACCATACATATAATACTAGTTCAAGATTTATACACAAACACATTGAAATAAATCTAAATACTTCAAAACACAATTGCATACCTTATTTCTTGTAAAGATGCCCTTAATCAAACTTAATTGATTGTTTGTCTCAATGAGCAAATGCTCATAGTTATAGAATGAGGAGTCAAGTTGCTATATCATCACATGCATGACTTCCTATTCAATCACAAGCATGGCTTCCTATACAATCACATGTATTTGGAAGCTTTAATTACTATTTAATCACATGTATTTGGAAACTTTAATTACTATTTAATCACATATATTTTGAAGTTTAATGACTTTGTCAAACCACTCCAAAAATATTATCATCATGAGAGTACCATAGATATGTTCCCCATAAATATTTTCTAACATTTTGTTAAAGAAATAAAGACTAGAAGTAGCTTACAAATATATATATATATATTTGAAGTAAAGAAAACAAAAGTGAATGAACTTTAAGAAAAAGTAAGAAAATACAAAGAGTAAGTGGCAAGCAAATTATAAAGTCTAATTCAAAATACCATTAATTTTTTTTTTAAATCTTTAACTTCTTAAGAAATTATATTTTTTAAAAAATAAAAATATATTATTCTAAAAATTCTAACCTAAACCGAACGGATAAAAAAAAGATTTGAACTAGACTGGACCGGACAAAACTCGGACTAGCCTAAAAGTTTGCCCTCCCTTACCAGTAACCGGTAGAAGAATATAACAAAAGGAAATAAATAACATAGGGCACGCCCCCCAGCTGAGAATTAGTAAGGAGGCAGGTGGTGGTGGAGGGGTAAAGTGAAGTTAGGCCGGTGATTAACAAAGTACTAATTTCCTTAATCAACTGCGATTACAAAAATTAATTAAAATTAATTAAAAAATGAACTTATTTATTTTTTTATTATTTACAATAAAAGTAACCACCAGTAACATCCATTTCTCTGCTTTATATACCCCCTGCCTTCCGTTCATTTCACCCGTACCAAAAAAACAAAAAGTTCACTGTTTTTTCTTCCAAATTTTTTGTTACTGATTATTCTCAATGGCGAAGGACACTGGCGTGGCAGTGCAAGGCTCATTTTCAACCAAGGACTATACAGACCCACCACCGGCGCCGTTGTTCGACGCCGTGGAACTGACAAAATGGTCATTTTACAGAGCCTTGATTGCTGAGTTCATCGCAACTCTGCTCTTTCTTTACGTCACTGTCTTGACTGTGATTGGCTACAAAAGCCAAACCGACACCGCCAAGAACACCGACGCCTGTGGCGGTGTCGGTATTCTTGGTATCGCCTGGGCCTTCGGCGGCATGATCTTCGTCCTTGTCTACTGTACTGCCGGTATCTCTGGTACGTTGTAAAAAAAATATTGTAATTTTAAAATTAGATCGATAATTCTTCATAGTAAATTTAGTGTTCAGTATAAATTTTGACGAATAAGAATTAAGATTTAATATTAAGTTGAGTTTGATCCCGAGGGTTGTGGTTTGGTAGCGTATGGTTCGTGATTGTGAGCTCCTGATTTGATTTCAGGTGTATATTTTTTATAAAAATTTGGATTTTACTTAAACCCGTAAAAGGTGTTTTGGATGGGATTTCCAACGATTTCAAAGATTTCAAAGAGAAAAAAAAAAAAAATTAAGTTGAGTTTGTTACATAATTTCATCATATGAAACATATTCTATATTATTTATTTATTAATATAATTTTACAGGTGGTCACATTAACCCGGCTGTGACGTTCGGGCTATTCTTGGCCCGCAAGGTATCATTGGTACGGGCAGTGATGTATATGGTGGCTCAATGTCTTGGTGCCATCTCCGGTGTTGGTTTGGTGAAGGCTTTCCAAAAATCATACTACACAAGGTATGGCGGTGGGGCTAACGAGCTGGCTGATGGGTACAGCACCGGTGTTGGATTGGCCGCCGAGATCATCGGCACCTTTGTTTTGGTTTACACTGTGTTCTCCGCCACTGATCCCAAACGAAGCGCTAGAGACTCCCATATTCCCGTAAGCAAAATTAATTTATTAATTAATTAATAATTTCATATTCATGTTTAGTTAGAACTAACACATCATTTCTTACAAACTGAAAGACTGAAATAAAATTAACACTTTAAAATAATTTTTTAAAAAAAAACCTAAGAAGCGTGATTTGATGATGTAGTATTCACGATCTCATTTTGAGATTCTGGGTTCGAATTCAGAGAGTGCGTTTCTTATAATAGCCTATGACAGTTGAGGATTTTACCAACTCCGTTTAAGCCCGGAAAAGATAATTTAACATCTAACTATTTCAAAAAAAAAAAAAAATACTCTTTAAAACAAATAGCAGTTTCGTGATCCTCAACACTTCTGATTTCATATTAGTATACGTCTCAGCAATACTATAAATATATTAATTTAATTTTTTTTTTTTTGTGGATTTCATATCACAAATATATGTAGAATTATAACGACCATAAAAAAACAAAAACAAAGGTTGGGATGGGTAATTTGTGGCCACAATTAAAGTGAGCTATAACATGCATGGACCAAATTTTGTATTTTTTTTTAACCAATTCTCAAAAAATCAAAAGCAGATTCAGCTTTTTGAAGTGTCTTTTTTGCTTTGCCTTTTCCATGGTGTGAGAAGACTCACTTGATCAGCTTTGCTTTAAGATTTGATTAGAGCCCTTAGCCTATGCTAAGGCTGTGGAGTGGGTTCTTGTATTTGACAAAAAGCAAAATGTCTTTTATGTTTCTGCTTGGACGGTGTCGTTTTCTTCTTGTTGAGTTAGAATTATGGGGTTCACATGTGATTTATTGGAATTTTTTGCATATTGTCCCTTTATGGTTATTATTAATGTTATTTAATTAGTTTCTAAATTTGTTTATTGTGTGTTTATTTGAATTGACTCAAGGTTTTGGCACCACTTCCAATTGGATTTGCTGTGTTCATGGTTCACTTGGCCACAATCCCAATCACTGGAACTGGCATTAACCCAGCAAGGAGTCTTGGAGCTGCTGTTATTTACAACAAAGACAAGGCCTGGGATGATCAAGTCAGTATCTTGAATTTTTCTCTAGATGCTACTATTCACTTAATTTGTTATTAATTCTCTAATAATAAGATCTGATTTTATTTATTAATCTATTTAATTTTTACAGTGGCTTTTCTGGGTTGGACCCTTCATTGGAGCAGCCATTGCAGCATTCTACCACCAATTCATCTTGAGAGCTGGAGCTGTCAAAGCTCTTGGTTCATTCAGGAGCCAATCCCATGTCTGATTTTAACAAGTGAATGAACTTTCCTTCTTCACAAGTTATATAATTGAGTTGAAAAAATTTGGAAGAAGGGTGTTAAAAGTTTCAAAAAAGTGAATGATGAGGGGGAGTGATTGTGCTTTCTTGGAGTTGTAGATAAAGTCTCTTTAGAAAATGGGGGGCTTTTGGTACTCCCTCTTGTTCATTTTAAGCACTTTCCTTAGAACTCACTTCAATATTGTTGTGTCTGTTTCTACTTTGTATGTGATTATTATTATTATTATTATTATTATTTATGCTTTAAGATAAAAATTTAGCTATGTTGTCAACTTACTCTTGTTTCAATTAGCACTCATAGCTAGCTTTGAAGATGAATGTATCTACCACATTGATTAAAAGGTTCCTTTGAAAGGCAATATGGCATGACAATAAAAGTAAATGAGCAAATGAAATGATTATTACCAATTTCTAGTGAATGTTAAAAAAGGGTACTTAATTCTTTAATCTGAATATTTATTTGGGAAAAAATGTTTGCAATTTTCAAAAGTTGTAGGCCATTTCTTCAAAAGAAGCAAATGGTGGATAACTGGAGAATGGTGAGGGGCTCAGTATAGTTTGTAGGCTTCAAAATATCACCCATAATTTGTTTGGTTCTATACTTCTATGTATGGGCTGAGGGAGAAGAAGTAACATAATATCTTCCCAAGGTTTTTAGTAAAAATATACATAAGCTTTCGTAATAAATAAGATTTAGAGAAGTTGCCATTCGGCTCATGATCTAGTAATAGCACATGTTCTTCCGGAGATCTCGTTTCTTCGTAGACATAGATTTCTGAGTGTGTTATAATTGTATGTATTTAGTGTCTCAATAGATTTCAGATTGTATATCTTTATAGTTTTAATGTATTCAAAAGAAAAGATAGAAATTCTTAATATAGTGTTTTTCTATAGAGAAATTGTTTTTAGAATTCGAAGACCTAACAGATAACAAGTTAGCACTTTATTATCGAGCTAGACACAATTTTAGTATTTGATTTTATTTGATTTGGATTGAACACTTTGAATAAATAATTAAACATATAAGGATTATTGATTCATAATTAATTATAAAAATCTTACTTCCCATTGAATTATGATTTTCTCTCAAGAAATGCGATCCTCATCTTATAAATTATTTTCACTTATAAGCTAGATATCCAGCTTGCTTGAGTTTTGACATGGTTGTTAAAGAACAATCAACGAATGCACTAAGATTTATTGAAACAGAAATTTATAAAAAAAAAAAGATACAAACTTATAAACCAAAAATAGAAACTTACAACGCAAGTAATCAAAATAAAAAACAACAAATTGTATAGAATGAAACTAGCAGATTATGCTATGTCCTATAGCAGAAATTTGCCTATATTCTTGTGCTTGTAGTTCGTTGGGATTCAACCATCTGAAAATCGAAAAATGTTGATGAGTATTCACATTGGTGTTTTGGGCTTGGATGATAAGTCTGGAAATTATTAGCTATGTGTGCAAAACGCATCAACTGAAGGAAGCTTTTGATATTGCCCAGGCTGACGTGGACAACAGATGACAGAATTGGTTAATTCTGTTTGTTGACAGCTCTATGTTTTCTGTGAAGATAAAAGGGGCTGGTGCCTGGGCTATTTCGTGTGCAACGTTTTGTATTCATTTCTCAAGCTTTTACCTTGATTCTTGTTTATGGAAATAGCTTGATATTTCATCTTGTAATCTGTAAACAAAACTGAGTGTTTAATACAGATCCATTACTGAGTTTTTCCCTTCAAATCAGTAAGCTTGTTACTTGTATTTTCTGGATGATCTCAACAGATTTACTCTTGTGCTTATAGTTCATTAGGATTCAACCATCTGAAAATCGAAACAGATTTACTCTTGTGCTTGTAGTTCGTTGGGATTCAACCATCTGAAAATCGAAATTCCTGCTGGCAAATTTACTAAGTGTTTCTTGTTTTTCGTTTTCAATGATCATAAGGATTTCAAATTATTTTGGAACTCTGGCAATATTGTTTTGTATATATAAACAATTTGAAAATCGAAATTACATCTGATTAGAAGCCAACCAACCACACACATCCAAGTCCAAGCTCAATCCATGTTGTTACCAATTTCATATAAATATCTAGAAAATACTTATAAACCTTCCATTTTTCATATCATTTTCCAATGTGGGACTACTCCCTCTATTTTCTATACAAACTTCTTACAATGGTGTATTTATATCCTGATGGCTATTGCCTTAATCAGCTTTGTTTCATTAGCGCCGGCCTAACTTTGATCAAACTTTTGTATTTGTGATACTGTGGTTCACTAGCCCTGATTAATCCAATTATTTTGGGCTCTTTTTGGATTTGCACCTAAATTTAGATTAATGTACTTTGTGGAAACTAAAAGTCTAAATCCTTATAAAAAGTTGTACTCCTAATAATTTGGGGTCTTAATTTTTTCTCACTTGAAAAGATTTGGAGACCTTAAATTATAAAAATTATCCTTATTTTTTTTCACATTAATGGAGGCCATAGGCAATATTTTAGACTGTTTATCTCTTAGAGTCGATTTTGACTCTCGCTAGGGGTGTTCGCGGTGCGGTTCTGACCGGCGTAAACACACACGTATAACGCAAGCGCACGTATCGTTCAAGTAGTATAAAAATAACGATCCCACGAGGACTTAATATCTAATCTATTAATTTTATGAGGTCAAATGATTACTAGTATCTAACAGGTTGATTGATTGATTTGAAATGGTGACGATTCTAAATTTAAAAGCAAGTAAATAAAATTGTCGAAAATAGGTTTTAAGAAAATTCAATATTAAAAACTATCTAGGGTTGTGATTTCTTTTAATATCATTTTAAAGATGAAGTGGTTATCTTAAAGTTGAGTAATATATTGATTTATTAACCTGAAACACTAAATTATGTGTAAGCCTCTGTCGATGGTCAGACACAAATACCCAGTTTAACCCAATTGAACCATATGTCTATGTCAACCAAATTATCTGGATTCATTAAGTTTAATTTCCAATTATGGCTACCCCCGCCCGACAGGTATATTCCTATCCTGTAAGGAAATCTATTAAGGGTTATCTATCCTCAAGGAAGATCGTGGGCTATTGAGTCTAAGGCTGAAACCTAAAATCTCTATGTCTAGTTCATTTTAGATTTACCAGATCAATTTTATTATGGTCAGTTAATGAAAAAGCATTAAGATTAAGACTCAATAAATAAATCTTTATATTACCCAAACTATAATTTAACCCCTTATAAAACGGTGATATTAAAAGTCATCACAACCCCAGATAACTAATTTAGTTACAACACATAACTAGGGCTGGTGAAAACTTGAAAATAAAAGACTTGAAGTAAAAATGCGGTAAAGTAAATACTGAAAGGTAAATTACAATAAAATAAAATGCTAAGGTAAAAGAAATTACTTTTACTACTACTAATTTAGATATCTCCCATAAAATAATATATAAACTTGTGATAATATTACCAACCGACCAATCTGGCGGTATCCTGATTAAGTCAAATTAAGTCCAACCAGCCATTAAGGCGGTAATATGTGTCCATAAACCAGCCATAAAGGCGGAACCAAAATAAAATTACCAACCGACCAATCTGGCGGTATCCTTGATTAGTCAGGTTTAAACCAGATTAAAATTAAATTACCAACCGACCAATATAGCGGTATCCTTGATTAGTCAGGTTTTAAATAGTGAATATATTATTTTTAAGGGAGATTAATCTAAATAGCAATATTAAAAGAATTACCTTTCACCCTAGCTGGGGAAGTTACCTCCTCATGGTTAATAGTAAAAACTGTAAAAAGTAAAGAAAGTAAATTACTATTATTACAAAAAGTAATTAAAATTATTACAAAACTAAAAACTAAAAATTAAAAGAAACTTAGAGAGAGAAGAACTCCATATTTACAACAAAGAAATGGGAGAGAGAGGTACAAAAAATTCTGAAATCTCGAGCTCAATTTATAGGCACGGATAAGCTTCGGGCGTCGCGACGCCAAGGGCTTCAGCGTCGCGACGCTGGAACAGTGAGGCGTGGCACAATGACAGCTTGACACGTGGCGATTCGGATAAGAAGATAATGCGACACGTGGCGAGGCGGCTAAGAGCTCAATTATTATGCTGATGTGGCGGTGACGTGGCAAGGCGACTGAGATCAATTGTCGGCACCATAAGATTGCGACACGTGTCACGGCGTGATTGGCTGATGATGACGTGGCATGTTGACCTGGTTGACCTGCTGACGTGGATGATGACGTGGCAAGACGCGTGGAATAGTTGACTCGTTGACCGGATGATGTGGCGACACGTAGGATGACACGTGGCACACGTGGAAATAGTAATTGTCGGCACCATAGGATGTTGACACGTGTCGCGGCGCATGTTAGCAGATCGACTGTGATGGTGACACGTGGAACATCGCATGTTAGCAAAGTCAAACTTCTCAAATTCTGACACGTTGACCCGGCGCATGTTAGCAGATTCGGAGCATGCTGGGCGTCGCGACGCGGGTAATTACCAAAAATGCCATTTTCGTCCAATTTTCACTGTTTTGCCCCAAATCACCTCCAGAATGTCCTGAAACTTTATTTATCTACAAAATAACACAAAACACATCAAAATATTCACAAGGCTCAAGAAACTATACAAAATATTAGGTTAAATGAGTGGGAAATAGTGATAGAAATACCACTCATCAGGTTCGGGTCGGTTTTTTCGTTTTTCATTTCTAACCGCGCGGATTGGTGGTTTGGGAAATTAGAAACTGAAACCACAAATTTGATAAGGAAAATCACGGCGGTTCGGGTTGGCGGTTTAGCGGTTTGGGCGGTTCGGGTCGGCGGTTTGGGTTATAAACTTTTTAAAGAAAATTCTTTGTGTTTTCACATAATAATTGAAGAAAAAAAATACATAATTCTCATTTATACATTGCATATTGTCATATGATCATTAAATATATTAAATTTCATGGTTAAAGAAGAGGAAATATATAAAATGATATCTAATTTGAACGCGGGTAGGCGGTTTAGGCAGTTCGGGTCGCGATTTGAGTCAAAATTTATGGTTTTTGACGGTTCGGATCGTGGTTGGGTCAAAACCGCACACCGATCAGAAATTTGCGGTTCGGTTCAGATTGATCCGAAATCATTTTTAATTTTTTTCAAACCACGCGGTGCGATTCGGGTTGGATCGGGTTGCAGTTTGACATGAAACCATTATCACCCCTAACTCCCGCTTCAAGTATGATTTAGGAATGAGCTCAATAGCTTTATTCGTATTTGTTAGTAGCGTTGCTTGATTTTACTTCAATAATGGGGACACAATTACAAACGTAGCCCTACTAGTATTGTATATATTCTCCTCTTAATAGAACAAGATTAATAGAAACGCATGCTTGGCGAAAACATCACGATGAAAAAGAGAGGAGACGATGAAGGGTAGTTCCTTCCTCTGTGCCAAAAACCTCATCAAACCACCCTCATTATCCCCCAATTTGCTTGTTTATTTCTTGTACAAGTATTTGTAAGAAAAATTCTACTATGCAATACTTGTTCTGCTGAAATATCACGATGAAAAAGAGAGGAGACAATACTTGTAAGAAAAATTCTATTATGAAACGGTAGTGATGTGATCCAGAATGAGCTCTGTTTGTTGGGCCAAGTTAACTTGAAGTTGTGGCTGATTGCATGGCTTGGTCAAATTGGTGTATTTGGGCTATTTTGGTGGATTTGGAAGATTCATTGGGTTCTGGAGTTTGGACCATGCATGAGACATTATGTGAAGACTTTATTGTGTCTAAAGCAATATTGGAATGGGTCTAGGACATGCATGGGCTGCCTTGATTGATTTTGAGCTTTATTTCCGAATGGTGCATTAGTAGTGGCGGGATTTACGGAGTCTTCGTATTTTGGAGGTAACTTTCTCGTCCGATATCCGATTTTGGTGATTCAAGTTGCATTGAAAAGAAAACTCATATCTCTACAACTTTTAAGTTTTCATCAAAGTCCAGTTCGGATTTCTTCATGGTCTAAATGAGGACGCAATGTATCCATATAGTTTTTATATTTTATATTTTTTTACGTTATGTGTTGTTTAAGTGTTGGGCTGAACATTAATGAAATTAAAAAGCACATGGACAAAATTTTCAAGTATTTTATTAGGGTTTTATTATATTTTGGTAGAATTAGGGTTAGCCACCTATTTAAAGGGGCATTATTCATTGTAATGGATAATTAACCAATAATATATCTTTTTACAATACAAATTGACTTGTGTCATCTTGAGGGAGTGGATTCTTCATTGGTTTTACGGAACAAAAGCTTATCAACGTGTGGCAAGCGTTGTGGCGCTGTATCGCTGTTCAGGATTCTCCAAAGAAATAAAGAAAGGTTTTTAAGGGCAATGTTCCTTAAGGGTTGGACTTGATCTTAGAAGGATTTTGTTCTTACAAAATCAAGATTCGCGGTTCTTGGGGCTTAGAACAAGTGGAGAGGTTTGTTTGGCTTTGTTCCAGGCAGGTTTCTATCATTTGGTATCAGGAGCTCAGGGTTCCAAGGTCAAGATTTTCTCTATTTTTATCGTTTTATGGAGTCTTTATATTTCTTTTTTTTTCGTCTCTTATAGTTTCAATTTTTTTCTTTGTGTTTTTCTTGTTTATGACTGCATCTTGGATGTTATTATAATGTTCTTTCATGGTAATAGCATTTAGGATTCAATTCTTGGAGTTTTGAGTCAATTCGAGTCGAAATTGTATGTACTTTTCGGATCAGTTCGGTCAGAATTTTTCAGCCGCGCACTGAATTTAAAACGGCTGTAACTTTTGATCTATAAAGAGTTACGAGACCCATAATATATCAATTTATAAGTACTTGAGGAGAATAATTCATTAGTCACTGGACGCACACAGTCCGCTCAAGTTTCGAGTCTCAAAATCGCTTTCAAAGTTACGAATTCTGTCCAGTTTCAGTTCAGTTTGTCTTCTTATTTACTTTTGGTTTTTTTTTAGTCAGTTTCTTTGTGTTTGTTTTCATATTTTCTTAGTGATTCTTTGAGTCTTTCCTCATTATTGGCGTCTTTCTAGTAATGGTTGATTTATATAAATAATTGGATGGATAAAATGGTATTTATCTTTCGCACAAGATGCTCAATCAATAGTAAAGTGTGTAGTATGATTATTAATAGAGGGAATCACATAAATTTAGCTAGCACTACCCTTGTGGAAAAATTGGGATTACCATTGATATCTTTTGATAGACCTTATAAGTGGATGAGTTCGAGGTTGCTAAGCAGGTTGTGGTAAATTTTGCAATTGGGCAGTATGTTGACCAAATAGTTTGTGACGTGGTTCCTATATGTCATACGCATATTTTATTGGGTAAGCCTTGATATAAATTCAATAAAGTAGTTTATGATATGGATAGGAATATGTACAAATTTAGGTATGGTGGAAAAATTATCAAGCTTGCTCCTTTAACCCTACAAGAGGTCAATGATGACGAGTTGTACATGCAGAGGAGTGAAGAAGAGTGGGCTAAAAAGAAAAGTGTGATTGCTTTTGGAATGTTACTAAGAGAGCTTCCAGAGTTGATAGAGAAAAAGACATTAGTAAAATGTGAAGTAGAGAATGATATAAACGTAGCCTTGAGTAATGAAATGAAACATGTTGATGTTTCAATAAATAAGAGTGAGGTGGTTGATGGTGTTGATGATAGTGATGATATTGATGTGAGCGATAACATTAGTGATCATGATTGGTTGTTCATGATTCCAATGAGGTGCTTGACGTTACTGTTAAGGGTGACTATCATATGGAGCAATCTGATGTTGGTTGTGAGGACATGAGTTATGGTGTGCAAAAAAAACATGTGGCTGAATATGTAGAGTGTGGCAGATCGTGGATGAGAGTGTTGATGAGATTTCAAATGTGAATCCATGTGGGAATCTATTTTCTGTTGCAAGTGGCGTTAAGAATGAGAGTAGCAATGAAGAGATTGAGAGTGGAAAGTATTGCCAAAAAGTCATTCATTTGCCTTATTGACTTTTGCTCACCTTAACCATTTTTTTCCATGTGATTTTCTTTTATTTCAGGATTCTCGTCCCATTGATCTTGTAATTTTTATCTATGACCCGGGTTCGGATTCGAGGTCGAATCCTTTTCAAGAGAGGGAGAATGATGTGATCCAGAATGAGCTCTGTTTGTTGGGCCAAGTTAACTTGAAGTTGTGGCTGATTGCATGGCTTGGTCAAATTGGTGTATTTGGGCCATTTTGGTGGATTTGGAAGATTTCTTGGGTTTTGGAGTTTGGACCATGCATGAGACATTATGTGAAGGCTTTATTGTGTCTAAAGCAATATTGGAATGGGTCTAGGACATGCATGGGCTGCCTTGATTGATTTTGGGCTTTATTTCCGAATGGTGCATTAGTAGTGGCGGGATTTACGCAGTCTTTGTATTTTGGACGTAACTTTCTCGTCTGATATCCGATTTTGGTGATTCAAGTTGCATTGAAAAGAAAACTCGTAGCTCTACAACTTTTAAGTTTTCATCAAAGTCCAGTTCGGATTCCTTCATGGTCTAAATGAGGACGAAATGTATCCCTATAGTTTTTATATTTTATATTTTTTTACGTTATGTGTTGTTTAAGTCTTGGGCTGAACATTAATTAAATTAAAAAGCCCATGGACGAAATTTTCAAGTATTTTATTAGGGTTTTATTATATTTTGGTAGAATTAGGGTTAGCCACCTATTTAAAGGGGCATTATTCATTGTAATGGATAATTAACCAATAATATATCTTTTTACAAAACAAATTGACTTGTGTCATCTTGAGGGAGTGGATTCTTCCTTGGTTTTACGGAACAAAAGCTTATCAACGTGTGGCAAGCGTTGTGGCGCTTTATCGTTGTTCAGGATTCTCCAAAGAAAATAAGAAAGGTTTTTAAGGGCAATGTTCCTTAAGGGTTGGACTTGATCTTGGAAGGATTTTGTTCTTACAAAATCAAGATTCGCGGTTCTTGGGGCTTAGAACACGTGGAGAGGTTTGCTTGGCTTTGTTCCAGGCAGGTTTCTATCAGGTAGTGTTATGAATGTAAAAAATTTCCGTGAGAATGGGTCTATAGGGGCCCAATATGTTGTGTATGGATATAAATAGAAAAATTTATCACTATTTAAGAAAATGTAATAAATTATGGATACTTGTGTTACTAACCCTATAAGCACTTCTTTTTTTTAACATATGAGATCCGAGCAATTAAGTCCATAGGGGTGTCTTACACCTAGAGCCCTAAAGCCAATTAGTTTGTGAGTCATTTGCCCAAAACTCGTTACAATGATTGAAGATGTATTAAAAAAAACTATTTTTGTATTTATAAATAAACTTCCATTGCCAAAAGGTGTGAACTCTAATATAATTTTATGCCAAAAATATTATTCTCTTTTCAACAAGACATGTGAATATTGTTGGCATAATAAATTGATTAATATCTTATTTTATGTGTGTATGGAAGAAAGGTAAAAGTACGGGAGAATTTACTTATTTTATCATTTAGAAAGAAAGAAAATAATTATTAATTTGGATAAAAAATTATCTTTTTAAAGTTTTTCACTTAAATTACTAGGGACTAGTAATAAGTTAGTTGATGGGTGTGATGAATATTAAAAAGTGTAAACTTAATAAATAAGAAACTAATCATTTTACACTTATAATTTCATTAATCCCCTTAATTTAGCACATTTGTTAAATAATAATTATATTTATATTTTATTGTGATTTTTAATTTCTTACGTGGGTGAAATAATACATTGGATGCATAACTAAAAAATGGACGTGACATTTGGATTTTGGAGGCCAACAACTTAAAATGATATTCTAACCGTGTACAATTTCGGAAATTGCAGCGTTGCACAATTTTAGTATTTTGGCCATAATTTTTTATTACGATATCGGATTGAAGTGATTATGGTTTCAAATGAAATAAGACTCAAAGATCTACAACTTTACCGTTGACAAGATTTTCTAGTTCTGAAGTTTTCAATATCGAAATTGATGAAAGATCTAAAGTGTGTTATTTATAATTAAAAAAAAGTTAATAAATATTTGGGTGGATGTGATCCTCCATCAATTACTCCTGCAATTGATGACAATTGCAGCTTGCAATTGATGACAATTGCAGTGCTACAATTAAGCCAAGCATCTTCTATAAATTTTGGTAGACTTTCTTCTGAATTTCTCTTGTAGAATTTGAGAGAGAGTGTCTTGTGTGTTTTATTTTTTTAAAAGCTTTCTTGTAATTTTTTTTTCTTTCAGTAATAAAATTATGTGTGTTTTTATTTAAATTATGAGTAGCTAATTTCGTCATACTGGGGTAATGGGTGAAACTTTTAATATTAAAATTTATATTAATCTTATTTATATTATAATATATAAATTGTAATATAATGATTAATGTTTAATTTAAATCTGGATTAATTATTGAATAACTTTGTTACCGCCTATATGATTGGTTTTATTTATTTGACATAATTGAGTACCTAACTGGACTTGTTATAAACAAAGTTATCAACGCCTTTATGAATGATTTTATATGTTTTGGCATAATTAATTCCTAAAGTAAATTAACTGGGTAATAATGATAATTTATATATTATAAAAAGTGAGATTTCTAATTTTGAAATATAAAAAATGGATCCCATAGCCTCATCATTTTATTTTATTGTTGTAATCTAATATAAATTTTCCAATCACTCCAAACAAATCAAACTTTTTTATTTCACTCAAATTTTTGTTTTATTTTACTAAATATATTCCATGTGGATCGACCCCGGACTTACCAGGTTATTTTATTACTTCGACACTCTTACACTTGGGAGTAAATAACCATTTTTTGAGCGTGTCATTGGTTAATGCAGCGAAGTAAAAAATCAAAAACTAATTCAGAAATTAAAGCGTATTTAACGATAAATTTCGAGTTTCCCCAAAATGCTTTTGTAGGTAAGCAATTTCTTATCCTTGATTGGTGGCAAAAACATCAAGGATTGTTTCCAATCATGGCCGTGATTACGAGGGAGGTATTAGCGACACCAGTCTCAACTGTATATGTAGAGCAAACATTTAGTATGAGCTACAATGTTCTTGATGACAGAAGATCAAGGTTGAAACCGCAGACGTTAGAAGCTCAAACGTGTCTTGAAGATTTGTGTAGGGTGGAACGTCGTGAGAAAATCAGTCAGAAACTTTTGAAGATTTGTGTGATAACATGAACACAACTGGAACCGAATGCTCATGATCTAGACCGCCATCCCCGGATGGCGATGAATAAAATATTAATGGGTAAATTATTAAAAATAAAATATAACAGAACTACGTGAGCTTTGATTCTTCTACGCCCCAAGAGGATACGTGGTTAGCTTATATAAGTGCAAGTTTTTTTTTTTAAAAAAAAACAATAAATAAATTATAATTGTCTACTTTTAGTCTTACTCTTTAATAAATCTTTAATTTTTATTTTTTTATTTTTATAACAATTTAATTTAATTAATTAAAAATGATTTCAAACCTTAAACCGAACCGAACCACACAGTTCGGTCGGTTTAAGGTTCAGTTGCGATTCGACTTTGGCCAAAATTATAACTGATCAAACCTTAAACCGAACTGAACCATATGGTTCAGCCGGTTTAAGGTTCGGTTACAGTTCGGTCAATGCTGAACCGCCAACCGAACCGTAAACCGAATCGTTGGTCTACGGTTCGGATCGATTATGATTTTAAAATGTAACAGAACCATGCGCATGCCTAAATAGCTCGGCTATTGCCCTCTATAGTCTTTAAGGTGTTTGTTGACTCTCTATAATACCAACAAATATGATTAAGCTAAAATTTTAAATTTTAATCTTTATGTTTATTGCTTTAATGAATTATTTAATTTTTACTTTCGAAACTAGCTTTACACAATTAAATATTATTTCATACTACATAAAAGCTTAATTATTTATCAGTAAGTGTTGATGGTGATTTTTCACCCCGATGAAGTTCAAATATGAGGAGGGGAAGAATGAAGTTTGTACTTGACCAAGAGATGATGATGATAAAGGTTCAGGGGCCTAGAGAGGTTGAAGTTTGATAGAGGGACTTGACCCCATTATGCAGAGGAATTCTCCCGAGGGCAGAACCAGCTGGTGACGAAGCAAGTTGGGATACTGACCCGACCTAAAGAAAAAATGATAGATTTGACAGCATTTGAGTATTTGTAGAAACCGATCTGAAAGGGTTCATGCGTTACAAATCGATTTGGTTAAAGAAGTCAGAAAGTTTGACCAAGCATCATTTACCTCGGAATGAAGCTGGGATCACAGTTCAACCTGTGTTGAAGTCGTGACATATGTCATAGTTGAAATGATAAGTTTCTAGAAAACTAATGATGATTGTGGGAAAAGTAACAGTTCTCATTTGAAGTAGTGTCTGCCAGTCGCTATAGGACGGTGCAGTGGCATAGAAGTGGCAGAGCAGAGCCTCTATAGGCCGATGCAGTGATAGTAAAATGTGCTATTTCGATTGGCGCATTTATAGGTTGTTAAGGAGAGTTACGATGCAATGATGACAATGTGACATGAGATGATATCAATGGATAGCAAATTTCACATCTTACAACATGTAAAAGAGCGAAGAGCTTAAAAATAAGTGATAGAGAAAAAAAGCACATAGTGCTTTCTCTCTCTATGTGTAAGCTCATATAGAGAGAGAAAACAAGTGAGTGGTTTGTGTAAAACTCGATGTGTTATACACTATGTGTAAGTTCACTATCCCCCTTGTAGCTCGGGTAAGGCTTGACCCCGAGCAGTAATAAAACACATCTCATTTTCTTCCGTGGACGTAAGTTGAAGCCACTATCCGCCGAACCACGTAAATCTTTGTCTCTATGATTTATCTGTCTGCTTGTTAAGTTTGCTTTGGTTCCCTACTAATTAAACAAATTTACTGTTGATGGAGGTTTGTTCGAAGGCTTAATTTCTTATATTGTCATTGGAACGAAAAACAACCGTCAACATATCAAATTTTAAAAATGAATCACATTTCCTACCATTAAAGTACTTTACAATAATATTCCTGTAAATTAAATTATATACATAATATTTTTATTTTAAATAATTTTTATAATGATTATTTTTAAAATATATAATTTATTTATTCAACTCTATTAAAAAATTATAATTTTTAAAATATATATATATCAAATAATTTAACTGGAAAATATTTATAACATGTAGAACCAAGTTACGTAAATACAATTCATATTACTAGTTTTCAGTTATTTATAATCAGATGTTAAAAAATAAAAACAAATATATGATTTAGATGTTCAAATCTATTCAGTATTCAGTCACATTCAGATCTCAACATTCAAAGCGGAAAAAAAATCACATAAGTTAAAATTTTTTTTTTATTATTTAACATTCATTCGCATTTTGATTTATTCATGTTCAGAGAAATCACATAAGTTCAATTTTTAACTCCATCCAATTCAATTATTTTTTTGTTAAATTTAGCAAGAAATAAAAAAAAAACAAATAAATTAATTTATATAAATCATTAAAATTAAATCCTAGCAAATATTAAATACCACATATTAGTTAATCTCTGTCACAAGGGATAGTAGCCCTTGATGATTGAAGATCATTTCAACACAACACAGTATGGAATTGAAGCGGCAGCATTTTTTACACAGTTGCTTGGCAAATTCGCAGGCGACTTCAACAATGCCCTGAAAAAAATCCAAGAACTAAAAGCTACATTAAGCTCCCTCAGAGTTAACGCACTCAACCTCAACTCGCTGCTTCCTTAATTAATCTTTGATTATCTTCTTCGATGTTTCTATTTGTTACGTCAAATTTTTCCTAGTTTCTTTCGCCTAAACTTTCACTATAAAACTCTTCAATGTGTCCTTTTTTTTTTTCTCTAGTAGTCTCAATCAAACCCTTGTCTAGCATTGAACTGATCAACTTTACATTCTCAGTTCTAATGGCAAAACACTCTAAACATTGCTTCTTTGTTGTCATATTTCTTCTGTTTTCTTTAGGTTCAACACAACCTCCCGCTCCACAGGTTCCTTCTCCTCCTGCTCCTGGAACGCCAGCTCCTCCAGCTCCAGGAACCCCAGCACCGCCAGCCCCTGGAACCCCAGCACCGCCAGCCCCTGGAACCCCAGCACCTCCTGCTCCCGGAACGCCATCACCTCCAGCTCCAGGAACACCCGCACCTCCAGCGCCTGGAACCCCAGCTCCTCCTGCCCCTGAAATTCCAGCACCTCCTGCCCCAGGAACGCCCGCACCTCCGGCCCCAGGAACGCCCGCACCTCCGGCCCCTGGAACGCCCGCACCTCCGGCCCCAGGAACCCCAGCACCTCCGGCCCCTGGAACGCCCGCACCTCCTGCCCCTGAAACGCCAGCACCTCCGGCCCCAGGAACCCCAGCACCTCCGGCCCCTGGAACGCCCGCACCTCCTGCCCCTGGAACGCCAGCACCTCCTGCCCCTGGAACCCCAGCACCCCCAGGAACGCCAGCACCTCCGGCGCCAGGAACCCCAGCACCTCCTGCCCCTGGAACGCCCGCACCTCCGGCGCCAGGAACCCCAGCACCTCCTGCCCCTGGAACGCCCGCACCTCCTGCCCCAGGAACCCCAGCACCTCCTGCCCCAGGAACGCCCGCACCTCCATCGCCAGGAACCCCGCACCTCCTGCCCCAGGAACCCCGGCACCTCCAGCCCCTGGAACGCCAGCACCTCCAGCCCCTGGAACTCCAGCACCTCCAGCCCCAGAAACGCCAGCACCTCCTGCACCTGAAACGCCAGCACCTCCTGCCATTAGTCCTCCAAGTCCCCCGCCAGGCAATGCTCCTTCTCCGACGAATAAAGGGGGCGGCATGAGTGGTGGGCAGAAGGCTGGAACAGTGATAGGAGTGTTGGCGGGTGTCTCGGTGATAGGATGTTGCGGGATGGTTTACAATAAACGTCGCCGTAATCTTAGAAGAGAGCGGTTTGGACGTGCCACTAGGACTGGAAGTGCAGCTCTCTAAATGATAGTGTCTTCGCTGCTTATCACCAAAATTTTCATTTGAGACGGACATTCATGAATTCCATTCCATGTGTTATGTAAGAATAAACGATTCGTTTTGTTACTGTTTTGTTTCTGAGCGATTTGAAATTGATATCCATTTGTAAGGCAACAAGATATTCAACGGAATTCTTTTTAGTTCAAAGTTGAATTTTTAGAAAATTACTCGATCCATAAACTTTTCTCAATGCAACCAGTCAATTTTTATTTATCAAATTACGTAAAATATAAAATTTATGTTGCTACCATTTCATTAAAAATGTGAATATACTACATAACATAAGGTTGTGTTAATTCACATAACAGTAACAATTTAAAAAGTCGTCTAATGAAATTGTTTTTTAAGTTCTTATAATATTTTTTTTGAAAAGGTTGAAAATCTCGCCGTGAAAACATCCAAATCAGGCTTAAGCGAAATATGTAAAATTTCCAGCTATCCTAAGTTCTTAAAGATATTGATCTCCTGGATTCGAACCAATAATATGACAATCAAATCTCAAATTTTTTGTCACCAAATGACACCCCTTGGGCCTAAATTATTATAATATGCTATTATGACAGACCTCGATTATGATTCTTAATGCATTTTTCTTTGATGAAGTTGTTGTGCATATAGTGTCATTAAACAAGAAATCAACATGCAACAAATAAATCAAATCCAGAAACTAAAAATAGATCTAGAAAAAACCCTAGAACTTGATATGTAAATAAAACCTGAAAATGATTAATGCAGTGATCCGAGTCGAGATTAATCTATGTCCTTAAGAACTTATCAGCCCCGTCTCGGTGATCTACGGATTTGTGGCTAATGTTCTCCCAGGATAACCCGGATTCCTCTTGTTCAAGGGGCACGCCTTAACAAGATCTTGAACTTGGAATATGGTGGAATTCTCTCAGACTCAAGAAAACAATATGAGACTCTCAGTTTTGGATGAAATTCAGATTTCTTCCTTGTGTGTTAAAAAGGAACATAAAGCTTCCTTTTATAAGCATGAAATGATGCCTCAAAGGCACCCTTAGGGTTGGGGTGCAACCCTCCTCCAAATGGTTATACCCCCCTATGCACCCCTTGGAGCATAAGATCATTTTACACACAATTGGAGGACATGTCCCCATGGGGTACCATCCAAGGGACATGTCTCTCCTCCATCCAAACAAGTATATTTCAAGATTTGAAGAATTTCCAACAATCCCCCACAATTCTTCAAATATTCATGCAAACACTTGAGAGAGTTTCCGTGAACTAAAGCTGCATCGAAATAGGTAGCCTTGGCCTTAAACCTTTCCTAGTGAATGACAATCGGATTTACTTGGCAAACCAGTGACCCATAGTCTTGAACTGTTCTGCCGTTGGTGTAAACCAAGACAACTGCCATCACACAGCTTTACTTCGACCATTTCCCGTTCTACGGTTGTCTTCATTTCGGCCATGACCAACGGTCCTGAATTCATCAAGCACTTTAGGGTAACCCGCCTGTAAAAGTTCCCATGGAAGCGACCTCATTTCTTACTTGAAATAGGTGATCTACTATGAAGAGGTAATCTGCCTTTACCCCCATTAGGACTCATCTCCTAATATAGTGATCATTAAAAGCCTTAACTTATCCTAACCTTGACAGACAGCACTCTGCGTCATTATCGGAATGGGAAAGAGTACAAAACTCTTCAGTGTTTGTTTTGAATTGTACAAAGTTTCAGTTGTCCATTTTGAACCTAGATCTTGGTGAAATTACCTACAAGCAATAGCGACAAGCAATCTCTATACCCAAGAGAGGGGGGGTGAATTGGGTTATCGCTATAAATGCGGAATTAATAAATCTTTACCGATTTTTAGCTCTTATTACCAAATGGGGACTTAAGGTAATTTTCTCTATTCCAATTAATAGCCTATATGCAAGTTTTCTATTCAATATATATAAGCATAAATAAACTTGCTATAAACAAAAGTATAGGGAAAAAGAATACGACACCAAGATTTATAGTGGTTCGGCCAAACGTGCCTACGTCCACTCCTCCAAGCTTCGCTTGAAGATTTCCACTAGAATCGAGTTTCCGTGGTTCACTCGCAACCAAGAGTTTTCCGCAAATGTGCACTCCAAACCTTTTAAATTTTGATTTTTGTTCGTAGGATCACTCACAAACCTTTACAACTACCTAAACTAATGAGATTTCACAAGCACAAGTGTTTTTGTTTAAGAAGGTGTAAAATACACTTGGATACTCACAATGATAAAGAAGATTGTGTGAGTTGGTTATCCAAATGTTCTAAGCTCACTACTAATGAATATGAAGATGAAATATGAGCTTTTCAAATGTAGAGAGTGTAAAATGATTTGAAGCTGGTTATAAACTCTCAAGAATGTTTTGACATGATTATATGATGAATATATGTGCAAGAGATGTGTTAGAAGTGAGGAAAATGATGAATTTATAGATTTTGCACAAAACTAGCCGTTTATAGCCGTTTTAAAGTTCTGGGACCGGTATTCCGGTCTAACGGCTCAAAAAATGACCATTGGCACCTCTAGAACCGGTATGCCGGTTACAGATACCGGTATGCCGGTTTCTGATGACCAGTCAAGATTGACGGCACTCGGTATTTTGGCAATAACTTTCTCTAGAAAATTCCAAATCATGATCCGTAAATTTATACATATACTAGACACATATATCTATCTTATGTAAAATTTCAGCTTCAAAAACATTAAGATGAATTTTATGGAATTTTTCTAATGTGACATGTATGCAGAAAACGCACATCTGAACATGTTGTAGTAAAATGACTCTAGCAAAAGTTCTATAGATCGGAACTGTGATCCGTTTGAACCGTAGCAAACTAGAGACACATATATATCTATTGGTATATCATTTGATATTTAATTCAACCGTTTTCTAGTTTTTGGAAGATCATTTACCGATGCACTTGTGCAAGAAGTTCATTTTGGTGCAAATAAAATGCAATTGATTCTTTTAGCATTCTAAGCCATTTTAAATGCAAGTGACGCAAAATGTATGATTCCTAAGAGCTTTGAAACATTTGAATAAACTCACTTACAATTAGTTTTAGCTCTTAATCATTATTTTGATCTTCATCTTGCTTGGCTCTTACTTCTTTGTTCTCTTGATCATCTTATAACTCATTTTAGCTCTTCACCACATATGCTTCGACATTTTTTGTATTGCTTCATGTTTGCACGTCAAAGTCTTGTTTTGTGTTGACGTCATCAAAATCCATTTATACGACCAAGTCGCCAACACTTGGGATCTCCAGTCAGCTAGATTGGGTTTCCACAGTGACAATTCTTAATTTATAGGCTTCAAGCCCATTCCCCTCGATGACTTCTCAACTTGCTCTCGAGGTAAACCTTTAGTTAGTGGATCCGCTAGGTTTCCTTTGACTCAACATAATCGATCGATATTATGCCACTTGAGAGGAGTTGACCAATAGTATTATGTCTCCGTCGTATGTGTCGAGACTTACCATTATACATTGTATTTTGGGCTCTCCCAATAGCCGATTGGTTGTCACAATGTATGCTTATCGCTGGCACCGGTTTGGGCCAACTAAGAATATCCTCCAGGAAGTTTCAAAGCCATTATGCTTCTTCCGCTGTTTTTTCTAACGCTATGAACTCTGATTCCATAGTAGACCGGGTAATACATGTTTACCTCGAGGATTTCCATGACACAGCTACATTACCAAGTGTGAAAATAAATCCACTCGTAGATTTGGAATCCACGGTATCAGATATCCAGTTAGCATCACTGTATCCCTCTAGAACAGCAGGATATCTCTTGTAATGTAGCCAATATTTTGAAGTTTCTCATACCTCAAAACTCTTACTATGGCTTTCCAGTGGTTATGTCCTGGATTGCTAGTATATCTGCTAAGCCTGTTCACAGCTTGAGCGATATCAGTTCGTTTGCAATTCGTGAGATACATCAGACTTCTGATGATCCTCGAATACTCTAATTACGATACGCTTGAGCTAGTATTCTTTGATAGATGAAGAGTTAGGTTAGCTACTCCCAAATCTTTCATATCAAATTTGCTGGATAACACTTTATTGGTAGACTGAATCAACTCATAATTGTTACCAATTATCAACATATCGTCTACATAGAGACATACAATGACATATTCTTTTTGAGTTGATTTGGTGTACACACACTTATTACACTCATTGGTTTTAAACCCACTTGACAACATCTATTTGTCAATTTTCTCATGTCATTGTTTGGGTGTTTGTTTTAATCCGTACAAGGATTTTACAAGTTTGCACACCTTCTGTTCTTATCCAGGAACATTAAACATTTCTGGTTGTTCCATGTAAATCTCTTCATCCAATTCACCATTCAAGAATGCCGTCTTTACATCCATTTGATGTATTTCAAGACCAAATATAGCTGATATGGCTATGAGCATTCTTATCGATGTGATACGAGTCACTGGTGAATAGGTGTCAAAGTAATCAAAGCCTTATTTTTTGTCTATAACCTTTTATGACAAGTCTTGCCTTGTACTTATCTATTGATCCATCCATTTTCATCTTCCTTTTGAATATCCATTTGTAGCCCAGTGGCTTACAACCTGGAGGAAGATCAACCAACTCCCAAGTATGGTTTTATAGGATTGAATCAATCTCACTGTTAATAGCCTCTTTCCACAGAGGTGCCTCAGGAGAAGACTTTACTTCTTTATAGCTTTGAGGCTCATTTTCTAACAAGTATGTCAGAAAATCGGGTCCAAATGACTTAGAAGTTCTAGCTCTCTTGCTATGTCTAGGTTCATTTGCCTCAATATTTCCATGTTGATCTGACTCTTACTCAACCTGATTACTGTCCTTGACAGTATCAATAGATCTTTTGAGAGACTCTTTTATTTGTCTTTCCTTACAAGGAAATATCTCTTCAAAAAATGTTGCATTCCTTGACTCAATCGTCACTTCAGATTGATGTCAGAAATCTCATAATTGTGTACCAAGAATCGATACGCACTACTGTTGCGAGCATATCCAATGAATATACAGTCAACAGTTTTGGGTCGTATTCTAACCTTCTTAGGTTTATGAACCATTACCTTGGCAATTGGTAAGACACCCCCATATTTTCAGATATTTGTAGGATAACATTTTCACAACTCATATGGTGTCTTTTCCAATCTCCTGTGAGGAAGTTTGTTCAGAACGTAGTTCGCGGAAAGCAAGGCTTCCCCCCACAAGTTCTGAGGTAAACCAGAACTTGTGAACATGGCGTTCATCATTTCCTTCAACGTTCGGTTTTTGCGCTCAGCAATCCCGTTTTGTTGAGGAGAATAATGAGCAGTGGTTTCATGAATAATTCCGTGCACAGAACAATATTCACCGAATGGTGAAATATATTCACCACCTCTATCGCTCCTGATTCTTTTGATTTTCTTGCCAAGTTAATTTTCAACTTCGTTCTCAGTGTATAAAGCTCTCAATAGCTTCATTTTAGCTCCTCAGCAAATACACATAACTGAATGTTGTGCTATCATCGATAAAAGTGACAAAGTATTTTTTACCGCATCTTGTTTGCACAATATTCATGTCACACACGTCAGTGTGTACAAGTTCCAAGGGTTCAGAACTTCATTCTATAATGTTCTATATATTTTTTCTTCAACACATGTCTCACACTTATGTTGGCTATCAATGCAAATTTAGGTATAAGGTCCATGTTAATTAATTTATGCATCGTATTAACATGTCCTAACCTCTCATGCCATACATTTTGTGACTTAATAATATAAGCAGAAGTTGTAGCTTTATTATTAGCACTGTGTCGATTGACAGTCATTACAATGTATTTGAAAAGACCCTCAGCGAGGTATCAATTTCTTACATAGACATCATTTTTTGGTCAATACAATCTTGTCAGAAACAAATACAAACCCGAGACCAAGTTCTTCCGAATATCTGGAACATGCAAACATTCTTCTATGTAAGCTTCGTTTCAGATATCATCTTCAGAACCATTGTGCCTTGTCCAACCACTCTAGAGGCAGACGAGTTTCCCATTGTCAGATGATCGCCGCCATCGACCTTCTGATACGAGGAAAGCATCTTGCTATCAGCACAGATATGACGAGTAGCCCCAATGTCTACCCACCATTCTCTCGGATTCCCAACCAAGTTGGCTTCAGTTACCACTGCTGAGAGGTTCATTTCTGAAATCTCATCAGTTAACTGCTCATCTTCAGCGACATATGCCTCATTTTTCTTGCCCTTATCCTGAGACTTATGTTTCTGCAGTCCTTTGTCATATGACCACTCTTTTCACAGTTGTAGCACTTCCCCTTGAACTTCTTGTTCGCTTGGGAAGAATCATCTCCATTGTTCTTTCTTTTCTTGCTACCCTTTACACCCTCAATGATGTTGGCCTTAGACTCCATAGTCTTGTAGCTGGCCTTCTCGGACATCCTGTTGTCCTCTTCGATTCTCAATCGAACTCCAAGGTCTTCAAGGCTCATCTGCTTCTTTTTGTGTTTCAGATAGCTCCTGAAGTCCTTCCATGATGGATACAACTTTTCAATTATGGTGGCAACTTGAAACGTCTCACAGAGTTTCATTCCTTCATCCAGTATTTCATGAATGATCAACTGCAGTTCACCCAACTGAGACATCAACCTACCCACGATAAATTTCTTTTGTCTGGCATCCTTGGTTTTGTATTTCTTCTTTAGAGATTCCCAGAGAATCTTCGCAGAAGACATGCCTTGGTACACATTGTACATGGTATTGTCAAGACCACCCAAAAGGTAGTTCTTGCATAGGAAGTCGTCAGACGACCATGTATCTTCTCGCAGTTCCTTGGCTGCCTCTGTTTCACCCTCCACAGGACCCGATGGATCTTTGAGGTACTTAGCCAACTGCAGATTTGTCAAGTAGAACATCATTTTGCTCTGCCATTGTTTGAAGTTTGCCCCACCAAACTTCTCCGGGTTTTCTCCATGAGAAACCAAATAGGGGCCAATAAGTCTACAAAAGACAGATTGCACAACAATCAACAAATGATCTTATTCCAAGTGATATACCAAGTATCCACTTGTTGTTATATTGGACAGTAGTACCAATAAACACAAGTCCTTAAATTTTCAACCAAGATTTCTTATGAAAAGTAGATATAGGAATATTCCCAGAGGACGAGGGGGGTCCGGAGTAACCACTTAAGTCCCTGACCACTTAGGCTCTTATCGCCTTTTTGACAGAATATCCTTTAACCACTTTCTCAATAGAACCTCTTAGAATTCAAACTCAGTATTTCACTTTTGAATGTCACAATACAATATACGATATGTGTATATATATGTGTATGTGTCAAACAAGATTGGATGGAATTACTTGTGTAATATTACACTTTAAATTCTCAACCAAGTATGTAACACACAATAAATTTTTCAACTTTATCACTAAATGTATGCTTGTGATAATTGAACAACCTAATAATAACTTAAATCTATACTACCAAGATTATAGTGATTCAGTATAAGATTAACTAAGTTAATATTGTTAATACTTGAATTAATCTAAGTCTTTGCAGTTTATAACAATTCCAGGACCAATTCATTAGTGTCGCGTTCGTATCTACGTTCGAACGAGACTGTCCATTGTGTGTACGTTCGTGTTACGTTTGATAACGCGTTCGAATGAAGTGTCCCAGAGAGTTCACGTTCGCTTAGCGTTTGATAACGCGTTCGAACGAAATTATTCCAGAGAGTTTGCGTTCGAGTTGCATTTGAAGACGCGTTCGAACGTTCTTATGAATTTTCAGATATTTGCATTCGCGTTCGTCGGGAGTTCAAACGCCATATGTATTTTTCATGCACAGACTGTATTTTGTCTAGAAATTTTCTTAACCAACCATGCGATTTACTATTTAACAACACTAGTAGATAAGTTCTTAAGATTGTTGTGCATATAATGTCATTAAACAAGAAATCAACATGCAACAAACAAATCAAATCCAGAAACTAAAAATAGATCTAGAAAAAACCCTAGAACTTGATATGTAAATAAAACCTGAAAATGATTAATGCAGTGATCCGAGTCGAGATTAATCTCTGTCCTTAAGAACTTATCAGCCCCGTCTCGGTGCTCTACGGATTTGTGGCTAATGTTCTCCCAGGATAACCCGGATTCCTCTTGTCCAAGGGGCACGCCTTAACAAGATCTTGAACTTGGAATATGGTGGAATTCTCTCAGACTCAAGAAAACAATATGAGACTCTCAGTTTTGGATGAAATTCGGATTTCTTCCTTGTGTGTTAAAAAGGAACATAAAGCTTCCTTTTATAAGCATGGAAGGATGCCTCAAAGGCACCCTTAGGGTTGGGGTGCAACCCTCCTCCAATGGGTTATACCCCCCTATGCACCCCTTGGAGCATAAGATCATTTTACACACAATTGGAGGACATATCCCCATGGGGTACCATCCAAGGGACATGTCCCTCCTCCATCCAAACAAGTATATTTCAAGATTTGAAGAACTTCCAACAGAAGTATTCAAATGGTCTACATTCATCATGATTGTTTTAACCAAGATCATTGTAGCTTTATTAAAAATAAAATATTAAATTCTATGCTCCAAGTATTTTAAATCCTTCAAGAATTTGCATATAGTACATTACCAAATAATCCATTTGAATAATCACTATACTTGTTATACACGTATATTAAATCTCACGACTCAAAACCAGGACCAATCACAACAGAGTAAATAAATAAAGTAAAATTATAACAAGATCAGTTAAACGGTCAAAAAATTAGTAGAAAAAGAAAAAAAAAGGTCAAAACATGACTTGATCAAAAGGGACCAAAATGTAAAATTTTAAAATATGTCCCGGTAATTTTAAAACAAAAGAAAATATAAAATTAATTATGAAAAATATCCAAAACTTCTCACAGTTTAAATGTGAACACATGTCATGAAATAAATAATTAAAATTCAAATAATGATCCGACTATGTGATGCATCACCTAAATAACTATACAATCTGATAATCTCAAATACAAGACAATTACCTCCAAGAATGCACTAGCACTGCCGAAATGGAGAAATTTACTCAACATAATCCGAACACTCTCGAGGAATCAAACCCACTCTTCGCTCTCCGATGCTCCAAAATCCAGAACGCCCCTCAAGCTCCGAAGTTCCAAAGTCTAATCTGAAATGTTAAATTGAGGGGTGAGCAAAACCACGTGCTCAGTAGGGATTAATGTACTCATTTTAATTGGTTTTACCAAAATCATGCATGATTAGTACATTATATATATATATATACCCAATAAAACAATATAGATGATGCGAGTTAAGAAATAATTATAATTTATACATTTTATTTATATAATAAAATATACATCATCGATAACATTAATCATTTAAATAACAACAATTTAAAACTCAAAACTTAAAATAATTTAAATAAACCAAATTTGGTAAATTAAACACGTAATAAAAATAAGATAAATACACGAAGATTAGAATTCGGGTCCATACCATATGAAAGGTCGAACCAACGTGTCAGAAACGTCAAACACCGGATTCTGCCTTGACACGTCGGCGTATGACCTTCATGCGTCACCACACATGTTAGCACATGGAGGCCACGCGCCGACGTGTTTCCATACCGCTTCCACCAGTAGATGCGCGTCGTCGAGCTGAGTCTCCTAGTGGTGTCCACGAGCCCATTGGAGCTTCTGTCCCCCCTGGAAATAACCAAAAATCGTCGAAATGTTCAAGCTCTCCCTTCGTCGGAAAACAGCCACCTCTGGCGACACCACCACCACCAAAATACTCTTCACAACCTACTCTATCTTCCCCCAGCCCATTCGTCGGAAAAACAACCACCTATGGCCATATCTCTCTCACTCAGGCACACGAGAAGGGAAAAAAATAAAATAAAATGGCAGCACGTTTTTTTTTAAGAAAGGAAGATGGAGTTTTTATATAGGGGCTGGCAATTATCAAAGGCACCCCTAGATTTTGGGTCAAATAAAAATTAAAACAAACGAATGGAAATTTATCATTCAACCCTAAAGTCAAAGATTCAAAACTTGACCAAAGACTTTTAGGGGAAAAGACGATAATACCCTTACTAATTTTTTTTGGAGTAATTACATTAATTCTGTTAGTGGTAATTTCGGGCACAATGATATTTGAACAGTGCGGAAAGGGTAGAAATGGTAACTTCCTTTTGACCAAGAGCCTTAATGCCGACCCGTTCAGAAGGATATTGCCGACCATATGACATGACATGTTCCGACAGTGAAGGCCGAGCACTAGGTGGCAAGTGGCCGACCACTTCAGCACGGTTGGTCGGGATATTATCAGATCGGTAGCAATTTTTCTCAGATCAGAGGACCATTATGACCGACCTCATGAAGACTGAGCATATGGCAAGTTATTTTCCACCGCCTCATTCTTATAGGATAAGGTTATGGGATACCATCCTTATGGGATAAGATGATGGGACATGGTGATGATGGAAATAAGATATTTTCGGCCAAGTGGCATTGGGGGAATGGATTCCATTAATGAGTCCACATGGGTAGTGTCATCTAGAAGGGGGGGTATCACCGCCTCTTTGTTAGTATAAATAGAAGGGGGAGATGCATTTGTTGGTGTGCGGATTTTGTTAGCAAAAAGCTAGAAAATTCAGTTACTCGATTACAAAAGAGATCACAAAGCTAGAGAGAACTATCATGTAAACACAAACAACTCAGTTTCCATACTGATCGATCACAAAAGAGGTCGGCCGAGCACTTTTCAGTAATAAAACACCCATCCGTTTTGTGCCCGTGGACGTAGGTTGGATTTAATCCGCCGAACCACGTTAAAACTCTGTGTTGATCCGTGTGGTCATCCTCATTTTATCAAAGTTTGCTTTTGGTTTCCCTTAACCAAATAAATTCACTGTTGAATGAAGGTTATCCCGGGAGCGATATTCCCTTATACCCCTGAGATGAAAATCAGCCGTCAACAGTTGGCGCAGTCTGTGGGGATTTCGACAAAAAACAACTTACGTAATAGGACGATGGCAGAAGGTGGAAACTACCGGTCATCAGAAAGTTCAACAACAAAATGGTGGAGAAAATGGAGGAAAGTATGAGGAAAGATATGGAGGAAAATCAAACCCTCTTGAAATCCATGATGGACAAACTGGAAAAAATGGAGAAGACGAATAACGAAATACTTGAAGCTGAAATCAGCCGGAGGAGAAGTGAAATAGCAGAAGGAAAGCGGGTTGTAGACGTGAGTGGAGACGATGAACTCGGAGGAGGGGCAGTGGCTTCCATATGAACGGCTTGAGAAGCCTCGGTAATTATAGCTGCAGGAGTAGGACCCTCTGGTCGGTTTTCTTTAGGAGCTGGAGATGCCGGGACGACTGAAATGGGATCGGGGTTCAGTACTTCTTCAGGAGAAAGGGGCAGCCATTTCTGAAATTCTTCTTGGGATATCTCCCCCTTGCAAAACCAGATGGCTGCATGGATGGGCCCTATATCCAAGTTGGCAGCACTTTCGGGATAATTTCAGCACAGTCTCTGACTCCCTCAAGTCAGATTATGTCTCGCTCTTCCTCCAACTCAGCTTCATTCTTTTTGAGCTCCTCGTCCTTGGCCCTCAGCTTGGACTCAAGACTGCATACTTCCACTCGCAGGACCCTGTTGTTGGTCTGGGCAGTCTCCAAGTCCTTCTTCGCAGCCTCAACATTTTTCCTTTCCATAGAGGCCGCAGGCCTGAGAGATTTATTGGTTGAGTGAACCTCGACTGCGGCCAGCTCCAAGCTCTTTATCTCCTCGTCTTTTTTGGCCAGCTCGGCCTCCATCTTAGTAATTTTTCTCTGAAGCCTCTGGGCTTGACCTCATTCAGATAGAAGGCTCTGAAAAAGATCTTTATTCTTGGATGCCAGATAGTTTGCCTGCCAAGAAGAAGTAGAAAGTCAAAAATCAGATTAAGTCTTGAACTCAGAACGGAAGTGGGGTAAAAATCGTTACCTTAGCCATTTGGGAGCATAGCACGGAGATCACATCCTTGGGGGAGAGATCTTCGTAATTCGAAATCTTCACCGGAGGGACTGCTTCGGCCAATTCATTGATCACCGGCACAAGATGGGAAATGGCCTCTCTTATGTCCTGGCTGAGGTCCTCGGCACCGAGTATCACAGCGCCCTTCCACTTTTTGAAGGAGCCCTATGATATTTTCTTCTCTTTCCGAGCAGCTTGTTTTATGCTCAAGGTTTGTTCCTCCTCAATCTCCCAAGCAAGCTCGGCTTCCCTTGCCCCAATCAGACGTCTCCTTTTTCTTATAGGCTTTGGGGGCTGGCAGGTCGGGCGGTAGTTGGTGGTGATGTCCTGGAATGGGGAACCAAGCTTTGAGTGATCGGCGGAGCCGTTTCTCCAACCACTTTTTTTTTGTCTCTGCAGCTGTGGGCCGTTTCCTAGAAGGCCCGGCTCCAGATTGATCGGTTTTCTTTGTTGCACCGGCCAATTGTTCAAGATACTTTGGTCTCTTTGACATTCCTGCAAAAGGCAAAGGCAAAGGCAAATGCAATAACGTGGTCAGATCAGAATTTGAATAATTTGAAGTCATCATTGTGCCTAGCAAACAAGGGGGTTAGTTGGGAGGTTAGTGAGAATCTACCTATTCGCCCTGGGATCTCCGGGGGGAGCAGTTCGAATGAGGCCCGACTCAACAAAGGCTGCATCATTGACCACTTTCTTCCAGTAGTTAGCATAACGTTGGGCGTGCTTTATCCGCATCCGAATTCGATGAGAGACCTTGGGAGCATCCCTCCAGCAGGCTGAGAAGGGTCAATGAGTTAGAACTCTATCGTGAAAGAGAGAAGCAGAAACACTAAGAGTTAGAGTCCTAACCTCCCGCCCTGAAGATATCTGGGAATGAAGTCTCATTTTCATATGTTCTCAGGGCCCGTCCCCATTTCCCTGTGGCCCAGAACCACGAGTCCTTGATGTTTTTGTTGTAACCAGAGAGCTTACGGACAATGTTTGATGATTCGACATAGGCAGATAGGTAATACCAACCGTGATGTGTTCTGGGGTTGGCCTTCAGTCTATACAGCCTCTTCACCTCTTCAAGGGTCGGTTCGCCAAGGCCCGTCCAATGCCAGATTATGTAAAGGCCGACCAAAATCCTCCAACTGTTCAGGCTTAACTGTCAAGGGGTGATCTCCATCTCGGCCAACAGCCAGGCGAAATAGGGTTGAATTGGTAGCCGGAGTCCACACTCAAAGAAGGCCGGGAGAAGAGCCATCGAGCCCTCATCGGGCTGGCTGGCACGATCATATGGGCGAGGAACTTCAAGGACGATGTCTATTGGAATGTCATAGCGTTGTCGAAGCAGGTCCAGATCATCATCAGTTATCTTGGAAGGCTGATTCATATCCATAGCCGAGTGGTCGATTTCGCCGGGCTCCGGATCCTTCCGAGGAATTCTGAGGTGGTAGGTGTCTTTTTTAGTTTCAGAAGGGGTAGGAGTAGTGTCATCATCCTCTATTTTAGGTGCTTCCGAGCTTGAGGAAGGCTCTTCGGCACGAGGAGTTTGAGGTTTCGAAGGTTTTGCCGAGGCGGTTTCACTGTCAGACATTCCTAACTTAGGAATCCTAAGCCGTCGAAGTGGGTGAAAAAGGTTAGTCAGTGACTACTTTAATGTATCAAAGGTTCAGATAGCTTCCCTAAAAAGCCGACAACCAAGCCTATAGTCTATATACGCCTTCTCAATGTCTACAAAACAAAAAAAATCTCTTCCTAGCTACATCAAGCCAAACACAAGTCCAAAAAACAACTCGAAGTTACCCTAACCTATTACGCTAATCCTTCTACCAAACACATATACGCTACAAAAATCCCAAAACAGAGATATGCTTCACCACATGCAGCGAAAAAAAAACAAACAAGAGATGAGAATAAAAGAAAACAGCAGGATTCGCAACTCATGAAAAGCAAAAGCAAGAAGGTCGTTCAGAAGACTTACTTGGTTCTTTTGGAAGGGTTGAAGGTTGCTCGGTGCGGTCTGGTCGTTCGTTGAGTTCACTGGTCACGGTTGGGAGAGAAGAGCTCTTGCAATTGGGAAAGTTCAACGTGTTCGTGAAAGAGGGAAACAATGCTTACTCTATTTTCTTATAGTCGATTCGGTGCATTTGTGGCCGTTGGATTGAACGAGAACGTCGGATGTACGCCACATGTCGCTTTTTAAAGTGATCTTTCAGAGTTGGATGGACGGCTGAGATTGGGCGTCCTTTGAGTTGGCAATGACGGTCAGATTGCTTGCTTTTTGGCGGGAGGACGACAGATGGTTGACAAGTGGCAGGCTCCCGTTAAACCCTAAAAGTGATCTGATGGGCATTTAAGAGGATGTGACGGTTGCGCGTCTCGATGGGCGGTTTCCAGAAGGACAATAATAGATTTCGCTTTTGCTGGAAAGAAATCAGACCGAGCATCTGAGTCATACCAAGGACGAAGTGAGTATAGGCCGATGAACTTCTTCTTCCAAGATCGGCCACCAGTTTATCAGCGGTACCACTTTTTTTATATAGTTCCCGGCACCAACTCGTACACTCGTTGGAACCGAGAACTAGGGGACATATGTTGGTGGTATTTTCGGGCACAATGATATTTGAACAGTGAGGCAAAGGTAGAAAGGGTAATTTCCTTTGACCAAGAGCCTTAATGTCGACCCGTTCAGAAGGATATTGCCGACCATATGACATGACTAGGGATGACAAAATCCGGATCCGGACCCGGGTCCGGAAGAGGTTTCACAACCCCGGGTCCGGACCCGAGTAGACCCGGATTCTTTTTTTTTTTTTTTAATTTTTAATTGTATTTTTTTTATATTTATATTTTGTCAATTTTAATAGTTTTATTTCAATTCTTTTTTTTTATTAAATTCTATTATATATATATATATATATATATATATATATATATATATATATATATATACGCATAATATTTTATATTTTTTTATTAAAATCTAAATTATTTTTTTTATTTTTTTTAAATTTTTTTCCGGACCCGGGTCTTCTTTTTAAAGACTCGGGTCCAGATTTTTTAATTCCGGACACCGGGTCGTCCGGGTCCATGCGGAGGCGGGCCAGGTCCGGATCTTGTTGCCATCCCTAAACATGACATGTTCCGACAGTGAAGGCCGAGCACTCGGTGGCAAGTGGCCGACTACTTCATCACGGCTGGTCGGGATATTATTAGATCGGTAGCAGTTTTTCTCATATCAGATGACCATTATGACCGACCTCATGAAGACCGAGCAGATGTCAAGATATTTTCCACCGCCTCATTCTTATAGGATAAGGTGATGGGACACCATCCTTATGGGATAAGATGATGGGACATGGTGATGATGAAAATAAGATATTTTCGGCCAAGTGGCATTGGGGGAAGAGATTCCATTAATGAGTCCACATAGGTAGTGTCATCTAGAAGGGGGTATCACCGCCTCTTTGTTAGTATAAATATGAGGGGGAGATGCATTTGTTGGTGTGTGGATTTTGTTAGCAAAAAGCTAGAAAAGTCAGTTAGTCGATTACAAAAGAGATCACAAAGCTAGAGAGAACTATCCTGTAAACACAAATAGCTCGATTTCCATACTGACCGATCACAAAACAGGTCGGCCGAGCACTTTTCAGTAATAAAACACCCATCTGTTTTGTGCCCGTGGACGTAGGTTGGATTCAATTCGCCGAACCATGTTAAAACTCTATGTTGATCCGTGTGTTCATCCCATTTTGTCAAAGTTTGCTTTTGGTTTCTCATAACCAAATAAATTCACTGTTGAATGAAGGTTATCCCGGGAGCGATATTCCCTTATTGCCCCTAATATGAAAATCAGTCGTCAACAAATTCATTATATGATTACTAAATCAATAGTTATTCAATGTATTTATTCAGAATCCATGTCATTTCTCTTATGAGAAAACCTTTGTACTACACGATTTATATCAAATGATATCATTTTTTTTTCTTATATTGTTTTCATACAACTCCTCAGGCATTTGGATTATAAGTTCAAATATTTTATGTTTTATATCGTGTCATTTTTTTTCCTGTTTCCGTACAACCGAGTGACATAAATAGTTGTCGGGGACAAATATTCTTGTAAGTAATATTATCCATAATGACTGCATATGCTCAGAAAGGGATCGGGAAGTAATTTTGTTACTCTTGGTCCGAATCCAGGTCTATCCGGTCCAAATCCGGATACCCGGTTTACTATTTTTTAATTTTTAATTGTAATATTTTATATTTATATTTGGATTTTTTCAATTTTATTAGTTTTATTTCAATTCTTTTATATTTTTAATTATATTCTATTTTTTTTTATATATGTGCATATTATTTGTATTTTTCATTATATTTTAATTTTTAATTTTTAATTTTTAATTTTTTTTCCGGACCCGGATCTATCCAGGCCGGACCCATGCGAACCCGGGTCCGGATCCGGATTCGCCCGGGTCCAAATTTTTAAGACCCGAGTCCGGATTTTTTTAATCCCGGACCCGGGCCGGGTCCGGGTCTTATTGTCATGCCTAATCATATCCTTCTTTTTTGTATCTTTAATTAGGAAAAGTGATATACATACATAAAGAAATCCCGAAAATTACTACATCTCTCTCACTGTAGCTTCAGTGATTACTGTAGCATCATTGTAGCTATAGTAAGAGAGATGTATAAATTTTCTAGATTTTTTTATCTATATCTATCATTTTTGCTTTAATTAATATGCATTAAATTAATGAATGAATTCTGGAAGTAATCCTCATCACTCCTTGGCATACTAAACTAGATCTTACTAGAATAATTATTGAATGAGTTTTATTTGTTGTCATTCTCATATCTCTTTTTTTTTTTTTTTTTTTTATGGCCTTGGATCAACATCATCTTACATGAAAAGTTAGTGCTTTTAATGGCAAAAACTTCCTTTTCAAATCAACAAATTCGAAAGTAAAAATTCATTTCCCTTCAAATTTATTTATGAGAAGTATCTGATTGATTTTGTAACTTCAATGAATTAAAAGAAAATTAATTGCTGCCCCCTAACTCTTGTGCCAACTCCAACTAAAGTTTGGCTTTCCAACTTTCGGAATCCTCAAAGATTGTAGGGAAATCGAGTTTGAAGAAGGCGCTTGCTCACCTATGGATGTGGTTCTGTTCAACATTTTAAGAACATGATATTGACAAATGTTTTTCGTTCCAATAGTGATTTGGGAATTCAATTCCTCGAACAAATCTATCACAGACAGTGAATTTGTTTAATTAGTTGGGAACCAAAGCAAACTTAGCAAGCAGCAAAAAATCACAGAGAAAACAAGAGATTAAAGTGGTTCAGCGGAGAGTGGCTCTAACCTACGTCCACGGGAGTAAAGTGTGGGAATTTTATTATTTGCTCAGGTCAAACTGACCTACTCTCTCTATCACTAAACTTTTAGATCTCTCTTTACAAGTGGTGCATTATCAAAATTGCTAACCCTTGAATTTGTGACTTCAACCCCTTTATATAGGGTTTCAAATTTATTATTCCACCAATTCACGATGTCATCTCATGTCACCATGTCATCGTCGCTCATGATATTTTTCCCCAATCATTCTGCAAAACAGTAGCTCTAGTCTCTGACTCAACCACACTTTGTTACCAGAAGCATAACATTCTAACCTTTTGTCCACTACTACATGTTCTATCAACGTGATACCTCATAACTCAACTATTTCAGCACTGTTCCGTCTGTCAGTCTTTTCCCAAGAAAAGTCGTTGACTTACTCATGTCACATCGGTCTTCTAGAAGCTCAAACTCTCATGTATATACAAGATACTGAGACCTCTACCTCGGTCCACAGGTCGGCATACCGAGTTGGATGATGATGGATCAACTATTCTTTACATTTTGTAGCTGCGGACCACATCAGCTTCCATATGTGCTCAAATACTATCGACCTTGGACCTTTAAAGTTTTATTTCTTCCCAGATTATTGAACCTGATGACAAGTTATCTTTTGGCTAAGGGTTTCTACAACATTGATTCTTTTGGGTATATCAGGATTCAGTGAAGAAAAACAGAAACAAACAAAAAAAGATTGGACTGAGATTTGATGGGGGCATTCCCGAAGAAAAACCCTTCCAAAAATAGGCGTATGCCGCTATAAGCGGCGAGCACACGGTATTCTTTAGTAAAAGGCGAAAGAATAGTTCACTATGTGCTCACCGCACGACTCCGTGAGTTTAAAAGCTCGCGAAGCGTTTCTGTTTTTAAATGCAAAGTGGTTTAGTCTTAACTCTCTCGCTTTTGATGTGGGATTAATTTATTCGGTAATTTAAAACGTTCTAAAATTATGATTTCTCCTGAACCGCGAGCTTTCGCTGTGCCCGCGCCAAAACCCCAACAGTTGTAGCCATGGCTTTTCGAATGAAGTCTCATATTGCTCTGATATGAGTATATTGAACCAGCTCAGCAAAGCTTGAACACTTCCAGATTTTTCACGCTTGCTTCCACTAGAGCATGATAAACATCTTTTAAACTCCCTCTCGGCATCTTCTACATATCGGGGTGTCAATTATCTTCTTCTTGTGCAACCTTTCTGTTGTTGGCAGAATGTTAAACATGCCTCCCCAGATGAAGACTTTAATCTTAGCTGAAATATTTAGAGATCAAAAGTAGTTCCATTCTTTCTCAGAATCGTAGGAACAACTAAGCTCGTTGGATAAATTAGCTTGAACTGCCATTTTATAGCCACTTCTAACTAAGTACTGACCTCTTTTATCAAAATTCCAAACTTGTTTGTCTTCACACCGAGTCTGAGGCAGTTTAATACTCAGTATCTGATCAGCATCAATTTCCATAAAACTTTGTCTTACCATCTCCTCATTTAAATTGTTATCCTCATTAATCAAAAGCTTCACTTTGGCGTCCCTAGGTAAAGTGATATGGGAGATTGCCTTGCAAGTAACAAGTCTTGGCAGCCAATTACTCTTAGAGATGAACACTTTGTCTCCACCATTAATTTTCCATCTGAGTCCCCGACGAAGCACTCTTATTCCCCCACAATATACTTCTCCAGACAAATGACGGATTATTGCCCACATTTGCTTCTAGAAATTCAGCGTTCTTGAAATATCTGGCCTTCAGAATTTTCGTCACCAGTGAGTTTGGTGCTTGTAGTATTCTCCAACCTGTCGGTGAGTTTTGTTTGTTGTCATTCTCATATCCTTCTTTTTGGAATCTTTGATTCGGAGAAGTGATAGACATATATAAAGAAATCCTGAAAATTACTACATCCCTCTTACTGTAACTACAATGATCACTGTAGCTACATTGAGACAGGTATAGAAATTTTCTAGATTTTTTTTATGTATATCTATTATTTTTGCTTTAATTAGTATGCAATAAATTAATGAATGAATTCTAGAAGTAATCCTAATCACTCCTTGGCATACTAACTAGATCTTACTAGAATAATTATTGAATGAGTTTTGTTTGTTGTCATTCTCATATATCTTTTCTTTTTTTTTTTTTATGGCCTTGGATCAACATCATCTTACATGAAAAGTTAGTGCTTTTAATGGCAAAAACTTCCATTTCAAATCAAAAAAATCGAAAGTAAAAATTCAATTCCCTTTAAATTTATTTATGAGAAGTATCTGATTGATTTTGTAACTTCATTGAATTAAAAGAAAATTAATTGCTGCCCCCTAACTCTTGTGACAACTCCAACTAAAGTTTAGCTATCCAACTTTCGGAATCCTCAAAGATTGTAGGGAAATCGAGTTTGAAGAAGGTGCTTGCTCACCTGTGGATGTGGTTCTGTTCAAAAACACGATATTGACGGATGTTTTTCGTTCCAATAGTGATTTGGGAATTCAATTCCTCGAACAAATCTATCACATGCAGTGAATTTATTTAATTAGTTGGGAAACAAAGCAAATTTAGCAAGCAGACAAAAAATCACAGAGAAAATAAGAGATTAAAGTGGTTTAGCGGAGAGTGGCTCCAACCTACGTCCACGGGAGTAAAGTATGAGAATTTTATTATTTGCTCAGGTCAAACTGACCTACTCTCTCTATCACTAAACTTTTAGATCTCTCTTTACAAATGGTAAATTATCAAAATTGCTAACCCTTGAATTTGTGACTTCAACCCCTTTATATAGGGTTTCAAATTTATTATTCCACCAATTCATGATGTCAACTCATGTCACCATGTCATCGTCGCACATGATCTTTTTCCCCAATCATTCTGCAAAACAGTAGCTCTAGTCTCTGACTCAACCACCCTTTGTTACCAGAAGCATATCATTCTAACCTTTTGTCCACTACTACATGTTCTAACAACGTGATACCTAGTAACTCAACTATTTCAGCAATGTTCCGCCTGTCAGTCTTTTCCCAAGAAAAATCGTTGACTTACTCATGTCACATCGGTCTTCTAGAAGCTCAAACTCTCATGTATATACAAGATACTGAGACCTCTACCTCGGTCCACAAGTCGACTGGATCAACTATTCCTTACATCTTATAGCTGCGGACCACATCAGCTTCCATATGTGCTCAAATACTATCGACCTTGGACCTTTAAAGTTTTATTTCTTCCCAGATTATTGAACCTGATGACAAGTTATCTTTTGGCTAAGGGTTTCTACAACACTGATTCTTTTGGGTATATCAGGATTCAGTGAAGAAAAACAGAAACAAACAAAAAAAGATTGGACTAAGATTTGATGGGGGCATTCCCGAAGAAACACCCTTCCAAAAATAGGCGTATGCCGCTATAGGCGGCGAACACACGGTATTCTTTAGGAAAAGGCGAAAGAATAGTTCGCTCTGTGCTCACCGCAAGACTCCGTGAGTTTAAAAGCTCGGGAAGCGTTTCTGTTTTTAAATGCAAAGTGGTTTACTCTTAACTCTCTTGCTTTTGATGTGGGATTAACTCTCTCGCTTTTATTGTGTGGATTTTTTTGAAAATGCAGCATATATGAGAACAAACAAATAGCATACCACACCAACTTGGCACCCACAGCGGAAACAGAAAGCATTAAAATATTTTTATCCTTAACATGAACTTGAAGAAACAAGAAACCATTGTGATCGCTAAATTAAATTCAGAATTCGCAAGCGGATTATAAGCAAAGAAGAAAAAATGTTTGCAAAAATCACTTTGAAGTCTAGCTGAGAACGATCCTCTACGGCCTCAACAATTAATTAACCTCCCCTTTTAGGGAGAATTAATTTGTAATTCCATGAAAAATAAAATTCTCCCTTGTACTAAATAATAATCCTTCTTCAAATAATTGGCATATACTAACTTTTTCATCCTCCCTAGAATCATCTCTAATATAAAAACTTCCTAATCAATTGTTTATAAAAATGTTCTTCATCGACCAAAAAATTCATTCTTTAATAAATCAAATTTTTCTTTAATTTTAAAAATATATTTAAACAAATTTTCAAACTAAACGGAGATGACTTCCCCCATTTAGTTATATATGGCTCCGCCACTGCCGGCCAACCCAACGGATTGGGTTGAGTTTTGAATGAGTTGACATTAAAAATTCGGATTTATGGGATTGAGAATTACCAACTCAATCAATCGGTGGCTTAGATAAATGTCAACCTACAAAAAAAAAAAAAAAAATTAATAATAAATAATTATTATTTTTCAAGTATAAAATGATTTTTGTTCGAACCTTCTTTTTATTATAAACTGAGACATTCTCTGTTGGTTGTCTTCAATATATTTTGTACATGGTAGACATATATATATATATATATATATATATATATATATATATATAGTCTTGCTACAATATCATCAAGTGAAATTATTATGTTTTTATTTTAGAGTTAAATTAATATTATGATTTCCTTTAATTAGGCCTAACACAACCCGATAATAATTAGGTTTTTCAAACTCGCCCTTTGAATGAGTTGACATTAAAAATTCGGATTTATGGGATTGAGAATTACCAACTCAATCAATCGGTGGCTTAGATAAATGTCAACCTACAAAAAAAAAAAAAAAAATTAATAATAAATAATTATTATTTTTCAAGTATAAAATGATTTTTGTTCGAACCTTCTTTTTATTATAAACTGAGACATTCTCTGTTGGTTGTCTTCAATATATTTTGTACATGGTAGACATATATATATATATATATAGTCTTGCTACAATATCATCAAGTGAAATTATTATGTTTTTATTTTAGAGTTAAATTAATATTATGATTTCCTTTAATTAGGCCTAACACAACCCGATAATAATTAGGTTTTTCAAACTCGCCCTTGAATGAGTTGGATTGGATTGAGCTCCAATTTACTCAACCGACCCGTCCCCACCCATAAAAAAAAATAATTTGAAGTCTGCCGATCCTCTACAGCCTCAGCAGCCCAAGGGCTGAGGAGAGCCGTTAATCACGCTCTGATCACACGGTCATGATTCATCCACCAGACTTGAACTCCTGTCTCCTTAGAACTCAAGGATACAGAGGTACGAGCCTATAGAACAGATCCTGTTCAAGTAAGGTCGTGATTTGTTTCTCACTCATCGCGTTATATAAATTCTACTTTCATCTCATAATGTTTCGATGTGGGGTAATAAAAAAAGACATGGCTTTGTTTCCCACGTCCTCCTTTGGGCTTGAATTTATCTGCAGCTTCCTGAAAATTTTACTTTTTCCATTGATAATAATTGAATTCATAAGAATTCATTATTTTTCTTTTTAATATAAATAAAAGGGCTCATTAAAGTGAGACATAATTCCCCTCATGGGTGTAATCTTGGTGGCATAAGGTTTATGATATGATTTTTAAGTCATAGGTTTAAAAAAGGGATGAGGCAAAATATATATATATATATATATATATATATATATAATATCATTAAAAATATCTCATTCTAAAATTCGTCATCCCTCAGTTTAATAAAATATAGATTAAGCTCATTTCATTGAAGTATGGTCTTCCTCGTATGTTAATTTAGTCATTATTTTATTAAAATGAGAAATTATCTTACTTCACTGAAGTTTGTACTTGTCTCCTTAAAACGAGAAAATTCAATTTATGGGGTTAGGATTTGTAGAGCCCTGTATTTATTTCCATGGCAACTTCTACTTAATGATAATTGGCAGTTTCTAATTGGAAGTAGAAGGGTTACCATCTGCCATGGTAGAATAGTTTATTTTGTTTCACAAGCTTGAGATTAATTATATTAGGCTACAATTTATTTTTATTGATGTCGATTTTCTCAACTCCATCACCACACTTCTTCTTTCTAGATCTGTTTCACGATTTTTTTAGTATTAATTTTAATTTTTGTTTTAGTTTTATTTGATTGTTTGACGAAACCATAGTAGGATTAATTGAGTTTTAGATAACCTAATGTAATTGAACGAACCACAAGAACCGCGAATCATAATTTTGTATGAATAAAACCTCTTCTAAGAACGGATTAGACCCTTAAAAAATATGTTCTTAAAAACCCTTTCAGAATCAAGAAAAAAAAAACTTACTTGTAGTTAGACGCCACAAAGGATGCAATCCCTTAGATAAGTCGGGTATTCAATTCAATGAATAAGAAAAATTCACACTCTCTTCTCTCACAATAAATTTGTTTAGTCTGAAAAATTTTGATTTTATTAATGACCCATTTAAATAGTAAGTCTTAGGAACCCAATGGTAATCTAATGAGGTTGATTGTCTCGAAACTTTCGGAGCTGCTAGCCCATTGGTAATCTACTCTTTGATATGCAATGTGCATGGCTGAACTGAAACTCATTGCTTGCATGCCATATAACCCACACAATGGTTGTCATTAGTTCGAATTCACCTTTTGTAGTTGTTGTTAGGGTTTGTGCTCTGAGTACCAATCCAGATCGTATTTATGTCCGGTTCATAAAATTTAGTTCGGTCAAAAAACGCGTTTTAAGCCATTTTGCGGAAAAATATTTTCGTAAAAGTTTTGCGATGTTTCTTTACTACTTATGTCGTTATTTGATATCGAATAAATATGTTTAGGTGAAAAATGAATAAATTATTCATATTGGGTATTGAATAATTTATTCGATAATTTAAAAAGTTTTAAAATTATGATTTCGCCTGAACCGCGAGCTTTCGTTGTGCCCGCGTCAAAACCCCAACAGTTGTAGCCATGGCTTTTCGAATGAAGTCCCATATTGCTCTGATATGAGTATATTGAACCAGCTCAGCAAAGCTTGAACACTTCCAGATTTTTCACGCTTGCTTCCAGCCCACTAGAGCATGATAAACATCTTTTATACTCCCTATCGGCATCTTCTACATATCGGGGTGTCAATTATCTTCTTCTTGTGCAACCTTTCTGTTGTTGGCAGAATGTTAAACATCCCTCCCCAGATGAAGACTTTAATCTTAGCTGGAATATTTAGAGATCAAAAGTAGTTCCATTCTTTCTCAGAATCGCAGGAACAACTAAGTTCGTTGGATAAATTAGCTTGAACTGCCATTTTATAGCCACTTCTAACTAAGTACTGACCTCTTTTATCAAAATGTCAAACTTGTTTGTCTTCACACCGAGTCTGAGGCAGTTTAATACTCAGTATCTGATCATCATCAATTTCCATAAAACTTTGTCTTACCATCTCCTCATTTAAATCGTTATCCTCATTAATCAAAAGCTTCACTTTGGCGTCCCTAGGTAAAGTGATATCGGAGATTGGCTTGCAAGTAACAAGTATTGTCAGCCAATTACTCTTAGAGATGAACACTTTGTCTCCTTCATTAATTGTCCATCTGAGTCCCCGACGAAGCACTCTTATTCCCCCACAATATACTTCTCCAGACAAATGACGGGTTATTGCCCACATTTGCTTCTAGAAATTTAGCGTTATTGAAATATCTGGCCTTCAGAACTTTCGTCACCAGTGAGTTGGGTGCCTGTAGTATTCTCCAACCTTGTTAGCTAATAAGGTTTGGTTAAATCCTTCGAGTTCCATGAAACTCATCCCCCCAGCTTTTTTAGATTGAGATAGCTTTCTCCATCCAGTCCAATGAATCTTTTCCTCGATTCTTTGGAGCCCCACCAATAACTGGTGAATAATTTTTGCAAGTTTTCGCAGAGACCCTACGGAATTTTGAAAACATTCATTGCAAATGTGGGAATGGCTTGAGCCACCACCTTAATTAAAACTTCTTTACCTCCAATAAAGAAAAGATTGATATATCATCCCTTGATTCTCTTCATCACCTTAAGCTTTAGTTCGTTGAAGTAGCTCCTTTTGTTCCTTCCCATCATTGACGGAAGACCCAAATATTTCTCATGAATTGAAACTTCTTTCAACTTGAAAATGTTTTTGATTTCTGCTGCTTGCTTGCTTCTTTGTATTAGGGTTGAAAAATAGAGAGGATTTGTCAAAGTTGAAAATTTATCTAGATGTTTTGGCATAACAATCAAAAATCTCTTTCAATATTAGACAGTCTCTCGTCGATGCCATTGAAAAAATTAGGCCGTCATCTGTGAAAAGTAGGTGGGATATGGACAAATCTTTGTCGAACCGAACCCCTTGGATCTGATTTGCCTCTTCCGCTCTTTGTAGCATAGATGAAAAAACTTCCGCATATTATAAAGAGATATGACGATGGTGGATAGCCTTGTCTTAAACCCCTTTGTGGTTGAATTGCGCCTTTAGAATCATTGTTTATTAGAGCAGAAAATGAGACTGTGGAGACACATTTCATAAAGACGTTTCTGTTTTCAAGTGCAAAGTGATTAACCATGCCTTCTTTTCCTGCCTATTATTTTATAATATCTTGCCTTGATATTGGAGAATTTATACTCTTTACTAGTTTATTGTGTAGATATTTTTGAAAATGAAGCATATATGAGACCAAACAAAATACCATACCACACCAACTTGGCAGCCACAGCAGACACAAAAAAACAGTAAAATATTTTTATCAGTAACATGTGAAGAACCAAGAAACCATTGTGATTGCTAAATTAAATTCAGAATTCGCAAGCGGATTATAAGCAATGAAGAAAAAATGTTTGCAAAAAACACTTTGAAGTCTATCTGAGAACGATCCTCTACAGCCTCATCAATTAATCAACCTCCCCTTTTAGGCTGAATTAATCTGTAATTCCATGAAAAATAAAATTCTCCCTTCTACTAAATAATAATTTTTCTTCAATCATTGGCATATACTAACTTTTTCATCCTCCCTAGAATCATCTCTAATATAAAAACTTCCTAAACAATTATTTATAAAAACTTCCTAAAAATCAAGCTCGCCCTTGAATGAGTTGGATTGGACTGAGCTCCGATCTACTCAACCCGACTCGTCCCCACCATACTTCCAATTTATTGAGTGCCCATTTTTCCAACTTCTAAAAACTTTTAGATCATTTCCAAATCAACATAATCATATTACTCTTGAAGTTTGTTATCTTAATCTACAAATCAATTACTCATCCCATGATCAATAGTGCTCCAGATTCACATATTTACTATCAAAGCAAATGTTGTATTGATTCTATTAATGAAACTTAGAAAGCGCAGCCAACTTAAGCAGAACAGGAAAAGAGAACAAACAGGTACATACCACACCAACTTAAGCAGAGCACAGCAGAAGCTAATAGCAATAAAATCTTCGCAGCAATCTGAACTTTGAAGAACCAACAAACACCATTAAATTCAGCAAAAAAAAAAAAAAAAATTGAAGTCTGTCAGACAACCGTGAGACCACCCCAGCTAGAAGAGTCTAGCCAAGAACGATCCTCTACAGCCTCAGCAGCCCAAGGGCTGAGGAGAGCCGTTAATCACGCTCTGATCAAACGGTCATGATTCATCCACCAGACTTGATATCCTGTCTCCTTAGAATTCAAGGATACAGAGGTACGAGCCTATAGAACAGATCCTGTTCAAGTAAGGTCGTGAGTTGTTTCTCACTCATCGCGTTATATAACTTCTACTTCATCTCATAATGTTTCGATGTGGTTCAACCATATTGGAGGCTGAAGTCGTTTTACATGCATCGTGAGGAACACTCTGAAGTTAGTGGATATACATTTACTAAATTGTATTTCAATAACATTTAATTCCTAATTAATATTTTTCGTTTGCAACAAAGTAGCACGGGAGAGGTGCTGCAATTCCCTCCCGATGTCAGATTTTTTCCAGTTCACCCATTGTACTCAAAATAAAGGTTGGGTGAATGATATCGTCCAAGAGTGCTATGTAAATATTTAATTACATAAATTATATAAAATTTCAATATTTTCCATTATTTTTAACTAACATGGAATCATAAAATGGAGGAACGCATGGTGGAGATCGAGACACTAAACCTCACGCACGGCTTACAGCCTTTAGTTGATGATGAGTTTTTCACGTCAGATGTTCTAGAACACCACCTCTTACAATTTCAGGCTTGGCACTCATCGAAAGGCAAAAATGACTACTTCTCGATCGTTCGACTCCTCAGAGGAGGTCAATATCTTAAGGGAGCAGTTGAAGCTAGCTAATGACTGGATGAAGATGCAAAATGATATGATGATGAGGCAGAAGGAGGAGCAACGATCGGGAATTGCGAACTTGCGAGAGCTTGTGGAGAGATAACTCGCTCAGGTCAATGCTACATGATCGACCTCCCTAGTTCCTTCATGCCCAATAGATGCAACACCGATTCCAACTGATCGTCCTGCATTTTTTTTTTTTATTTAATGTACTAAAAAATAAAACATTTGCTTTATATATAATAATAATTTTAATTTAATTTTTCAATTTTTTAATTTAAAAAATAAATATATGTAATTACATATATATTTTGTTAATATTTTTTAAAAATAATTTTAAATATATTTAGCGTCGTCATGTCTGTATTTAGCATCGACACCACAAATGTCGATACTAATAGTTATTAACATTTATCGACGTCAATATGGCTACAAGTCTACGATATTAGCGTTAGCCTATACTTGTCGACGTAAAAGTATCCACTTTCTGCGTATCCGTATATCGGTTACAATAACCACAATCGGCGACATATAGTTTAATTTTTCACATCGCCGAAGCTTCCTCGACACTGAAACCTTTCTGCGACCAGTCTTTAGCAACCATTTTCTATGTCGCCATCTTTCGATACCAGAAATTCTAGCATGATTTTGACCTCTTTTGGCGACGCTAAAAAATTGTATTCTTATAGTGTATACTCTCGTCCTACACAAGTCTTTCTTTGGATTGAGCTCCCACCCAATCCGTCCCACCGCTACTTCCTACTCATTAGTTCCCCCACAATTAGAACATTTCCAATACTACATAATCATATTCATATTCTAGTTTGTTGTCTTAATATAGATATTATTAAGTTCGTTTGTAGAGTTTTGAGTAACATATCATGCTCATCCCAATAATCACAGTCCTCCGATTCGCATATCAAGGGATTCATTGTCAGATTTTGTCCTTATGAACAAAGCAAATGCTGTATTGACTCCTTTTATGAAACTTTTTATGTGTGTGTATATATATATATATATATAGTGAGAAGAACAGGAAAGAGAACAAACAGGTACATACCACACCAACTTAAGCTGCCACAGCAGAAGCTAAAAGCAGTAAAAATTTAGCAGCAATCTGAACTTTGAAGAACCAACAAACCAGCAAAAAAAAATATTTTAAGCCTGTCAGACAACCGTGAGACCACCCCAGCTAGAAGAGTCTAGCCGAGAACGATCCTCTACAGCCTCAGCAGCCCAAAGGCTGAGGAGAGCCGTTAATCACGCTCTGATCACACGGTCATGATTCATCCACCAGACTTGATATCCTGTCTCCTTAGAACTCAAGGACACAGAGGTACGAGCCTATAGAACAGATCCTGTTCAAGTAAGGTCGTGATTTCTTCTTGGTTCGTAGCATTATATAAATTATATTTTCGTCTCTTAATGGTTCGATGTGGGATACAGAAAGAAACATGGCTTTGCTCCCGTTATTCGCATTTTCCATTGAAAATAATTGGATTCACCTTTATCAATTAATAATTCCTTATTTCTTTTTTAAGCAAACTTTCTTCTTCTACTCTTTAGTTAGCGTGTGTTCTTTTTCTCTTAAGCAAAACCAGCAAAGTCCTATTATGATATGATGAAACTTGAACCATTTGTTTAATTTGTGGAACCAATATTGGAAGATGACTCGATCTCCAATCAAACTACGTGATGCATATTAGGCTAAGACTTGCCACTACAAGAATTATGGTTTTTAGTGTCCAAACATTTAGCGTCGAACTTTTAGCGTCGTAATTAAAATTCGACGCCAAATATTCAACTTTGTCGTCGAAAACTGTTTTTTTTTTTTTTTTTTTTTGAAATCGTTGGAAACCCCGCCACCAAACCACCCATTCTGGGCCGTGGCGCAGGTAAAACCCCCGGCTGCCCCAGGCTCTTACAAGAAGTTGCACCCCTTGGATTCGAACCCAGAACCTCAAGGTGAGATTCTGGACCCTTCACCACCAAGTCACACCCCTTGGGGGCGTCGAAAACTGTTATCGACGCTAAAAGTACACTTATAGTGTCGAAAAATATTCGACGCTAAATTATTTTACTATTCCAATAATTTTTGGCGCTAAATGTTATACTTTTAGTGTTTGGTAAATGATCTATTTGAATCCCAATTAAAGAAGCTGATTCAATCTTTGGTCCATTTGAATGTTTGATACTTCTTATATTATCCCATAAGAAAATAAGGTCAACAATGAAACAAATAGGCTTTTGTTGTTATTGAAATTCGTCAGATACAAAAATAGATATAGATAATGACAACTTCTTAAAAATCTTCCAAGTACTTCCTAAAAAAAAGAGTTTCTAGAAAATCACAAATTCCAATCAAGATTCGGATTCTCATACTATTTAATATGGAATCGGGAAGAAAATTTTCATGAATAAAAAATTTGGTAGAGATACATGACGATTTTTATCTTGTTTAGCCTAAAAATCTCATATTCTAATTGAGATTCATAATAAATTTTCATCCCGATTCAAAAAATAATCGAGATTCGAAATGAAAAATCGAGGCGAAATGAGAGTTAGACAGAACGTCTTGATTGTCATCCTTACTGAAAATCCTACAACTAACTCCATTATTGGCACTTGATTTTATTTAATCACCCTTAAAATATGAACTAAATTATTTGACTTTTTTTTAAAAAAAGAAGATATAAGACTCTTCTTTATATATTGTATTTCCCACCCATGACCTCACCCCAAATTCTAAATTAAACATATTTAGTAAAACTTGAATATATGACATCTTACTTCTATTACAAGAGCCGAACTATCCTTTAGATGAAAACTCAATTATTTGACAATAACTTATAAGAAGCATTTTCTTTTCTTTTCTTTTTGCCTATACATTATTTCTTCTTGCCAAGCTAGTGACCATACCAGCAGAAACCAAACAAAAATGGGAAAAAAAAATCATTAAATACTCTCTCAACATTTAATTTATTTAATTTTTATATTCAAAATAATAAATTTAAAATATAATTTTAAATCCTTAAATTATTTTACTATTTTGACATAGAGAATCAACATGACATTACTAATAAAACCATAGCATTAGCATCATTGAAATTTATTTTTGTTCTGTTCATATAATGAATGGATTTTAAAAGTTAGTAACACGTGTTTTATTATTAATATTACCTCATTGTATTAGAAATATAAAAACATAATTCAATCTTTAATTAAGATACCTGAGCATTTCATAAAGCAAAAGGGCACTTAGGAGCTTTTAAAGATATTGTGACCCCTCTTTCTAACTAGAAATATTAATCAAATTATAATTTTTTTTGGTGCATGAATTGTAAACTGAAAATTGCCTTCCTTGCTTGCCCATGAAAGCCATATAGCTAGTTATCATAGAACTCCAATTTCTCTACTTTTACCAGCTTTATTGATTAGATTTTATAATGACACTGGAGAATTTATACTTCTTTGTGTTACCAAACCAAATTGGCAGCAACAGCAGAAAATAATGGGGGTAGATATTTCCGGTTAAGGCTCGTCTCTTAGTAGACGTAGATGTATGGGTGTACGATAATTGTATGTATTGAATATCCCAGTAAATTTCAGATTGTATATCTGTAGAATTGTAATTCAAAAAAAAAAATCAACAAACCAGCAAAAAATAATTTGAAGTCTGTCAGACAACCGTGTGACCAACCAAGCTATAAGAGTCTAGCCGAGAACGATCCTCCACAGCCTCAGCAACCAAGAGGTCGAGGAGAGCCGTTAATCACGCTCTGATCACAGGGTCATGATTCATCCACCAGACTTGATATCCTGTCTCCTTAGAACTCAAGGACACAGAGGTACGAGCCTATAGAACAGATCCTGTTCAAGTAAGGTCGTGGTTGGTGATGGTTCATAGCGTTATATAAATTATATTTTCGTCTCTTAATGGTTCAATGTGGGATACATAAAGAAACATAGCTTTGCTCCCATTGTCCGCATTTTCCATTGAAAATAATTGGATTCACCTTTATTAAATAATAATTCCTTATTTCTTTTTTAATATAAATAAAAAGGGCTCATTAAGGCAATTTTTCTTCTTCTTCTTCTCTTTACTTTAGCGTTTGTTCTCTTTCTCTTGAGTAAAAGCAGCAAATTCCGTCTTCAAGGGACGTGGCTGTTACAAAATATAGCGATAGTGTTAAAGAGATTTAGCTTAAACTTGTTGTTTTATTCATCAGCAAACAGCCTTTATATAGGCAATACATCATCAGGATTAGGCTTAAAAGCAGCAACAACCAAAACAAATTAACTAATTCCTAAAGACTAGGACTACCCAACAATAACATTATTTGAGATAACAAACTAACAACTTAAATTTCTTAACAAACCCTCCCTTAAACTGAAAGTTTTCAAACTATCAGTTTAATTATTCAGTGTGCAAACTCCAAGCAGCTCCCTTAGCTTTTCAAATGCTGACAACTTCAAAGGTTTTGTAAGAATGTCAGCAACTTGATCTTTACTCTTGCAATAAATGAGGTCAATAACAGCTTCCTTAGTAAGATCCCTTAGGAAGTGAAATCTGACATCTATATGTTTACTTCTCCCATGAAGAACAGGATTCTTGGAGAGCTTAATTGCCGAACTATTATCACAATAAATAGAAGTAGGCCCTTCTTGCTTGAACTGAAGCTCTTCAAGAATTTTCCGCAACCAAATTGCTTGACAAGCACATCCTGCTGCTGCTACAAACTCAGCTTCAGTTGTTGACAGAGTTACAATTGGTTGCTTCTTAGAAGACCACGAAATCATCGATGCTCTCATCATGAATACATAACCAGATGTATTTTTCCTATCATCTGGATCTCCAGCATAATCAGAATCTGTGAATCCAAATAGACTTGAATTTTCACCCCTTTTGTAAAGCAACCCATATTTGGTAGCTCCATGCAAGTACTTGAAAATTCGTTTAGCAGCAACAAGATATATCTCCTTAGGATTCTCCATGTATCTATTGATTATGCTCACAGCATACATTATGTATGGCCTCGTTGTGGTTAAATACATCAGGCTTCCCACAATTTGCTTATAAACAGTGTTGTCGACCTTCTTGCTTTCAGGATTTTTGACAAGTTTCAGGCCTACATCTGTAGAAGTATTGGCAGAGTTGCAATTCTTCATCTGAAACATGTCTAACACTTCATTCACATACTTTTCTTGACAAATAAAAATGCCATCAGTAGATTGAGTCACTTCTAATCCAAGAAAGTAATGCATTAACCCAAGATCACTCATATCGAATTCAGCCATCATAGACTTCTTAAACTTAAGAAACATGGTCTTATCGTTTCCAGTGTAAATCAAATCATCTACAAAGAGACAGACCATGAGCACACTGTGGGAACACAGAAATCTGGGGCGACGCATGCTGTCCCGGGCTCGCGGCCCGGTCGGGAGTACGGAGTAGCCACGGGGGACTAAACCGGAGAATAATGGAGTCGCCACCCGGTGTGAACCGGGAAAATGAGATTTAAGGCTGCACTCACCCCTCGCAAGGGAAGACCTCAAACCGTTGGGTTCGGAATGGTCCCTTACTTATGCCATTTGTAATGAAAGGATTTACATAATAATTTAATCAGGCTTAAATAACACTTATTCCTAAGAATATCATGCTTCTATATTCATGGGTACAAAATAACACTCATACATACATTTCGCATATATCTCATATCTAATAACACATGTCTAACAAAATGCCTCAAAGTAACAATGAACATACAACTTCATTCAGCATATCATATTCATGAAAACACAAGCATACATAATATCCGCACAAGCATACATGTGAGCACTCTTCCAAGTGATACGTGGAATTGTATCCCAAGTACAGACCGCATTACCGTCCATTCGGAATCGGCTACGGAATTTATGTCTGGGTTTCCATCCGATATATCACAAGAAATAATACTCCAAAGTCATCATGGCATAGGCATATGAATCGTAATGCGTTAAATCAAGACTAAGGAAAACGACGCAACTAATGGAATAAACATGCTTTTCATTATTATGTGCACAAAGATAAGAATGACTATGTGTGGTTCCATAAAAATCACCTAAGAAACAATTATACGTGGCATGTGATGAATATGTCTCAGTTCAGTGTGTTCGCATTCGTGTAGCGTTCGTAAACGCGTTCGAACGGAAATGAAACAGAATGCTCACGTTCGTATGGCGTTTGTTAACGCGTTCGAACGGAAATGAAACAGAATGCTCACGTTCGTATGGCGTTTGTTAACGCGTTCGAACGGAAGTGAGACCTGATGCATGATAAGGCGAAATGTATGCGCGTTCGAGTTGCGTTCGTAAACGCGTTCGAACGGAAACAGACCTGATGCATGTAATGGGACGCAATACATAAACAACAAAATAAAGGGGGCGCGACGAAGTACTGTCGTAAAGGTGGCCTTTTGGGGCTCTTGGTCTCTCAAAGAGAGGACCTTTAGACTAACATACTAAGCCCATGCGCGTCACATCACACATACAAAAATGGAGCCGATCATATCAAAACCAAGTGTGCCCGATTGAACACATCTTACATCCAATCCGAACACACATCAACCGGCGCGGCAAAGCATCGTGGTAAAGGGTTTTAACCCCTCCCCTTAAGGATCTTTCATTCCACTTACTAAGCTCATGCGCTTGATTGAACCATGCATAAAAAGATAAAATCAATAATATCAAACTAAGTATGCCCGATTGAATGTATCTTGCATCCAACCGAACACACATCAACCGGCGCGGCGAAGTAGTGTCACAAAGGTGGCTGTGGACGCTGGTTTTCGACCGAGGTCCTCAATCAGAATTGTAGGTTGGGGGCATTAGCGATCCTGCAAGACAAAGGTAGAGTAAGCGGGAGTAGACTACCCACCGGTGTGGTGGGTGCCGGGGGCACTCCGACGCTCAAGTCAGTAGTCTGAAATGAACAGTAAATATATAAATGTGAAAAGTAAGGTTTGAAGTTACCTTGACCTCTCTGGTGGCCGTGCGGGCGGTGGTAAGTGTATAAGGGGATGGAGAGCTCTGAGAATGCTAATGTCAGAGAGCAGGGGATTGTAAGAAAGAAGTGAAGCCTGCATCAGAGTTGAGAAGCTCCCCCCCACTTCATGAATTATGCTTCATTTTATAGGAGGAGAAAGGTGAATTCTCTGATCTGCACATGAGAAATGGGTCCCCATAACATGCTTATTGTCTCTGCTTTCGGCAGGGAGAATATTTTGCATGTGGGCGATATATTCTTTGTTGGGGAAAAGAGAGAATCGGTCAAATGGTTTGTCCTTTTATTTTTGTAAAGGGTTTAGAGTTTAATGGGCTGGGTTATTGCTTTGGGCCTCACTTGGTATTGTGTTCGAAGTGAAAGACGGTTTTGTCCTTGGCCCAAATTTGGCACGTACAGTTTGTTCCCTACTCTTTAAGTCAAAGAGCATTTGACTTGAAGAGTAATATGTCGAGTGTATCATCGGAGATTTGATCCTGATAATAGATGTCTTCTATGTCTTTTGAAGTAGCTGAAGTTTAAAACTTCAACTTAACTCTAAAATGTCTTCTGGACCAGATGAAGGCCAGATCTACGACTTGACTCTACATGAGTCAATGGGGAATGTTCCCAGTTGACTGAACCAGATGAAGGTTCAGGTCTTCCATTTGACTCTACATGAGCCACAGGGGATGTTCCCAGTCGACTGAACCCGATGAAGGTCAGGACAATCTCCATACTACTGGTCAAAGACCAGGGGAGTTTTCAAATTTTTCTAGACCAGATGAAGGTCGTATGTCGACTCTACATGAGCCATAGGGGATGTTCCCAGTCGACTGAACCCGATGAAGGTCAGGACAATCTCCATACTACTGGTCAAAGACCAGGGGAGTTTTCAAATTTTTCTAGACCAGATGAAGGTCGTATGTTGACTCTACATGAGCCATAGGGGATGTTCCCAGTCGACTGAACCAGATGAAGGTCAGGACAATCTCTATACTACTGGTCAAAGACCAGGGGAGTCTTCAAATTTTTCTAGACCAGATGAAGGTCATATGTTGACTCTACATGAGCCAATGGGGAATGTTCCCAGTTGACTGATCCAGATGAAGGTTCAGGTCTTCCATTTGACTCTACATGAGCCACAGGGGATGTTCCCAGTCGACTGAACCCAATGAAGGTCAGGACAATCTCCATACTACTGGTCAAAGACCAGGGGAGTTTTCAAATTTTTCTAGACCAGATGAAGGTCGTATGTCGACTCCAATGAGCCATAGGGGATGTTCCCAGTCGACTGAACCCGATGAAGGTCAGGACAATCTCCATACTACTGGTCAAAGACCAGGGGAGTTTTCAAATTTTTCTAGACCAGATGAAGGTCGTATGTTGACTCTACATGAGCCATAGGGGATGTTCCCAGTCCACTGAACCAGATGAAGGTCAGGACAATCTCTATACTACTGGTCAAAGACCAGGGGAGTCTTCAAATTTTTTTAGACCAGATGAAGGTCATATGTTGACTCTACATGAGCCACAGGGGATGTTCCCAGTCGACTGAACCCGATGAAGGTCAGGACAATCTCCATACTACTGGTCAAAGACCAGGGGAGTTTTCAAATTTTTCTAGACTAGATGAAGGTCGTATGTTGACTCTACATGAGCCATAGGGGATGTTCCCAGTCGACTGAACCCGATGAAGGTCAGGACAATCTCCATACTACTGGTCAAGACCAGGGGAGTTTTCAAATTTTTCTAGACCAGATGAAGGTCGTATGTTGACTCTACATGAGCCATAGGGGATGTTCCCAGTCGACTGAACCAGATGTAGGTCAGGATAATCCCCATACTACGGGTCAAAAGACCAGGGGAATCTACAATGTCGTCTGACCAGATGAAGGCCAGATCTTCAACTTGACTCTACATGAGCCAATGGTGGATGTTCCCAGTCGACTGAACCAGGTAATGTCGATTGGGATTTATATCACATCTCAAGACATGCAAGTGTTGTAACTATAATAATTCCCAAGCTACGTACTAGATGATGTCGACTGGGATTTATATCACATCTCAAGACATGCAAGTGTTGTAACTATAATAATTCCCATACTACACACATGTGGATGTCGAATGGGACAAACATAAAGCATCAAGCCATACACACATAGGATCCACAACAAGTCCCAAGCTACATATGTAGATGTCGATTGGGACAAACATCAATCATCAAGTCATACATGCATAAGATCCACATTAAGTCCCAAGCTACACATGTAGATGTCGATTGGGACAAACATCAATCATCAAGCCATACATGCATAGGATCCACAACAAGTCCCAATCTACACATGTAGATGTCGATTGGGACAAACACCAAGCACCAAGCCATACATGCATAAGATTCACAACAAGTCCCAAGCTACACATTGTAATGTCTATTGGGACTGACATCAAGCATCAAGCCAGACACACATAGGATCCACTACAAGTCCCAAGCTACATATTGTAATGTCTATTGGGACTGACATCAAGCATCAAGCTATACATGCATAAGGTCCACAACAAGTGCCAAGCTACACATGTAGATGTCGATTGGGACAAATATCAAGCATCAAGCTATACATGCATAAGGTCCACAACAAGTCCCAAGCTACACATGTAGATGTCGATTGGGACAAATATCAAGCATCAAGCTATACATGCATAAGGTCCACAACAAGTCCCAAGCTACACATGTAGATGTCGATTGGGACAAATATCAAGCATCAAGCTATACATGCATAAGGTCCACAACAAGTCCCAAGCTACACATGTAGATGTCGATTGGGACAAATATCAAGCATCAAGCTATACACGCATGAGATCCACAACAAATCCCAAGCTACATATTGTAATGTCAACTGAGACATCTTAACTAGTGCCAAACATACACTAATGTCGAGTGAGACATCCTTAACAAGTCTCATGCCTTACTAATGTCGACTGGGATATTTTAAAAGTGCAAGCCATACCAGGTAATGTCGATTGGGATGCACACGCCAAGTCCCCATATAGTGTCTAGTGGAATGTCTTCACACCAAGTCTCCATATAGTGTAGTGTCGACTGGAATGTCCCTACAAAGTCTTCATACATACATGTCGACTGGAATATCTTCACATCAAGTCCTCATGTAGTGTCGAGTGGGATGTCTTTGCCAAGTCTTCTTTATGCATGTCGACTGGAATATCTTCACATCAAGTACCCATGTAGTGTCGAGTGCACGTCGACTGGGACGTTCCTCTCATTCTGAATCCAAAAAGTTCAAGTGTTGAATGGAGTATATTCACAAACATACTCGTACACACGTGTCGAATGAAGTTCATATGAAGAATTCACATCCTTGTGTCGCCTGTATGTCGACTGAAGTAGACATGCAATCACTTTATACCTGTATGTCGACTGAAGTGATTATATGAACTCTTCTTCATAGGTATGAGTCGACTGGAGAATCTGTATAAATTCATACAAATATGTCGACTGAAAGAAATACATGAAACATTCTCTGATGCTTGTTAACTGGAATATATCTGCAACCATCTTATATATACATGTCGTATGAAACAACAACATGAACAATTCTCATATTTGTCGACTGAGATTTACCTCGTGTATGCGAGTCGTTTGAAGAATATCTGCAAACACTTATCCCTGTATGTCGACTGGAAAAGTTGATTGGGAAGTTGAGGAGATTTTTTTTAATTGCTTATGGAGGGTTGTTTTGGAATTCACGTGACTTGATTCTCTTCTCCTGAGGTGCGTAATCGTTCTTGGAGTATGGCTAGCAGTGTGGTCATTAGATCTGATGTTCGCTCACTTCTAGAAACCATGGTTGGCTGTGTTTTAGGAATCGTAGATTGGGAAATCCTTGCCTGCTATGAATCGCTAAGGCCCCACGGTGGGCGCCAAATTGTGGACGCTGGTTTTCGACCGAGGTCCTCAATCAGAATTTGTAGGTTGGGGGCATTAGCGATCCTGCAAGACAAAGGTAGAGTAAGCGGGAGTAGACTACCCACCGGTGTGGTGGGTGCCGGGGGCACTCCAACGCTCAAGTCAGTAGTCTGAAATGAACAGTAAATATATAAATGTGAAAAGTAAGGTTTGAAGTTACCTTGACCTCTCTGGGTGGCCGTGCGGGCGGTGGTAAGTGTATAAGGGGATGGAGAGCTCTGAGAATGCTAATGTCAGAGAGCAGGGGATTGTAAGAAGAAGTGAAGCCTGCATCAGAGTTGAGAAGCTCCCCCCCACTTCATGAATTATGCTTCATTTTATAGGAGGAGAAAGGTGAATTCTCTGATCTGCACATGAGAAATGGGTCCCCATAACATGCTTATTGTCTCTGCTTTCGGCATGGAGAATATTTTGCATGTGGGCGATATATTCTTTGTTGGGGAAAAGAGAGAATCGGTCAAATGGTTTGTCCTTTTATTTTTGTAAAGGGTTTAGAGTTTAATGGGCTGGGTTATTGCTTTGGGCCTCACTTGGTATTGTGTTCGAAGTGAAAGACGGTTTTTGTCCTTGGCCTAAATTTGGCACGTACAGTGGCCTTTTCGGCTCTTCGTCTCTCAAATAGAGGACCTTTGGACTAACTCACTAAGCCCATGCGCTTGATTGAATCATGCATAAATAAACAACATACAGAATTCAAGTGACGAAAAATAAACAAACCAAAGTAACACAAGGCAAAAGATAGTGCTGTTTACTCAAGCGGTACGTGGAGTTGTGTCCCGAGTACAGATCATATTACCGTCCATTCGGAATCGGCTATGAAATTTATGTCCGGGTTTCCATCCGATATACCGCGAGAGTTAACACATTTCTCATTCATCCCATACCCACAACACACATCATACATAAACAGGATTCAACGAATAAGTAACATATAATCCAAAATAAACAACAAAAATCACGTAGAGATGGGTGTGAAAAGTACCCTCAGGTCTAACCTTTTAAGTCGTCTCTCGGACTCGCGTTTCACGAAGATCGGAAGGGGTAAAGCTCCGCAACTTTTCTGGTTCACTGGTTCAGCGTCCTAGCTCACTGCTTTGCTGTTTTGCTTGCGATCTGCTCCTATTCGGCCTCTGTCTTGCTGCTCACTGCACGGGCCACCTGTTTTAACGTTTTCAATGAACTATTCCAAGTTTGTGTGGGTTCTTAGTGCAAATGTTTTTGTGATATCTTAAGGATTAAAAGTGCAGTTTTTTTATGCAGTTTTTTAGTGTTTTAGGGGCTGTTTTAGGGTGATTTTGCTGCTGTTTGGGCGTGTAAAACAATGCAGTTTTTTTTATGTTCACTGCAGTGCGTTTTTTGTTGTAATTTTCAGTGATGGAGGGCTGTTGTATAGGGCTGGTTTCGGTGATGTGTGGGGGGTTTACGGAGGTGGTTTTCAGTGGTGGTTAGGGGCTGTATTGGTGGTTATATTGGCTACAGAAATTCAGCTATGGAGGGGTGCAAGGGAGATGGTGTTCACGGCTAAGGAGGATGAGATGGAGAGAAAATTTTCTGTCTTGATTTCTTGCTTTGGCCGTGAGTCTTGGTGTGTTTCTAGGGCTTGGGCCTGACTTAGGTTGTGTGTAGGGAGAGAATGGCTTTGGTTAGGGGTTGTTTATATAGAAAGGGTTAGGGCTTCACCTTGTCTCACAAGGAAGGGATTTGGTGCATTCAATAAGGATATGATTTAGTGCTAGGTAAGGAAAGCAATGGATTTGATTGGGGGACATGTCTTGGCTAGATTAGGAATGCAATATATTTGATTGGTTAGGATTAGGCATTTAATTTGTTAGATTAGGAAGTCAATATTTTTAATTTGTTATGATTGATTTTAATTAGGTATATCTTCTTTTTAGTTTTAGTATATAATATATTCAAATTATTTAAATTAGGCATGATTTTAGTTTAAGTTTGGTAAATGTTTTAAATATTTTATTTAATGTTTAATGATTAAATTAATATTTATTTATTTAATTTGGGATGTGTTTTATGGGCTTTGGGGAGCTAAATGGGCTGGGGTGTGAGGCTAGCAGCAAAACCAGAATTACCGACACCGTTCGAACGCTTCCTCGAACGCGACACGAACGCCCGCAATCTGTTTACCGTTCGAACGAAATAACGAACGCAGCACTAACGAAGACAGTGAACTTGTTTATTCTGAATTTCCCCTTCCGATATCCGTTTCCCGCGGCTTCCGTGACTCAAAAGGTAGTGCCTCCAAATGAGACTCATCATCGGGTTTCACATGAAAAAAATACAATGCCTACACACACTCTCATCATCTTCTAATTTAATGAAGAGTGTATGTTCATAAGGACATTTCTTAAAACCTTCCTTTAGGAAATAAGCTTCAATTCGACCATACCATGCCCTTGGGGCTTGTTTTAAACCATACAATGCCTTTTTTAACTTGTACACTTTATGTTCATTGCCAATATTAACATAACCAGGAGGTTGATCAATAAATACCTGCTCTTGTAATTCTACATGTAAAAAGGCCGATTTGACATCTAGTTGGAAGATTGGCCATGAAATTTGTGCTGCCAATGCAATCATCATTCTGATTGTATCGTGCCTTGCAACTGGAGCAAAGACTTCAGTGTAATCGATCCCAAATTCTTGCTTGTACCCTTTGTTGGTTTTAATGAATTTTAATATTGACTTTAATATTTAGAAAAGTTACAAAAAAAAAAAATTATTTGGGAGAAGTTAGAAAATCAAAATTATTATGATGATTTAATTTATAAAATTTTATCATTATAATTGGTGTTAATGTGTTTTAATGAAAAAAAAAACGTTTCCTTTGAATTCTATAAAAAATAGGCTCTCCCTTGTTCTTAAAAAACGACCATTTTTTTTCTATAAATTGCTCTCTTTCCTCCTCTGCTCCAGGGAATTTTGTTCTTTCATCACCTTCATATCCTCCATCGATCATATCAGACCCTTACCCGAATGATCCTGTGAATTCAACTAGAAGCTCAAAAACACAATTCTCTATATCTCTTTAAAGACCAAGCTCTAACCACAGCCAAGAGAAATCGTGTCATTTTTTCCAGTTCAATAAGCTATTTATTTCACAAAAGTTTCATGCTTCATGCATTGATCCATATAATTCCTACAAACTCTTGAACAACTGTTTTAAATCCAGTAAGATTAAAGCAGAGAAGTTGTTCGATGAAATTCCTGACAAGAATGTAGTTTCATAGTCCATTGTGATTCATGGATACTCCATAAATGAGCTTCACAAGAAAAATCATAAAATCACTTCTTTAAAGATAGTCCGCGACTCAAGCCTACTTCGATTTTTATATTCCTGGTGAACGGTAACATTTTCCTTATTTGTGCAAATTATTCTAACAATTTTAAGACGTGATCGATCTGCCATATTTGCTTATGTTATGTTTGTTACTGTTCTTATGTTGCAATTATAAAGTAAATTATGCATGAGATAAATTTTAAGGGAATTGATAGGCTTGTGAGAAAGTTGGCTTTAACATATTTTATATCCTGAGTCTTGACAAATATTCATACTTCATGAAATTGGAGTATTTGATGTTTGCATCCTGTAGAGTGTTGTTTTGAATTGAGCTTTTACATGAAAAAAAATATACATGGTTATTGGTTTAGATGTTCAACCATGTGGGATTGTATGTTTTAATAAATTTTCTGTTGGTATGCTTATGATATTCCTTATATTTAGAAGGTCAGCTTTTTTGCTTTAGTTTTATAAGCACATTCATGAAGTAACAACTTTCATGTGGTAACAGTCATGCTGATGTTTTAGAATTGATGATTTTTTAAAATATTTGGTGTATATGTTGCATGACTTACTTTGTTTTATCAACGTCTCTATAGTATTTGAATATGCATGTTTGAGTATATAATTTTGATAATATCATTTATGCTAAATATGAGCGCGGATGAGACTTTAAGATTGATAAAGCTGTTGAACTTCTAAAATATGCAATGGTGAAAATGGCTGTTAATTTACAGAGATGATATTTAGAATTGCCAATAACTTCAAGAAGCTACAAAGAAATGTTTAAATACATTTATAATTTAATGGTTATTAACTATTTATTGGAATTTTTTCAATGCTGCTAGAATATGAGTGGATATATAGATTATTGAGGTTGATAGCCTGATGTCATATTCTGAAATTTTTAGACTTATCCTGTGAGTATTATTTGAGAAATTGTTTGGAATATATTGCCTATAATGAATTGGACATGTGATTGTCGATTTGAATGATTTTGGATTAAAATATATCATTATTGAAATATGATTTATTTTGGTTGTATCAGTTAATCTGGTTAAGAATTACAGTGTTGATGTGAAACATTGAGAATGTCTTAAATATATGCATAACTGGTCTTTGCTTTAATATGAATGATCATGACCCTATGAATAACAAGAACTATAATCACCAAAATGGAATAGCCAGAACTAGCACTAACCCCCCTCACGAAATAACATTAGTTAGTTCAATTGCTACAACTGTAGAAAACTAGGGCACCTTGCCCGGAACTACCGGTTAAGAGTTTTGCTCTAAAAGCGAATCTTACCGAATACCAACTTGTTACTACGATCTTTGAGTGGATTCGAGGGATGGTGGGTAGGCATTGTCATTTTCTGTCATGACTACTATGATTATCCTTTGTTCGAGTTATATGTACAAGCTGTAAATAAGATAATGTGATGAGTGGTTTCTCAAACCACTATAGCAGCTGGAACTGGTGATGTGGAATTTAAATTTTATTTTATGAAATATGGAAGGTTGAGAACCTAGAACTTTAAGTATACGAATTATAGAAATATATAAATTTTATGATTGATATGAACATATTGTTTCTATGAAAAATATTTCTTTGATATTAAGAAACAGTGGGGGCTCGACCTCCAATGATAAATTAGAAATAGTAAGGGTTCTACCTCTAATATTTTACTCATATTTTAAAGTGATTGAAAGTGACAAATACATTTGTTGTAATATTTGAAAACATGTGAAATGTTATTATATTGATATGCTTATTTTTCTATATGCATGTTGTTAATTCTGTCGAAGTCTATGTTGTCTTCTAAATTTGTTATGAAAAACTTAGAAGAAACTAGTGTAATTCTTGGAATAAAAATTACTAGGTCAGAAAAAGGGAATCTAAAAATAAATTTGCATGTACTCCTTATGACTCTAGTGTAAAGTTGTTCAAGAACATTTGTGACAGTGTTAGATAATATGAGTATGCGAACAACATTGGTAACTGACGTTATGTTTTGATTACATTGCATATGTCATAGGATTACTATGTAGATTTATTAGCAGACCTGATATAAGCATTGACATGCTATTGAGAAGGTTATAAGGTACCTGAAAAGGACCGTGAACCTAAAATTACATTATCAGAGGTTTTTCGCTGTCCTTGAAGGACATAGCGATGTTAATTGGAACACCCTTTCGGATGATTCCAAGGCTACCAACGGATATATTTCCTTGAGTTTGAGATGATACCACTAGCATTAGCTTGTGAATAAGCATCTTGATTAAGCAGCTTGCTATGATGCCCCTTTATGGAGAGACTGATACCAGATGTCTTGATACATTGTAATAGTACCGCGGCTATTACAAATATTCAGAACTGTTATTATAACAGTAAGAGATTGTAGATACACAGTACAGTTAGAGAATACCTCTCTTCTGGTGCTGTAAGAATGGATCATGTATGGACTGATGATAATTTAGCTGATCCTTTGATAAAAGGACTAGCAAAAGAGAATGTATCTAATACCTAGAAATGAATGGGACTATTGTCATTAGACAATTACTTATGATGGTAACCCGACCTATAGACTGGAGATCCCAAGAAATAGGTTCAATTGGTAATAACAAGTCATGAAGTGATGATGAATCATGCTATTATTTTATTTGTGAGTTTCATTCTGAGAGCATGATATCCTGAAGCGATAGAATGATGAGTTATTTAACTCTTAATGTGTTATATACTCTAGGTAGAGTGGAGTACCTAGCTACAAGAGTACTCTTGATAGACACACCTACGTGAATATAGAAGTGTGGTCGCTTCTTATGAAACTTTTGGAAAAAGTTTCTCGAGCATTCACTATACTGGGATATACAAGCACGGCCGCAATGCTCGGGCTTTTGACTACACCCTGAAAGGTTTGTGTGTGTGACGTTTCAGAGATAGAGTTCAAAACTATGAGTTACTCTAGTATAATCTGAATTGTCAACACTAAGTAAAGGTTCAAGTCGAAAGACACATTTATTTATGCACGACCTTTTGTTATATTGCTCGATGAAAATATTTTATTAAAATTCAAGTGGGGGATTGTTGGTTTTAATGAATTTTAATATTGACTTTAATATTTAGAAGAGTTACAAAAAAAAAATTATTTGGGAGAAGTTAGAAAATCAAAATTGTTATGATGATTTAAATTATAAAATTTTATCATTATAATTGGTGTTAGTGTGTTTTAATGAAAAAAACGTTTCCTTTGAATTCTATAAAAAATAGGCTCTCCCTTATTCTTAAAAAACGACCATTTTTTCTGTATATTGCTTTATTTCCTCCTCTGCTCCAGGGAATTTTGTTCTTTCATCACCTTTATATCCTCCATCGATTCTATCAGACCCTTACCCGAATGATCATGTGAATTCAACTAGAAGCTCAAAAACACAAATTCTCTCTATCTCTTTAAAGACCAAGCTCTAACCACAGCCAAGAGAAATAGTGTCATTTTTTCCAGTTCAATAAGCTATTTATTTCACAAAAGTTGCATGCTTCATGCATTGATCCATATAATTCCAACAAACTCTTGAACAACTGTTTTAAATCCAGTAAGATTAAAGCAGAGAAGCTGTTCGATGAAATTCCTGACAAGAATGTAGTTTCATAGTCCATTGTGATTCATGGATATTCCATAAATGAGCTTCACAAGAAAAATCATAAAATCACTTCTTTAAAGACTAGGGTTGTATGTTTACTGCTATCATCAGCTTTCCTGACGATCTTTGGATTTTAGTGACATTTTGAACATTCTCCAAGGGCTGGTGGATAGCTACTCTTGTTTTTGAGTGAAGATACCGAGCAATTATTTTGGGTATGAGTATACCAATCGGTTTTGTGCCAAATCGATTGAGACAGCGTTAATCTGGGCTTGTTTTATCCTGGAGACGGCGGGGCTGATATACTGCTAGCACAAAATTTGGGCAGAGCCGCGAAACGTCTTAAAGAGAGCGACCTAGTCCTCGACTCAAGCCTACTTCGATTTTTATATTCCTGGTGAACGGTAACATTTTCCTTATTTGTGCAAATTGTTCTAACACCCTTTGGCAACCAAGCGTGCTTTGAATTTGTCAACTTCCCATTTCTTGTTCAGCTTAGTCTTGTAGACCTACTTCACTCCAATGGACTTTTGACCTTTTGGAAGCTCAACCAACTCCCATGTATCATTTCTTTTAGTGGATATTATCTCGCCATCCATTGTTTGCCTCCATTTTGACTATTTCACTGCTTCTTCAAAAGACATTGGGTCACAATCTGAAAATAGAGCAAAATGGGTTAGTAGATCCTCCATTTGAACAATCCCTGCTACCTCATAATCACCATCCATGATGGGCTCTTTCTAGTTTGTTGAGGTCGAGTATCATCTGCTGTTGGTTGAGCCTCGTAAAGACTAAGTTGTTGCTGCAATTGTTGATTTTGAGTAGGCTCAACATGTGTTTGCTGTTGTGGCTGTATTTCAGCTTCTTCTTCATCAATACTCACTGGTATTTGCTGCTACCCAATACACTTTTCATCCCAATTCCATGTCTTTTCTTTATCAAAGATTACATCTCTGCTGATGATAATTTTCTCTGTAGCAGGATTGAACAACTTATAGGCTTTGGATTGTTCACTCACTCCTACAAAGACACATTTGACACCTTTATCATCCAACTTCTTCCTTTTCTCATCTGGAATATGTGCTTATGCAATGCACCCAAAGACTTTGAAGTGATCAACAGCTGGCTTTCGTCCACTTCAGGCTTCTTCTGGTGTCATATTTTGAACGGAAAATATGGGACACCGACTCAAAATATGAATACTCCAGTTGACTGCTTCTGGCCAAAATCGTTTTGGAACTCTCTCATGAGCTACCATGCTTATTACCATGTTCAAGATGGTTCGATTTTTCCTCTCTGATACACCATTTTGTTGAGGTGTATAAGTTGTTGTCAATTGCCTTTGAATCCCATACTCATCACAGAATTCAGAGAAGTCCTAAGACATGTATTCACCACAACGATCAGTGCCGAGAATTTTAATGGTCATTCCAGCTTCATTCTCCACTTGAGCTTTAAAGTTTTTAAATACTGTTAAAGCTTCAGATTTTCCTGCAAAAAATTAACCCATGTTTTTCGACAATAATCATCAGTAAAAGAGATGAAATATATCTTTTGTCCATTTGATGCCGGATTGATAGGGCCGTAAATATCTGAATGGATCAGCTCTAATGGTCTTTGAGCTCTCCATGCCTTTCCTTTTGGAATTTTTCACGATGTTGTTTGCCCACAATGCATTCTTCACATATTTTGCTAGGTGGAGCAATCTGAGGTAGGCCAATCACCATGTTCTTATGAGAAAGAGTTTTCAATCCATTGAAGTTTAGATGGCCATAACGAAAATGCCATAGCCATGCTGGATCATCCATATTTGTCATAAGTCAAGTTTGAAAGCTCTTGATTCTTAGTGGAAATAATCTGTTTTGAGTCATCTTCACATGAGCAATTGTTAGACTTCTATTGGGATCATAAATCTCACAAGCACCATCTTTGATTGTAGCCACATAACCTTTCTCCTGCAACTGTCCCATACTCAACAAATTACTTTTCAGATCAGGAATGTAAAAGACATTTGAAATAGTCTCAACACTACCCATATTAGTCATAATTTTAACATCACCTTTTCCCATGACACTCACTTTAGAATGATCACTGAAACTCACAGTAGTATGAAAATCTCCATTTAAATGGGAAAAGAATGACTTACTTCCACACATATGATTGCTGCAACCTGTGTCAAGATACCATATGTTTGGTTCAACAACATTTTCTTTCACATGGGATGCCATCAAGAGTGTTTCTTGCTCATTTTTCTCTGCAAAATTGGACTGCCCTTCTTCTTTTCCTTTGTGCCTTTGAAGGTTGGTGTAGCATTCAGAACGGTAGTGCCCATACTTATGACATCTGAAGCATTCAACATTGGATTTGTCGAGGTTTTGATTGTCACGACCTCTACTGAAGTCTGAAGATTGATTACCAGTGGTTTTGCCTCCCTCTGAGTTTCCTCTGCCTCCTCTTCCTCGACCTCTACCACGGCCGTCGCCTCTGCCTCTACCTCTACCTCTTCCTCTAAAACCTGAAGATTCAGTATTGGTTGAGGCCTTTAATGTCTGCTCATCTGAGATAGTATTGCTGCTCTGATTCACCTTTTGTTCATGGACTTGAAGAGAACTTTGGAGTTCATAAATTGAGAGTTCATCTATGTCATTTGACTCTTCAATTGAACAAACAACATAATCAAAACTGGAAGTCATTGATTGAAGAATCTTCTCAATTATAGAGACATTTGTCATTTTGTCACCCATATATTCGCATTTTATTTGCAATTCCCGTTATCCTTGAAAAATAATAATTCACTAACTCTCCTGGCTTCATTTGAAGAGTTTCAAACTCTCTGCGAAGAGCCTGAAGTTGAGAACGCTTAACCTTTGCTGACCCTTTATATTTCTTCTCCATAGAATCTCATTTCCCTTTGGAAGTACTTTTGTCAAGAATAGTCTCCAAAATATGACGATCTATGGCCTGAAACAGATAATTCTTCACCTTCATATCAGTTAGCTTATGCTCATCAAGTTTCTTTTGTTGTGCATCTGTGAGAACAGCTCCACCTTCAGGTTCTTCAAAGCCATTCTCAACAAGAGACCAATATTGCTTTGATCTCAGAAAGTTTTCCATTAACATGCTTCAGTGGTCATAATGACCATCAAAGTAAGGAATAGCCTGTTGGACAAAGTTATCAGCCACTTTCACATTCATCAATCATGATACTTTGCTACAACAATCACTATCTCTTTCACGCACACTTCAGGTGTTTTCACTCCCACTCAGGTGTGTCACTCACACTTGCACTCTTGAACCTGGCTCATGATACCACTGTTACAAAATATAGAGATAGTGTTAAAGCGATTTAGCTGAAACTTGTTGTTTTATTCATCAGCAAACAGCCTTTATATAGGCAATACATCAGTAGGATTAGGCTTAAAAGCAGCAACAACCAAAGCATAAAAACAGCAACAACCAAAACAAATTAACTAATTCCTAAAGACTGGGACTACCCAACAATAACATTATTTGAGATAACAATGATTGGTGTGTAGGGTTCAGGATCTCATCTTGAGGTCATGGATTTGAATTCAGGGAGTGCGTTTTTTGTAAGAACCTGAGACAGTCAGAAGTTTTACATGCTCCGCTTAAGCTCGTAAGAGGTGGTTTGACGATGATTTTACATGCTCCGCTTAAGACAGATAGTGCGTTTCTTGATGCCGGTGTAAAGACATGAAATGAAATGAAAAATAGAAACCTCATTAAGTTGGTCAAAAAAGGTAGGCAAAGACCAAGGCAAGCAAAGCATGCTGCGCATATTCCATAAAAAAATTCAACCCTAGCCCACACATCAGGGTCGGTCCAGAGAGTACGACAGCTTAAGGATTTTTACTTTTTTATAAAATTTCAGAATCCCTAATTTACTTATTTCATTATTTTCCCTATAATCTTCCTTTTGTAAAAACAAACAAATCTAGTTATCTCATATATTAGCTTGCTTTTAATATTTAAATTTTTAGTAACCAAAATCAAAATATGATAAAAATTTTAAGGCACTCCCACATCTTTTCAATGTAGAAAATATTTTAGGATCCCAATCATTTTAGATTTAATTATAAATAATAATTTTGTTTTAATTTAGGGATCTCATTTTCAAGGACTCGCCTAGAGCCACTCAAAACTTAAGACCAACCCCCCACTCATGCACCATTCTTCATAGGGATTTGGATTTGAATTATGATGGGTAATTATTAGAGAATAGTTTAAATTTAACTGAATTTTAATTGGTCATAAGGATTTTTATTTTTTTATAAAATTTCAGAATCCCTAATTTTATTATTTTATTATTTTTTCCTTGTAATCTTTCTTTTGTTAAAAAACAAACAAATCTGAGTTCATCTCATATATTTAGCTGGCTTTCAATATTAAAATTTTTAGTAACCAAAATTAAAATACAATCAAAATTTTAAAGCCCCCAAATGTGGAAAATATTTTAGGACCCCAAATTATTTTAGATATTATTATTAATTAATAATTTTGCTCTAATTTAAAGATCTCATTTTGAAGGACTCACCTAGAGCCACCCAAACCTTAAGACCAACCCCGACACGAATGCATCATTCTTTATAAGGATTTGAATTTGAATTATGATGGATAATTATTAGATAACTGTTTAAATGTAATTAAATTTTAATAATTCATTATTATCACACATGACAGAAAATTATAGAAAACTCAACTGAATATTGGATTCAAATTCATGAACTTCTTCCTTTCTTATTTATAGCAAGTAAATAAGAGAAAAAGAAAAAGAAAATCAACACAACTATCATTTAAACAAAGCCCATACTCCATTTTGTTGAGGTGTATAAGTTGTTGTCAATTGCCTTTGAATCCCATACTCATCACAGAATTCAGAGAAGTCCTAAGACATGTATTCACCACAACGATCAGTGCCGAGAATTTTAATGGTCATTCCAGCTTCATTCTCCACTTGAGCTTTAAAGTTTTTAAATACTGTTAAAGCTTCAGATTTTTCCTGCAAAAAATTAACCCATGTTTTTCGACAATAATCATCAGTAAAAGAGATGAAATATATCTTTTGTCCATTTGATGCCGGATTGATAGGGCCGTAAATATCTGAATGGATCAGCTCTAATGGTCTTTGAGCTCTCCATGCCTTTCCTTTTGGGAATTTTTCACGATGTTGTTTGCCCACAATGCATTCTTCACATATTTTGCTAGGTGGAGCAATCTGAGGTAGGCCAATCACCATGTTCTTATGAGAAAGAGTTTTCAATCCATTGAAGTTTAGATGGCCATAACGAAAATGCCATAGCCATGCTGGATCATCCATATTTGTCATAAGACAAGTTTGAAAGCTCTTGATTCTTAGTGGAAATAATCTGTTTGGAGTCATCTTCACATGAGCAATTATTAGACTTCTATTGGGATCATAAATCTCACAAGCACCATCTTTGATTGTAGCCACATAACCTTTCTCCTGCAACTGTCCCATACTCAACAAATTGCTTTTCAGATCAGGAATGTAAAAGACATTTGAAATAGTCTCAAAACTACCCATATTAGTCATAATTTTAACATCACATTTTCCCATGACACTCACTTTAGAATGATCACCGAAACTCATAGTATTATGAAAATCTCCATTTAAATGGGAAAAGAATGACTTACTTCCACACATATGATTGCTGCAACCTGTGTCAAGATACCATATGTTTGGTTCAACAACATTTTCTTTCACATGGGATGCCATCAAGAGTGTTTCTTGCTCATTTTTCTCTGCAAAATTGGACTGCCCTTCTTCTTTTCCTTGTGCCTTTGAAGGTTGGCGTACCATTCAGAACGGTAGTGCCCATACTTATGACATCTGAAGCAATCAACATTGGATTTGTCGAGGTTTTGATTGTCACGACCTCTACTAAAGTCTGAAGATTGATTACCAGTGGTTTTGCCTCCTCTGAGTTTCCTCTGCCTCCTCTTCCTCGACCTCTACCACGGTCGTCGCCTCTGCCTCTACCTCTACCTCTTCCTCTAAAACCTGAAGATTCAGTATTGGTTGAGGCCTTTAATGTCTGCTCATCTGAGATAGTATTGCTGCTCCGATTCACCTTTTGTTCATGGACTTGAAGAGAACTTTGGAGTTCATCTATGTCATTTGACTCTTCAATTGAACAAACAACATAATCAAAACTGGAAGTCATTGATTGAAGAATCTTCTCAATTATATAGACATTTGTCATTTTGTCACCCATATATTCGCATTTTATTTGCAATTCCCGTTATCCTTGAAAAATAATCATTCACTAACTCTCCTGCTTCATTTGAAGAGTTTCAAACTCTCTGCGAAGAGCCTGAAGTTGAGAACGCTTAACCTTTGCTGACCCTTTATATTTCTTCTCCATAGAATCTCATTTCCCTTTGGAAGTACTTTTGTCAAGAATAGTCTCCAAAATATGACGATCTATGGCCTGAAACAGATAATTCTTCACCTTCATATCAGTTAGCTTATGCTCATCAAGTTTCTTTTGTTGTGCATCTGTGAGAACAGCTCCACCTTCAGGTTCTTCAAAGTCATTCTCAACAAGAGACCAATATTGCTTTGATCTCAGAAAGTTTTCCATTAACATGCTTCAGTGGTCATAATGACCATCAAAGCAAGGAATAGCCTGTTGGACAAAGTTATCAGCCACTTTCACATTCATCATGATACTTTGCTACAGCAATCACTATCTCTTTCACGCACACTTCAGGTGTTTTCACTCCCACTCAGGTGTGTCACTCACACTTGCACTCTTGAACCTGGCTCATGATACCACTGTTACAAAATATAGAGATAGTGTTAAAGCGATTTAGCTGAAACTTGTTGTTTTATTCATCAGCAAACAGCCTTTATATAGGCAATACATCATTAGGATTAGGCTTAAAAGCAGCAACAACCAAAGCATAAAAACAGCAACAACCAAAACAAATTAACTAATTCCTAAAGACTGGGACTACCCAACAATAACATTATTTGAGATAACAATGCTTGGTGGTGTAGGGTTCAGGATCTCATCTTGAGGTCCTGTATTTGAATTCAGGGAGTGCGTTTTTTGTAAGAACCTGAGACAGTCAGAAGTTTTACATGCTCCGCTTAAGCTCGTAAGAGGTGGTTTGACGATGATTTTACATGCTCCGCTTAAGATAGAGAGTGCGTTTCTTGATGCCGGTGTAAGACATGAAATGAAATGAAAAATAGAAACCTCATTAAGTTGGTCAAAAAAGGTAGGCAAAGACCAAGGCAAGCAAAGCATGCTGCGCATATTCCATAAAAAAATTCAACCCTAGCCCACACATCAGGGTCGGTCCAGAGAGTACGACAGCTTAAGGATTTTTACTTTTTTATAAAATTTCAGAATCCCTAATTTACTTATTTCATTATTTTCCCTATAATCTTCCTTTTGTTAAAAAACAAACAAATCTAGTTATCTCATATATTTAGCTTGCTTTTAATATTTAAATTTTTAGTAACCAAAATCAAAATATGATAAAAATTTTAAGGCACTCCCACATCTTTTCAATGTAGAAAATATTTTAGGATCCCAAATCATTTTAGATTTAATTATAAATTAATAATTTTGTTTTAATTTAGGGATCTCATTTTCAAGGACTCGCCTAGAGCCACTCAAAACTTAAGACCAACCCCACCACTCATGCACCATTCTTCATAGGGATTTGGATTTGAATTATGATGGGTAATTATTAGAGAATAGTTTAAATTTAACTGAATTTTAATTGGTCATAAGGATTTTTATTTTTTTTATAAAATTTCAGAATCCCTAATTTTATTATTTTATTATTTTTTCCTTGTAATCTTTCTTTTGTTAAAAAACAAACAAATCTGAGTTCATCTCATATATTTAGCTGGCTTTCAATATTAAAATTTTTAGTAACCAAAATTAAAATACAATCAAAATTTTAAAGCCCCCAAATGTGGAAAATATTTTAGGACCCCAAATTATTTTAGATATTATTATTAATTAATAATTTTGCTCTAATTTAAAGATCTCATTTTGAAGGACTCACCTAGAGCCACCCAAACCTTAAGACCAACCCCGACACGAATGCATCATTCTTTATAAGGATTTGAATTTGAATTATGATGGATAATTATTAGATAACTGTTTAAATGTAATTAAATTTTAATAATTCATTATTATCACACATGACAGAAAATTATAGAAAACTCAACTGAATATTGGATTCAAATTCATGAACTTCTTCCTTTCTTATTTATAGCAAGTAAATAAGAGAAAAAGAAAAAAGAAAATCAACACAACTATCATTTAAACAAAGCCCCTGGGCCATAATGTATATATCCACTACCACAACCAATAGGCCACTCCTTTAAGCATTAAAAAATATTTACAAAAAGTTCATGACAATTTTCAAATCCCAATCTAGAGCCCCTAATTCAATAATAATTTCGGGCTTGGGTTCACATAAAATTACCAAATATTTAAAAATACATCAATCCCACATATCCCATAAGCAATACATATGGTCAGTTTCTTAAACTACTACCCTTTTAAAAATCAACCCACCAAAAAAAAAAAAAAAAAAAAAACCTATACCTTTCTGCACCCACAAAAGAAAAATAAATAAAAATAACAGTTTCCCTTTCATCACCCTAAGAATATTTTCATTTTTTAAAATGAAAAGGGTAACAGCAGATTTGATCCATAAGTTTGACTTTGAAGAGCTGAAGGTAACTTGCTTTAACTTTGATTTGCTTGGTCACTTACTAATGACAGACGAAAGGCAAAATCAGTGGAGACCACCATTGCCTGTCCTTTGCAAAGCAAAATATCCCATTCAGATCTTTCTCACTCTTTAAGTCTTTTTCACTCCATTTTCGGAGCTCCTCTTCTTTCTTTACCATTAATCATTCATCACTTTCAAAAGTTAAGAGCTGCTATATCAGATCACTCTTCTTCTTCATTTCTTTTTTGATAAAAAATATTTTTCACCCTGCAATTGAGCAATAAGGGGTTTGATAATTAATATCAAATGCATATGCAAATGGCATTTTTTTGAAAATCTACGCCAATTAATGGCAAGACTTCTACTGATGCCCATAATTAATGGCATGTTTTGAAATAAGGTCATAACGATTATTGGTTCATTCTTATGTTTCATGACATGTCCCTGAAGGGCGTGGCTTGATAGTGTATGGTTCAAAATCTCACCTTGAAGTTCTGGGTTCAAATACATGAAGTACGTTTCTTGTAAGAACTTGGGACAATCGAGAATTTTACTCGCTCCGCTTAAGTCCGGAAAAGGTGGTTTGACGGTGGGATTTCAAACGATTTAAAAAAAAAAAAAAAAAAAAAAGTATCATGACATGGTTTCATTATATCAAGGGGGTTGCTTGCACATCAGTTTAAAAAGAGAATTCAAGAAGGGGACAATTTCCTTTCTCCTCAACCTTAAGCAAGCATAAGATTCTTATAAAATGCATGGAGGCATCACAAGATACACGCAATAAGATATTTAATTAAGCACTCAATAAAATAAAACCAAACATCTCAAATCCCTTTGGCCAACCTCAATGATTTTGATTCTGATTGAATGACCAAAACACCCTTCTCAGGGATAGAATTTGATGAATTAGTGTCGGTTCCGACAGCCTTGTGAGCAATCTTCCCCACATGAACTATTTCAAGGATCACTTATAGATTTTGTTAACTAAAAACAACCAAGAGATGTCATAAGGTTTCACATTATGAATAGAATATTGAAAAGTCAAGGCGAGCCCACGACGAAAGTTCGCAATAACACTAACTGACAATTCTAACTCCTGCTCGTGAATAGGCAAAGTAATCAAAATTGGACAGAAACAAAAGTTTGGTCTGAACTTTGACGAATGAAGAACAACTAAATGTGCTCTCATTACCATTTTTAGGTGAAATTTACTTCAATGGATTCAAAGAATGATGAGAAAAACCGCGTCTTCGAAATTTAAGTATCTTCAGAATATGGAAAAACATCCTGTTTAAGGACTCCATCAAATGTTAGATGCATGAAAATATACACGTAGCAATTGAAATTACCTTTTCTGGTAAAAAGTCTAGGAGGATTTGGAAGTGGCCTGCTTGAAAGCAACAGTGGGAGCTATTCTGCAACTCCTCCTCTGATGTTCAATCACCAGTTCATTGGCGAACCAATCGAGTTTCTCGAAATTGCTTTCCTCTGCAATCCTTTTCCCACCAAAGAGCACTGACTCAACATTTTTCTGCTTCAACATTTCATCAGCTGCTCCTACCAGCATCTTAACATTGCTGGGACTAGGGTCTGTATCAACATTGGGTCCGCACCGTCCTAAACTGGACCCAGTTGCCTGAGGTATCAAAATTAGCAGAAAATCAGCAAATTCGGTCCACATTAAAACGACCAACGCCTAAACACATTACACTGGAAAATAAGAGGCCAATGGCTACCAAAATTCAGCTGCTGTTATGAATCATCACGTCTAGTTAGAGTCACATTCTCAACCAATTGGCCAATTTTGCCAGAAAGAGGTGTGACAAATGCAGCATTATATTTGACAGCACATGAAGTACTAGAAGCAGGCTTGATAGTAAAAGCTAACACTAATTATGGAAACACTATTTTCACCACAAAATTATCAATGATGAATGATAACAAGCAAGGGCGACATCAGGAGTGCGTGGGCTGCCCATGTCCAAACCTAGTACCGATCTCATAATTTATTATATTTTTTTTTAAATAATAAAAATATATATATACCCCATTGGTATTACATAAAAAAGATAAATTTTAGTAGCCCCTATATGAAATCATGCCTCCGCTCTAGATAACAAGCTGATGACCACTCATTGCATTTACCTACTCCTAGACCAGGCCGGCGGTTCGGTTCCGGTTCCACATGGAACCGGAACCCTAAATCGAACCGGTCGGTTCCGGTTCCGGTTCGAACCTTTTCTTCTTTTTTCTTTTTAATTATATAAAAAAATTTAAAATAATTTAAAATAATGTCCTACAGTTCCAACCGGTTCAGTTTCGGATCCGAACCGAAACCGTGGCCGGGTCTACCTACTCCTAACAAATCCAACACCCCGAACTATCCATCTAATCCTACCCAATTGAAACTGGCACAAAATCCACACAGGAAAATATCTTTTAAGACTTACCATGCTAATCCTACCATTAATTTATTTTTTTTTTTTTTTTTTTAAAGATTTCAGAACATGGTTCATAGTAAATTAGAAATTGAGCTTCTTTAAAACACTGACAATTTACTGAATTTGAAGCTAAGAAACCAATTTTCACAGACAATCCAGCAACTTTGGATCTGGCTATGAAAGTGATTGACATCTTGACCACAAAGACATATACCTATCAAGATCCCATGATGCTAAATTGCGCCGGGTGTTAACTTTGGTTACCCAAAATTGAAAATTATCGGGCCAATGTTAGAACAATAATGATGAATGTACCCTCATCTCCACACCCATAATAAAAAACGACGTGCGTTTTCAGAATTTTTTTTTAAAATATAAAAGTAGATTGAACCGTCGTCGTTTTTTTTAAGGTACGTTTATCATAATTGATGTTAGAAAATGTGACCATACAATAATTTACATACCTGAATGCGAACATAATTACTGCTCTTAGACTGACCAAACGCCAAGGCCACAGCCTGGTCCACTGACTCGGTCAAGCCATCACCAGAAATCCGAGCCATGGGTCGAGCCCAATCCTGGATCCGCCAGTGCTTGACCTGGTCATAGTCATAGCTAACTTCTAGTAACTGGCCGGTCCCTAACGATAGCACCAACAAATCCTCAACTCCTCGCACGAATGGAAACTCTTGCTTGTTGTGTAACACGTGCGTGATCGCCGCAGCCGTCGGATTGCTCATAGCCAACCCACCATCAACCGCCACGCACCGAGTCTGACCGTCAACCGAACGCATTAAAACCGGGTCGAACAAACCCGGTTCTGCTGACGTGGCGCGACAGACTTCCCAGAGTCTAAAATCAAAACTCTCCGTTTCGAGCGCGTCCGCTCTAGAAAACAAAAACGGCGCCGTGCTTGAAAGATCGTAACACGGAATCAGAATCGGTTTCAACGTGTCCCTTAACGTCAAGCTACGGCCTTTCTCTGTGAACATCTCTTTCACGGCCTTCTCCAAACCGGTAGAAGCGGCACCGGTTGAACCGGAGCCCAAACCGCCTTTAAAAATCCGTTTGAGAAAACTACTTGAACTGGACCCCGACGACGACCGGTAAAACCTCTTTCCTTGGTCAGTAAGAAACCGCCACGTGTCCTCAGCCTTGAAAATCGGACGGTTTTGATCTTTGGTGGCGAAAAGCATAGCCGTAAAGATACCGCCGACGCCAGTACCGGCAGCCACGTCGAAATAATCGGCGAGTCTGGCGTTTGGATTGCCAGACTTCGACTTAAGGGCGTGTTCAAGATAAGCCAAAGCTTTACCAGAAAGAATCCCACGCATGCCGCCGCCGCCGTCGATGCTAAGTATACAAATTTTGCCTCGCTGGTTCTTGATAGACGACACGCCGTTTTCTGGGTCGGGTTTCGATTCTATTGTCGTTTGACTTTGAGGTATCTGTTTAGGAATCCAATGTTTCTGATCATCGTAACCGAACAAGAACTTGCTTTCCAAAATTGAAAAGATTTCGTAGCTTAGCTTATCCGTATCGATGCTCGGTTCTTGCATTTCTGAAGATTCATTACAAGCCATTTTCAAGAATCCTAATAAAAATTATAATTTCATTTCACCTTGAAATTGACGCTAATCAAAATCAAGCAATAACTCTTTGAGAAATAAAAAAGAAAAGCTTTTGCTCAATCAATTCAATCTTCTTCTTTCTCTGTCTCTTCCTTTTAGCAGAGCACGCCAAAGCTAAGAGGCTATGTAACTAAAAGCATGCTCTCTCAACAAATAACATGAACATGAAAAGATTAAACGAACCAACCAATCGGCTAGCAAGCACTCAAACACAAAACAAGATACAGGCCAATACAAGAACCGGAGAAAGGAAGCAAGACACAGCAGTTGTTCTGCAGATGCAGAGCATGTCTGTTTTTATACACGTTATATTATATATATTTTTACATTAATATAATTTATTTTTTTTATGAATTACAAGTTTAGTATTTCTTGCAAATTAGTCCTTATGACTTGCCAATAAGTTCGAGCTCCTGCAATAATAGTAGTGAAGTTTAATTATCTACCTCTATGGCATTCAAAGTGTATTATAGGTAGGTTTCTCTAGAAGCAGATTTACATAATGCATTCTAAATATATGTATATTTAGGGTTAGGATTAGGGTATGTTTGGTAAAGATTATTGTCAATAAGTATAAACTAGCTTATACGCTAATGAAAAAACACTATAATATAAGTTAGTGTCGAAAAATAAGCTCATGTTATGATATTATGGTTTCGTGAGCGTTAACGCTAACGTTAACACTCATTTGTCGCTCTACCAAACGTAATCTTCGACTTTAACAAAGTGAGGAAGATTGAGGGATCATATTTGAGTTTCAAAAATATACAGGTATATTAAGATAAATTTTTCTACTTTTTTTTTATTTCAATTAATATTAATTTTTCTTACATTTGGCCCAATTTTGAAGATCTTATGTTGACGGCGGTTTTTCACGCCAATAAAGTTCAAATACCGATAAAGGGTAGAATGAGGTTTTTACTTGGCTAAAAGAGGATGATAAATGTCCAAGAGCTAATAGATGTTGAATTCAGACAGAGAGCCTGACCTCACTGCATAGAAGAGTTCTCCTGAATCAGTAGCGCATGTTGATGGTGGTTTTTCACCCCGATAAAGTTCAAATATCGAGGAGGAACCTAAAAGAGAAAGAAAAATGTCCAATGGCTCATAGAGGTTGAAGTCATACAGAGGGGTCGACCTCACTGCATAGAAGAGTTCTCCTGAGGACAGAACCTGTCGGCGACGAAGCTGTTGGAAAAATGCTTATTTATAAGCATTTTGAGGCTCAATTTTAAGCATGGTCCACTTCGTGTTAGTGGTTGTTATTGAATGATTCGGATACTCCTCCGTGAGTACTTCGAAATGGTATATTCATATGCTTAAAATGGTGATTGGGTGAATGAGAAATTGTTGCTCAAAGTTCACAATTTTCAAGCCTTTTGTAATTCCATAACAGCTAATTTAATTAGCTTGGTGGTTACAAAGTTTAATCTCCATTAGTGCTAATTTAATTAGCTTAGTGGTTACAACAATGTGTAACATCTCCCATTATGAAATTTAATTGGCTAGTTAATTTCTATTAATTGAGATGTGCTTTCTTTTCCTATATAAACAACATCAGTTCTTATTTTCAAGATAAGAGAATGAAATAGAAAATAGAGAAAGACATAGCACACACACGAAAGATCATTTTCTTTGTTTTGTTAAAAGGAGAGTTCAAACACTTTGTGGTTCGTTGGATACGAGTCTGGTGGTGCCCTTTCTCGTACGTTTCCGTTGTATCCTGGGAAACAATCGTCTCACGTTCTACTGCACATACGGTAGGGGACGAATTTTGTTTTAAGGATATTGTTGTTTTACAACAAGCCTCGGGAAAGTTCTGATTTGCATCAGCTTCAGCTTCTGCCTCTGCCTGCCAACAGCCTCTGCCTCAGCCTGCCAACAGCCTCTGCCTCAGCTTCAGCTTCTGCCTCTGCCTCAGCCTGCCAACAGCCTCTGCCTCAGCTTCAGCTTCTGCCTCTGCCTGCCAACAGCCTCTGCCTCAGCTTCAGCTTCTGCCTCTGCCTCAGCCTGCCAACAGCCTCTGCCTCAGCTTCAGCTTCTGCCTCTGCCTGCCAACAGCCTCTGCCTCAGCTTCAGCTTCTGCCTCTGCCTGCCAACAGCCTCTGCCTCAGCTTCAGCTCCTGCCTCAGCCTGCCAACAGCCTCTGCCTCAGCTTCAGCTTCTGCCTCTGCTGTCAGCCTCTGTCATCAGCCTCTGCTGTCAGCCTCTGCCATCAGCCTCTGCTGTCAGCCTCTGCCATCAGCCTCTGCTGTCAGCCTCAGCCTCTGCCATCAGCCTCTGCTGTCAGCCTCTGCCATCAGCCTCTGCTGTCAGCCTCTGCCATCAGCCTCTGCTGTAAGCCTCTGCCTCCGCTCTCAGGGTATGCCTCTGCCCTTCAGCCTCTGCCTCCGCTCTCAGGGTCTGCCTCTGCCCTCAGCCTCCGCTCTCAGCCTCTACCGTCAGGGTCTACTCTCAGGGTCCGCTGTTAGGGTCTGTTTGAGGATAATAATTATAATTGTAATTTTGTCATATTCGGATTTCCCAATTACCGTGTAATAATTGTAATAATTGTTATCTACAGTCTTAAAACAAAATCGTACTATGTGGATATGGAAATCAGTCCAAACACAGTAGATCCGAATATGGCAGCCTCTTCGGCTGGCCAGAATGTTGTGGCAGCCCCCGTGGCTGACCAAAGTGCAGTGGCAGCCCCTTCGGCTGGCCAACTTGCATCAGCCTCTGGGCTTAATATGGCAGCCGTTGTGGCTGGCCAAGGTGTTTCTGCCTCAATGGCTAGACAACTTGTTGGACATGTGAGCCATGTCAATCCTGCTGCGGAAAAACCTGAAAAATTCAGTGGTCAGAATTTCAAAAGGTGGCAACAGAAAATGTTTTTCTACCTGACCACATTGAACCTTGCGAGGTTTTTAAAGGAAGATACTCCTGTACCCAAAGAGGGTGAGATCGATATCCAAGTCATCAGTGCCATTGAAGCTTGGAAACATTCTGAATTCCTATGTCGGAATTATGTGCTGAATGGGCTAAGTGATTCCTTGTACAGTGTGTACGCTGGAATGAAAACAGCTAAAGGGCTTTGGGAATCTTTAGATCGAAAATATAAAACTGAGGATGCCGGTACTAAGAAATTTGTCGTAGGCCGTTTCCTAGAGTTTAAAATGATTGATTCCAAAACTGTGATAAGCCAAGTACAAGAACTGCAGATTATTCTAGCAGAAATTCATGCTGAGGGGATGAGTTTAAGTGAAACCTTCCAAGTAGCCTCGATAATTGAGAAACTACCACCTGGTTGGAAAGATTTCAAGAATTATTTAAAGCATAAGCGAAAAGAAATGAGCATTGAAGACTTGGTTCTTAAGCTAAGAATTGAGGAAGATAACCGAGTTTATGAAAAGAGAGGAATGACTCATGAGGCCAAAGCAAATGTTGTCGAACATGGCCATAAGAACAAGAACCTCAAGAACAATGGGTCAAAGATGGGCCCTAAAGGAGGAGTTTCCAAGAAATCAAAATTTCAAGGAAAATGCTTCAACTGTGACAAAATGGGTCACAAGTCTTCTGAATGCAGACTGCCGAATAAGAAAAAGAAACAAGAAGCTAATGTGCTAGAAAACATGACTCAAGATGTTTCAGACATTAACCTTTCTGCTGTGGTTTCTGAGGTGAATCTGGTGGGTTCTAACCCAAGAGAGTGGTGGATTGATACTGGTGCCACTCGACATGTATGCTCAGACAAGAGCATGTTTTCTTCATTTGAGCCTGCTGAAAATGGGGAAAAGATATACATGGGAAATTCAGCAACATCTGAGATAGAAGGTCAAGGAAAGGTGATTCTGAAAATGACCTCTGGGAAAGAGTTGACTCTGAACAATGTTCTGTATGTACCTGAAATACGGAAGAATCTTGTGTCTGGATCGCTTCTGAACAAGCATGGATTTCGGATGGTGTTCGAGTCTGATAAAGTAGTTTTGACTAAAAATGGGATGTATGTGGGAAAAGGGTATGTAACTGATGGGCTTTTTAAGCTCAATGTAATGGTTGTTAAACCCAAAAATATCAATAAAGCTAGTTCTTCTGCTTATATTGTTGAGTATTCTAATCTTTGGCATGGTAGATTAGGACATGTTAATTTTAATTCATTGCGAAAGTTAATTAACATGAATCATATTCCCAATTTTAAAATTGATAACAAACATAAGTGTGATACTTGTGTTGAGGCAAAACTAACAAGATAATCTTTTCATAGTATTGAAAGAAACTCCGAACCACTTGATCTAATTCATACCGATGTATGTGATTTTAATTCAATACAATCGAGAGGCGGTAATAAATATTTTATTACCTTTATTGATGATTGCACAAAATTTTGCTATGTGTATTTAATGAAAAGCAAGGACGAAGCTATAGAGAAATTTGTTCTCTATAAGAATGAAGTTGAGAACCAACTGAATAAAAGAATTAAGGAGTTAAGAAGTGATCGTGGTGGTGAGTATGTTTTCCCTTTTGAATCACTTTGTGAACAAAATGGAATCATACATCAAACCACAGCTCATTATTCGCCTCAATCCAATGGGATTGCGGAACGTAAGAATCGTACCTTGAAAGAGATGTTGAACGCTATGTTAATCAGCTCTGGCTTACCTCAGATTATGTGGGGAGAAGCTGTCTTATCAGCTAATTACCTTTTAAATAAGGTACCACGGAAAGAAGCAGGGAAAACTCCTTATGAAATGTGGAAAGGAAGAGTACCTTCCTATAAATTCCTACGAGTGTGGGGGTGTCTTGCCAAGGTAGTCATTCCTCCATCTAAAAAGGTGAAGATAGGACCAAAAACTGTTGATTGCATTTTCATAGGATATGCACATAACAGTAATGCTTATCGATTTCTTGTGCATGAGTCTAATGTACCAGATATTCACAAGAATACGATAATGGAATCAAGGAATGCATCATTTTTCGAATACGTTTTTCCTTGTAAAACTAATTTGAATTCAGATGTGCACAAACGGGCACATGAGACTATCATTGAAGATAGTCAGGACCGAGAACAAATTAATTTCCAGAAGATCAACAAGTTGTTGAACCTGAACTAAGACGTAGCAAAAGAGCTAGAACGGAAAAATCATTTGGTCCAGATTTTCTGACATTTTTGCTAGAAAATGATCCTCAAAGCTATAACGAAGCTGTAAGGTCAGCTGATGGTGCCTTGTGGAAAGATGCCATCAATAGTGAAATTGAATCCATCTTACAAAATCACACCTGGGAGTTAGTGAATCTTCCTCCAGGATGTAAACCTTTAGGGTCCAAGTGGATTTTCAAAAGGAAAATAAAGGCAGATGGATCAATTGACAAGTACAAAGCAAGACTTGTAATTAAAGGTTATAGACAACGTGAAGGTCTTGATTACTTTGATACTTTCTTCTCCTGTAACGAGAATAAATTCCATAAGGATGATACTAGCGATTGCAGCTTTGCGCAATCTTGAGGTACATCAGATGGATGTGAAAACAGCCTTTCTGAATGGAGATTTAGATGAAGAAATCTACATGGAACAACCTGAAGGTTTTATAGCTCCAGGACAAGAAAAGAAAGTCTGTAAGTTAGTTAAATCCTTGTATGGATTGAAACAAGCCCCGAAACAGTGGCATAAAAAGTTTGATGACACCATGTTGGCAAATGGTTTTAAAATCAATGAATGTGATAAATGCATTTATGTCAGAGAGACAGAAGTTGGCTATGTCATTTTATGTCTCTACGTTGATGACATACTGATTGTCGGGAGTAATGCCAAAATGGTGAAATCTACCAAGAATATGCTGAAATCCAAGTTTGACATGAAAGACATGGGTCTTGCAGATGTCATTCTGGGAATAAAGATCTCGAGAAGTCCAGATGGACTTATTCTTGATCAGTCGCACTATGTGGACAAAATTCTTGGTAAATTCAACGATGATGATTCAGCTGCGGCTAGAACTCCTTTAGATGTGAGTTTACACCTATCGAATAATAGGGGAGATGGTATATCTCAAGTAGAATACTCTAGAGTGATCGGGAGTTTGATGTATCTATCGAGTTGTACAAGGCCTGATATAGCATGTACAGTAAACAAGCTCAGCAGATATACGAGTAATCCAGGGGTTGATCACTGGAAAGCAATGGTGAGATTACTTAGGTACTTACGTTTTACTCGTAATTATGGGTTGCACTATCATAGATATCCAGCTGTAGTCGAAGGATACAGTGATGCTAATTGGATATCTGACATGAAAGACTCAAAGTCTACTAGTGGTTATGTGTTTACACTAGCAGGTGCAGCTATATCATGGAAATCCTCCAAACATACTGTGATAGCCAGATCTACAATGGAATCAGAATTCATTGCATTAGACAAGTGTGCTGAAGAAGCAGAATGGCTTCGAAATTTTCTAGAGGATATTCCAAGTTGGTCTAAGCCAGTGCCAGCAATTTGCATTCATTGCGATAGTCAATCTGCAATTGGAAGGGCACATAACAATATGTATAATGGTAAGTCTAGACATATTCGTCGTAGACACAATACCGTTAGACAATTACTCTCTACTGGAGTTATTTCGATTGACTATGTAAAGTCAAAGGATAACATTGCGGATCCGCTAACCAAAGGGTTAAATAGAGAGTTAGTTGTGAAATCATCGAGGGGAATGGGACTGAAGCCCATTAGATAAATGTTATTACGAAGGAAAACCCAACCTTGTTGATTGGAGATCCCAAGAACTAGGTTCAATGGGACAACCTACTCGTAAAAGACATAATTGGATCACTGTGGGGGTTACCCTCTAGTCCATTCCTATGATGAAATGAAACAGTGATGCTCGTATGGATAGAGGTTAAGCAAAAGCTTTTAATGATTCTTATGCGTCGGGAATCCGAGCAGAGTATTACGAGATACTCTTAAATAAGAAATCACCTATGTGAGAGAGAAGTGGGGCCGCTTCAAAGGGAATTGTACGAGGCACAATTTTAGAAACTCTTGCAGAACCGGGTAGATGTTCATGGCCAAAAATGAACATAATAATGAGAACTCAAATGTGTAGGTAAAATATATGTGTGATATGTGTTCTCCAATTACATGAACGGCAGTACAGTTCAATGACATCGCGTCAACTGTCAGCCAGTAATGAGATATATTTTTCACAAGGGAAGGTTCAAAGGCTGTGGCCTACCTATCCTATGCAGGTGTTGAACCGTTGAACTCTTCTAGGTCAAAATAAAATGTTTTATAAAAATAATTTTATTCGAAGTTTTTCGCCAATTTCATTCATGTGGGGGATTGTTGGAAAAATGCTTATTTATAAGCATTTTGAGGCTCAATTTTAAGCATGGTCCACTTCGTGTTAGTGGTTGTTATTGAATGATTCGGATACTCCTCCGTGAGTACTTCGAAATGGTATATTCATATGCTTAAAATGGTGCTTGGGTGAATGAGAAATTGTTGCTCAAAGTTCACAATTTTCAAGCCTTTTGTAATTCCATAACAGCTAATTTAATTAGCTTGGTGGTTACAAAGTTTAATCTCCATTAGTGCTAATTTAATTAGCTTAGTGGTTACAACAATGTGTAACATCTCCCATTATGAAATTTAATTGGCTAGTTAATTTCTATTAATTGAGATGTGTTTTCTTTTCCTATATAAACAACATCAGTTCTTGTTTTCAAGATAAGAGAATGAAATAGAAAATAGAGAAAGACATAGCACACACACGAAAGATCATTTTCTTTGTTTTGTTAAAAGGAGAGTTCAAACACTTTGTGGTTCGTTGGATACGAGTCTGGTGGTGCCCTTTCTCGTACGTTTCCGTTGTATCCTGGGAAACAATCGTCTCACGTTCTACTGCACCTACGGTAGGGGACGAATTTTGTTTTAAGGATATTGTTGTTTTACAACAAGTCTCGGGAAAGTTCTGATTTGCATCAGCTTCAGCTTCTGCCTCTGCCTGCCAACAGCCTCTGCCTCAGCTTCAGCTTCTGCCTCTGCCTCAGCCTGCCAACAGCCTCTGCCTCAGCTTCAGCTTCTGCCTCTGCCTGCCAACAGCCTCTGCCTCAGCTTCAGCTTCTGCCTCTGCCTGCCAACAGCCTCTGCCTCAGCCTGCCAACAGCCTCTGCCTCAGCTTCAGCTTCTGCCTCAGCCTGCCAACAGCCTCTGCCTCAGCTTCAGCTTCTGCCTCTGCCTGCCAACAGCCTCTGCCTCAGCTTCAGCTTCTGCCTCTGCTGTCAGCCTCTGCCATCAGCCTCTGCTGTCAGCCTCTGCCATCAGCCTCTGCTGTCAGCCTCTGCCATCAGCATCTGCTGTCAGCCTCTGCCATCAGCCTCTGCTGTCAGCCTCTGCCCTTCAGCCTCTGCCTCCGCTCTCAGGGTCTGCCTCTGCCCTCAGCCTCCGCTCTCAGCCTCTACCGTCAGGGTCTACTCTCAGGGTCCGCCGTTAGGGTCTGTTTGAGGATAATAATTATAATTGTAATTTTGTCATATTCGGATTTCCCAATTACCGTGTAATAATTGTAATAATTGTTATCTACAGAAGCAAGTTGGGATACCGACTCGACCTAGAGAAGAAGTATTCAAAGTTCGGTTCGTTTGAGTATTTGTGGAAACAGACCCGAGGTGGTCATTGTTTGTAGACCCGGCCTAGTTACTTGACCAAGAAAGTAAATTATAACGAACTAAGTGTAAGACTCGCGGTGTCATACACCCTTTGTAAGCTCACTACCCTGCTTATAACTCGGGTTGGTCTTGACCCCGAGCAGTAATAAAATACTTCATTCTACTCTCATGGACGTATGTTGAAACCATTCTCTATAGAACCACGTAAATCTTTGACTATTTGATTATCTGTATGTTATCTAAGTTTTCTTTAGTTCCCTATTAACCAAAGAAATTTACTAATGCGAATGGTTAATTTCTCACATTATCCTTGAAATGAAAAATATATGTCAACTACATGTGTGAATTGCCTCCAATATCACTTTTACAATGAATTTAAAATTGAAATATCTATGGCAATATATTAAAAAATAACTATATTTTCTGGGATGTGCTATATATACACACATTTTTAATAAACTTTAAATTATAATATTTATAGTAATATATTTATTAAAAAAACAATTATATTTTTTAAAAAAAATTCCTTGTCCCCTAGAGCCAGAATTAACCCTTTTACATCTTTGGACATTGGACACTATCGTTATTTTGCTGAGTCAGAGTTAAATTATGACGTGGACAACTTTTGTTAAATGGTAAATTTGTAAAAAATATTTTATATCCGACCGTTTTAGACTTTATTGCTGTGATTTTTGTTTTTTTAACTGCCACCCAGTAGGTGATCGACGGTTGGTTGATTTCCTCGATCGGATGGCCCAGGTTGTTTGTCCAGTATTGGTCCGTGATCAACGGTCCAATTATCAATTTTTTACATTTTTTTCCCGCGCTTGTCGTAACAATTTTGTTTTCATAAATTAATAATTTATTATATTAATGAATAGATTCATCATTCATAGGTAGGTTTTTTTCTCCTCTCTGTATTTATTTATTTGGAATAAAATGAGTGAACATATTGGACACGAGATTTGCGTTGACACGTAAAGCGAGGAGTTTTTGACTATAATGAAGAATAACAAATACTTAAAAAAAACAACCGACTGTTGGTTTATGTAGGGCCGGAGGTCCTTCGGAGTCTCAACCGATATGATTTGATGGTGTATGGTTTAAAATTTTATTTTAGATTCGAATTCAGGAATTGTATTTATTATAAGAGCCTGAAGTAGTCGGAAATTTTATTTATTGCGCTTAAGTCCGGATCAGATGGTTTAACGGTGAGATTTTCAACGTTTTAAAAAAAATTCCTTAGGATCAAAAGATTTTAATATTCTTATAATTTATTTTTTATTTTTTTATAATTTAATCTCTTTAAATTTATTATTTAATCTTTTTAAATTTCTATTCCTAGCTCCACCCATAAATCTAAGTAATTTTTTGGAATCAACAAGAAACAAAGCAAAATCTCAAAGGCCAACTTTGTAGAAATTTCAAATTTCTGATGCTATATGTTTGATCAAGATTATTCATGACGTGAGGTCCTCTACAAAGATCTATTTTTTTATATGAATAAATTTTGTTGCCTTTGTCAAATATTCCTCAACAATACTTTTTTTTTTTATTGGTAATATTAGAAATCTTATCGTCAAACCACCCGATTCAAATTTAAGCGGAGCAGGTAAAATCTCTGGCTGTCTCAGACTCTTACAATAAACGCACACATGGATTCGAACCAAAAACCTGAAAGTCGAATTTTAAATCATACACCACCAAACCATACTCATTAGATACTCCTCAACAATTCACGCTTTAAGTTATTTTTGTTTTTCCATATATATATATATATGAACAAAGACCAATCAAAGTAGATTATAATAACTTTGCAATATATATGATAACATAATTTTCTTGCTCGAAAAAAAATAAAACAATGGTGGGATGATGCAAAATATGTAATACATTCATTTTCAAAAAAGGGTATTGATATTTTGCATTCGGAAATTGACGGAGTGATTTTCAAACAATTTTAATTAATTCACTATTCGAATTCGAATCTTAGGAGAGATATGGGTTAAAAAAATTTAATTTTAGCTTTACATATCTTACATTTAAAAAGCAGTGATATTTTATTTTGGAGAGATGATGTTTTTTTTTTTTTTCAAACATCAAATTATAAGAATAAATTATATTTTGACTTGATCTTGAAAGGATTGAAAGATGAAGACCCCTAAATTGACACTTATCATCTTAGCCAATTTAGGGGCAACTTGTAGATAAAATGATAAGCCTGTTCCATCTTATCTACAATTAATCAAAATTTGTGTCCTTTATCCTATCCTTTAAGTCAATGATATTTTCAATTTTCATCCTCCTTTGCCATTAATATACAATTTTTATTTTATTTTCCCGAAATTCCTAACAATAACTAAATTTAAAAGAATGTGATTTTATTTTAGATGTTAATTATGGGACAAATTTCACCGCGGCCCATCATTTATTAACAATTTTCATTACTCTCAATATAAATGCAAGTCTACACCCCCCCCCCCCCCCCCCACTTTGTTAGTTTTCGGTTTAGTTAAATAATTGACCATATATTATATATCTGTCCATTGTTAAAATGTGACATTAGTGCAAAAGATGAAAGTGCTCTTAAAATGATATATTATCATATATAGCATTATTATTTTAGAATCCCAATGACTAATGTCACTATTATAAAAGTCAACTTTATATATCATAAGAAATTCTAAATCTTGAGTGTGAGAGAGGCACCGAAAAGTTTGAGAAAACTTTATGTTATTTTATTTTAAAGATTTATCATTTTTATACTTCAAAAATTATTTATGTATGTAAAAGTCTCAAAATTTTATATCCAAAAGTGTAAATTAGTATATTGACTGAAAATTCTAAGTATAAATTAGTATATTGATGATGAATATTAAAAAATTTACACTTAATAAAAGAGAAACTAATCATTTTATACTTATAATTTCATTAATCTCCTTAATTTAGCACATTTGTAAAATAATAATTAAATTTATGGTTATTGTGATTTTTATTTCTTATGTATGTGAAATAATACTTTGGATACATAACTAGAAAAATGGATATGACATTTGGATTTTGGAGGCCAAAGATTTGAAAGGGCGTTCTAATAGTATACAAATTCAGAAATTGTCATAACTTTTTACTCCGATATCGAATTAATGTTATTTCAGTTCCAGATGAAAGAAGACTCAATGATATACAACTTTTTTGTTGACAATATTTTATAAATCTGAGGTTTTCAAGACCGAAATTGATGAAAAATCCAAAGTGTATTATATATAATTATTAAAGATAAAAACAAGAAGAAGAAGAAAAATGAAAGGTGGGAAATGACATCCATCTTTCGATTGAATGTACGGAGGATGCTGAGCCCTCTACTATAAATAGAGGTACTTAGTACCTTAGAAAATTAGCATCCTTCATAAGTTTCTCTCTGAAATCTGTGAAGGGTTTCAACACTTGTGTGTTTTATTTTTAAAACTTGTGTGTTTTTATTTAAATTATGAGTAACTAATTTCGTCATGCTGGAGTAATGGGTGAAGCTTTTAATATGAAAATTTAGATTAATCTTATTTATAATATAATATAAATTGTAATCTAATGATTAATATTTAATTTAAATCTGAATTAATAATTGATAAATTTTGTTACCGCCTATATGGATGATTTTATTTATTTTGCATAATTGAAGACCTAACTATACTTGTTATTGACAAACGTTATCACCGCATTTATGAATGGTTTTATATATTTTGTCATAATTAATTCCTTAAATAAATTAATTGGGTAATAATGACAAATTATATATTATAAAAAGTAATATTTCTAAATTTAGAAATATTAAAAGTGGATCTCATAGCCCCATCATGTTATTTTATTGTTGTAATTTAATTTAAATTTTTCAATCTCTTCAAACAAATTCACTCTTTTTATTTTCACTAAAATTATTATTTTATTTCACTAGTTCTATTTCATATGGATCGACCTAGGGGTGGGCGCGGTTCGGTTTGGTTCGATTTTTGCTAAAAACCGAACCAAACCATATTTTACGGATCGGATTTCTTACCTCTCAAACCAAACCATTAAATAACGGTTTGGTTCGGATTGAAATTTTTTTAAACCAGCGGTTTACGGATTGGTTCGGTTCGGTTTACGGATTATTATATTTAAAACAAATTTTCATCCACTTAAGTGAAGAGAAAAAAAAAAAAAAAAAAAAACTAGTATATCAACAAATAGTATGAAGTGCTATGGTGTAAGCTATGACTCCAGGGAACACATGCACTCCATTAAGGATTGAAAAATGAGGCACAATTAATTCTTGTATTTTTTAAAAATTACCTTGAATAATGATGCTAACATCGTTCTAATTAAGAGACAAATCCAATATCTTACTTTCAAGAATAATGATGCTACCATAAAATAAAAAATTTAAGAATAAAAGTATTAACAAATAAATTGAAAAATAAAAGTATTAACAAAAAATTTAAGAATAAAAATATTAACATACTAATAAAAAGAAAATATAGAATAAAATTTAAAGAAAAATACAAATTTTTTTATAAAAATATATATTTTTTTTAATTATAACGGTTCGGTTCGGTTTAACAGGTGCGGTTCGGATTATCTCCTGAACCGAACCGTAAACCGTTTGGGATGGGCCAATCTGAACCGCAAACCGAACCGTTAGAAAAAAAACCGTAAATTCGGTCCGGTTTGGTTCGGTTTGCGGTTCGGTTATGTTCGGTCGGTTTTTTTGCCCACCCCTAGATCGACCCCAGACTTACCGGGTTATTTTATTACTTCGACACTCTTATATAGACGTGGCTAAGGTTCCGGTTCGGAACCGGAACCTAACCGGTTCCGAAACCGAACCGGAACCTAACCGGTTTAAATTTATATAATAAATATATTTTATTTTTTAGATAAGAATTTTATTTGTAATTCAATGTAATTATGTAATGTAATAAATTCAGATTCATAATTTTAAATTATATTGAATTAACCGGTTCGGTTCCGGTTCCACACAAAGTGGAACCGGAACCGGAGTTCCGGTTCGGAACCGAACCGAACCGCCGGCCCGGCCTACTCTTATACTTGGGAGTAAAGAACCACTTTTTGAGCATGAATAGTTTTTTGCGCCGTTACCGGTTAATATAATTTAGTAAATAGAATAATAATTTTTATTTTATTTTTTTCCACTTGTTTTTTTTTTTCTTTTTGCAAGTATTGCATTTCGGTCAAAATGGCCGAGAACTAAAATGAAAATTCATCTGCCCGATATGAAAATACAGTTGATCAGGTAGAAAATGAGTCTCAACATGGCGATCTTAATCTTCCTATAAGACTTAGATAATTCATGAATCACACTATGACATGATCACCATCTTGCACTGTTTTCCCCCAGATGCATCACGTTTCAATTTCAAACCAGGTATCATCCAACTTTTACCCACATTCCACGATCTTGAATCATAAAATCCTTATCACCACTTAAGAGAATTCGAAGAGGTATGCAATACTTGCACATATCAAAATTACATCATGAATATCATTCGACTCAAGTATTTTCCCTTTTCTTTAAAAGATAAAGCTAAAATTTGACTGTAAAAAATTAGGTCGGGATCCATTAGAACATGGGATGATTTGTAAGAATAATTTCTGAAAAAATTCTGTCATCCTCACATGACAAACTCCTTTAAGTGGAGAATCACAATTTTCACACAAGAGTCGGGGGGAAACACTTTACCAATGTTGGGAGAGATTTAAATAGATGTTAAATATTTATCCACATCACAGATTTGAAAATGGAGGCTGATTTTCTACTTATACGAGGGTTTATTACCCCAAGGTAGAAAACTAGTGGAAATGATGTGTAATTGTGAGTTTAAGGACAAAAATCCTGAAGATGCACTAGATTATCTAGAACACATAGCAGAGCATGGACAACAATGGGACACAGTTGACATTTATGAGTCGTTTATAAAACCACAGCCATCTGGTAGAGGTATGTTCAACCTTAGGGAAGATCATGACCTTTCTGTTAAGTATGCATCTTTAGCAAAAAAAATTGAGACATTAGAAATGATGAGGAATGATCATGTCAAGTAAGTTCAAGAAGTCACATGTCATATGTGTAATTAAAATGAACATGTCACACAAGTTTGCCCAACCTTGTCAGTCTTGCATGAATGTCTCCATGAACAAGTCAGTTTCATAAACACCTTCAATAGATCAAATCCAAACTCATACTCTCAAACCATCCAAACTTCAATTTGAGGAATGATAACCAAGCACAACCATCGCAACAATCTCCCTAGGTACACTAGAATTTCCAAAATTCCCATAATTATGCACCATATGTCCCACTCCCTACGAAAACCCTTGAGGATACCTTGCATGCATTCATTGAGAAACATGAAGTCATATTTTCTCCAAAATCACATATGCATTGATAATTAATGAGAAATGAAAGTTTCTTGCACAACCACAGTCAAACCCCAAGAGTCATCAAAACTCTCGCGATGGTAGTTCTGGTAGTCAACACATAAACCAAGTCAAATTTGTTATTAATCTTCGTAGTGGTAAGGTCATCCACAAACCTATTCTTGAACCTTGCGAAGCTGAAAATAAATCAGATTCAAATGGTGGGGAAGAGGTTGATGAACCATTACCTATCGTTGATGATAATAATTTTTCTCATGTGCCTCCATTTCCCCAAGCATTAAAAACAAAGAAATTGAATCATTTCCCATATATATATGAAACATTCAAACATGTAAAAGTCAATATTCTTTTTTTAGATGTCATCCAACAGATACCATATTATATCAAATTTCTGAAAGACTTGTGCAACGTTAAAAGAAAATATCATGTAAGAAAGAAAGCTTTTTTAGCTAAACAAATAAGTTCCATTATCTCAACCAATAAATGCATTAAAATACAAATACCATAGTTGTTCAACTATTTCATGTATTATTAGAAATCAAAAAATTGAACATGTTTTGCTTGATCTTAGAGACAGTGTAAATTTGATTCCATTTTTCGATTTACCACCAATTTAATATTGGCGAGTTAAAACCAACTTCAACTACTATTTTACTTGTCGATATATCAGTCAAAGTATCAAAAGAAATTGTGGAATATGTATTATTACAAGTCGATAAATTCATATATCATGTGGATTTTATTATATTGGAAACAGAACATGTAGCAGACAGTTATAAGCAAATTCATGTAATACTTGGTCCTCCATTTTTAGTAACAACTAATATTTTAATTAATTACAGAAATGGAATCATGAATTTGTCATTTGGCAATATGACGTTGGAGCTTAATGTTTTTAATATGTGCAAGCAACCATACGATGAGGAATGTGAAAAATGAAAACATAGAACTAATTGAACAAATTTTGGAAGAACATATTCAGGGGAGTGAATATGACCCTATGAAAATTCATCCAGCTAATTTTCTTAAATAAAAAATACGCAATTAGATTCATATATTTCAGGTACTGGAAGATGATGGAGGGAAACAAAATTTTTAGGAACTATGAACACTTGAAGAAACACCCAAATTGTAATTAGAGACTTTTTCTGAAAGATTGAAATATATATTTCTTGGAGATAAACAAACTTACTCTGCGGTAATTTCTTCTTCTCTGACAAACGATCAATAAGGTAAGTTGTTAAATATATTGAGAGAACGTAAACATGGAATTTGATGGACTTTAAAAGATATAAAAGCATTAGTCTTTTAAAATAAACATGCATAATACATTTCAAAGATAATGTCAGGACACGTCGACCACCCAAAATTTTTTAAAACCTTTACAAGAAATAAGTGGTTAAAACAAGAGTCTTTAAATTTCTTGATTCATTCATCTCTTACATACCTGGTTTGGAGAAAAACACTTATGTTAAGAAACAGAGAACTAAACAATTATGTGTTTGTTATAAATGCGCACATTGGACGTGCAATACTCGTTGTCGTTCTTCAGCAATGATGTCTAATAATCGCGAAGAAAAAAATCAATCCATTAAATATGGCTTGAGTAAGGGATTATTAGATAATATATCATTGACTCTTGAGATGTATCCTTAGATTGATTCACAACTTACATACATAATTTCAAAAAGAAAGACAACAATATAGTCTCGGAAATCTGACTTTAAAAGATCATGTTTGCCAATTTATAAGAAAATTGGATGGGAAGCATATCATCAACCTATAGAGGGCGTTCAAACCATTACTGGATGTAAAATCAGAGGAAAATGTGAACCACAATCACAACTATCAGTACATATCCTTTACTGTTTTGATTTTCTTTTATTGTTTTAATATGTAACCATTCTTTTTAATATGAGTGTTGTAGATTCAATTGTCAATTCCACACTAACCAATTGATGTCTTTTAAACTTTGTTTCTTCTTATTCAGATATTGGGGATAATGTCTCAATTTGGTTGGGTGGATGGGGTAGTTGACTATATAGTTTTTGTTTTATGTTTCATTGTTGTATTTTTCTTTTAAAAAAATATTTTTGTTTTTGTTTTGTTGTTTTATGTAAAAAATTATTCTATTATGTTATTTTTGCTTTGTTTTTATTTTATTTTATTTTATTTTTAAAAAAAATTACACACAAACTAACAAAAAAAATTGACTGACCAAGTGGAATTATTGTTCGGAAATGACAGTGTAAGGAGTATTCGCTCCTAAGACGTATCTCACTTTAATTCGTAAGAAGTTATTTTTATTTCTTTCTGTTTGAATCATTTAAATTTGTGAATTCTCTATAATATTGATTAATTTGATCTTCATATGCTTATTTGACAGGTATTATCAACATACACGGTAACATATGAACATGGGTTGTAAGTGAAAATTTTGTAATAGTCAGTTCTCTAGTTTGTTAAAGATAGCACCAAAAGGCAGTGAAATTTGTAATTTTTCTTAAAAAAAAAACTAACCATATTATTATGTAGTAACCAGACATCTTGCCTCAGCGAGCAGTGATTTTTCGTGTAAAATGGTAGAGCTTGAGTTTGTAAAAAATGAAAAAATCATGTGTGAATAAGTTTGATTTTGTAGCCTCTCTAACTCGAGCAATTAAGTCAGTAAGGGTGTTTTTAAACTTAGTGCCTTAAGGTCATCTGGTTTGGGAGTCACTGGCCCAAAGCTCGTTACATTGGTTAAAGATAAAGTTTAAGGAAATTAGACACTTCTTTTTCTTTAACATCTGAGATCCAAGAAATTATGTCTGTAAGGGTGTCTTAACACTTAATGATAGAAACCTGCCTGGAACAAAGCCAAGCAAACCTCTCCACGTGTTCTAAGCCCCAAGAACCGCGAATCTTGATTTTGTAAGAACAAAATCCTTCCAAGATCAAGTCCAACCCTTAAGGAACATTGCCCTTAAAAACCTTTCTTTATTTCTTTGGAGAATCCTGAACAGCGATACAGCGCCACAACGCTTGCCACACGTTGATAAGCTTTTGTTCCGTAAAACCAAGGAAGAATCCACTCCCTCAAGATGACACAAGTCAATTTGTTTTGTAAAAAGATATATTATTCGTTAATTATCCATTACAATGAATAATGCCCCTTTAAATAGGTGGCTAACCCTAATTCTACCAAAATATAATAAAACCCTAATAAAATACTTGAAAATTTCGTCCATGGGCTTTTTAATTTAATTAATGTTCAGCCCAACACTTAAACAACACATAACTTAAAAAAAATATAAAATATAAAACTTATAGGGATACATTGCGTCCTCATTTAGACCATGAAGGAATCCGAACTGGACTTTGATGAAAACTTCAAAGTTGTAGAGCTATGAGTTCTCTTTTCAATGCAACTTGAATCACCAAAATCAGATATCGGAAAAGAAAGTTACGTCCAAAATACGAAGACTGCGTAAATCTTGCCACTACTAATGCACCATTCGGAAATAAAGCCCAAAATCAATCAAGGCATCCCATGCACGTCCTAGACCCATTCCAATATTGCTTTAGACATAATAAATCCTTCACATAATGTCTCATGCATGGACCAAACTCCGGAACCCAAGGAATCTTCCAAATCCACCAAAATGGCCCAAATACACCAATTTGACCAAGCCATGCAATCAGCCACAACTTCAAGTTAACTTGGCCCAACAAACAGAGCTCATTCTGGATCACATCATTAATGATAGAAACCTGCCTGGAACAAAGCCAAGCAAACCTCTCCACGTGTTCTAAGCCCCAAGAACCGCGAATCTTGATTTTGTAAGAACAAAATCCTTCCAAGATCAAGTCCAACCCTTAAGGAACATTGCCCTTAAAAACCTTTCTTTATTTCTTTGGAGAATCCTGAACAGCGATACAGCGCCACAACGCTTGCCACACGTTGATAAGCTTTTGTTCCGTAAAACCAAGGAAGAATCCACTCCCTCAAGATGACACAAGTCAATTTGTTTTGTAAAAAGATATATTATTCGTTAATTATCCATTACAATGAATAATGCCCCTTTAAATAGGTGGCTAACCCTAATTCTACCAAAATATAATAAAACCCTAATAAAATACTTGAAAATTTCGTCCATGGGCTTTTTAATTTAATTAATGTTCAGCCCAACACTTAAACAACACATAACTTAAAAAAATATAAAATATAAAACTTATAGGGATACATTGCGTCCTCATTTAGACCATGAAGGAATCCGAACTGGACTTTGATGAAAACTTCAAAGTTGTAGAGCTATGAGTTCTCTTTTCAATGCAACTTGAATCACCAAAATCAGATATCGGAAAAGAAAGTTACGTCCAAAATACGAAGACTGCGTAAATCTTGCCACTACTAATGCACCATTCGGAAATAAAGCCCAAAATCAATCAAGGCAGCCCATGCACGTCCTAGACCCATTCCAATATTGCTTTAGACATAATAAATCCTTCACATAATGTCTCATGCATGGACCAAACTCCGGAACCCAGGAATCTTCCAAATCCACCAAAATGGCCCAAATACACCAATTTGACCAAGCCATGCAATCAGCCACAACTTCAAGTTAACTTGGCCCAACAAACAGAGCTCATTCTAGATCACATCACTTAATTCCCTAAAGACAATTAGTTTGGGAGTCACTGACTCAAAGCTCACTACTCTGATTGAAGATGTATTATTACAAAAAAAAAATTATTTTTTATTTATAAATAAACTTTCATTGCCAAAAAGGTGTGAACTCTAATATAATTTTAGGATAAAAATATTACTCTCTTTTCAACAAAACATGTGAATATTGTGGGCACAATGAATTGATTGATACCTTATTTTATGTGTGTATGGAGAATGGTACATATAACATGAGAATTTACTTATTTGATAATTTAAAAAGAACTAAAACAATTACTGACTTGGATAATATTTTTTTTAAGTTTTCGCTTAAATTACTATAGACTAATAATAAGCTGGTTGGGGGTGTGATAAATATTAAAAAGTGTACACTTAATAAAAGAGAAACTAATCATTGTACACTTATAATTTCATTAATTCCCTTAATTTAGCACATTTGTAAAATCATAATTAAATTTATGGTTATTGTGATTTTTATTTCTTATGTAGGTGAATTAATACTTTGGATGCATAACTAGAAAAATGGACATGACATTTGAATTTTGGAGGCCAAAAACTCGAAAGGGCGTTCTAACAGTGTATAAATTTAGAAATTTCAACCATGCGTAATTTTCGTATTTTGGCCTTAATGTTTTACTCTGATATCAGATTGAGGTGATTCCAGTTCCAGATGAAAGAATACTCAAAGATCTACAACTTTGTTGTTGACAAGATTTTATAATTTTGAGGTTTTCAAGGCCGAAATTGATAAAAAAACAAAGTATATTATATGTAATTATTAAAGACAAAAACAAGAAAAAAAATGAAAAAAAAAATGAATGGTGGAAAATGACATCCACCTTTCGGTGGAATGTCAATTCCCATCAATTTTACAATTTACAAATTGCATGAAGGGTGTTGAGCCCTCTACTATAAATAGGTGCTCGACACCTTAGAAAATTAGCATCCTTCATAGGTTTCTCTCTGAAATTTTGTGAAAGGTTTCAACTATTATGTGTTTTATTTTTAAAGCTTTCTTGTAATTTCATTTTTTTAGTAATAAAATTATGTGTATTTTTATTTAAATTATGAGTAGTTAATTTCGTCATGTTGGGATAATGGGTGAAACTTTTAATATAAAAATTTAGATTAATCTTATTTATAGTATAATATATAAATGATAATATAATAATTAATGTTTAATTTAAATCTGAATTAATTATTGACAAACTTTGTTACCACCTATATGACTGATTTTATTTATTTGACATTGTACGGGCCAAATTTAGGCTAAGGGCAAAATCGTCCTTTCACTTTGAACCCAAATACCAGGTGAGGCCCAAAGCGATAACCCAGTTCATTAAACGTTAAATCATTTACAAAAGCAAATTCAACAGCTTAAGGACAAACCCCGCTCCTTTGCCAGAAATGACAATACGTTGTGGGCCCATTGCCAGCTTATGTTACATCTATAAAGTAATCTATTTCAAGTCTATAAAAGGAGACATAACTCAGCATACTATGGGGGCTTCATTTCTCTCTTACAAGCTTCTGCACTCTGACACAAGCTCTCAGAGCACTTCATCCCTTTAAACTCTTATCGCCGCCCTCACGGCCACCCAGAGAGGACGAGGTAACATCAAGTCTTGCTTTCACATTTGCATATTTACTGCTCATTTCATACTACTGACTTGAGCGTCGGAGTGCCCCCAGCACCCACCACACCAGTGGGCAGTATACTCTCGCTCACTCTACCTTTGTTTTGCAGGATCGTTAGTGCCCCCAACCTACAAGTTCTGATTGTGGACCTCGGCCGAAATCCAGCATCCACAGACATAATTGAGTACCTAATTGGACTTGTTATAGACAAAAATTATCACCGCCTTTATGACTGGTTTTATATATTATGACATAATTAATTCCTTAAATAAATTAATTAGGTAATAATGATAATTTATATATTATAAAAAGTAAGATTTCTAAATTTGAAATATTAAAAGTGGATCTCATAGCCCCAGTATTTTATATTATTGTTGCAGTTTAATTTAAAATTTTCAATCTCTTCAAACAAATTTACTCTTTTTATTTTCACTTAAATTATTATTTTATTTCACTAAATCTATTCCCTGTGGATCGACCCCGAACTTACCGGGTTATTTTATTAATTCGACACTCTTATACTGAGGAGTAAAAAACCATTTTTTGAGCGTGTCAATTGACGAAAACTTTCAAGTATAAAGTAGTATATTAACTGAAATTTTGGATATAAAATTGAATTTAAAAAGTATAAATTATTACATTGAAGAAACTTTAGATGTATTAAAGTCTTCAGATTTTTTCATATATAAGTCAAACTTTGGATGGAAATATGATAATATTCCCCTTAAAATTATATATTTTGTAATTAAATTTTAAATTACTTTAAATATTTAAAGAAAAAGTATCAAGTTATAATATGAAAATACAATTGTACCCTTGATTTAGTTAACTTAAAGACATGGGGTGAATTGTAGTAGTATAATAAATTTATGAGAACATATAAATTTGTCAGTAAATGAAGGGGCAGTGTAAAATTTATCCTTGATTTTTGTCATAAGTTGTTTTTTTTGCCTACTACTTGAGCTTTGGCTGCCTTGCCAATGATGGGAGAGTTTACTAAACCTTGATTTCTCCAAATTCAATAACTTGTTCTTGATTTTCAACCATTTTTTGAAAAAATTTGATTTAAAAGTAGTTGTTAATGAGTGACATTTGCAAGTAGAGTTGTGAATCGGTTGTGATGGATCATGATTTATCAATCCGGTCCTATCTTAATTGTGGATTCAAAATAAAAAAAAATCGTCTCGAATCAATATCGATTTTTGAATTGGTGTAATTTTCATTCTAAATCTCGAACCATTTGATTTGATATTCAAGATATTTTAAGTAAAAATTCGAAATTCATAAAAAAAAAAAAAAAATTTCATATCGAATCCTAATTAAAATTCTAAATAAAGACAAAAATAATAATTTCAATCCCTTATCGAATAATATATAATCTCAAATATCAATTGAGCTTCGAAATTTTATACCATTTAATTGCAAGTAACACCTAATGTAACGTAATTGCGCAAGTTACTTGATCATGATGATATATTTTATAAAAATTACTCTAAATTAACAAATTCTTCATCCTACCTAAGCAATTTTTTTAGTAGTCATGTCACCTTTTTATTTCACATTATTATATATTTCGATGCCACATTAATTAATAATTTTTTTAATGTCAGCAAATGAATCAGAATTTGAAAAATCATTCATAATTTAAAGCTTGTTTATTTAAATTTGAACTTAATAAAATACGATAAGAGTATCAATTTAAATGATAAGAAAATAAGGTTTTATAAAATTTTGAAAATGATAATAAACAATCCTTGAATTGGAAGACGATTTTTCAAAATCCTGTCATTTATCTATCTTAATTTTTTTTTTATAAGAGTAATATAATACGAGAAATACTAACGAAAAGAATCCACTTAAGGAAAATTTTGATGGGAAAAAGTAAAAAAATTATTAATATTTTGATAATTTTTTTCACTCCCCATAAAATGATGTCAAAACTTTTATTAAATTGATAATTAACGAGTACAGATGATTATCGTGAATCAATTAATGCACTAATTGTGGCGGGAAGGGAATCAATGATTAGAAATAATACCTTGCCAAATCAAAAAGTAAGCGAAGTCCACTTCAAGGGTCAAATTTTCTTCAACATATTTTTACATAAAATTCCTCAGCATAGACGAAAATTATATTATGTGTCGAGTGTATATGTCATCTCTCTCATAAATTATTATGAGCTTGAAAGTTTTAGTCGAGTTCATATATATATATATAAACATCATAATATATATATTTATACATATATGTATTTATTTATTTTAGATTTGAAATAATAATTTTTGAGTCAAATTTTAGAACCCAACCAACTAATTTCGGGGACTAACTCTTGTCCTCCTTTGAAAAAGAGGATTATATATATATATTTTTAAAAAGCCTTCTCGGTAGGGATTCTGTTGGGACTCTTATCTGCAATCCCAAAAATTGGGATTTGGGAGTAATTTTCTCCCCGATTATATGAGTGGGAGTAGATATTTCCGATTATATTTCCGGTTAGGGCTCATCTCTTAGTAGATGTAGATGTCTGGGTGTGCGATAATTGTATGTATTGAATATCCCAGTAGATTTCAGATTGTATATTTATAGAATTGTAATTCAAAAAAAAAAAAAAAAACCTTGGCTCATAACAGGAAAACGAGTGAAACATTAATTGAATGCAATGCACGTGCGAAGAGTGTTATTATGTTTTTGTCATTTTTAAGACCGACAGTACACAGTATTGAAGTTGAAGGAGGCATACACCAACACCAAAGCAAGCCCTTTTAAGCCATTTCATGCTTCATATACGTTCACGACTGTTTTTCATTTCAGGAATAATTCGGGAAAATCACTCGTCGAATAAATCTTCCTCAACTGTGAATTTATTTAATTTATTGGGAACCAAATGTAAATTTGGCAAAAGATAGAAACAACAGACAAGATAAAATGGTTTAACGTGATTCGACGGAATGGATCCAACATACATCCACAGGAGCAAGGGAAATAAAATCTTTATTACGTGTTCGGGTTTGACCGACCTGCACTAACTCTCGCTTATACTTAAGATTTGTGATTTCTCTTTTACGAGTTATGTCTGAAATAAAATTAGTCAATCCCTTACAATGAGTTCTCCACCCCCTTTTATACCAACTTATGACGTCAGCCACGTTGAAAAGCCATTATTGCCTAGGCTCTCTTCCCCAATTACCCTACAGATCATAGCCCAGTCGTCTGACACCTATACTACTTGCCATCTGAACGTCATTAAATTACCTACTTTTGGCCACTGCTTCACGTCTAGCCCATGTGTTAGCCTGTACCTCAATTGCTCATATGTGATAGCATATGGCAGAGAATAAACTAGTGACCTACTCCTGCCACATCACCCATTTTGGTGGACACAAATTCCCATATAGGACTTGCATCATCTAGACTTGAACATACTCTCATTATCCCTGATCTACCTCATTGGGTTGGGAAATTGAGATGATCGATTGTAAATTCAAATAATTGACTTATCTCATCAAGTCGGGTCGTTATCGAGACCTTCACTTCCCTCATTTTCTCTGAACATCTTTCCACCTCGGGTCGGGCCTCAAGTGCGAACTAATTCTGATCTTTTCGTCGTGCCAAATACATATGCCTATGAGGTATGGGCCCCTCATTCGGGAAGTGGAAATCTATTTACTATCATTCCTCATACATTGGCTCTTCTCGGATTCAGAAATCACCATCAATAATATATATGCTTGCTATTTTTTTTTTGTATTCAATGACTCTTTTCTATTTTTTGTTTCTTAAAAATGAAAAATAACAACAACAATAATAAAATTGGCCTGATTGTGAGTTCTCCTATCGCTGCCCCTTTCCTCTATAACTCAAGTCATTATCACATTTAACCCTATAGACCAACTCCATAACAATATTTATCCGAAAAATTTGTTATGATTCTCGATTGATTGTTTGAATCGAGATAAAATAATTTTCGGAAATCTGGATTGATGGTTCAGGATTTCGTATCCAGATCGAATTGGATTAAAATACAATATTTGGGATGAAAAATCGTCTATAATTCCAGTTCTTTTTTTTTTAAATGAAAAATATTCTCAATTTCAATCGAAATTTTATCGAGATAATTTTTCATCTACAAAATTCGAATCCCAATTAAAATTTGAAATTTTTTACGCACCCTATTTTTTTAATAAATGGATGGAAGAATTTTAAAAAGTTAAAATTAGTGGATCATGTCTTTCTTTTATATCCGACGAGTTTCGATAACATCAGAATTTCAGAAGCCTAAAAAAAATTCTTTTCTTTCTTCACCTATATACATATTAATATGTATTGCCTTTTTTTTCCCTCTATTTGATTCATTGTTGACACAATTTTCGACATAATAGGAATTTGCTAGTTTTTTTTTGGTTGAAATCGTTAGAAATCCCACCGTTAAATTATTATTTCTGAATTTAAGCGAAACATGTAAAATTCCTTATTGTTCCAGACTCTTATAAAAAACACACTTCTTGAATTCGAATACATGACTTCAATATAAAATTCCGAACTCTACACCACCAAGCCTTACGAACAAACTCCAAAGTAAAGAGTAGAAGGAGAAAGTTTGCAGAATTACGTTAGCCTTTAATGAGCCTTTTTTATTTATATTAAAAAAGAAATAAGGAATTATTATTTAATAATGGTGAATCCATTTATTTTCAATGGAAAATGCCGATAATGGGAGCAAAGCCATATTTCTTTCTGTATCCCACATGGAACCATTACGAGACGAAAATAGAATTTATATAATACTACGAACCAAGAACAAATCACGACCTTACTTGAACAGGATCTGTTCTATAGGCTCGTACCTCTGTGTCCTTGAGTTCTAAGGAGACAGGATATCAAGTCTGGTGGATGAGTCATGATCGTGTGATCAGAGCGTGATTAACGGCTCTCCTCGACCCTTGGGTTGCTGAGGCTGTAGAGGATCGTTCTCGGCTAGACTCTTCTAGCTGGGTTGGTCATACGGTTGTCTGACAGACTTCAAATTATTTTTTGCTGGTTTACTGCTTTTCGTTTGTGGTGGCTGCCAAGTTGGTGTGGTATCTGGCATCTGCTTATTTTTTGCTGGTTTACTGCTTTTCGTTTGTGGTGGCTGCCAAGTTGGTGTGGTATCTGGCATCTGCCCATTTGTTCTCATTGCTTGTTCGATACAGCCCAAGAGTTCATAGTGCTGTTGATTCTTAGGATTTTAACATTGCTGCTAAAATTTTACTGCTTTTTGTTTCTGCTTGTTTGTTCTAATTGGCATTTCGATACATATACATATATGCTTTGCATTTTCAAAAGTTGAGGAATGCAATTAAAGTTGGATAATGATATAACTTGGAGTTGTGTAGCTAACACAAAGAAGTATAAATTCCCCAGTGTCATTATAAAATCTAATCAATAAAGCCAGTAAAAGTAGAGAAATTGGACGGGGAAGAAGGCATGGTTAATCCCACATCGAAAGCGAGAGAGTCAGCAGTTACCGTCTTCGTCTGTCGTGAGGTCATCATAAAGCCATGTTTCTTTCTATATCCCACATCGAATAATTAGGATACGAAAATAAAATTTATATACCTTATTTGACCTTACTTGAACAGGATCTGTTCAATAGCCCGTACCTCTGCCTATTTTTTCCTTGGTTGGTTCTTCAAAGTTAGGATTGCTGCTAAATTTTTTACTGCTTTTAGCTTCTATGTACCTTTTTGTTCCCTTTGCCTGTTCTTCTCACTATGATTATATATCAAAAGTTTCATAAAAGGAATCAATATAAAATTTGCTATGTTCACAAGGACAAAAATTTGAGAATGAATGCCTTGATATGCGAATCTGGAGGACTGTGATTATGGGGATGAGCATGATATGTTACTCAAAACTCTACAAACAAAGTTAATAATATCTAGATTAAGACAACAAACTTGAATAGCAATATGATTATGTAATATTGGAAATGTTCTAAATGTAGGCACTTAACGAGTAGGAATTAGGGGTGGGATGGTTTGGGTGAGAGCTCAATCCAAAGAAAAACTTGTGTAAAACGGGAGTATGTAGTATAAGAATATAATTTTTTAGCGGCGTCAAATTTCGACGCTAAAAGAGGTTAAAATCAATGTTAAATTTTTTGGCATCAAAAGATGGCGACACTGAAAATGGATGGTAAAGACTAAAGCTTAGCTTTTTGTTTATGTTACAAAGTGTTGTTAAATTGGATTTCGGATGAGAATTTGAGCTTGAATCGTGTTGACTGTTATTTAAATTTTGAATAAAATAATCCCAAGTGACCAAATGTACTAGAAACTGTCTTGCCATCTCCATTGCAGCTGCTCTGGTACTAAGAAGTATGTACTTATGTTGATTTGGAAATGAATAAGAAGTAGGGATGGGAATAAGAAGTAGGGATGGAGACGGGTCGGGTCACTTGGAGTTTAAATCAATTCATTTCATTTAACGGCGGGTTTCAATTTTTCTAACCCAATTAAGTCCATTGGGCTTATTGGAAATCATAAAATTAATTCAACTCTAAAATACAATATAATAATTTCACTTGATTGATAATGTAGCAAGACCATATATATATACAAATATATTGAACACAACCAAAATAGAATGAGTTAATTTTGATATGAATCCACTAAAATATCAAATTTTACCCTTAATAGGAAGTAGTCTTTGATAAAAGTATATTTTATTTGGTAAAGTATATTTTGTTTAGAACGTTTTTATATTACACTTGTATCTAGGGAGGATGACAAAATTAATACATACCAATGATTTGATATTTTCCACGAAATTGCAGATTAATTCAGCCTCAAAGGGGAGGTTAATTGCTGAGGCTGTAGAGGATCATTCTCAGCTAGACTTGAAAGAGTTTTTTTCCAAACATTTTTTCTTCCTTGCTTATAATCCGCTTCCGAATTCTGAATTTAATTTAAGCGATCACAATGGTTTCTGGGTTCTTCAAAGTTCATGTTACTGATAAAAATATTTTACTGCTTTTGTGTTCCTGCTGTGGCTGCCAAGTTGTTGTGGTATTCCACTGTGATACAACCCATATACATATATATGTTGCATTTTCAAGTAAATAAAAGGCATAATTAATCCCACATCGAAAGCGAGAGAGTTAGCAGTAACCACTTTGCACTTATAAAATGAAACGCTTATTCAGCTTGTGAATTCACGGAGCCGTGCGGTGAGCACAGAGCGAACTATTCTTTCGCCTTTTACTAAAGAATACCGTGTGCTCGCCGCTATAAGCGGCATACGCATATTTTTGGAGGGGTATTTCTTCGGAAATGCCCCCATCAAATCTGAGTTAAAGCCTTTTGTTGTACTTTCAAAATGTCGCCTTTTAAGTTTAAGGCATAGGTGTTTGTTTTTTCTTAGATTTGTGGTTCTGTTGAATTTTCCTTGTGAATGTTCATGCCATTCAAAATGTTAGCAGATAATAAAAGTGGGTCAGTGGGTGTATATTTGTTCATAAATGATTATGTTTTATGTTTCTGATTTGATATTCTATATGAACAGAACAAAGAAAATTGCAATGATGCTAATTCTATGATGATGGTTGTATTAGCAATGTCAGTTTGATTCCCTATGCCAAAATCTGAGTCTAAAGTACGTCTGGTTTTGAAAATCAGATTTGAAACTGTGCCTGCGAACGTGATATAATGGCAAGAAACTCCATGCCCAACAAGAAGAAAATTGATAAATGCTACCTTTTACCAGGACCAATGCCCCTCTCAATGCAAGGAAAAAAATAATGGCATCAATATCCTTATTCCAAGTTAATGCTTCTCTATATCCATCACCATGGAAATTCCAAACCCCAGCAGGGCACTATTCTAAATATTTTTAATTTAAACACTGAAATCGAGAATCCATTTGGAAATAATTAAAATCATATTAAAAGTATTTTGTTAATGTTAAAATTATTTGAAATCTCTTCACCACCCTTTTAAACATTGAGGTATTGGCAAGGAAAAAGAAAAAAGGCATTGATAAAGATAACCACAGATTCACAATAGTATTAGATTCTAGCTTGATGGTCATTGGAAGACAAACTCTAATCTTACAGTCAAAAGATATAAATTCTGTATCATTACAGGATTTTTAAACAATAATTTTACAGTGGATATGGATTGCAATTCTTCAAGGCAAAATCCCTTTGGGAATAACAACGTCCCCAATGTTGTTGTGCCATGGATCGGCCAAGTGAGTTGCCAAGTTCTCCAATGGCCCTGTGCCTGGATATGCTGATTGTTGCACACAGAATCCCACAAATGCCAACAATGCCAAACGACCTGCCCATCAACATAAACCATTTTAAAAATCAATCAATCAATCGATTCGATTCAATCCAAGTTAATGTGTCATGTGATAAAATTCATTGATTTGAAAGTTTGAACACTAACCATTTTTTATCTCCTTGACTTTGTATTCCTCAAACTTCTTCGGGTCCTTGGAGAAGCCCAAGGGATCGAAAGCTCCACCAGGATACTTCTTCTTCTCCGGGTCTTTCTCCATGCTGCGTTGGTGCTCAACGAAGGCAATGGAAATGAATTCAATGACCAAAATTGTAGGGAGAGTGCCCCACGGAACTGGGTTTCCTAAGTATGTTGCTTGTCCTCCAGGAACTGCTGCCCATTCTTGTGCCTTTACCCAGTTGCCCAATCCCAATGCCTCTGGCACCAAGATCCCTGGCTGCAAGAAATTTTTTTCAGCAAATCACTTGATTCAGATACTTTACATTGCTTGACTCTTCATCTCTTGCTTCCAGTGCAAGAAACCGAGTTGTTCATTTAGGGACTAAACTCCAAATTGGTTATATCCATATGAATAAAATCAATGGCGGAGGAGCCACTTTGATGGGAGCGGATAGTCGTCCCCATTCAATCCGAAAAATTATTAAAATATGTGATATAAATTAATGAAAATTTTAATTTGTTAATAAAATAATTTTAATTTACGCCCACAAAAATAACCTTTTGCAGACATCAAATTTTACCCCACATTATCAATGTTCTGGTTACACCACCGAATAAAATCTTGGAAAAATTCAAGGTTATATCGGCCTAATAAACTAAAACATGATTCAATCAAACACATTGAAAAATTCAATGAATATATGACACAAACAAAAGAAAGAAAAAAACTTACAACAGCAAGCATAGCCCATCTGCAGTGAATGAGTTCAGACTCCTTGTATCTCTCAAGATTCTCAGGAACTTCACCAAGCCCAAGTGGGTCAAATCCAAAGTCACTGAAACACAAAAACAAATCACAACAACATCAGCAGCCAAAAAATAATAAAAAAACATTAGAATTGGTAAATTTCAATTCAAACCCTATTTTTTTTTTCTTGAGCTACTAATCTCACTCACTTACCCTGGAGCTGAGCCATCAAGATAAGGCGGCCGGGGCTCACCGGGCATCCAGTCAGCAGACATGGCATATTTTGAGGATGCATTGGCGGCTGAGCCTGCTGGGACTGAAACTGAAGTGAAGAATTTGGATTTAGAAGAAGAAAGTACAGAAGGGAAAGCGGCGGCGGCAATGCCGCAGCTCATTAAAGTGTTGGAAGCCATTGTTGTTGGAGCTTGAGATATGGGATTTGTGTGGAAGAAATTGAGAGGAGATAAAGAGCACTGTCAGTTGAATGAAGAAGTAAGAATCGATTGTGGGATATAGGCAGAATCCAAAAATGGATTCTGATTGGCTAAGATTTATTGCGTGTGATTTGTTATTTGGCCACGTTGGATTTGTTGATCTTGTTAGTGCGTACGTGGAATATCTAGTAAATATGTGGCTAAGGTTGAATACTGAGACTGAAAGAGAGGAAAAAATATCAGAAAAAAAGAAAAAAACATAACAATTATTATTATTTTTTATTACATGTATGCTTTGATATAATTAATATATAATGCAGGGTCCATGGAAGAAATTTACCCTATACTATAGTTGAATTTATACATTAATTTATGAACAAATCGTTGATAGGAATTAGGGGTGGGCATTATCGGATTTGGATCGGACAAGACCGAATCCGAATCCGAATCCGATCTGATTCAATAAGAGTTGATTTGTTTGGTTCGATCGGATTTTGAGTCCTTATCGGATCGGATCGGATCGGATTTGGTCCGATAACTATAAAATCGAATCAGATTTATTCGATCTGATTTGATATCTTAACGAATCAGATAAATTCAATTTGATAACAGATCCGAATCCGATAGAGCATATGATTTGATAATGAATCAAATAGTGGATTCGATTCGATAACGGATCCGATTTGATAAAATTGATTTGAATTTTAAGTTATCCGATCCGATTCGATAAAATTGTTATTTCAGGTCAATTTTTCGAATCAGATCCATTATCGAATATACTATCGAATTTATTATCAAATCGGATTCTCTATCGGATTCGAATCCGTTATCAAATCGGATTCTCTATCGGATTTGGATTTGTTATCAAATCGGATAAAATCGGATTCGATCCGATAGTTATCAAATTTGTCTGATTAGATCCGAAATTTGACAAACGAACCAAATACGATTTGATCGGATTCAAGAACCAGATCCGATTAAATCGGATCGGATCCGATCCGATCCGATCCGATGCCCAGTCCTAATAGGAATAGGAATGAGACAGAAGTCTATTCATTCTAATTTTTGAAAGATGTGTTAGAATATATTTCATATAAATAAATGGTTAGTTATTAGAACAAAGGATTCGCAGGCTCGCAAAGATATATATTAAAAAAAAAAAAAAGATTAATTTTATTCACATTATTATAAATAATACAGATGATTTCACTCTTTATATTCTCCATAGTCTTAAAGTTGAGTACATGCGTGCCATTGAAAAGTTCACATTTTATGAAATAAGTACTAAAAAAAGAGTTGGGTATTTACAAATGATTTTGACAACATTACAAATTTCTTCAAGTACATTTTTTGAAAGTGATTTTGACAATATCAAAAATATTGAAATTTAAAACCCAACATTATGATTACTTTAATCCACCAGCTTTAGGATTTTTCAACTATCATTACTGCTGTGAACTAACTTGATTAGTCATTAGTGGATTAGTTACTTTGAAAAACACTGACAAATGACCATAAAATTATGTTTTACAACTCACTAATAAAGTAAGTATAATGGTAACGAGTGCCCTAAGATCACTCGTTAAGAATCAATTTAAGAAAAATTTTGATGGGAAAAATGAAAAAAGTCATTAATGATTTGATAGTTTTTTACATTAAGGGCACTCGTTAGCATTTCTCATAAAGTAATTATGATGGGTCATGCAAACGAGTGACCTAAGGGTACTCATTAAAGATCCATTTTTAGAAAATTTTCACATCATTTATATGGGAAATATAAAAAATTATCAAAACATTAATTACTTTTTCATTTTTCCATAAATTTTTTCCAGAAATGGATTCTTAATGAGTACCCATAAGACACTCGTTAGTATTTCCCAATTATGATTCATACAAGCAATTATTTTTCTTAACTACTATTAATTGACAAGCCGGTTGCCTTCAAAAAAAAAAACAGAGAGAAATTGACTCACCAATAGTAGTCTCATCTGGGTCGGACTTTCGTTATCCGTTTTCGCCATACGGATAATCCGTTTATGCCCTTTCAATATTTTGAAAAGCACATAACCCACTTGAATAAATCCCAATCAAAACCACAAGCATCACAAATGTCAACATCTTTAATTGCATGATGTTGGTGGCTTATAACACCCTGACTGCCCCCTCAAAAAAAATCATTATTAAAATTCTCATGTAAATATGTCAAAAATATAAGACTTTAAAAAGGGTATTCGAAAGGTTTTGATAGATAGTCTTATTCATTTTCAACAAAAAAAAATTATTTTTAGGGATTCGAATCCATGTCCAAACGGATATCAAGTTGACATTATTTGAACGGGAATGTTAATACTAGTATCTGTTCCATCTAACGAACGTGTATAAAAAATTATTCATTTATCTGCTCTTAATATACACAACCTTCCGAATGAATATAAATTATCTCTTTCAAGATAATCAAGAGAAGCCTGGAGGGCAAGTTTGGAACAAGTTTTAGAACCCAATAAATTACTTGTAATGGTCCTCCAATAATTAGGATCCTTAGTCCTATTTTTCAACCAAGGTAAGTAATCTTCAAGGTGATATTCTATAACCTCCCAGGAAATTGAACACAACCACCTTGGGTTGTAACCACAAACCCAAAAATGGTTAAAGCCATTAAGGTGGAAAAAAGGGAAAAAAATAACTACTAAGTACGAGGTAGTATATCGTGTGCCGGGTGTATATGTCATCTCTCTCACAGTAGGCGGGCCCCACAACTGTATGGGGCCCGCCTGCTGTGAGAGAGATGACATATACACCCGGCATATAATATAATTTTCGACTAAGTACACCCAAAGTGCCAATCGAACTCACGCCTTCAAGTTTACCTTGAGGGTATGAGATCATTGGACTACTAACCATATTTTGAAATTTTTAACTTTTAAAAAATTTTGTATATTATAACTTTTCTATCTTACAAATACACACTTCATTTTAATTTTAGTATGCAATTAGGGTGAAACATTTCAACCTCAATTGATATTTCTATAACTAAACTTACTTATATATACTTGAAAATAAAAATGCATTAATTTTATTTTTTATAGAAGTTTAAATATTAATCCAAATAGTGTTGTCATATGTCAAGTGATTAAGAGAAATATTTAAATTGACATAGACAAAAACCATAAAAAGACCTAATTTTTTTGAAGCTTGATAAATCAGTGATCTTATATAGAGTATAACGACGTCAAAAGATTTATGTAGCCGACCCCACATAATGGGAAAAGACTTAGTTTTGTTTGATTTGATTTAGTTTGGTTTGGTTTAAGTTTAAATATTAATCATTTTAAACTTAAAGATTATTGTTTTTTCGAATTCAATAATACCTAATCATTTTAAACTTAAAGGTTTTTTTTTTTTTTTTTTTTGTCGAATTCAGTAATACGTAATTACTTTTTCTCTATCTTCTATGTATAAACCAAAATAAAAAGAATATTATTGCACACCATTTTTATTATCCCTCTCATTTCCATTACATTCATCTCATTCTTTTCTCCAATACTTTCTATTCTTTTAAGGGAAATTTACAAAAATAACCATTTTCATTTAACCTTGACCTCCAATCTCAAAAACATTTTTAATGCCCAAATAAATATTTTTGATACTAAATTTCCCTCCCTTTCAAGTTGGAAAAAAACATAAGGATCTTACTCATCGTAACCACAAAACCTCCACTAATCTCAAACTTTTTTTATGAATTTTTTTTCACAACTTCACTCATAAAATCATGGAAAGTCCATTTTATCAGTTAAAAAATAATCAAATAAGGTTAGTAACAATATAATTTTCGCAGTGACTGATAAACATTATAGTGGTGGTCTATCAGACTCGTGAGCGACAATATTAATGTCTGGTCGCCCGCACGGACTCCCAGAATCTTCATCGAGCACCGCAAATATGAGAATAAACAGACGCCCGCACGAGCACCCACATGCATAAACTAAAAATTCGTATATGTTCATTTTATCTGGTTAGAAATTATAATTTTATTCATTTTGTGTGATTGTGCAAGTTCAATGGATTTAACTGTATTGAATGTGTGGTACAACAGATCATAGATAACTTCAAAAAATTGTAGAATGGATGATCATGATGGAATAACAACAATGATTGTTGTTCCAGATAATATTATATTTGATCAGTTAATTAAAAAAGTATATGTGACAATCGACAAAAATTCAAATGAATACCACATTTCTTTGAAGGCGATTTTTAAATCCATTTTTGGTACAGATTATCGCGAAGGATTCCCTGAGACATTACGAGCGATGGAATAGTTAAGGCTTTATTGATACTAAATTCTCAACCGGTAAACCAAAGTTTGACTCCTTTTTATGTGACGACATATCCTAAAGTTTCCATAAAGTCTCAATTCACAACTTCAATAAATAACATAGTTACTTTTCATGAAAGTCAGGAGTTCGCACCAACAACACAATCAAAAGCATTTGGTATTGGAGTGGAAACTGGGGGTCCCCAGTTATTCGTCAACAAAGAATGATGACAGTAGTTATAGCGTATGTAGTGATGAGTAAATGTGTAATACTCAAATAAATGAAGGCATTGAACTACCATTAAATCGGTCGATTAGTCCAATGGCATCTGATTGAACCGCTCCGGACATGGTAACAGAATCAAGTTCCAGTGGTATTTATGTTGGACATTTGTTTGCACAGAATAAGTTCATGTACATGAAATTGAGCATGTTCGTTATAAGAAAAAAGTTTGAGTTCAAGGTTGCCAAGTCCACTAAGACACGTTTTGATGTGCATTGTGTTTCGGATTCCTGTACATGGAGATTTCGAGCAACCAGAATGAATGGTGAAATTAATATTCTTTGGGTTGTAATGCAGTGTGATAATCTTGAACTGCATATGTGTCATAGCGATATATTTCAAAACATACATCGACAAGGAAAAAAAAGTCTAATTGTCGGTCATATTATCAAGGATAAGTTTGTTGAAGGTTGTCGAATATACTCTCTAAACGATATAATATTTGATGTCAACAAGAAAGGAAGTTATTTTAGAATTATTAAGAGGGAGTAAGAAGAGTCATATAACTTATTCCATTAGTACTCATTTATTATCCAACATAACAACTCTGGCACGATAACATACCTTATGAAAAATGGGGATGATAACTTTATGTATTATTTTCTAGCATTATGATCTTGTGTCAATGGATTTTTACAGTTTATTCGACCAGTTATTGCAGTGGACTGGTCACATCTGAAAGGTAAATATTGTTGGACACTTTTTGTGGCAACGTGCTTGGATGGAAATAATCAATTATTTGTGGTTGCAATTGATATTGGTAATACAGAGAATGATGCATCATAAGAATGATTTATGTGTATATTGTTCGATGCTATTGGGGATGTTCCGGAGTTGGTGTTCATTTCAGATCGACATAAGTCAATAGAAAAATGGTTCTCAGGGTGTTCCCAACCGCAGAACATGTTGTTTGTTTTTACCATGTACAAGGCAATTCGAAATCCATTTTCAAAATGGAATCGAAAGCATGGACGAAATTTAAGTTGTCATTTATTATTGCAGCAAAATAGTATGATCCGATTGAATTCGAAAAGCAAATGCGGGGCATGTGAGGTATGCATCATGATGCAGCTAGATATATGGAAGAGGATATGGGTGTGCATAATTGGGCTCGTTCACAATTTGAACAGAGACAATAAATTATACTAACTATGAATATTGCAGAGAATATGATTTCCTTAAATCTCATGGGTTAGAACAACTTATGTTCATACCTACAAATAACATTACAAAAATATTATTGTCATGCCTAAAAAACAACCATCCTGACATAGGGCATCTGCGCGGACGCTTAATTTTCTGTGCGGGAGTCTACGATGATGCCCGGGATGCAACGGAGGTCTGCGGACGCCCTTTGTATCTCGGGCGTTCATGCGGACGGCCGCAGCGTCCGATCAGACACCCGATATATGCAGCGGGCGTCCGCAAATGCCTCTTGCATCTCAGGCTTCCACTCGGATGCCCGAGCAAGTAATGAGGAGTCCACGCGGACGCCCATTAAGTTAAAGTCTCATGCAAATATTTTTACGAACACTTGGTATGTGAATCTTATCAACACTATCTCAATACAAAAATTTTACACTTAAAATGACATATACATTAAAAACACTCATAAAACAATCATAAGAAATGCACTTTGTTAATCTATTTGAAGATTAAAATAATGTGAATTAGATTAGAATACTCACCAAATTAAAAGGTAATTTTTTTTCAAATAACAACCAAATCGGCAAGCCCAAGCACCAAACCATCTTCTACCGTTGTTGGAGTACTCTTTTATCGGAATATTTGAATCTTGTGTGAATATTTGCAAGTTTGAGAAATTAGAATTTGATGAGTGAAAATGAGAGAGATGATAGATATGTGTATTAAACAGTGAAATTGGCAGTTTAAATTGAATTTGATTATTAAATATATTTTTGAAATTTATGGTTATTTATTTATAATAGATAAAATAAATGGGTTATTTTTGTAAATTTCCCTTCTTACAACCACATTAGATTTTATGATTATCAAGTTGGGCCAATATGAAGGCCCACTTGAAAAGCAGGCTTCCATATGGGCCCATCAATGGGGGAAAAATCAGTAACTAACAAAAAAGCGAAGGTCTTTTTATATTGATGGCAACATTTTTTTTTTCCACACTTTTTTTAATATATATTTTATCAATCTCCTTGTGCTGCTAATACCAGATGTAAGCCTTAAATATGTGCATCGCCTGTAAATCATGTGTAAAAATTAAATTAGATTTTTTTTTTAAATCGCTGGAAATCTCATTGACAAACCATCCCTTTCGAGCTTAAATGTAGTAGGTAAAATTATCGTCTGTCCCGGGTTCTTAAAGAAATGTACTCCATAAATTAGAATCCATGACCTCAAGTGAAATATTGAACCTTACACCACCAAATCACATCATTTGAGGACAAATTTGAGTTTTATGTTATATGTAAGTCAAATTATAAAATCGTTTAAGAATTAAGACACATTTGAAACGTGGATACTTCAGTTTAATTTTGAAGTCCAACAACTAAAATATTTGAATTTTTTTTTTATTCATAATTATCACCCGCTCATCTATTCATACTTGACTGTTAATGATTCTAATTCATCACGAATTGTTAGAGTAATAAAATATTTATATAAAAATTAACGTCTGCCAAATTTAATTATCAACTAGTAATTTAGCTCACATTTTACTGCGATATGTTTAATTTTTTTTATGGGATTGATGATAAACGAATAATTATACATATGAGACTGTACATAAAAATACTTGATTTTCGTAATATGTTGTTTGATATAATTGAGTTTCAAACTGAAAATATAATCACGTTTCTATATATAACATGAATGTATCATACGGAATAGACATAAACAAATGTAATTATATTTTTCTAAATAGTAATGTGTAAAGCATATAATGATTTTGGCACTAAAATTTCACTGTTAAAATGTCCATGAAAATGTGCTTCATAATCTCATTTGTGTTCAGGTTATAAATTGATATGACTGAATTTCAATTATCATTTTTACTTCGTTTCAATTGTTTTATCGGTCATTCAATTCGACCATTTAATTCGACACATTCGACCCTAATTTACTAATTTAATTATCATTTTAATTGGTTTATCATTTTAATTAGTTATAATTTTCCTTTCTGAGTGACACATGGCAGCATCTGAAGACGTATGAGATAAAAATAATAGCAAGTAAGATAATAGCTTCTATTGAAGTTGTAGCAATCAATCAAACACTTCAATGAGAAGATGAAGGTTCAATTAAAGACCATAACATTTGCCATAGATTGAGGATTACATTTTACAATCAAGTCCCTCACTAGCTAGCAACTTAAAATAAAATAAGATATCTTGAGGACCTACCATGTTCATAACTTACAACAAAGTAAAAGCTTGAAAATGATGGCTTCATTATGGGCCAAAACATTTTTCCCACCTTCATCCTCAGATTTTTTTTTTCCCTCTTGTCTGTTTGGCTTTGTCGAAATAATTGCACAATTGCAATCATTCATTGGGTATTTTCAATATTTTTTTTTCTTATGTTAAAAATGGAAAAAATAAAAAATAAAAAAAAATAAAAAAAATTTGAGGTCAAACCTAATTTTGTACTTAGATGGCGATGATTTACTTCACAAGCGAGGTCTTTGGTTCAAATCCTTGTAAGGTTTTTTTTTTTTTTTTTTTTAACTACAAAATTTGGTAAAATCATATTGATCACGTATTTGACACTAATAATCTTGCATTTATGATTTAATAATTGCATACTAAGTTAAGGTTAATGGGCTTGTAATATTTGATTGGGCCAATAAAGATAGAGGTAGTCTATAAATGGGCTTGTAATTTTCCTTATTGGGCTTTTTATAAATGAAACCCGATCCACATTCTTATGACGTGAGCTCCACTTCACCAACCCACCAATTTGACTACAAATCAAAAGATGGTGAAGCAGTAAATTCCAACACAATATGATTTTGCTTGTTCTTTTCTCTACACTACTTTGGCGCTTTTATTTTATTGTTTTGTTTTGTTTTTTTATAATTGAAGAAATATGATCTCTTCCTTTTGTTTCAATCAATCCTATTTATTTTATTCCAATTTTTAAATATGTCCCCATTTTTAATTATTTATGAGTTAATTATTATTATATATATTTAAATTATACCGTCAAATCACCCGACTAAAACTTAATCCAAAAAGAAATTTATTTGTATATATAACATTTACAACGTAAATCCTTAGAATGATTGAAATTTATTTCAAAAGTTTATTTGTTCTTTCCTTTTCAACTCGTCTCTCTTGATTGCCTTTTATATTGTTTGATTCACAAGCAATGGCTACTTTTTGTAATCCTTTTAAATTGGTTAAATTATATAATTTATCTTTTCTATAAATAAATAAAAAATTAAAAATAGGAGAGAACATAAATTGAAGGAAGGTCCTAGAAGGAAATCCCAAACAAGGTGCTGACTGGCGCTGCTGAAGGTGGGTTCGCCACGTCATCCTAACTGAGCTCACGCTCTCAATTACGCGCGTGAGGTAACTTTTGTTTGATGGATTCAAGAGAGGCTTGCTTGCGTTGGCACGTGTCCTCTCATTTACTCCTCACACCAAGAAGCAGGCCAAAGATTTTCTCAGAGGAGTAAATCATACATGTGCGTCCGCACGTGCCGTGGTTTCCGTGCAAGTTGCAACGCCTTGTCGTTTTGTAGGTTTGACTATCGTCTTTGGTGCGAGATGAACTAAAAACAAAATATCCAAGGCAGGTGAGTATTTTTACAAAAATGCCCATTGTATTTTCCCAAAGTTAAAATGACAAGGGACCCACTAGCTTTATTTCTTTAATGTTTTAACTTTGGTTATTGTCATTTTATTATTTTAGTAATTGAAAAACAATAGATAAATATATTTTTTTTGTACGTTAAAAATCATGCCGTCAAATTACCAGACCCAAAGCTTAAGCGGAACAAGTAAAATTTCTGACTGTCCTAGACTCTTACAAGAAACGCACTCTCTGTATTCAAATCTAAGACCTAAAGACAAAATCTTGAGTAAAAAACAACCAAGTCAATAACAAATAAATATACCGTCATATATTATTTTACTATTGTTTTTTTTTAAAAATATATATTTTATTACCAGCACCTTACATTTTACTAAAGAAATATTATGAAATAATATTGTTGTAAATTTGGTGTCATTAAACAGCAATTAACATGCAAAAGCAACAGATCAAATAACCAAAAGATCTATATGCAAAAACCCTAGAACCAAATAAATATGAAGACAAGAAAACAGAAAATAGAGATTACAGAATTGTCCAAGTCGAGATGATCTCTGTCCTTAAGAACTTATTGGCCCGTCACAGGTGCTCTACGGTTTCTAATTGCCAACGTTCTCCCAGGATAACTTGGATGCTTCTTGTTCAAGGAGCACTCATAAACAAGTTTATGAACTAGGAAGATGGTGGATCTTTCTCAAAACCAAAAAAACAAAAGTGTCTGGAGAATCTGGATATATATGTATGATTTTTCATCCAAACAAAATAGGAGTAAAGGACCTCTTATAAAGGCATGGAGGGGTGACATAGGGCACCCCTTAGGGTGGGGTTGCAACCCTCCATGGATTGTAACCACTCAAGCACCCCTTTGCCATCCAAAAAGACATATATACCCTTATGAAATAATTGAAGAATTTACAACAATCCCCCACAATTCTTCAAATATTCATTCAGACACGTGAGAGAGATACCGTGAGCTAAATCTGCATCGAAATAGGTAGCTTTCGCCTTGAATCTTTCCTAGTGATTGACAATCGGATTTACTTGGCAAACCAGTGACCCTTAGTCTTGAACTGTTCTGCCGTTGGTGTAAACCAAGACAATTGCCAACACACAGCTTTAACTCGACCATTTTCCCGTTCTACGGTTGTGTTCATTTCGGGCCTGAACAACAGTCATGGATTCATCAAACACTTTAGGGTAACCCGCCTTTAAAGATTCTCATGGAAGCAACCTCACTTCTTATTTGAAATAGGTGATCTACTATGAAGAGGTAATCTGTCTTTACCCCCATTAGGACTCATCTCCTAATATAGTGATCATTAAAAGTCTTAGCTTATCCTAACCAATGACAGACAGCACTCAGCGTCATTATCGGAATGGGAAAGAGTACGAAACTCTTCAGTGCTCGTTTTGAATTGCACAAAGTTTATGTTGTCCCTTTTGAACCTAGATCTTGGGATCTCCAGTCAACTAGGTTGGGTTTCCACAGTGACAATTCTTAGATTATAGGCTTCAAGCCCATTCCCCTCGATGACTTCTCAACTTGCTCTCGAGGTAAACCTTTAGTTAGTGGATCCGCTAGGTTTTCCTTCGACTTAACATAATCGATCGTTATTATGCCACTAGAGAGCAGTTGACGTATGGTATTATGTCTCCGACGTATGTGTCGAGACTTACCATTATACATTGTATTTTGGGCTCTCCCAATCGCCGATTGGCTATCACAATGTATGCTAATTGCTGGCACCGGTTTGGGCCAACTAGGAATATCCTCCAGGAAGTTTCTAAGACATTCTGCTTCTTCCGTTGTTTTGTCTAACGCTATGAACTCTGATTCCATAGTATAGACCGGACAATACATGTTTGCCTCGAGGATTTCCATGACACGGCTACATTACCAAGTGTGAAAAAAAATCCACTCGTGGATTTGGAATCCACCGTATCAGATATCCAGTTAGCATCGCTATATCCCTCTAGTACAACAAGATATCTCTCGTAATGCAACCCATATTTTGAAGTTTCTCTCAGATAACTCAAAACTCTTACTATGGCTTTCCAGTGGTTATGTCTTGGATTGCTCGTATATTTGCTTAGTCGATTCACGGCTTGAGCGATATCAGGTCGTGTGCAATTCGTGAGATACATCAGACTTCCGATGATTCTCGAATACTCTAATTGCGATACGCTTGAACCAATATTCTTTGATAGATGAAGAGTTGGGTCCACATGGGTTCTAGCCATATTTAGATCCTCTTTGATATATTTATCGAATATCTTCTCAATATAATGAGTCTGTGATAATATATATCCGTCTGATGTCCTAGAAATCTTTATTCCTAGGATCACATCAGCTATCCCCATATCTTTCATATCAAATCTGCTGGATAACACTTTTTTGATAGACTGAATCATTTCATGATTACTACCAAATATCAGCATATCGTCTACATAGAGACACACAATGACATATCCTTTTTGAGTTGATTTGGTGTACACACACTTATCACACTCATTGGTTTTGAACCCATTTGACAACATTTCTTTGTCAAATTTCTAATGCCATTGTTTTGGTGCTTGTTTTAATCCGTACAATGATTTTACAAGTTTGCACACCTTATGTTCTTGTCCAGGAACACTAAACCCTTCTGGTTGTTCCATGTAAATCTCTTCATCCAATTCATCATTGAAGAATGCCGTCTTTACATCCATTTGATGTATTTCAAGACCAAATATAGCTGCTATGGCTATGAGCATTCTTATCGATGTGATGCGAGTCACTAGTGAATATGTGTCAAAGTAATCAAGACATTCATTTTGTCTATAACCTTTTATGAAAAGTCTTGCCTTATACTTATCTATTGATCCATCCGTTTTCATCTTCCTTTTGAATATCCATTTGTAGCCCAGCGGCTTACAACCTGGCGGAAGATCAACCAACTCCCAAGTATGGTTCTGTAGGATTGAATCAATCTCACTGTTAATAGCCTCTTTCCAAAGAGGTGCCTCCGGAGAAGCCATAGCTTCTTCATAGCTTTGAGGCTCATTTTCTAACAAGTATGTCAGAAAATCGGGACCAAACGACTTAGACGTTCTAGCTCTTTTGCTACGTCTAGGCTCGATTGTCTCAGCATTTACACGTTGATCTGATTCTTGGTCAACTTGATCACTGTCCTTGATAGGGGTGTTCGCGGTGCGGTTCGGGGCGGTTTTTTCGTTTTTTACTTCAAACCGCGCGGGTTGGCGGTTTGGGAAATTTGAAAACGAAACCGCAAATTTGATAAGGAAACCGCGGCGGTTCGGGTTGGCGGTTTAGCGGTTCGGGCGGTTCGGGTCGGCGGTTTGAATTATAAATTTTTTAAGAAAATTTTGTGTGTTTTCACATTATAATTGAAGAAAAAATTACATAATTTCCATTTATTCATTACATATTGTTATATGATCATTAAATATCTTAATTTTCATAGTTAAAGAATAAGAAAAATATAAAATAATATTTCATTTGTACGCGGGTCGGCGGTTTAGGCGGTTCGGGTCGCGGTTCGAGTCAAAATATGCGGTTTGGGCGGTTCGCGATTTGACATGGGTCAAAACCGCACACCGACCCGAAATTTGCGGTTCGATTCAGTGCGGTTCAAAATCATTTTTAATATTTTTTCAAACCGCGCGGTTCGGTTCGGTGCGGTGCGGTTCGATGCGGTTCGCGGTTTGACCCGAAATTGTGTTCACCCCTAGTCCTTGACAGTATCAACTGTTCTTTTGAGAGACTCTGTGCGCTGTCTTTCTTTACAAGGAAACGTCTATTCAAAAAATGTCGCATTCCTTGACTCAATTATCATTTCCGGATTGATGTCAGGAATCTCCGACTTGTGTACCAAGAATCGATACGCACTACTGTTGCGAGCATATCCAATGAATATACAATCAACAGTTTTAGGTCATATTCTAACTTCTTAGGTTTAGGAACCATTACTTTGGCAAGACACCCCCACACTTTGAGGTATTTGTAGGAAGGTACGAAACTTTTCCACAATTCATATGGTGTTTTGTCTAGTCTTCTGTGAGGAAGCTTGTTCAGAACGTAGTTCGCGGAAAGCAAGGCTTCCCCCACAAGTTCTGGGGTAGACCCGAACTTGTCAACATGACATTCATCATTTCCTTCAACGTTCGGTTTTTACGCTCCGTAATCCCGTTCTGTTGAGGAGAATACAGAGCAGTGGTTTCGTGAATAATTCCGTGCACAGAACAATATTCACCGAATGGTGAAACGTATTCACCGCCTCTATCACTTCTGATTCTTTTGATTTTTTTGCCAAGTTGGTTTTCAACTTCGTTCTTATAGTGTATGAAGCTCTCAATTGCTTCAGTTTTGCTTCTCAACAAGTACACATAACAGAATATTGTGCTGTCATCGATAAAAGTGACAAAGTACTTTTTACCGCCTCTTGTTTGCACAATATTCATGTCACATACATCAGTATGTACAAGTTCCAGCGGTTCAGAACTACGTTCTATAGAATGAAATGTTGTTCTATGCATTTTTGCTTCAATACATGCTTCACACTTATGTTGGCTATCAATTGCAAATTTAGGTATAAGGTCCATGTTAATTAATTTACGCATGGTATCATAATTAACATGTCCTAACCTCCCATGCCATACATTTTGTGACACAATAATATAAGCAGACGAACTAGCTTTATTAATAGCACGATTAACAGTCATTACATTTAGCTTGAAAATGCCTTCAGTTAGGTATCCTTTTCCTACATACATATCATTCTTAGTCAATACAAACTTGTCAGAAACAAATACAAGCTTAAAACCAGCCTTACTAAGAAGAGAGCCCGAGACCAAGTTCTTCCAAATATCTGGAACGTGCAGTACATTCTTCAATGTTAGCTCCTTTCCGGATGTCATCTTCAGAACCAATGTGCCTTGTCCAACCACCTGAGAGGTAGACGAGTTTCCCATTGTCAGATGATCGCCGCCATCGACCTTCTGGTACATGGAAAACATCTTACTGTCTGCACAGATATGACGAGTAGCCCCAGTGTCTACCCATTATTCTCTCGGATTCCCAACTATGTTGGCTTCGGTTACCAATGCTGATAGTTCCATCTCTGAGATATCATCAGTCAGCTGCTCATCTTCAGTGACATGGGCCTCATTTTTCTTTTTCTTGCCCTTGTCCTGACACTTCTTGTTCCTGCAGTCCTTGACATATGACCGCTCTTTCCACAGTTGTAGCATTTTCCCTTGAATTTATTGTTCCCAGAGTCAGCTCCACTGTTCTTTCTCTTTTTGCTACCCTTTACACCTTCAATGATGTTGGCCTTAGACTCCAGAATCTTGTAGCTGGCATTCTCGGACATTATGTTGTCCTCCTCGATTCTCAATCGAACACTGAGGTCTTCAAGGCTCATCTGCTTCTTTTTGTGTTTCAGATAGCTCCTGAAGTCCTTCCATGATGGAGGCAACTTTTCAATTATAGCGGCAACTTGAAACATCTCACAGAGTTTCATTCCCTCATCCAGTATTTCATGAATGATCAATTGCAGTTCACCCAACTGAGACATCACCGTCCTTGAATCTACCATCTTGTAGTCCAGGAACCTACCAACGACAAATTTCTTTTGTCCGACATCTTCGGTTTTGTACTTCTTCTCGAGAGATTCCCAGAGAACCTTCACAGAAGTCATGCATTGGTACACATTGTACAGGGTATTGTCAATACCACCCAAAATGTAGTTCTTGCATAAGAAATCTCCATACATCCAAGTCTGTTCTCGCTCTTCCTTGGCCAATTCAGATTCACCATCCACAAGACCCGGAGGATCTTTGAGGAATTTAGCCAACTTGAGAGTTGTCAGGTAGAACAGCATTTTGCTCTGCCACTGTTTGAAATTTGCCACACCAAATTTCTCCGGCTTTTCTCCGTGAAAGACCGGTACCGTGATATTTCCGCTAGCCATATGTAACTGGAAAATCAACAGGGTCAATTAGTCTACGAAAGACAAATTGCACAACGATCAAAGAATGATCTTATCTAAAGTGATATACTAGGTATTCGCTTGTTGTTTTATTGGACGAAAGTTCCAATAAACACAAGTCCTTGAATTTTAACTAAAGATACTTTAGCAATTCAACACCCATACTTTACACTTTCCAAATAGTACAATTGTTACGATAAGTGCAGATACATATCTTGATGGAATTACTTGTGTAAATTACACTTAAATTCTCAACCAATTATGCAACAACCAATCAATTTCAACTTTATCACTATGTGTATGCTTGTGATAATTGAACAACCTAATAAAACTTAAATCTATACTACCAAGATTTATGTGTTACAGTATATGATTTGAAAAGTTAATATTAGTTTAAGTTTGCAGTTAATAATACTTGCAGGACGATTTCGTTAGTGTCGCGTTCGTATCTACGTTCGAACGAGACTGTCCAGTATGTGCGCGTTCGTGTTGCATTTGATAACGCGTTCGAACGAAGTGTTTCCAGAGAGTTCACGTTCGAGTAGCGTTTGAAAACGCGTTCGAACGGAATAATTCCAGTGAGTGCACGTTCGAGTTGCGTTTAAGACGCGTTCGAACGTTCTAAGGCAAAAGGCGTGCGTTCAAGTTGCGTTTGAATACGCGTTCGAACGTTCTTACGAAAATTCAAATTTTTGCCTTCACGTTCGTCTGTCGTTCGAACGCCCTACGGGTTTTTTTCATGCACAGTTCGAATTTTCCAGAAAATAATCAAACCCTAACATGCGAATTGCTATCTAACAACAATAGAGCGATAAGTTCTTAAGATTGTTGTAAATTTGGTGTCATTAAACAGCAATTAACATGCAAAAGCAACAGATCAAATAACCAAAAGATCTATATGCAAAAACCCTAGAACCAAATAAATATGAAGACAAGAAAACAGAAAATAGAGATTACAGAATTGTCCAAGTCGAGATGATCTTTGTCCTTAAGAACTTATTGGCCCGTCACAGGTGCTCTACGGTTTCTAATTGCCAACGTTCTCTCAGGATAACTTGGATGCTTCTTGTTCAATGAGCACTCCTAAACAAGTTTATGAACTAGGAAGATGATGGATCTTTCTCAAAACCAAAAAAACAAAAGTGTCTGAAGAATCTGGATATATATGTATGATTTTTCATCCAAACGAAATAGGAGTAAATGACCCCTTATAAAGGCATGGAGGGGTGACATAGGGCACCCATTGGGGTGTGGTTGCAACCCTCCATGGATTGTAACCACTCAAGCACCCCTTTGCCATCCAAAAAGACATATATACCCTTATGAAATAATTGAAGAATTTACAACAAATATTTTACTGTAAGAAATGTTTTGTAAATATATAATAGTAAAATGTAAAATTTTATAAGGATATAGTAATAAAATATAAGATGATGTAGTAAAATATAGTTTTTGTAAAGATATAATAGTAAAATATTATATCACAAAATTCATAATTTTCATTTATTATTTCTCAATTTATAAAATTATTAAATTATTAAATTAATTTTTCCTTACCACTTGTTATCATTTTTGGTAATGGGTGGAGTTAGAGTTGTATATATATCATTTTATTATTTTTTTTAATTACAATAAATTCTCAACTTCCTTGATAATTGACCATGTATTTTATTGTCCAATTGTTTTATCTTATAAAATTTTTAATGAATATTGCGATCGCACTAGACCATATATATTTTCTACTCAAATAAATTCGACAAATAATAATAAAATCACATTAATTTATAATATATATAGAGAGACACACATTAGGATTTTCTAAAAGCATTGACATTTATTGAAATACTTTTTGTGAACACTTTAAAAAGGTAATTCCTTTTTCAACTCAATCTTCTAATTTATGGTCAGATTTTAAGTGGAGAAATTTCAGAAATTTGAATATTTAAAAGCTTATATTCTTATTCATGCAAGTTATGATTGAATTTGACAATTCTTGGGATTTACCTTTTGCAGTTCAATGACTACATGCAAATGTTATGCCAAAAATTCTGCCCCATTTTGGCTGTGTGATATAATTGGTTACCCAATTTTGAGCTTTATAAATTACTGGATTTGGATCTTTTTTTGTTTTTGTTTCTATTAAAGGAATCAATATTAATTAAAGAAGCAAGCCTTTGGCTAGGTTGGTACTAATTGAACCGATTTGTGTACTCATCCCGATATCAAAATTATCTCATTATACATCCATAATGGATTGAGTTTCCGTGTGGGTCTCTGATCACATGAGGATTTTATTTATGTTTTATTGAGATGCGTACTCGATCCGTCGTATTAATAGATATATAAAATTATCATCTTATTCACCCTTAATGTATTGGACCCCTGCATGCACCGCTAGGATTTTTGCCGTCTCCTTGACACAAGTTTTGGCCGAGCCAATTTTTCAAAGACTTAAACCTGGCAACAAATGGTCTCATGCAAACACATGCCACTAGGGATAGTAATCGGACGGGTATGATATAATAATGTCTATACTTATACTTATCTCGTTCAATCAATATGTATAAAAATTATCCCACTATCCACTCATAATATGCCAAGTCATAGTTCACACGAGAATTTTATCTATATTTGAACGATGATACTAATGCCCGTAACCGACCCATCTATCTAATTAGTATATAAAATTATCCCCATACGACTTTACTCGTTTCTAACATACTCGACTCTCATCCCTACCGATATTTTTGTCATCCCTACATGCCACACATTACCAAGTGGATAATGTTGACTTGTCCAAATTTATTTTTATTTCAATGTAAATTTTGAAATAGACAAGTTTTTTCCCTTAAAAATTGCTTGAAAACCAAGTCAATTATGTCTTGGGTATGTTGAAATACACAATGAATGCTAACACCTTCAAACAGAATCATTATGAAGCAAATAATTAAAACCTTGTTGAAATTTTATATTTAAATGACCTATCAATTATTGTAATCAATATTTGTTTATCATATTTTAAAAAAATGTTTATCTTAATATTGATTACCATTCATACTTTTTATAGGCAATTTATTGTATAGTAAAATCAAGGAAAATTGTACAAGTGCGTCTAATAAACAATTTATAATCCATTAATTTGAAATAATTATTTAGAAATAATTGAATTGTGCATTTTAAAATGTATTATGCTATTTTAATTTAAAATTTTGACATAAATTTTAAGTCATTCACCTCATGTAATTTAATTGCGGATAAATTAATATATTTAAATGTTAAGTTGACGTCCAATGTAAGAATGATCTATCACTCAAAATTTGAGAGTCAAAATCGAAAAATTTAAATAAAAATAAAAAATAATTTTTATAAATAAAAATTATATATACTTTTAGAATTATTTTGATTTAAACTTGGAATGAAGTATTGAACTCAAATTTTTCGCTTACACTTAAAAATATTCTAAACCTAAGTCATAAAGGGGCGTGACTTGGTGGTGTTGGGTTCATGATTTCATTTTAAGGTTTTGAGTTTGAATTTATGAAGTATATTTCTTGTAAGAACATGAGACAATCGGTAATTTTACCTGCTCCATTTAAACCTGGAAAAAAATGATTTGACGGTGAAATTTTCAACGATTTAAAAAAATAATAATTCAAGGCCTAATATATATAAAAAAAAAAAAATCCATGTACTTATATGCCCGTGATTTTTTAAAATGACATATTAAACACCTAAATTAAATAAACTTTATCAAAGCAACTTACAAATTGATACAAGATTGTGAATTACGCGAGGATGACGTGGTAAACTCTCCCAAAACACCCAATATATTTTGGACACGTGGCCATTAATAAAAAAGATCAAAGAATGGGTTTCTTCATATCTTGCTGATGATCAAACAATTTCTGGTTTCTGTTAGATCTTTCCCAGTTGAGTTTTTTTTTTTTGGACTCAGCATCACTGTCTACAAAAAAAAAAAATTCAGGATCTACAAATTTTGATTTTTTATTTTTTTTTGGTTGGGATTGTTTCTCAAACCATAACCCAAAGGTATCTCTTTTGTAACTCTTGGGTTTTTACTTTCACCTTGGCAGACCCTCTTTTTTTTTTTTTTTCGAACGATGGAAACCCCGCCACCAAACCACTCATTCTGGGCCGCGGCGTAGGTAAAACCACCGATTGTCCCAGGCTCTTACAAGAAATGCACCACCTGGATTCGAACCCATAACCTCAGGGTGAGATCCTGGACCCTACACCACCAAGCCACACCCCTTGAGGACCCGTAATCGAACTCTTGAATCTCTTATTAGTATGACTCAGTGATGTCAATGAGTTGCTGCTGAGTCGTCCACCCAAGGCATTGCTGTTCGGATTGGCAACCGTATTTTGAAAAATTCATCCGTATATTTAAATATTATTTGTTAATAATTTTAGGTATTGAAATAATTTAATTTATTAAATTTTGAATTAATATTTTTAATGTGTTTTTCAGACTCAAATTTAAATAAAAATACTTAAATTAAAATATAATTAGGTTTTTTAAAATTCGGTAAATTCGTCGACCCTTATTACTAGTGTTTGTGAATAAAATTGACAATACAATAAAAGAAAAATAAAAATTAGCAAAAAGAGAACAGGCCATGGACGAGTTGAATTTGGTTTTTGAATTTAGGGATCAGGGATTTCGCTGGTTTTTGATTTTGCGGATAGGGAATTCAATGGTTCTTGGTTATGAAAATATTCTTTTTCTTCCATTTCACACGCAGGAGATTATTTTACTTTTTTTTTTTCTACGTCAATAGGTATGGTTTGGTGGTAAAGGTATTTGATTTTATTATTTAAGTCTTAAGTTCAAATATATGAGTACATTTCTTGTAAAAATATAGAACAAATGAAAATTTTACATGTTCCATTTAATCTCGAATCGACCTATTATGTTCCAAAAAATTATAAAAAAATATTGTTTATTAATTATCAAATTTAATAACATTTTGAAAAGTCATCACCCATTATGTTTCTTTTTATGTGTGGGCCCAATTTCAAATTCCAAACGGGCAATGCCATCTATGCCCAACACGCAAGTCTTGTCATTCTCAAAAATTATAAGGGTAAATCCGTGATTTAATATGGAGGAGGTGACCCGGTAGTAATTACTCGCCTAACCCAAGGGTATTTCTGAAATCATGAAATAAGCACAACGTGGGCCCCGAAGCAGGGAAAAAAAAAAGCCAAAAAAAAGAGAGAAACAAATAAACAATAAATTTATTTAATTTTTTAATAAGGCGGACGCGAGAGGAGATTGAAATATGGTTTAATGGATCCCCTCTCTCTCTTATTTTATTTTATTTTATTTTATTTTTCCCTCTCTCTCAAGGCGCTCTTTGTCCCCTTATCGCTAACGCTTTCACTTTCTTTTATATCCCAAACGAACCAAAGAGATAAAATTTTCCCGAGAAAATCCGTGAGAAAATCGCCATCTATCATCACAAAACAAGACAGAAGTCACAAAGGAGCTCTGCCGAAACCCTAGAAGAACTTTTAAAATCGTCCTCAAACGCTTATCCAATTTTCAAGCCTTAGTTGTCAGCCGCTTCGCCTCTGCGGCGTTGAATCAGCTTGTCATTTTACTTTTTCTCTAACTCGTAACCCTAGTAGGTTCACTGTGACGCGCTTGCATTTTGTTAGCGACGTCTATTCGTTCTCCTCCGATTTTGATTTTTGTTTTTTTTTTTTTGGGTGTGTAATTAGGTTTAATTTCCCCTTTTTCGTTTTCAAAAACCTAGATTTGATGCAGTTCGGTGATTGCAGTTTCATTGTAGCTTCCCTATCAGGTTCTTTGCCGACCCAGCCGTTTATGAGCTGTTGGAAACCCTAGATTTTTGCGAACGGTGGGTGGCTTGTAAAAGCGGTGCGTTTTTGGCAAGCAGTGAAAGAGTTATAAAGGATGGCTTTATTGATAGTTTTTTTTGATTTGTATTGATATTTTTTGGAGTGTTTGGTTGCGAATAACGGGAGGGTTTGGCTTGTCCTGCCGATGCGATTAGGCGGAACTTCAATTTCATGCCGCCGGAACCACCGCCTTGGGATCGGAAGGACTTCTTCAAAGAGAGGAAGTACCATAACAACAGCAATAGCCATCACTACAATGATAGGTCGTCCGAGTATTTGCTAGGCGGCAACGGAGGTGGGCCCTTGGCCAGATGGAGGGACTACCACGCGCCGTCTTCTCATCACAGCCGCGAGTTCACTCGCTGGGGATCCGCTGATTTTCGCAGACCTCCAGGTGAGTTTAGTTTTCTTAATAGCATAGTAATTATCATTACTGGTTTTGGTAGTTAGTTGTTTTGATTTTAGATCCTTGGGTTTTTTTTTTTTTTTTTAATTTTTTTCGTCTATTTGAAATATTGATTTTCTGAGTTAGACTAAATAGTTATGCTTTATGTGATATGTTTTTTTCCTTCTATTGGGAGCTTGAGGGTTTTATTTTATCATCATGATCATTGTTTCTAGATCTGGAGGGGATTTTGATTTTTTAAGTGTGTATTTTGGGTGGTATAATGATTCTTATATATTTTTCTAGGTTTCTTGAGAGAATATATACTTGGCTTGTCTTAATTTTTTTGTGGTTTTTCTTTTCTGTTTAAATATTTTATGAAGGTCATGGTAAGCAGGGAGGCTGGCAGCTGTTTGCTAAAGAATCTGGTCATGGTTATGCACCTACTCGATCCAGTTACAAGATTGCGGAAGATGAGAGCACCAGGGTATCTGTTTCACGGGGAGATGGAAAATATGGCAGGAATAGTAGGGAAAATAGAAGTTCTTTTGGTCAGAGAGATTGTAAAGGCCATGCATGGGATACTAGCAATGGGCATGCCACTACTCCCGGGAGACTGTATGATGTGAACTGTGATCAGAGGTCAGTTGATGATATGCTAACATACCCTACTCATCCTCAATCTGACTGTGTAAACACGTGTGATCATTGTCTATTAAAAGACCAGCATGATAACAAAATTTGCGGTGTCAGTGGGTTGGGCACATGCCTGAGATGTGAGAGAGACGATTCATTGGATTGGAAGATTAAGTGGACCCGTTCAGGAAGTTTTTCTTCACGGGGTTCGGGATTAAGCCATTCGAGCAGCTCGAAGAGTATGGGTGTCGTCGATTCTATTGAAATAAAGACTGACTTAGAGCCGAAAAATGCAACTCCAGTTCTGTCCCCTTCAGGGGATGCTGCAACCTATGTGACATCTGGTACACCGTCCGAGGAGACCATTTCTAGGAAGAAGCCGCGCCTAGGATGGGGTGAGGGGCTGGCAAAGTATGAGAAAAAGAAAGTTGAAGTTCCTGATTTGAGTGTGAACAAAGGTGATGTGTTTAATTCCTCTAGTAATACTGAAACTTTGCAGTCTCTATCTTCAAACATGGCTGAGAAGAGCCCCCGAGTCCTGGGTTTTTCGGATTGTGCTTCTCCGGCAACTCCTTCCTCTGTTGCTTGCAGTTCCTCGCCAGGTATTTTGCTGATTTTCCTCACGTATTTGTTAGGAATGATTTTGTAGATACTGCTTAAGTTGGACGAACTCAGAACTTAATTTTCTGTTAGTAGTTATTATTGGAGTCTTATAATTTGGTTGCTGAGCTTAAAACCTAACTTAATTTTAATATGCCTCACTTCCTCCCAAATTGATACAAAAGGACTTTTATTAGGTATTGTTTGGTAAATCACGGGGATTATGGGAAAGAAAAAGAAGCTATCCTTGAACTAAGTTTTTTTTTTTTTTTTTTTTTGGTGGTAAGTTGCTTGTGCCTGCAATGTGCTTGTTAAAACCATGCTTATAATTTCCTTCCACCTTATCCTGGAATATGATGTAATCTTATCTATCATTCTTGGAATTTTATGTTTCCCAGTCCCATTGTCCATTCTTGCTATCTTCTTTCATGTCCTTGTTAATTAGTTTTTGAAACCATCTTCCTACATCTCAATCCTTTGAGTTTATTTATTTATTTTTATAAATATGCCATGATAAATTCTTTTTAATATGGGATTTGGTGACAGTAAATTGCATATTTATATTTTTGTATTTGGAATTCTATTCCCCTTTAGGAATGTTTACATTTTTGCTGCTACCTTTGGTGTGTTAAATAAATTACTTTTATGTTTATCTTCTGGTTTTTAGCATCTGAAAACCATAGTGTCAAATAATAGACCTCAATCTGCTTACACTTATCCATAGATATGATTAAACTCCTGGTTCGGCATTTTAAAAAGAAATTTTTTGTGCTATGATCGCAGGCGTGGAGGAAAAAGCATTTGGCAAGGCAGTGAATGTTGATAATGATGGTAGTAATTTATGTGATTCACCCAGTATTGGGTCTCAGAATCATCTCGAGGGATTCTTATTCAATTTAGAGAAGTTGGATACCAATTCAATAGGTAATTTAGGCTCTTCACTAGTTGAATTGCTCCAATGTGATGATCCTAGTTTTTTTGGGTCTACTGCAATGAATAAGTTGCTTGTATGGAAAGGGGATGTTTTGAAGACGCTGGAGACAACCGAGACAGAAATTGATTCACTTGAAAATGAACTTAAGTCATTGAAATCTGCATTAGGAAGTACATCCCCTTGTCCTGCGGCATCCACTTTTTTGTCAGTAGAGGATGATGGCAATCAATTTAACAAACAAGGTGTTGTCTCAAAATCGATCGCACGACCTGCTCCCTTACAAATTGATTGTGGTGATGTTACTGTGGAGAAGATGACTGATTGTAGTCGCGGCTTGGAAGAAATTCCTGAAGATGGTAAGGATGAGGATATAGATAGTTCTGGGACTGCTACTTCAAAATTTGTTGAACCATCATCTTTCATTAAGCCAGTTTATCCATCTGATTTGATTAAAAATGCCGAAATTTTTGGAGTTCTGGATTCAATTCACACTACAAACACTGAAGTAAAATGCATTATGCCTGGTTCCTTGGGGGAAGGGATGGCTGGCACCTCTTGTGGGGATGGTGGTATGCTTAGAGAGAGTAAGAACAATGCACCCGTCTTCAGTGATTGTTATGCATATCCTGATGCGGAGGGTACATTATGTGACGTAATTTTGGGTGCCAATAAAGAACTGGCGAATGAAGCTTCTGAGGTATTTAATAAGCTATTGCCGAGAGATCGTGGTAACATTGATATTTTGGAAGTTGCTAATGTCTTCTATGGTCGGAATGATTCATTGATCAGAGAAAAATTTGCGCAGAGGAAGCAATTTTTAAGATTTAAGGAGAGAGTTTTGACCCTCAAGTTTAAAGCCTTTCAACACCTGTGGAAGGAAGATTTAAGCCTGCTATCAATAAGGAAAAATCGTGCAGGTCTCAGAAAAAATGTGAATTGAGCTTGCGGCCAACTTATACTGGATATCAGAAGTATCGTTCCTCTATTCGCTCCCGATTTTCTTCATCTGGTAAGCAAACTCTACATCTTTATAAATATTTATTGTTGCTCCTTTTTGTAGATGGTCATTTTCTATTTTTTTTCTTTGCATGGATGTTTATTACCTGGTAGTTGTTATTTTACCTCCAAATTACTTCTAGGGCTGCTATTCTTATTATTATATTTTCTCTCTCTCCTATGGGTGGGTAGGGCTGAGTGGCTTTTAATTTAGAAGACATTTACATGTTATTAATACTAACAGTTGATGGTAAATGATTCTTTTTCCAATGATACCTCTTCTGACCTCATATATTAATTTAGCTTTGCTTTTTCTTAGCAATTTGTTGCAAAATTGCTCAATACTGACGGCTTCGTCTTGGCAACTGACTGTTTTAGCAGTAGGAAATCTGAGCTTGGTTCCAACCCCAGAGGTAATTAATTTCACTAGCAAGCTGCTGTCAGATTCCCAAATCAAGGTTTACAGGGATTACTTGAAAATGCCAGCATTAATATTGGACAAAAAGGAGAAGATTGTGTCGAGGTTTATTTCAAGTAATGGGTTAGTTGAAGATCCTTGTGTTGTTGAGAAGGAAAGAGCCATGATAAATCCCTGGACTTCTGAGGAGAGAGAGATTTTTCTGGACAAGCTTGCAACATTTGGGAAAGATTTTAGAAAAATTGCTTCATTCCTTGATTACAAGACAACGGCAGATTGTGTTGAGTTCTACTACAAAAACCACAAATCTGATTGTTTTGAGAAACTAAAGAAGAAGCAAGATTTTAGTAAGCAAGGGAAGGCTTCTGCTAATACATACTTGGTGACATCTGTTAAAAGGAATCGAAAGATGAATGCGGCCTCCCTTGATATCTTGGGTGAAGCTTCTGAGATGGCTGCTGCAGCTCAATCTGACAGTTGTCGGCTGATAAATTCTGGTAGAATCACTGCGGGTGGTCGAGGGGATTCTAGAATATCACTGGGCAATGCCTTTATTTTTGAAAGACCAAGCAGTTTGGATGTTGTGGGAAGTGAGAGAGAAACTGCCGCTGCTGATGTTTTACCGAATATATGTGGTTTTTTGTCGTCCGAGGCAATGAGTTCTTGCATTACAAGTTCTGTTGACCCTCGACAGGTCCCACAAGGTTGGAAGCACCAGAAAGTGGATTCTTTTATGAGACTGCCATCAACGTCTGATGTTACACAGAACGCTGATGACGATACATGCTCAGATGAAGGTTGTGGGGAAATGGATCCTTCTGATTGGACAGATGAGGAGAAATCTATCTTTATACAGGCGGTCTCGTCCTATGGTAAGGACTTTTCCTTGATTGCACGTTGCCTTAGAACAAGGTCCAGAGATCAATGCAAGGTTTTCTTCAGCAAGGCTCGAAAGTGCCTTGGGCTGGATTTGATACACACTGGGCGAGGAGATGTTGGAACATCTGTAAACGACAATGCCCATGGCCGTGGAAGTGATACAGAAGATGCATGTGTGTTAGAGACTAGCTCAGTCATCTGCAGTGATAAGTTGGGTTCCAAAATGGATGGGGACTTGCCGACCCATGTGATGAGCTCAAACCCAGATGAATCTTGTCCAGCAGGAGCGATGAACTTGCAAACTGACCTGAACAAGTCTAAGGATGAAAATGGGATCGCACTTAATAAGGATTCTGAGGCTGTAAAAAATTTAATTTATGATGCATGCAAGTCTGAAAGTGGGATTTTTGATTTTGAAGGCATTAGCATGAATGGTATGGATTACCAGTCTGAGTCGGTATTGGACCAGAAAAATGCAGTTGTAGTGTCTAAAACAGCTGTACGAGATCAAGTGGCCGAACAAGGTACAGTATCAGTATCTGCTGGAGGTGAGGCTATTGACCCTTGTCCATCAAGTACAAATGCTGTAGAAGAGGGAAATGATGGGGCAGCTGAGGCTTCTTCCAAGGGTTTTGGAAATGGTTTGGAGGAACATGAGCCAGAAAGTGGTTCGAATGAAGAACAAGATGGTTATTGCAATGTGGATGCAAGTGGTGAAAGCGAAATGGTGCAAGATTCAAATACAACTGGTAGTGCTTTCAACCCTTGTGTGGATACAAGTTCTCGTTCAGTTTCTTTGAAGTTGGATTCTGTGGATAAACCCTCTGCCATCTCATCGCTGCAGGAGAATTCTCTCCCTACTGCTGCTGCTACTACTTCCATTCCACAGGATTCTTCAGTGATTCAATGTGAAATAACATTTAACCAAGATCAGTTATCTTCGACAGTTGATCATCAGAGGAGTAAAGGTAAGAGTATTCATAAATCTGTTGGCAGCAATGACTATCGGCGGCATCTATCAGGGCATTCTGTTGTGAATAATCATGTTGAATCTCCAATTCTTAATGGTTATCCATTACCAATTTCAACAAAGAAAGAGAACGGGGATGTCAATTACAGACAACTTTCTGAAGTTCAAAGCATTTCTAAGTCAGACAGGAATATTGATGGACCTTATTTGGCTCAAGATCGTTGTCTTCGGAAATGTACTCGTTCTTCAATTACTGAGCCTCCACTTCTGTCACAGAACGTAGAACAGACAAGTGATTGTCTACAAGCTCATTCTCGTAGTTTGTCAGATACAGATAAACCACGCAAGAATGTTGATGTTAAACTGTTTGGTAAGATACTTAGTCATCCCTCATCTTCACAGAAGTCAACTTTGAGCAGCCATGAGAATGGAGAAAATGACCATGATCATAAGCACAGCAGCAAGGCATCAAATTTAAAATTGAGTGCCCATCACGCTGCAGATGGTGGTGCGGCTCTATTGAAGTTTGATCGTAATGATCATGTAGGCCTTGAGAATGTTCCTGTGAGAAGTTATGGATTTTGGGATGGGAACAAGATACAAACAGGGTTTTCTTCTTTGCCTGATTCTGCCATCTTGTTGGCCAAGTATCCCACTGCCTTCAGCAGTTATCCTGCCTCGTCGTCCAAAATGGAGCAGCAGTCCTTGCAAGCAGCGGTTGTCAAGAGCAGTGAGCGTAATTTGAAAGATGTAGCAGTTCCTCCTCCAGGGGACATTAGTGGTAATGGAGTGGTGGATTATCGGGCGTGTAGGAGCCATGATGATAGTTCTAAAATGCAGCCCTTCTCAGTAGATATGAAGCAGAGGCAAGAATTCTTATTCTCAGAGATTCCAAGACGAAATGGGTTCGAGGCACTGTCAAGCCTACAACAGCAGGGAAAGGCGATGGTTGGAGTGAATGTTGTGGGGAGAGGAGGCATACTGGTCGCGGGTGTTTCCGATCCTGTGGCGGCAATTAGAATGCACTATGGCGGGCAAAAAGGTGGGAGTATCATCGGAGAGGAGGAGTCGTGGAGAGGTAGTATGGGGGACATAGGGAGGTAGTAGGAGTTCCGAGAGGGCCTTCCTGAAAGACGCCCTCAGCGGCAAATAGCCTTATTTTGCTGCGCCCTGTATAATAGTTTTTGTTTGGTTAAATTGAAAACGATAGGGCAGTTGACAGGAAAAAAAAAAAAAAAAAACAAAAACTAAATATAATCTGTGCAAGTTAGGTGAGGCAATTCTAGTGTACTTTATTTTATTTAATTTTTTCACATGATTGATATATGCACATGTTTTGTTTCCCGGCAGCAACTTTGCTTTTGCCATTTCTCTTTTCTCAACTGTCGACCGATTTAGGATTCTCTAAATATAATTTACCTTATCCTTGGCTTTCATAGGATAGGATAGACCCGACCACGGTTCCGATTTCCACCGGTTCCGGTTCCGTACCGTAAGATTTCGGTTCGAGAACCGAATCGAAATCAAGCCGTTTGATTCCAATTGTTAAATTTTATTTATTTTTTTTAAAAAAAATCATTATTAAAATTAAAAAAAAAAAAAAAAAACAGATCGGAACCGAACCGGAACCTTTCGGTACCGGTTCCACACTTTCGAAACCGGGAACATGACCGGTGGCCACCCCTAGGATATGAGTGAGAGAGATGCAAGCAAATGCTTCCAAAGTCCTAAGAAATTTTATAAAGATGCGAATCTTTCCAATAACTTTCGACAAAGTCACAGGTATGGCTGGTGAGTTAACATCACCTGAAAGAATAAGCGTAGTATGAATCTCGATTCCTGTTTAAATATAATTCAACAAAACAAGAATATCACCTCTTAACAAAATCTACTGATAGATGGAAGAGGACCTGTGTTGGGTAAAACAACAGATCACCTTTATTCTCATGCATTAAACCAAAAAGGCATACTACGTAAGTAGTACCTTAAAACAGACTGAGACTGGTGGGTGAAATGGAAGGCATTTTGCATTAGAAAGTAACTTGGGATGTTATAAGACGCCTATCAATGTATTTACCTCATTGGTAGTTGGGTGAGACAGACCTGGTTGATGTACATGCAGGTTGTAGCCGCAATCTCCGGGGATAGGATTTATTGGCCTCTCGTACCCTCTACATGAAGAGCAAAGCAAACGTAACTTACGAAAGAACTTGCTAACGATTATAAGATCAACCGTTTTTTCTCCCCCAAAGAACTTGGGGAGAGTTTGATTCAAAATAATAAGATTAAGGGAGAAATAATTAATTAAGTAGGCATAAAGTTCCATCAGCAAGTTCAGAGTTGGAGGACTTTGCTTGGCGCTGCCAACAACAACATGCTGAGGATTACCTGTTTAGTGGGAACAAGTAATGGCATGAATCAACTTTGAGTTGGAACTTCATTCAATAACAGGTAACTTACCCAGAAAAGAAAGATGAATGCATCTTTTGTGAGGGCGTTCTGACTGGATTTCAACCTGTTAAAGACACAGATAGCTCATAAAACTAGCAACCTGTGAAAGATAAATCAAAAAAATAGTACTTGAAAACGAAAAGAAAATAAGTGTTTTGCTGGATTGTTACCTTATCCTCATAAACTATTCCATTAACTAATGATCGGTATATCTTCGTAATTTTCCTCCCACAGTGCTGTGCTCCAATGCAGTAGAACAGTACCTTCGTGGATTGTTAGTTTAATCAGTGAATGATGGTATGGTACAAAAAGGAATCTGGAATAGTTCTTATTGATCGCTATAAAATATAGAAAGCTGCTAAGATATGTAGTTTTCAACTATACTGCAGATTGAAAGGGCATCCTCTCATCCTTCTCTCAAAATAAGGAAGCTTTAGCTGGGTCCTTCTTGTGGTGTAGTAGTTTTTGAACTTAAATTGACTGTTGCTCTGAGTGTGGCTCACAACAGGTTTATGCAAATGTGTGTGTGTGTTAATTTACAAGATTAGAACAGTTAGAAAAGTGTTCACAAGCGGAACTTTAAGAATCTAATGCAGCCATAGAGGAGTTCAGTTTCAAAACATTAGGCAAAATGAGGTTAAGGTTTATTTGTCTACTGTCATCTGTGAAACAGAATTGTCAAAAAATAGACAAATAAATGTATTGGTAGCTTCATATTAGCAGAAGGATAGAAGAACTTTCCTCCAAATAGTCTGCAACCATCTGATGGATTCCCAGATCCAGCAATTCAGAAGCAGCAAGAATCAGTATATGCTTATTCTCCCTTTTAGAGCTACACTTCTGCTTACTCTCCTCTCATCTTGGTGTGTTCTTTTATATACAACCTTAGCCATCATGCAGTAAATTATAGATAACTCTTTCACTGGCTAAGAAACTGTCCATAAATAAAAAGTTTCATCACAATATTTAGCCATTGAGAATAAATTGTAAATAGATTCAAGCAAGTTTAAAGCAGGTTTTCCAGCTAACCTGACAGCTTTGATAACAGATGTCTTATTGGCATAATTTGCTGCAAGGCAAATTTTTGAGATTTTTTTCTTTGCAACGTAATATTCCTGAAAACGCAATAAAGAATCAACTCACGGAAAATATGGAAGAGCAATCAGACTTGGCCTAATTGCGTCATAAAACCAACACAAATAGAAACGTGAGGTTGGAAAGCTGGCTGTTTATCAACTAGGAAGGAATACTAAATGTTGGAGTGTCATCGAGGGAAGAAAAGCACCAGCATCCTTAATTAAGTAATGCAGTTTACTTTTTACACAAAACAATGGTTGCTAAAAACTTGTATTAGAAGGAAAGAAAAGCAAGATATAGACATAAAATTTTCAATTATGTAGGCCTTGAGGCAATACAAGAAGAAATTTCTAAGCTGATAAACCTGAAGTTTTCGTATTGTATGGGCCTATTTGTTGTTTGTTATTCCTTGTCAAATACATGAGTGGTGAGGGAAATCATCTAAAAGTTGCACTTGATACATAAAGCTTATTTGAAGTTGGGTTTGCATTCAAGAGCACAATGACACACAAGATTAGAATTGTTTGGTTCTCCAATTATTCTTAAGAGCCAGAATTCATCTTGAATCTTCTACCATAAAAGAACAAAAATGACATCAAACCAAGCATACACACAGAACTTCAATCTGGGTACAAACAACCATAATGAGACATCTGATATGAAATTCCAAAAATGCTCTATACCAATTTGAGGACCCATCCAACTACCAGAAAACTGATGAAAACAGAGGAGTAAAGACCAAATCAACCAAAAGCGAAAAAAAGGCAATATAGGCAATTTACCGAATCATCATCTTCATATAGAACCTTATAAGAACATAGTGGTGTAGGGTTCATGATCTCACCTTAAGGTCCTGAGTTTGAATCCAGGGAGTGCGTTTCTTGTAAGAGCCTGAGACAACCAGAGGTTTTATCTGCTCCGCTTAAGCCTGGAATGGGTGGTTTGGTGGCAGAGTTTCCAACGATTCCAATAAGTACGGCACATCAGGCTCCTTCCAAGGACGTCTACGATAAACTAGTTCTGAACCAACATTAAAAAAATTATGATTCATGTCATTAATAAATAACATAACAATCTCATCTCATGCCTCAGTACACATAAACACTATCAAACACAATAAACTGCAAAAAATCACTGATCATGGAAAATGAGAATAATGTCGAGATCTTTAACAACTCTACCATCAACTATAATCTGAAGACTACATAAGTAAACAGTATTGAAAATTAATCAATCCTCAGGTAAAATTAAATACACGGACTTGCATGATTTATTATTATTGTTTAATTCAGTTTGATAAGCTTACCTTTCCATTTCAGATTCTCTGTAATCAACTGCTAAGTCATTAGTAAATTTGAAATACATAGGTGGGAAAAAAAATATTCCAAATATGACTTGTTCGGTTGCTGAGAAAATCGATAAAATAATGCGCGAATTTTTACATTAAGTTGCTTTGGTGTTAAGCGAAAGCGAAAAGATGTGGGGTGGCTTGGTGGCAAATGGTTTGGCTTAGGATTTGATTATCAAGTTCTGGGTTCGAATTGCATTTTTTTATAAGAGGCAGGACAGCTGGGGTTTCACCTTTTCCGCTTAAGCCCGGATTGGATGTTTTAGCTGCAGGTTCCCGACTTTTCCAAAAAAAAAACAAAAAGATCATGACAAGCTTGAATTATTGATTTTTCTTTTTCTCAGGACTTAATTAAAGGGGGAAAAAGAATAGAAAAGAATAACGTTTGTAATTCTTACAATGTTTTATTTATTTTCCTTCGGTTTCTCGGGAACCAAACAGAAAATGTACGGAAAAATATAAACGTTGGATAAAATTAGAATGAACTCACCTTACAAAGCAGCTGAGTTTTTGCGAGTAGAATTCGATCGATCAGTGTCAATTCTGTAATTTATCAAAACAAATATAAGTTAACGGAATTAAAAAGGAAATATGAAAGGAAGAGGAAAGGAGATAGTCACTGGAACCAGAGAGAGGAGAAGTAAAACGACGTCGTTGAACCGTGAGCCTCATCGTACGGATTATTGTCTGACGCTGCAAATCGAGATTTAGCAGAATATTTTTGTCAACTTACGTGACCTGTTTTGTTTATTTTGTTGTTAGTGTTACAAATTATCAATCTCCGTTTAGTTATAATACTTAATTATTAATAATTTTTTTTAAAAAAAATATTGAAAATTACATCATCAAATCATTCGATTCAAATTTAAATAAAATAAGTAAAATTTATGATTATTTCAAACTCTTACAAGAAACACATTCCTTGAAATCGAACACAAAACTTACAAGTCAAATTCTAAACCTTATACCACCAAATTAAAAAATATGACTAAGGTTTTTCTACTTGATTAAATTAATAGAATTAAATCGGAGATATTATCGGTTAAATTAACACGAACACGATAACATGTACGAAGACGATACAATATCACAAATTGTCACCTATAATACTTAATAATATGTTAAATGTTTTTTTAATAAAAATTAGTCACTCCAACTGCTAAATCAATTATTTCGTCTAACTCGACGCAGGAGCAGAGAATCTAATTGCTAAAGTTATGAATTGTTGAATATACGAATTAAAATATATGTCAAGTATATATTTGATATAAAATATATTGGCATTTTTTACATTTTTGATATATTTAATTTTTTTTAGATAAATCGTTGAATAAAATTTTAAATTTTATATATTTATGATAATGTGTTAATTTTTGAGTATATCTAAAAAAAAAAAAATTGGTGGGGGCCATGGGTTATCCTTCTAGTGCTTGATTTGACCACGTAGCCAAAAGAAAATTAAAAGGAATAAAATACCACGACCAAGTTTAGTATGTTTGTTGAAACTGCACCAAAACAATTTCAAAGCAGCTGGCTTTGTTGAAAATTGAAATTCCAAACCGAAGATATGTACACACTTCACCTCATCCTCTCTCATTCAGCATTGCTCTCATGAAGACCTAATCATACATTTTTGACGTAATTATAAGATCGAGAATTCAATTCGAATAACTATCGATTTTATTGCGAATATTGGCTTTTGACACACAAGAAGAAACAGACAGGAAACCTAATATCAAAGATAGAAAATAAAAGAAGAGGAAATAGAAACTCGATGAGAAGAAGCAAATGACTCTTTTACTTTCATCTCTTATTAATTCATCACCAGCAGAAAACAGGTCTTTTACAAGAAAGGAATAAACACGCTTTTTTTTTTTCAATGGTCTGTAGGATACAGAGATGAAATCAATCAATCTAGTTATACTTGGCGAAACAACATCAAGATCAACCAAATACATCCGCATGAGGAGAAGATTTTGCTACCTGGAGAGAAGCCGAATCCCATTTTGCAGGTTCACCGCAATGTCCACCATTAACAGTGATAACCTGTAACTGACTTGCACTTCCAACTGACTTTTCCTCGAGAGCCACTCTTTTTTCAGATACCGCCTTCATACGATATCGCTCTGCCCTTGAGCCGATGACCTGTCCCAGTACAGATGCTGCAATGGTAAATGCCATAGCAGACTTGGGCATCAACACAGACTTCCTCAGCATGCCTATGAATGGAACAGCTGCATGGACCGCGACAAACCAGGATACTGAGAACTTTTCGGTGTGTTCCCTCCATATACCTAAAGGAACGTTTGCTGCCATGCCCAGCATTCCAATCACAAGTACTTTTGCAGGCAAGGGTTGAGGACGCAGGTTCTTCGCAAAAGCAGTTTGTGCTATAGCTGCTCGGGCTGCAACTATTGCTGGTGGGCACCTAATTTTCATTCCAGGAGGGGGCTGAAAAACCTTCGCAACCAGTGGCAGTATACCGCTAACTGCACGATATGACTTAGCAATCGGGCAGTTCCCAGTTTGCAGCCACTCATTGCTCATAGCCTCATGGTTTGATTTTCCTCCCTGAAAGACCAATATATAAACATGTCAAGAAAATGGCAAAAGAGAAATCTGAAATCAGTATTCAGGGAGAAATAACATCATTTTAATTTTCAGAAGCCAAGTTGTGTCTTCAATTTGCAAATTGCATGTGATTTTACCTTGGAAGAAGACTCCTTCTTGGAGGGTTTCGAATTTTTCTTTTGATTCTTCCACTTGTCTGAAAATGAATCAAAACTGAATGGTCCTCCGGGTCCAAAGGATGAAAGACTGATGGTGGCTGCTTTTGCAGCTAAAGGATTGAACTGGGGTGCTTTTACCTCAGGCTCTGGTATATCACGTCTCACAAATGATCTTTCAGAAAGTGGGACTACTCCATCATGCCCATGGAAGAGCCTGAAAGCCATATCAAAATTCGGACCATCTTCAAATATTGGACCTTTTGCCGCACGTACCTGAACAAGAAAATAGAAATGTCGTGAGTCTCTGGGAGTTCAATTAATTATGGGAAAGGGACAACACTATAGGCAAATACACAAGCTACACAACTGAGTGTGACATGATAAGATGATGCAAGTACACCGATAAAGGAAAACATGCTCTGATCTAAAAAAAGGCTAACAAAAATAAATAACTTACAGGCATTGGGAAGGGCAAGGATGATGCAAAGGAAAAATTAGTAGGCTCATTAATGTTCCTCAAAAATGGACACCTAAGAATGTTCAGCTGTGAAGCTCCCGACTCCTCGTTCAGGCCTCCGAAGAAAGAACCCATTATGATTGTAGAGCAAAATCAACTGCATGTATAAGAAAGGGCATCAGCAACAATGTAAATAAAGCTTCTCAAGTCATAAAAATACAAACGCCAATTGAATAACCTAATTTTCAACATGTTAACAATCAGCAAAGATAAATCAACAGTCACAGCGTCAATATCTTAGAAAGGTTTAACAAAAGAACTTTGTAGAAAAGTAACTAGTCATCAACAAGTATCCAATAAAACTTCATTTGCACTCATAATCATGCAAGTATGTGTAACACAGTAAATCCACTACACAATTATATATCGAGACTTCATCAATTCTCATCACTAAAAAGCAATTTTCCCTCCACAAGAAACTAACAACAAAGTAAACACACATAAGCGCACGGATAAGATGACAGATATTCATATCCAAATCAATCATCTATCATTTTGTGAATCATTAAATCATTATAACCAAAACAATAATAACAGGAAAATTCATTAACTCCCAAATTTCAAAAATGACAAACCAAAATTATCAACAGACACAGATCCAAAACCAATCATCTATCATTTTGCGAATCATTAATTCATTATAACCAAACAATAATAACTGGAAAATCCAAAAACTCCCAAATTTCAAAAATGACAAACCAAAATTATCAACAGACACAGATCCAAAACCCTTAATACACTAGATTATCAACTGAATCACTCCCAGAATCAGCACAAAAAATAAACTAAGAAAAATCCCATAAGAAACTGGAAAGGATCATAACTAGAGCAAAACAAAAGTTGCATATAACCCTGTATACAGATAAAAATTTCAACAATTCCTTAACATTTTTCACACGAACATCAAATCAAATATCCAGAACGATCTAAATTAAAAAGTCAACTTTATGGACAACATAAAACCGAAACAAAAAATGAAAATGAAATATTAATAATATACAGATGATTATAACAAAAACCCAGAAAAACCAGTTGTTAATAAGCTAAAAATTAACAGAAACATCAAAATCAAGACAGAAATGAAACAAAAAAAAAAAAAAACGAAGAATTACCAATAATCACAATAAACATAAAAATAAAAAACCCAAAAAAGGAAGGAAAAAAATGATACCTTAAAAAAGCAGAGACCGGAGAGAGAGGAGCAATGAGAGAATAATTTAAAGACAGAGAAATGAAGGAAAATAATCAAAGAGAGAGTTGGGTTTGGTGGAAGAATTGGGCTGAAGCTTTGGCTCTTTTTGTTTATTATTATTATTACAAAGGAGTGAAGGTAAACGACGCCGTGCTAAGCACACGCCAACGCCCTTTCCTTTTGTTTTGATCCGCGCGTTCAATTACTGAAATGATAATTGCGCGTGTTTAATTGTTTTTATTTTATTTTATTTATTATTTATGGTTGCCGACGGCTCCACGATTTTTTTTCTTTCTTTATTTTAATTGAAAATAAACCAATAATTGCAAAAATCATCTTGCGATTTTTTTGACTTAATTTGTGATGGATTATTGACTCCACAAATCTTGTTCGGTATATACCACCATTAATCAATCTCGTCCCGATTATAAATTTTGAAAGAAAAATCTGGGATTTTTCGATTTCAATTTCATTTCCGATTATATATTTGGTGTTGACTTTTATAATATTTAGTAATTTAATATATTAAAAATCAACAATAATTAATAAATAATAAGTAACAAATTAATATATAATTATAACTAATGATATTTTTTTAATTTGTTATCAATTCATTCCGATTACCGGACAAAGTAAACACATCAATGATAATTATAAAGCAAACAAATTCATCATTAGACTTATATTTTACTACTTAGGACTAAACAAGCTATTCTGATTCTGATTTAGCATTCTGATTCCATCTGATTTTGATTTCATCTAATTCTAATTACGAATACGTAAAATCATCATTAGTTATACAAGTAATCATCATTGTAAGTGATTCTTAATCTCCATTTAATCTATATTTCACTCCTCGTATTCTAAATTTTTTTCAAACCCAGTTGATATTCCAAAGCAGGACTCACTTGTCCCCTGCAGAGTTGCAAAAATCGAATGTACCTGTCTTATAAAAACTAACCATATTCAAAAATCAATACAATTTTTATTGCCAATTCTAGGAAATTATCTTGGTCCAACCCAACCATATTAGCATAATTTCTTAGATTTTTTAGTAAATTAATAATACAAAGAATATAGACCTTTAATTCTCTATGCCCTACACCAAATATGCAACAATCGCCACAGACGCATGCCCCTCAATATTTTGAGGCCACAATAACAAAGGGTTCAATTTTCTTTACCTATCCCATCCTATAAATAGAGTTCTCTAGAATATTTATGGGAACGATTTTCCGCGCTACAAATATATGTATTTAAACTTCCGGAATATTTTAGATTCTAATATCTATTTAGATTGTAATATAGTTTTTTTTTTTTTTTTTAAAAGCATGAAACAATCAACTTCCGTAACAATCACTTCCTTTCCCAGAATTACGAACGAGAAAAGAAAAGAAAATCGAAAGTTAAAAAGAAGCAACATTGCTCATGTGAAAAAAAAAACACATACAGAATTAGAACAAGAGAAAATTGGAGTGGTTTCGTTCTAATATTACACTAGACGAGAACAGCAAAGAAAATTTACAGAAGATAACGACTAAACTTGCGTGTTTCAGTTGCATATCTTAGATTAGCAGCGTGGTTAGTTTAGCTGAGTTAATAATACGAACCTCTTAGGCATGCTTTGGATACTGCGAAATGTTGTCGCGGAACTAATTTCGAATGATATGCAACCGAAGATGCAGCCTATCCAAACAAACACCTAAGCGGAAATGATCAAGCTGAGGGCTTTTTATTCTTTTTCTTGGCAGTTTTGGAAATAGCATCACAAATCTCTCTTTTTCGTTTGTTGTTGTTCGCGGTGGCATTTCTGTTATTGTCATTGCCACCTGTGATTGCTGCACTCTTGCCCTGTGATTCGAGGGCATCTTTCACGAAGAACTTCAACCTCCATAAAGTGGTTTCACTCTGCAAAAGGAACATAAAATACTCGAAAAGTGATTTTACAACACACAAGATTCTTAAAAACATAAAATGACAATTACGCTGATCTAAATCCACAACCTGAGCATCCAGATCAAGGTCAACCTCTTCGGCAGTTGCTAGAAAGCCAGTGTTACTCTGAGCAACAATCTCCAATGCTTTACTGAGATCCTCAGGGGACAATCTGGTAAGAGCTGCACCAAGCTTTCTTTTCTCTTCAGTAGAAGTTTTTCTGAAACAACATTTAAAATTCTCTTCAGTTGTTATAAAGAATACAGTTATTTTCAGGCAAAGATGTGCAGTTGAAAATTTCATTTAAGGAAACAAAATCTGTTTTGCAATTGAAAACCCAGAAACTTTATTACTGAAATCAATAAATGTAGAAGATATTGAAGTTCTTTTTCGCTTGCATGATCACCTACATGATTGACTAGGCTTATCTTCTTCTTCTTTTTCTCAGTCGGTTTTTATTTCAGCAGTTTCTTCAAACAGCTATAAGCCTTAGAGTTAATAATTTTTATCCAAACAGCTTCACACACAGTTTAGTAACAAACAAATGTAAGATAATTTTTGAAGAAGACAATTTAGTGGGAGATTCAGTATACAGAATTTATATGACAAATACTGTTAAAAATATGTTACCTTATTCACTATTTAAATAAAGTCATAACTGAACAAACCTGCACTTCTGAACAAGCATTTCTCTGAGCTCTTCCAAATGCACATCGACCTCATAAAGCTGAAAACAATACAGATTTTAATAAATTCCTCTCATCCATGTTTGATTATTAATAAGACACTTAATCCCCCTCCCATACCCGACCAAAAATCTTTTCATCGGGAATATATCTTTAAGAAAGACAGTTACAGAGAGTTTAACATGCCTCATTACTTGTATCTCTGGCCATTTTGGCATGAGCATCTGCCTGAGCAAGCTGCATATCCAGCTGTGCCTCTGCTTCCTCTTCTTCTCGTCTTTTTTCCTACAGGTGTACAGCCTTGGAAGTCAATAATTTTTTTAATGAAATCACAGACAAGGTAATCTGACTTTTCTTTCCCACAAAAAAGAACCATACTGCTCAACCCCTAGAAAAGCGATGAGTAAAAACTATCAAGTCCTAGCAAACCCCCCTTGTGTTCAAATAGCAGGATAAAAAATTACCTCTTCAGTAACTTTAGGCAGAAGTTGCAACCACTTCTCCTCAAATTTTTCCAGCAAAGTTTTTGCCATTACATGAACATCACTTCTTTCATCATTATATTTCATGGCATTCTTAAAAACCAACCTCACATCAGTACACATCTCCCGTACGTTCTTATATTCCTTGGCCTCCATTTGTTTTTTTATTGTACTGAAGTCCATGGGCTTGTCAACAACCTAGAATAATCCTTATGATATAAATTAAATACAGCCATGTATTCATGTTTCTAAATAACAAGGCAACTATATGCAGTAATGAGATATGAATTGGTAGAAAATCCACTAACAACATCCATGTAGGAAACCCTTATATTATGTGGATCACAATGCTTATTAACAAGTGACATTGTGTCTACATGTTTTGAACATTTAGAAACATGTGCTCAATAGTCAGTTAAATAGACGTGCCTAAGAAATAGATTGCAATAACAATAAGACTCAACAAAGTAAATTATTGTCTAATTATTCATGACGCATGATGGCCCTGGACATGAATAACAATAACTATATAATGATAAATGGTTCCTACAAATACTTAACAATAAAATCAGTTACAAGCATGGTCACATCCAGTTTTTAGATTTTAGGAAGTTTCCCAGCAAGATATCCTATGACTGTCTCAATGGATACTTGGACTATGTCCAATGATCATGATCAGATGCATAAATTCTAATTGCCGATAAATATTTCATTAACTAAAAGTAAATGGACTGGCAGTAAGAATTGTTAACTTCACTTGCGACATGTGAAAGATCAAGAAAGATGCAATTAATGTTACCTCATAGTAGTCATCTAAACCAAGACCTTTGACATCAACAGGTTGCATGAAGGGCCATGCCCACTTGTGCTGTGTAATCTGAAAGCAAGGATAAAGAAATGCCGGTGAATCAATTGTAATGTCCTCAGATGAAACAATATGTGTTTCCATTTGTTAAAGCACCGAGTTACCAAATCCAAAGCACATAATTTTTATGACGTGAACAATACACCATGACGTTGTTTGCAGCATTCAAAGCATAAGAAAGGAAGAGCGTCAACTATGCTTCCATCTTATGCACGTAGTAGTACGGGCATGTGACCCGATAATTTGATTAATTTTCTCTTTAATTTACTCTACCCACCCATTTGAGCATGAAAATTACTGACCTTCAGACAAAACAGTCAAGTTAATGAGTAAAATAGTTGGGCAACAGTGGCCAAAAAAAAAAACAGTGAGATTTTGTCTTAAAACAAAAAAGGCATACACCATTCTATACAAGGATTATGTAATCACAGCTTAGGTTGACATTAGCATATCACCCCAACATTTATCCAAATGGACCAAATATAAGTAATAAGTGTGTGTGTGGATTCGTGCCATCTGATTCACATGCACAGAACTCGACTATTGATTCTCAAATTATCTGAGTCAAATTTGAAGAATCAAATCAAAGCTTAACCCAAAAAAATACGATCAAATATAGTAACCTATCTAAAGTAGTATAGCTCTCCTATTCGAATATATGAAAATATTGTGCACAGAACTCAACTTAAGTTCTAGAATTTTCTCAACCACAGCCGTGTACAGTGTACTGCATGTCAATAACATTGCGTGTATTGCAATTCGTGTGTAGTTACTGACCACTTATTTGCAGTTAACTGGAAAAATCTGCATATTTATTGCACATAAAGCATAAACATGGCAGATAATCTACTAATTTTCCTACCCGTCTAATTCGACAACATATCTGAAGTACTATGTGCAAGTTTTTCCGTGTGTACTAACATCAATTCACATTTAAGAGTAAAACAAACAATTCAAGCTATTAAAAAAAAAACAATTCTCGAAAGCATTGGTGATTTACATTACGCAAAATTGTGCCGAATTGGCGCATAAGCTCTTCCATTCTCTTCTCAGCAGCTTTCTCGCGCCGCGACGCCTCTTGCTGTTGCTTCCTAATACTAGGCACGTGTTTCTCCTTCTCTTTGTCCTTCACAACTGAACTCCCTTTAGAATTACTCCCTTGCTTTTTACTCGTATTTGAATAAAACTGATCAATCTCGTTCACTTTTTCCTCCAGCTACAAACCAACAAACATAACAATCAAGTCATAATCAATTTCTGAAATTACACAACCAAAAAAAATAAAAAATAAAAAAATAATCAACGGATGTGATTTAGTTTCTAATTTAACAGCATACGCGTCGCCTCACCTTATCAACTTTTTGAAATATTTCATCTACACGAAGCCTAAAACTCTCCACTTCATCAGCACCAGGTTCACGATTTCCAGGGTTAACGGCCGTGAAATTTGAAACTGGCGCATCCATCTGAAACGAAAATAAACAAACAAATGAGATAACGTCACTGTTAAAACTAACAGATTCAGTACAACAAAAGTACATAAATGAGAAAATACGAGAGAGAGAGAGAGATGTACGTCGGAGTATGAGTCGAATAGCACTCTAGCAGAGCTCAGGCAGCGGCAGTGCGGTGAGCAGATTGCACAAAACGGCAGTGTCAGGTGTGAAATTGGCGCTGATTGGGTACGAAACGGTGTCGTTTATTTTCCCCTTGTTTAGGCAACTGGCTATATATATTTTTATATTTAAATTTTTAAATTGAAATATTATTCCGTCCTATTGTTTGTTTTTGTTTTTGTCTTTTCGTAAATTATAAGAATCTCTCGTATTTAACCTCAAGGTTCCCTTAATCGTAAAGATTTTGGATTTTAGTGATTTATTTTCTATCAAATTTAAAGTTTGAGTCTTATTAAATATATTTTTTGGGGTTACGTTTCTTAATATAAAAAGTTAACGACTTATTATGATATGTGTTGAGAAACTTCTAATAACACGTAACATAAGTCTCATAAATTAATCGAGATACGCGTAAGTTTATTTGGACACTCTGAATACCAAACAAAAAAACCTCTCGTACTTTCTTATTTACTTTGCTCCTATCCTTTTTTAAAAAATCTTAACTTAATCAGGCGTTTCAATTGATTTTTTTTTTTTTTTAAAAAAAAAATTACACCTTTTAATTTTTTTTTCCTTTTTTATAAATGTGGACGCTGGATTTCGGCCGAGGTCCTCAATCAGAATTTGTAAGTTGGGCACTAGCAATCCTGCAAAAAACAAAGTAGAATGGACGAGAATAGGCTACCACCGGTGTGGTGGATACCGGGTATACTCCGACGCCCAAGTCAGTGACAGGAAATAAGTTTGTAAAATGGAAAGCAAGGTTGAATATTACCTCTACTTCCTTTGTTTGGCCGTGAGAGCCGTGTAATATATGAAGGGATCAAGGATTGAGAGTATGAAGTATTAGGGTGGGAGAAATGAGACTTGAAATGAATTCCTCATGTATTCTTTTCATATTTATAGATAAAACATGATCTGAGGTTTGGTGTATTTGGTAATGGTTTTGGAGTAAGTGAAGATTAGTGCTAGAGTTAGGTTAAGTGGAGTGGTGGGGATTAGTGCTAGAGTTAGGTTAAGTGGTCATGCTTTATGATTTTAATTGTAATCAAATACATAATTCTTTGGGCTTTGGTTTTGGGCCTAACATGCTGATGGGCTTAAGGTAAAAGACAGTTGTACCCTTAGACCAAATTTGGCTCTTACAGTTTGTCCCTTACTCTCTAAGTCAAAGAAGTTTTGTCTTAGAGAGTATATACGTTTGTGTCGAATGATACTAATCACAAAAGCACGTGACAAGAATGTATCACCTTCTATTGGATTGTTAAGAGCTTTGTGCAAAATGTGGGTTTTTTGGAAAATATCGCGTGTATCGTCTGGGCAGACGAAGTCTTTAGTCATTCTGATTTGACTTGACTTATGGTAATTGGTTCTTGGTCGTCTGATCAGTTTGAAGATCCATGGATACATTTGACTCGACATAAGTAATGGGGAACATTCTCTGGTCAACTGAACTGAATGTAAATTTAGGAGTCCCGCTTGACTCGACAAGAGTCATGGGGAATGTCCCTTTGTCGACTAAACCAAATGCAGGTACAGGAGTCCAAATTGACTCGACAAGAGTCGTCCCTTTGTCGACTGAACCAAATGCAGGTTCAGGAGTCCAACTTGACTCGACAAGAGTCCAGGGGAATGTCCTTTGTCGACTGAACCAAATGCAGGTACAATAGTCCAAATTGACTCGACAAGAGTCATGGGGAATGTCCCTTTGTCGACTGAACCAAATGCAGGTTCAGGAGTCCAATTTGACTCGACAAGAGTCTAGGGGAATGTCCTTTGTCGACTGAACCAAACGGTGGTTCAGGAGTTGACTTGACTCGACATGAGTCCAGGGGAATGTTCTTTGTCGACTGAACCAAAAGGTGGTTCAGGAGTCCAACTTGACTCGACAAGAGTCCAAGGGAATGTCCTTTGTCCGCTGAACCAAACGCTGGTTCAGGAGTTCAACTTGACTCGACAAGAGTCCAGGGGAATGTCCTTGTCGACTGAACCAAACGGTGGTTCAGGAGTTCAACTTGACTCGACAAGAGTCCAGGGGAATGTCCCTGTCGACTGAACCAAACGGTGGTCAGGAGTTTACTTGACTCGACATGAGTCCAGGGGAATGTCCTTTGTCGACTGAACCAAACGGTGGTTCAGGAGTTTACTTGACTCGACATGAGTCCAGGGGATGTCCCTTGTCGACTGAACCAAACGGTGGTTCAGGAGTTTACTTGACTCGACATGAGTCCAGGGGAATGTCCCTTGTCGACTGAACCAAACGGTGGTTCAGGAGTTATTATCTGGATATGAATCAAGAGGAATGTCCCTTGTCGACTGAAACAAACTGTGGTTCAGGAGTTTACTTGTCTTGATATAAGTCAAGGGGAATGTCTCTTTGTCGACTGAACCAAACGGTGGTTCAGGAGTCCAACTTGACTCGACAAGAGTCCAAGGGAATGTCCTTTGTCCGCTGAACCAAACGGTGGTTCAGGAGTTCAACTTGACTCGACAAGAGTCCAGGGGAATGTCCTTTGTCGACTGAACCAAACGGTGGTTCAGGAGTTCAACTTGACTCGACAAGAGTCCAGGGGAATGTCCCTTGTCGACTGAACCAAACGGTGGTTCATGAGTTTACTTGACTCGACATGAGTCCAGGGGAATGTCCTTTGTCGACTGAACCAAACGGTGGTTCAGGAGTTTACTTGACTCGACATGAGTCCAGGGGAATGTCCCTTGTCGACTGAACCAAACGGTGGTTCAGGAGTTTACTTATCTGGATATGAATCAGAGGAATGTCCCTTTGTCGACTGAACCAAACTGTGGTTCAGGAGTTTACTTGTCTTGATATAAGTCAAGGGGAATGTCTCTTTGTCGACTGAACCAAACGGTGGTTCATGAGTCCAACTTGACTCGACAAGAGTCCAGGGGAATGTCCTTTGTCGACTGAACCAAACGGTGGTTCAGGAGTTCAACTTGACTCGACAAGAGTCCAGGGGAATGTCCCTTGTCGACTGAACCAAACGGTGGTTCAGGAGTTTACTTGACTCGACATGAGTCCAGGGGAATGTCCTTTGTCGACTGAACCAAACGGTGGTTCAGGAGTTTACTTGACTCGACATGAGTCCAGGGGAATGTCCTTTGTCGACTGAACCAAACGGTGGTTCAGGAGTTTACTTGACTCGACATGAGTCCAGGGGAATGTCCCTTGTCGACTGAACCAAACGGTGGTTCAGGAGTTTACTTATCTGGATATGAATCAAGAGGAATGTCCCTTTGTCGACTGAACCAAACTGTGGTTCAGGAGTTTACTTGTCTTGATATAAGTCAAGGGGAATGTCTCTTGTCGACTGAACCAAACGGTGGTTCAGGAGTCCAACTTGACTCGACAAGAGTCCAAGGAATGTCCTTTGTCCGCTGAACCAAACGGTGGTTCAGGAGTTCAACTTGACTCGACAAGAGTCCAGGGGAATGTCCTTTGTCGACTGAACCAAACGGTGGTTCAGGAGTTCAACTTGGCTCGACAAGAGTCCAGGGGAATGTCCCTTGTCGACTGAACCAAACGGTGTGTTCAGGAGTTTACTTGACTCGACATGAGTCCAGGGGAATGTCCTTTGTCGACTGAACCAAACGGTGGTTCAGGAGTTTACTTGACTCGACATGAGTCCAGGGGAATGTCCCTTGTCGACTGAACCAAACGGTGGTTCAGGAGTTTACTTATCTGGATATGAATCAAGAGGAATGTCCCTTTGTCGACTGAACCAAACTATGGTTCAGGAGTTTACTTGTCTTGATATAAGTCAAGGGGGATGTCTCTTTGTCGACTGAACCAAATGCAGGTTCAGGAGTTTACTTGTCTTGATATAAGTCAAGGGGAATGTCTCTTTGTTGACTGAACCAAATGCAGGTTCAGGAGTTCACTTGACTAGATATGAGTTACATTCTATAGATTTTCCACGTGTCGTTTAATGGAGTAAAACCTAGCTCAAATAACGAGGAGTCTTATGGCGGGAAATAAACCGCCAAAAGAAGTAGTATAAGTGTGGCTCATTGGGTTCATTTGTTTCATTTCACAAGATCAATCGATTTGGGAGAGAACTTCAAGGCTTCAAGGTACTTCTTTTACTCTCTTCGCGTTCTTCATTTGCTTTGAAAATTCGTAGAGTAGCTTCAATCTGTTCTTAGCTAAATTAGGTTGTTGATCTTTAGATTCATACGTTATTTGGTGGATTTTTGTTTGGAGATAGGAGTAGGATTTGATCTTTAAGGAACCCAAATCCTAGAAATTATTTGTTTGTAGACTTGCTGAATAGAATATGTCGAGTGGAGACTCTTAGAAAGTTTAGGAGAACAGATCGATACATTCGTAGGATCATCATCGAGTGAATCAACAGAAGAAAAATCATTAAGGGAATGGTCGCGTCAAGAGTTTTTTGAGGAAGGACCTGTAACCGTTATGTCGCATGAAGTTCCGTTGCAGGCAATTCCTATTAGATCATTGGCAGCTGTCGAGGAATTTAGTGGAGGGGTGAGCACAAGTGAGCCTACCAACATACTAACCAAGAACCCAGCTAGTCGAATGACGGCTAGTTTGCTGATGGAAATTAGGATTAAGTATAGATTTCCTAGATCAATGGAACTGAGGGTGCCCCTGCCGTCTGAAAGGATCGATTATAAAATTCCCGGATGGATTGGTTTCTATGTAGTACCGTTTTCTAATGGGCTTAGATTCCCTATTCCGAGGTTAGCTTGGGAAATTTTGGATCATTATGGGATTGCTCCTTCACAACTAATGCCGAATGCTTGGAGGATTTTGATGTCGATTGAATGCTTAGCATTCGAACAAGGGTTATTGTTTGAGGTGAAGGACATTTTATATTCATACTACCTTAAAGAGCATCTAACTGAAAAAGGGAGATATACTCTGTACCTTCGTCGTAAGAGGGAACAAATAGTTATGGGGCTTCCAACAAACGATAGGGGTAATTGGCAGTCAGAGTATTCTTTGTGAAAAATGAGGGTATCTTTGGGTCGACTGGAATGGGTCGAGTTTCAGAATACTGGAGTGTATTTAGTGAGTATCAACTTCTTCAATCAATAGATAAAATATCAACATTATTGTCGTATGATACTAATGTATGGATTGTTTATTATGCAGGTCCTTTTCGAAACAGTTTATTCGACAAAACACCTCTTATTTTGTCGAAAACTAAAGCTCTTCTTGATCTACCAGTCGAACAAAGAGATTGGAGGATAATCTTGGTAGAGCAGAGATGAAGAGCAACTTTGCAGTGGAAAGAAATCTTTGAATCAGAAGGTATATCTACCCCTTTGGCACTTTCTAAAAACGTATTGGAAGTCATCTACTGTACTCGGTCGATTCGAACTCTGTACGGAAAGGTGTGGTTTATAAAGACATTAACTTCAAAAGAAATTTTATGCGCAGAGGACATGGCGTCGAGGCAAATAAAAGTAGCATCAATTGATGAGTTGATGAGCCGAAAAAAGGCTAGGAAGCTCAAGATAAAGGAGCCAGAAGTGGAGGTTCCAGAACCACAATTGGTATCGTCGACTGGAACTCCGAAGCTTAAGGGGAAGTCGACCGAAATAGTTGTCAAAGGGGGGAAAAGGAAGGCGGATGAAATCGAAGATATCGACAATATAGTTGTCAGGATTCCATCTGGGTCGACTGCAATTTCGGACCCATCAAGCCTTGACCCTTTTATTAAGAAGCTATTGCTGGAGGAGGATGAACAGAGGTTATCCAAGATTGGCCCGGTCGAGTCGATGAAAAAGGCTGCGGCTTTAAATTACCAAGTAAGAAAGTAGATAGAAATTTCTTAATAATTTGTAGAATGGATTCTAATCAAATCCTTTTCCAGGCAATGGAGTGCAGTCTACATATGCAGCGATATGTCGAATCGACTCTTAAGAAACAGAGAGAGATGGATAAATCATTTGCGGCTATGAAAAAGGAAGTGATCCAAAAGAAGTCGCTTGAAAAAAGGAATGCTGAATTGGAGAAGGAGTTGAAGGAAGTGAAGGCAGCACTTCAGATGGAAAAGGAGACTTCTGAGGTTACGATTGAAGGCTATAAGGATGCGTTCGAGAATGTGAAGAAGGAAAATGAAGAATTACTCGAGAATCTTGAAGGGATCGCTCTTGAATCTATGATGAAAGAACGCAGTCATCTGATGAAGGATCCTTGATGGAAGACAGGAGCTTGGGAGCCTGAGAAATGGATTCAGCAGTATGACCAACTATTGGCAGGGGTTTCCCTTTCAGACGAGGGTGATGTGGAAGAGAAAGGCGAAGAGGTTGACTCGAAAATTGCAGAAAAAGAAGTAATTGATGGCGAGGGAGCGCCTGAAGTTCAAGAAATGGATAAGAAGAATGAGGAACTTAGTCGAATGGAATCGAGCCGGCAACTCAAGTTCAAGAAATTCCTGCACCTGAAGTTGCTGCTGAATGCATTCAGGAAGAAGCTGCTCCAGAAATTTGAATCTTTTGTAATTTTAATTTAACTTCTTTGTAGAACAATTTTAAGGAATTAATGATATTTTGGGATGATATTTCAAATGAAATTTGTTATTAAGTCGAATCACACAATACATGAAGTAGATAATTACTCTGAATCTTAAAATATGAATAAATGCACGCTTAAATTACCGGTGAAATTGCTTAAGGTGAATTGCATTCCAACTATTGTGAATTGTCTCCCCTCAACTGTTTGTAATTTGTAGGCTCCGTGTCCAACAACTCTTGTGATGATGTATGGACCTTCCCAATTTGGTCCCAACTTCCCTTCTCCAACTTCTTTTGGTTTTGAAAAACTTTTCGTAGTACCCAATCCACTTCCTTGAAAGTTCTGCTTCTGACATTTTTGTTGAAATATCTCGCCATTCTTTGCCGATGAGATGCAAGTCGTATGGTCGCCTTTTCTCGTCCTTCGTCGATTGTATCTAGATTCATATACATCAACTGTTGATTTACCTCATCACCAGCGTACTGGTAGCGTAGAGAAGGAATGGCTTCTTCGATTGGAATTACTGCCTCTGTCCAAATGCCAAAGTCTGCAAAGGGTTTCTCCAGTAGAAGAACGGATGGTGGTTCTATAGGACCACAATACTCCAGGAAGCTCGTCTGCCCATGATCCTTTCGCCTTCTCCAACTTTTCTTCAAAGTATTCAAAAGTGTCTTGTTGGAAGACTCGGCTTGCCCATTAGCTTGTGGAAAGCGTGGGGTTGAAAAACTTAACTTGATCCCCCAATTTTTACAGAAGTCTTGAAAATGTCGGCTAATAAACTGGGAGCCATTATCTATTACAATCTCCTTGGGAATGCCAAAACGACATATGATGTTTTTCCAGACAAATGTTTGAACTTCTTTATCTCGTATTTTGGCAAAGGAGTCTGCTTCAATCCACTTTGAAAAATAATCTGTCAAGACTAGCATGTAAACTCGTTGTCCAGGGGCGGTTGGTAGCTTCCCTACAATATCCATACCCCACTTCATGAACGGCCACGGGGATAGGATAGGATTCAGCTTTTCTGGTGGAAGATGTGGAATAGGAGCGAATCTCTGACACTTTTCACACTTCTTCGTGTAATTGATTGAATCAATTCTCATAGTTGGCCAATAATACCCAGTCGAATGGGCGCGTGAAGCAAGGCTTCGTCCTCCAGAATGATTTCCGCATTCTCCTTCGTGCAATTCTGATAGTACCTGTTGTGCTTGATCATGAGTAAGACATTTCAAGTAGGGTCCAGAGAACGACCTTTTCAATAGTTGTCCATCAAAATGGTGAATCTTGCCGCCTGCCTTTGAATCCTTCTTGCTTCATTTCTTCTTCTGGAAGCAGTCCATCTTGCAAGTATTTCACGATTGGTGTCATCCACGTGTCGTCTGAAGTGATGGTGCTAATTTCCTTGTTCTCCTTCCAAATTGATGGCCAATTTAAATACACTGCTGGAATTGATTGAAGTTTATCCCCATGCATCGTCGACCCGAGGGTAGCCAACGCGTCCGCCTGAGTGTTTTCACTTCTTGACACCTGAGATATGTTGAATTCTTGAAATGTCGCCTGGACTTCTTTAACTTTCTGCAAGTAGGATAACATTTGAGGGTCTCGTGCCTGATATGAACCTTGGAGTTGATTCACTATCAATTGGGAGTCTGATTTCACTTCGATTCTTCTTCCCCCAAGCTCTTTGACCAAGCTGATTCCTGCTATCAAAGCTTCATATTATGCTTCATTGTTTGTAACTCGGAATCCACATTTGATTGCTTGTTGTAGTATATCCCCATCAGGAGTAGTGATCACTATGCCAAGGCCACACCTTTTCTTATTGCTAGAACCGTCGACTGAAAGTTTCCAAAGTGAATTTGGTTGGATTGAATGGACTTCAGTACCTTCCAAGGGATTCTGAGTTGGACTGAAATCTGCTACAAAGTCAGCCAAGGCTTGAGATTTGATTGCTGTTCTGGGCTGGTAAGTGATGTCGTGTTCTCCCAATTCGACAGCCCATTTTGTTAATCTCCCAGTCAATTCTGGCTTGTGTAGTATGCTCCTCAAGGGGTACTCTGAGTAGACTGTGATAGGATGCCCTTGAAAGTATGGTCGTAGCTTTCTGGCTGACATTACCAAGGCTAGAACCAATTTCTCCAAATGCAAATAGCGTGACTCTGTATCAAGTAAAGCCTTGCTCACATAGTAGACTGGAAGTTGTGTGCCGTTCTCTTCTCGAATCAAAACAGCGCTCACTGCTTGGTTTGACACTCCCAAGTACAAGAATAACCTTTCGTTGTCGAGTGGTTTTGACAACAATGGTGGTGATGTTAAGTACTGCTTCAGCTCTTTCAGAGCTTGTTCGCAGGCGGGAGTCCATTCAAAGTTTTTTGTCTTTTTAATGGCTGAGAAGAACATAAAACTTTTATCTGTCGACTTGGAGATGAATCTGTTCAACGCAGGCGATTCTCCCTGCTAGTCGCATGACTTCCTTTGGGCAGGTTGGAGAAGGAATTTCAAGTATGGATTTGATTTGATCTGGATTTGCCTCAATCCCTCGTTGTGTGACAACATATCCAAGAATTTCCCAGAAGCTACTCCAAACGCACATTTTGTTGGATTCAATTTCATCCCATACCTATTCATCACCTTGAATGCTTCTTCCAGGTGTTGCAGATGCTGATCAGATCTTGATGATTTCACTAACATGTCGTCTACATACAGCTCCATTGTTTTTCCAATCTGTTGTGAGAACATTTTATTGACCATTCTCTGATATGTAGCACCTGCATTTTTGAGACCAAAGGGCATTACCTTGTAGCAGAATATGCCCCTATTGGTCATGAAAGCTGTTTTCTCTTGGTCGCTTGGATGCATAAGGATTTGATTGTACCCAGAATATGCATCCATAAAACTTAGCAATTCGTGTCCAGCTGTAGCATCAACCATTTGATCAATATGAGGCAATGGGAATGAATCTTTTGGGCATGCTTTGTTCAAATCCGTGAAGTCGATACAAACTCTCCATTTTCCATTCTTCTTTCGTACCACCACCACATTGGCTAACCAGGCTGGGAATTGAACTTCTTTAATGGCACCATTTTGCAACAATTTTTGGATTTCTTCATCAATGATCTGATTTCTCTCTGGGGCAAACTTCCTTCTTTTCTGTCTGATTGGAGGGTAGTCTGGATCTACATGGAGTTGATGAGTAATCAAGCTGGGGTCAATCCCAGTCATGTCTTCATGCGACCAAGCGAACTGGTCATGTCGTTTTCGCAAAAATTCACTTAAGTCTGCCCGTAGTCTGGGATCTAGATTTGCTCCAATTTGAGTTTTATGGTCTGCATATTTGTCATGGATTTGAACCTCATCTAATTCTTTCAATACTTGGAAGTGTGGCTCAAGCGAATGAGGTTCATTCTGTAATTGCTATGCTGAATGGACCTTTGCTTTCATTGTCGTCTGGTAGCATCCTCTGGAAGCAACTCTATCTCCCCTTATCTCTTGAATCCCCACTTTGTAGGAAACTTTAGAGTTTGATGATAGGTGGACGATACTGCCCTCATTTCATGAATCCATGGCCTCCCAATAATTAGATTGTAGGCTGAAGGACAATCTAGGACTAGAAAGGTTGTCATTTTGTTGATTCCCCCTGCGTAGACTGGAAGGCTTATTTCTCCCAAAGTAAATTTTGTTCACCACTGAATCCAATCAACACAGTCGTCTTTTTGTTAATTTTCTCTAATTCAGCTCCCATGTCTGCCAAGGCTGTTGTAAAGATGATGTTGGCTGAGGATCCTGATCTATCTACCAGAACTCGTTTGATCATGAAATTTGCCACCTGTAGAGAGATACTAAGGCGTCATGATGAGGGTTCATGCTACCAGAGTTGATGTCGTCTGGAAACTCCATTATTAAGTTTGTAAACATTTTTTCTAAAGACGTCGTGGAATGTTGAAGGCTTGACACAATCGCTCTGGAATGTCGTTTTGCTGCTGAATATGATACTCCACTAATCATGATCCTCCTGAAATGAAATTCACGGTGTTATCAATTGGTGGAGGTTGAATTGGTGCTTCCCCATGTCCATCCTTCTCGTTCCTCTGAGCTAAAGTAGTTGCCCCTTCTCCGTAAGTAGATCCCTTAAAAACCCTTTGTTCAACAACTCAAGTACTTCCAACCTCAATGCTACACATTCAGCTGTGGTATGGCCGTAGTCTCGATGGAACTCACACCATTTGTTTGTGTCTTTTTTTGAAACTTTCTCTGTTGCGCGGTGGCCACTTTACTTCATTTCCCATCTTTTTAAGTACAAGACTAACTCTCCTGGAGATATAGAAAAATTGTAGTCTGGGAGTCTGGGTTTTTCCATCGGAATTGTTTCTCGAGCTCTGTATGATGGAGGTCTTTGATCGAAACCTTTTTGGTTAGGCTGATGTTTCTCCTTGGGTGGTTCCATTTCTCCGAATGACGCTTTGGCATCATATTTGAAAATTCTTTGTGTCGTTTGGTAGAATGGGCTGTTCTTTCGTTTTGTATGTTGGAGGAAATGTCTTTCCTTTTATTCCTTTTATCTTCTTCCCACATGATTTCAACTTGAGCTCGAGCCATAACCTGGTCCATCGTGTAGCATCGAAACTTGGTCAGTTTTTTGTAGAGTCCACTTTCACAAAGTAACCCGTTCCTGAAAGCCTCCACAGCTGTTGGTTGATGAAGGTCTGGGATTGTTATTCTTTCTTTGTTGAATCGAGCAACATAGCTTCGCAATGATTCTCCCCTCCGTTGTAGGATGGCACTAAGATCATCAGTAGTTTTTTCAAGTTTGCAAGAGCTGGCGAAATGTTCAACAAATTTGTCTGCTAATTGTGATAAGATTTGATGGATCTGTATGGTAGGTTGATGAACCATGTAAGAGCTGGACCACCCAAAGTTTCTCCAAATCCTCTGCACATTCCAGCTTCCCATTGATGAGGAGCTAAGCCTGTTGACATCATTTTGTATTTATAATGAATGACATGGTCGTCTGGGTCAGTAGATCCATCGTATAACTTCATGTCTGGTGGGCTGAACTTCCGTGGTAGCTCAACAGATGTTATCGTCTCAATGAAAGGGGTATCTGAAATGGTTCCAGCTCTACTCTTCTTCATTGGAGTTTCACCCCTGGTAGACTGGACATAATAGCTTCTTTAAATTCTTTCATTTCCTTTCTCATTGTGATGACAATTTGCTGGGCTTGGTTGGCTGGTGAACTTGGTAAGTTCCTCTGGTTTTCACCATTTGATGGAACGTCGTCTGTTGTTTCGTCAAATGCTCCTTGAAGGTTAGCTGGAGTGATCCGGTTGTTGTGTTGTTCTGCTGTGTATTGTGAAGCTGTGTGGGTGATGAAAGTAGTTCCAATTGTTTTTGGAGGTTTATGTTGGAACTACGAAAGGTAAAATTCTCTTCTTCCAAAGCTTTCAATCTGTCTTGTAGTATGGCCAATTGTGATGCCACTGGATCAGGTGTTTGTTCATTGCTTGAAGCCATGATTGACTAAGCAGTGACTGTTTGTAGGGTGAAAAGACTTTGTATGCAAATTATTGCTAGGGCCCCACGGTGGGCGCCAAATGTGGACGCTGGATTTCGGCCGAGGTCCTCAATCAGAATTTGTAAGTTGGGCACTAGCAATCCTGCAAAAAACAAAGTAGAATGGACGAGAATAGGCTACCACCGGTGTGGTGGATACCGGGTATACTCCGACGCCAAGTCAGTGACAGGAAATAAGTTTGTAAAATGGAAAGCAAGGTTGAATATTACCTCTACTTCCTTTGTTTGGCCGTGAGAGCCGTGTAATATATGAAGGGATCAAGGATTGAGAGTATGAAGTATTAGGGTGGGAGAATGAGACTTGAAATGAATTTCTCATGTATTCTTTTCATATTTATAGATAAAACATGATCTGAGGTTTGGTGTATTTGGTAATGGTTTTGGAGTAAGTGAAGATTAGTGCTAGAGTTAGGTTAAGTGGAGTGGTGGGGATTAGTGCTAGAGTTAGGTTAAGTGGTCATGCTTTATGATTTTAATTGTAATCAAATACATAATTCTTTGGGCTTTGGTTTTGGGCCTAACATGCTGATGGGCTTAAGGTAAAGACAGTTGTACCCTAGACCAAATTTGGCTCTTACAATAAATATGAATTTTTGCATCAAAGACAGAGAGATGCAAAAAAATAAATAAATAAACCAATAAGGAAAAAGAAAATTATTCATGATATTACAAATGACTCATTGCATATAAAATTATATATATTAGTATATTGTGAAGTAATTTTTACATATAATCTTCATGCAAAGTTTTTCAAAATGTACGTATTTTGAATGATTTGATAGTTTGAATTAATTAAAAGACAATAAAATTTAAAAGTAACTTGAATAGTAAAATTAAATAACTTTTTGAGCTAATCCTGACGTCATTAAATCCTTTGATATGATGTTATTAGGATCTTATATAGTGTTTTATTTCTTGACCTTTTTGAGACTCTAAAATATATTTTAGGTTACTCTTGGTCCTATATATATGACCCGCAGTTATAAAAAGAATTACAATAGCTAAATGATAATGTGCAATATTAATCAATCATAAACTCTTAATTATTGGATCAAATCTGCTCCGAAAAGTAAAAAAAAAATCCGCATATTTTGACCTTTCGGCAAAAATGAGTTGAATTTGAGGTAAAAAATCTTGATTTAATATAATTGTGAGAAACTGGGGATCTCTTTAAGATATACTTCATCGTTTATAAATTAATTAATCAGTAAAGATATAAATACTCGATACCTGATTTAAGAAAGGGACTTGAGCCTCAAACAATCCATGATTCAATATGGATTCTATATTCTGAAACTAATCGAATAATAGAACAGTTTTATGATGATGAAACCAACTAGCGAACAAATATTAAGGCTACAAAAATCATTGTGTCAAATGTGATACAATATAATTGTAATTCATTAGTCAAAAAGCATTATAATTGGTCCAAGCCTATTTTAGAACAGCGTCGGATAATAAATCCAACCAACAAAAAGCACTAAGGTTTTTTTTTTTTTTTGAATATCGAGAAATTTCACGTCATTTTCAATTGATGTGTCAGTAAACCGGTGCTGTCTCAGACTCTTATAAAAGAGCTACCGGAATTTAAATCCGGGATCTTCAAGGTCCCAAGCCCAAGGCCCTTAAGGACAAAAAAAAGAAGAAGCATGAAGGTTGTTAAAATCAATATGCCAATTGTGATACAATATAGTTATAATTCACTAATTATTCAAGATATTCGCCAAATGAGGGGGAAAAATTCCTGGAAGAAGAATAGGATTTATAGTGTATAAATTTAAGATTTATTTTCTTAAATTAACATTTTTACATTTATGAGAGTTTACTAACTTTTCCTTCACATAAGGGTGCTAAAAATATCCGGGTCCAGTTCATGAGTCTTTTTAAGGGTCGGGTCTGAGTCGGGTTTGGGTAAAAAATCTCGAGCCTATCCCAAATCTGATTTTTATTAATTAAAATTAAAAATTTTAATTATATCAATAATTTTTTATTAAATATATATATATTTATAATTAAACTTTTAAAATGTAATATAAAAACAAAAACAGTAATTTTTTTAATTTTTAAATATATAAAATTCATTAATAATTATTTTTCCAAAAAAAATAAAAAAAAATATTTTCTAAAATATCGATACCTTCGGCCCATCCAGGCCCACTGGACATGGCAATGCCAGAGCCCGGCTGTTGTCACGCTTACAAAAACAAAATTACAAATCTACCATTTTTCCGAATTAAAAATAAAATAATAATAAACCACAATCAGGGGCATTCCGAGAATTGAACTCGGGACCTCTCGCACCCTAAGCGAGAATCATACCACTAGACCAAATGCCCTCTGCTTTCCAAATCAACAATTATATATTTAAATATTATTTTAAAAAAGAGAAATTTAAGCACAAACCCGCAAAACCCTTCTGTGATTTTAAGCTTAGTTGGTTCTGAATCGAAAAAACCTTCAGTTGGAGTTGAACAGAAATGGCAAGAGCTGCTCTCCTTCACTTGTTGCGATCACAATCCAAACAGCTCTCTTCTAGAAACTTCCATTCAGGTTCTCTTCATCTCTCTCTCTATAGATTTTACTTTATCGTCTTCACTGAGATATCACAGCTCAGTATACAACTCACTCTGAAATCTCCATTACTTTGACGCGATTATTTCTTAATTTGTATTACGCGTGTTTCTTGTTTTAATTAAGTAGAATAAATATGACTATTAATTTTGTAATTCATCTTAAATTGTTGAAATTTTTATTTAAATTTATAATAAGACGAAAATTAAGATCAGATTGTTGAATACACTAACACTGAGGGCCTAATAGTAGGGTTTGTGATATGTTATGGATCTATGGTGTAGTAGATACTTGTAGTGGTAGATGCTTTAGATCCGTGTTGATGGAAATGAGATGAGTGTAGAAATTTATAGTTTGAACTTGAATCTTTTAAACTCGTGGAGGCGTTTTCCTTTTGGTTCTCTGGTTCTTTTAGAGAACGAAATGGATGGTTCGATGTCAGTTGTGTTTTCGAGGAGTTTTATGCGTCAAGGTCTTAGGCTATACTGCTGTAGTAATTGCACATTTAGATAGTATTCCTTATTGATATGCATGCTTTTTGTCGCAGTTGTTGCAGAATCTAGAAATGGCTTTGCCTGGTCTATTTCTCATTTAAGCCTGATATTAGGAGTTGTGAAAGATAAAACTTTACCCGATGGAGTTCATATCTCTACAACCCTAAACTCTTAGATGAAATGGAAACAAGGAAATCGCATGTTGACTTGGCATATGCTGTGCCTTTTGTCCATAACATCTTCTGATGTTTTTCTCTATGTATCTTTTAAGTGAATGACATGGAGTGGTTGTAATGTTATGGGCATGAGATGCTGTGTCTGAGGTCAACTTATGATTATGCTGTATAAAAGCCTCTTCTCTTTCCCTAAAGTTTTATTCGAAATCCTAACAAGCCTGCATTCTTATGTGTTACGTTGTAATTCTCTATGCCATGACTTTCTTTGCTGTTTTATTGTAGAAGAATCTTCAACGTGTAGCTGAACATATATTTTTCCGTTTTTTGTTACTTCGCATTTCAAATGCACATTTTATGGTGGTTTTCCCTGCAAGAACTTTCATCCTTGCTTACCTATTGTTGCCCGTTTAAGATTGCTCTTACACCCAAACCTCCGAGGTTCATCAAGCATTTCTTTTGGACTCCATGTTTTTTTCCCCTAGCTGATCTGCTGATGATTAAAAATATCCAAATTTCTGTTGTTGGAGTCGTTATTGTTGCTATACTCATTGTCGGGAATTTTCTACTGGCATTAGGTTATCGCCTTTGTAGATTTGGAGCCAGGTCACCCACACCAAAGGTCAATTTCAACTCTGCCATCCAAGTGGCCTCTGCTCAGAGAAGATGGGCATCACAAAATTCAGCTGCAGCAGATGACAAGATCAGCATTGGACCACGTCGAGGGGCAAAGGCTGCGGAAGATGAAAAGGACAGTGGTGTTGTTTATTATGGGCCAATCTCGTCAACCATCAAGAAAGTGAAGCTTCTCTCTCTTTCAACCTGCTGCCTGTCTGTATCTTTAGGCCCAGTCATAACCTTCATGACATCTCCAGACATGAATGTCATCTTGAAGGGAGCAGTGGCATCAACTGTGATATTTATGAGTGCTACCACCACTGCCGCTCTTCATTGGTTTGTGAGCCCTTACATTCACAAGCTCAAGTGGCAGCCAGGTTCAGATAGCTTCGAGGTGGAAATGATGTCATGGCTGGCAACATACCTTCCAAAGACAATCAAGTTTGCTGATATTCGGCCAGCAGAGACCAATAGGCCGTTTGTGACATTCAAGGCCAACCGGAATTTCTACTTCGTTGATGCAGAGCATTGTCATAACAAGGCTTTGTTGGCAAGATTGACGCCGCAAAAAGCAACTCAGGAGTCGGCCTTCAAGAACCTGTAATGGAAACTATATGTTAATTGCATTCTTGATAAGCCCCAGTCAGTTCGTGTCTCTGTGGGCATTTCAGCCTCGCTTTTTGATTAGTGAGTGAGACACAAAATTTAATTGGTTTTGGATTATTTATTTTATTATATATATCAAGGCTACTTGCTGTAGAAATTTTGCTAAATCAGTTTTGCTTGTTAACATACTTTACATTAACTTGAATAAGAAGGCTAGATTATTGATTTTGGATTATATGTAACAACCATACCGGACTTGAGGATTAGTAAGCGAGTCAATTTCGTGTTTAATATGATTAAGATATGATTACAATATTACAAATGATACAATTCACGAGATATTATACGAAAAATTAATAAATAAGTCGTAAACGGTTAAGTATGTTTTTTTTTGGGAAACATTGAAAATTTCGGTGCCAAATCACTAGGGGTGGCAATTTGGGTCAAGATTCGATTCGCTTTTAAGCGAATACGGGTTTGAAAAAATGGATTCGTTTAATAAATGGGTCAATTCAATTCGATTCGTTTATTAAACGAATCGAATACGAATTTAAGCTCATTCATTCGTTTATTCGTTTAGGATTCGTTTTATTATTTTTATTTATTAGTTCTTGTTAATTTTCAATTAAAATTCCAGAAATTATAGCTAATTACCATAGAAAAATTAATATTTTCGATATTTGGTGAGATTTTTTTAGTAAATATATTAATTACATATTTCATATGTATATATTTATAAAGAATTAATGTAAATCAAGTGTGGTAAATTATTTTATTAAATAATATCATTGACTAAACGAATAAACGAATATTCATATTCGATTCGTTTAATAAACGAATCGAATACGAATCCATCACATTTTGATTCGATTCGTTTAGGATTCGATACAAATTCGATTCGTTGATTTGTTTTGCCACCCCTACAAATCACCCGATTTGGGCGTAAAAACTCAGAGTCCAAGACTCTTACGTGAAATACAATCCATGTACTCGATCTCAAAACTTGATAATCAAATTCTAAATCCTTAACTATCAAGTCACATCTCTTGAGGACACATATGAGTATGTTGATAAGACACGATAACATAAAAATATATTTGTGTCGGAAATAAATAAACATGTTAATGTGGTTTATCTCAAATGCGGCCCAATTAATAGATAAGTAGACATAACAAGATAGATTATTAATTATGTCAATTTATATCAATGAGGGAAAAAAAACAAAAAACAAAAACGTATTGCATCCGTACTGTATAATTTTATCGCAATTTATATTGACACCTCTAGGTAGAGATGGCAAAAATACCCGGACCCGGCCCGGGTCCGCATGGACCCGGACGACCCGGGTCCGGAATCAAAAAATCCGGACCCGGGTCTTTAATATTAAGACCCGGGTGATCTCGGGTCCGGACCTGGGATCGCCGATCCGGAAAAAATTAAAAAATAAATTAAAAAATAAATTAGATTTTAATAAAAAATATATAAATATATATGGGCATATATATATATATATAAATAATAGAATTTAATAAAAAATTAAAAGAATTGAAATAAAACTAATAAAATACAAATATGAATATAAAATAATACAATTAAAATTTTTAAAAAATTAAAAAAAAAATCCGGGTAACCGGTTCCGGACCGGGTCTACCCGGGTCCGGAACCAGACCCGGAGAAGTAAAATCTCTTCCAGATCCGGAAATTGTCATCCCTACCTCTAGGTATCCATTGTGATGCTTATTAGTGAGTTTCTAAGATAATACATTTACTAGTTTAATAACTCACGCAATATCAAATGCCTATAAAACTAAAACAAAATAATAATTATTATTATTATTTGTCATTCTCAATAAATTTTACTATTATTTTGCCTATTACAAAACCAAAATGTAGCAACTTGTTTAAATTATAGAGAATTGAACAAAGAATTGTCAATGTTTTTGACTTGCTCCACTTGGCATCCGTGATAATATGTGTCCATTTCAAGAGGAGAAAATCTTTGGTGCAACAGTGGTATCACGTCATCCATGTAACAAGTCAATCATCATTTGCCACGCGTGCTAAAAAGTCAAAAAACAACTAAAAAATAGGAAGAAAATTAAACATGTTATTTTTTAATTGGTTGGTGGTACCACATCATCCATACCACTGTTGCACCAAAGATTTACTCTTTCAAGAGAAATATTTGTACAATGGTATGTCCGGCCAATTGTAACTTGTAAGAGTCACAATGGGTCGGGTCGGGTCGGGTCGGGTCAAGTTTTGATAAGTTCGATCCGAGTCTAATAATTATTTTTTTGGTCCAGATTCGGGAAACGTCCGGTCCGAATATCTATCGCCGGACTTTATTCGGTCTGATTTTTTTAATTAAAAAATTAAATATATTTTTAATTTATTATATAAATTTATTTATATATATATATAATTTATTATGTAAATATATATAATAATTTTTAAGCCCGGGTCCGAATTGTTTTACCATCCTTAGCCAATTGGTTCCATCACTTTAAATAATGTTGTGGGATTTATTAAATTAATAAATTTGCAAACCAATTTTTCTATCAAATGACAAACGATGACTCGATGAGGCCAGATATATCACCTCTCATACAGTGTCAAAGCCACATAAAAATATAACGGTGAAGTTAAAAATTTATTAAAATATATTGTATAAATTAATAAAAATTGTTGATGGTGTTTTCAGGCATTAAGATATTTAAAAGCAGCATGACGATGACAAAAGGGTAATTCCCACCATTAGGAGAAATTGTTAAGGCCGACCCGACCACCTTGATGGTCCAAGCACCTTAAGATTTCGAACCGACCACAACAGATACAGACCGAGCACTTTGTGACCGGCTACCGATCACTTGGTATCAGATAGCCGGACACTATCAGGTCGACATCATCATTCTCAGCATAAAGGATTGCCATGACCGACCTCATGAAGACCGACCAGATGGCGAGACATGCTCAAGATGACGACACCCTATCCTTTCAGATAAGATAAACAAATTATCCTACTCTCACAAGGAAATGAAGTCAGAATACAACAAGGAATGAGCAAAGAGAAAGCAACGTTGGATTAGAAATCCTCACAAGAGGAGAAGACTAAGTTCTTATGAGTCTGATTTCTGTACTATTATAAATAGGAGGGCAGAGTATGTGTAAAAGGGATCATAAAAAAATTGAGTGATCAGAATCATCAAGCTCTGATTTGTAAACACGAAAAGGAGATCTGAGAAGCGTATTGAAGTAATAAAAGTATCATCCTGTTTTTGTCCGTGGACGTAGGTCGGATCCAATTCCACCGAACCACGTTAAATCTCATTGTCAATTGGTGTGTTTATCCGTCTTTTGCTAAATTTACCTTTGGTCCCCCATAACCAAACAAATTCACTATTGAATGAGGATTCCCTCGGATGTGATATTCCCGTATTGCCCTGAGACCAAAATCCACCGTCAACAAAAATCTTGATTTATTAAAGAGATAATTTTCACTTATATTGTTAACATGAAGGATAATGTATTTTTTGAAAATCAAATTTTATTCTCATTAAAATATATCCTCAAATACATCAGCCGGCTTAGACTTGATAATCAAGAAATCAAACCTTAAGTCACATCACTCTAGATGTTCCCACGTGGCGGCTTAGTTTGGTGTGAGTCAATGGTGTGCCTTTGACTTGTAACAGTAGCTACTAGCTAGGGCCTAAGGTGCATTTCTTTAATATATATATATATATATAGTTTATAAAAAAAATAATAAAAAGAAACTTGAAATACTTTTTCATAAAATCAAATGAGATTAACTTTTCTTGTTTTTCAACCAAAAAAAAAAAAAAAAACAACATGTGATACAATTATATGAACTAAACCCTTATCAATATTTTTTTTTAAAAAAAAATATTTGTATCGAATTTTTTCACATATATGTTCTAAATATGTGAACGTAGAAGGTTAGGATAAACAAACATCATAAGGAATTAAAAATAAAAATTAAATGCACAAAAAAAGGGTTAAAAATTTCGCCATCAAATCACCTGAACTTAAATAAAACTGATAAAACCTCCGGTTGTTTCAGGTTTTCATAAGAAATGTACTATCTGAACTTGAACTCAAAACCGGACAATCATGTCATAAGTTCTTTATCACCAAGTCATATCATTTGAGGCACAAATCGTAATTAATAAACCTAAATGAAAAATTTGTTGATTAAAAGAAGTTTTCGTGTAGAAAATTGTAAGTGGTCAGCAAATTAATTTCTTAAAGCGGATGACAAGCCATACGTTAGTGTTTCATATGGACGACTAGTTAAGTTGTTTAGCATAAGGGGATTGTTAAGTCGTTCGTCAATTCTCTATCCAATCATGGCAATCAATATTTATTTTGCAACTTTTTATTTTTCTTCAAGGAAAAGGAAAATAAAACAAAAGTGAAATATCAAGCTTAACGCTGGTTTTTTAATGGGATAAAGAGTTATGTAGTTCTATAAATTATGTGGTTTTCAATTTTAAAAGATTTTTTATTTATAATTTAATCTTATAAGTAAGTGTCATTCATTTAGTTCTAATTTATTAACTCTAACGAAAGCCGCTGACGTGACTTAACGAGATCAAATTCTATGTTTTTTTTAGGATTGAAATGTAAAAATCGCATAATTTATAAGACTAACGTTAGGACTGAAGTGTAAAAGCTACATAATTTATATGACTAATGAATGATACTTACTCACTAACGAAGCATAGAATTTGGCCCGTTAAACCACGTCAACGGCTTTCGTTAGAATTATCGGACTAAGACTAATGTGATGATATTTATTCACTTATATGTCTAAATTATAAATTAAAAAATTGTAGGATTGAGATGTAAAAACTGCATAATTTATAGGACTATAAATGTTGTTATCCCTTTCTTAATTTAAGCATAATTTTTTAGGAATTTAATTTGAAGCTAGGATTTCCAATTCATAGAAATTATGATTTTTAGTTTTACAATAGTAAAATATGAATGTTAAGTCCCATTTTGAATAATATTGAGCTCATTTTAGGTTATGTATACACCTAATTATGGACCAAACTTCTCCCACTCAAACATTCAAATATTTGTAAAAATTTATATGTTCGTATCATATTTTATCTGTGTCATATTAAATTTGAATCGACCAGAAGATAATTCATTTATTAATCGTGTTAAAACTCTCAAAATGTCTCACTATTTAATATATTTGTAATAGTAAAAAATGGCTCGTTTAACATATTTTTGATTTATTGTCTAAATTAATTGTAGTGTTAAACTCTAATCAACTTTATTTAAAATATAATATTTTTTTAATATAGCAAATATAACACATTTTCATTGGGTGAGAAAAATCATGTTAATATAATTAATCATATTATTAACCGTGTTATAAACTAATTTCCGTGTCAAAAAATTTAAAATAGAATCCGATCTATTTAATAATCATATCTATTTTGAGAATTTTAAATCCATAATTTCATATATAAATGAATAGATCGTGTCAAAAATTGCCTACATTTCAAATCAAATTCATTATCTTCAATACACAATACTTTTTTTTTTTTTTTGAATCGTTGGAAATCATGTCGTCAAACCATAAATTCCGGGCTTAAGCGGAATAGGTAAAATCCCCGACTGTCTGTCTGTCTCAGATTCTTACAAGAAACACAAACTCAGAACCTTAAGATGAGATCCTGAACCTGTTGTAAATTTGAATTTCAATAAATGGGAATTACATGAGTTACATCTTTTTGAATGAAAAAAATTATTACATTTATGCTCCTTAATTTTCCAGCAACATGTAACAGTCAAATGTTTTTTTATTCTTTTTTGTCCATCATTAAAGGGGAGTTAATTTGTTTAAAAAAAAAAAAAAAAAAAAAAAAAAAACTGATTCTTCAATGTTAATTTATAAACGTTTTTGTTTGAATTAAAGAAGAGTGATCCCCAACGTATTAATAAAAAATAGAAATTGAAGATCAAAAATTAGCCCTTCCTTATATATAAACATTATTTTCCTATTGAAATATTATTCTCAAAAAGATTGCAGAGTTGAAGACAAATAAAAAAAAGAGAGAAACGTGCATGACCATTTGAAATTTTTAATTGTTTTCAAGTCACAGTTCTCGTGCATGACTATCGCAACCAAAATCTACAATTATCAAATTTGTTTCTGTTTTCTTGCAAAATCGAGAATAATCAAATTTTATTTTCGTGGATACTGTTTTTCTTGTCTTCATTTGATACCGAGCATAATATCCAAGTGTTGGGTGTGAGTATACCAATCGGTTTTGTGCAAAATCGATTGAGACAGTGTTAATCTGGGCTTGTTTTATCCTGGGGGCGTCGGGGCCGATTACTGCTAGCACAAAATCCGAGCAGAGCCGCGGAACGTCTTAAAGAGAGCGAACCGATCCGCGACTCAACCCAGATTCACTTTTTGCATCCTTGGTGAACGGTAAAATTATTTTAATTTGTGCTTATTGTTCCAACAATTTTAAGACGTATTCGATCTGCTATATTTGTTTATGTTATATTTGTTACTGTTCTTATGGTGCAATTATAAGTAAATTATGCATGAAATGAATTTTAAGGGAATTGATAGGCTTGTGAGAAAGTTGGCTTTAACATATTTTATATCCTGAGTCTTGACAAATATTCATACTTCATGAAATTAGAATATTCGATGTTTGCATCCTGCAAAGTGTTATTTTGAATTAAGCTTTTACATAAAAAAAATATACATGGTTATTGGTATAGATGTTCAGCCATGTGGGATTGAATGTTTTGATAAATTTTATGTTGGTATGCTTATGATATTCCTTATATTTAGATGATCACCTTTTTTGCTGTAGCTTTGTAAGCACATTCATGAAGTAACAGCTTTCATGTGGTAACAGTCATGCTGATGTTTTAGAATTGATCATTTTTTAAAACATTTGGTGTATATGTTGCATGACTTACTTTGTTTTATCAAAATCTCTATAGTATTTGAATATACATGTTTAAGTATATAATTCTGATGAAATCATTTATGCTAAATATGAGTGCGGATGAGACTGTAAAATTGATGAAGCTGTTGAACTTTTAGAATATGCAATGGTGAAATGGCTGTTAATGTATAGAGATGATTATTTAGAATTGTCAACAATTTCAAGAAGCTGCAGGAAAATGTTTAAATACATTTATAATTTAATTGATGACTATTAACTATTTATTGAATTTTTCAATGCTGCTAAAATATGAGTGGATATATAGGTTATTGAGATTGATAGCCTGATGTCATATTCTGAAATTTTTAGACTTATCCTGTGAGTAATATTTGAGAAATTATTTGGTATATATTGCCTATAATGAATTAGACATGTATTTACCGATTTGAATGATTTTGGATTAAAATATGTTGTTTTTGAAATCATAATTTTTGTGGTTTCTTGGAAGCAGAACAGTCCTTGTATGTGGCTTATTTATATGGTTTAAATATGTAGAAAATGCAACTTCATTGTCTAGGATTGGCTTGATCATGTTCCATGTTTGAACTTATGTGCTGATCTTGTGGCCTTTATTTTACCCCAAGGATTATGCCAAAATTTGATAGTGGAATAGGATATGAGACTCGTAGGCTAGTAGTGGGGATCATCATAAATGGTGTTTGGTTCTTTCATGTGTTAATGATTTAATCAGCTTAGATCTTTTTGTGCTTGATCTCAATTGAGACTTGAATGTTGTTCTCATTTTGTTGTATATATAATGGCTGAGCCAACTGCTGAAACAACAAAGATATTGCCACATAAGGCAGAGAAGAAGAAGAGTAAAACTTGCTAATTATTTTTCCAATTTTTTCCATTTGCTGACAAGTATGATTGCTCTTATTGTATGTTTTTCTTCCTATACTGCAATTGCTTATTGAATGTACATTGGAGAGAGACAACGTTTCAACAGATACTCTTCTTGTTCAACATGCTGTTAGTGAGAAGCATAGAGCTGTGAATCATATGCAAATGCTGTCATAATTGCTAAACAGAAGGTAATGAAGATGAATCAATTGCTGAAACTAATAAAATAACGATGATGAAATATGTGGGAATCAAATACTCAACGGTATGTTTGATGCATTATTTGATATTTGTCATGATGAATTTACTGCAAAAGAATAATAGAAAATTAAGGCTGTTCTAAATACATGCATATATGATCTTTGTTTCAATATGAATGATTATGACCTTAGGAATAACAAGAATCATAACCACTGAAAATGAAACAATCTGGATGGACACTAAACTCCCTCAAGATATGATGATAGTTAGTTCCAATGCTACAACTGTAGCAAACTAGGGCACCTTGCCCGGAACTACCGGTTAAAGAGTTATGCTCCAAAAGCAAACTTTACCGAAGACCAACTTGTTACTACAATCTTTGAGATCAACATGTTTGGTGGATTTGAGGGATGGTGGGTAGGCATTGTAATTTTCCATCATGTCTATTATGATTATGCTTTGTTCTAGGTTTATGTACAAGTTGTGAATAAGATGATGTGATGACTAATTTATCAAAATTCTAAGCTGCTAAAAGCAGGTGATGTGGAACTTAAAATTTATTTTATGAAATATGGAAGGTTTGAGAACCTAAAACTTTGAGTATAAGATTTATAGAAATATATAAATTTTATGATTGATATGGACATATTGTTTCTATGAAAAATATTTCTTTGGTATTAAGAAATAGTGGGGGCTCGACCTCCAATGATAAATTGGAAATAGTGGGGGTTCTACCTCTAATGTTTTACTCATGGTTTTTAAAGTGATTGAAGGTGAAAAATACATGCATTATAAAGGTTGAAAACAACATGTGAAATGTTTATATTTTGATATGCTTATTTTATATGCATGTTGTTAATTGTGTTGAATTCTATGTTGTCTTCTAAATCTGTAATTGAAACAACTTAGAAGAAACTAGTGTAATTCTTGGAATAAAAAATTTTACTTGGTCAGAAAATGGAATTTAATAATAAATTTGCATGTACTCCTTATAACTCTAGTGTAAAGTTGTTCAAGAACATTGTTGTCAATGTTAGATAATTTGAGTATGCGAACAACATTGGTAACTGATGTTATGTTTTGGTAACACTAGACTTGACATTGCATATGTTATAGGATTATATGTAGATTTATTAGTAGACTTGGTATGAGCATTGACATGCTGCTGAGAAGGTTATAAGGTACCTGAAAAGGACCATGAACCTAGAGTTATATTTTTAGAGGTTTTCCGCTATCCTTGAAGGATATAGCGATGTTAATTGGAACATCTTTTCGGATGATTCCAAGGTTACCAAGGGATATATTTCCTTGAGTATGAGATGATACCACTAGCATCAGCTTGTGAAGAAGCAGCTTGACTATGAAGCTTGCTATGAGATACCCCTTTATGGGAGAGGCTGATACTAGTTGTCTTGATCCATTGTAATAGTACCGGGCTATTACAAATACTCAAATATGTTATTATAACAGTAAGAGATTGTAGATACACAGTGCAGTTAGAGAATACCTCTCTTCTGGTGCTGTAAGAATGGATCATGTATGTACTGATGATGATTTAGCTGATCCTTTAATAAAAGGACTAGCAAAAGAGAAGGTATCCAATATCTAGAAAAGAATGGAACTATTGCCATTAGACAGTCACTTATGATGGTAACCCGACCTTATAGACTGGAGATCCCAAGAAATAGGTTCAATGGGTAATAACAAGTCATGAAGTGATGATGAATCATGCTATTATTTTATTTGTGAGTTCCATACTGAGAGCATGATATCCTGAAGCGATAGAAGGATGAGTTATTTAACTCTTAATGTGTTCTATACTCTATGTAGAGTGGAGTACCTAGCTACAGGAGTACCCTTGATAGACACACCTATGTGAACGTAGAAGTGTGGCCGCTTCTTATGAAATTTTAGGCAAAAATTTCTAGAGCATTCACTATACTGGGATATACGAGCACGGCCGTAATGCTCGGGCTTTTGACTACACCCTGAAAGGTTTGTGTGTGTGACGTTGTCAGAGATAGAGTTCAAAACTACGAGTTACTCTAGTATAATTTGAATCGTCAACACTATGTAAAAGTTCAAGTCGAAAGACACTTTTATTTATGCACGACCTTATATCATATTGCTCGATGAAAATGTTTTATTAAAATTCAAGTGGGGGATTGTTGTAAATTGAATTTCAATAAATGGGAATTACATGAGTTACATGTTTTTGAATGAAAAAAATTATTACATTTATGCTCCTTAATTTTCCAGCAACATGTAACAGTCAAATGTTTTTTTATTCTTTTTTGTCCATCATTAAAGGGGAGTTAATTTGTTTAAAAAAAAAAAAAAAAAAAAACTGATTCTTCAATGTTAATTTATAAACGTTTTTGTTTGAATTAAAGAAGAGTGATCCCCAACGTATTAATAAATAAATAGAAATTGAAGATCAAAAATTAGCCCTTCCTTATATATAAACATTATTTTCCTATTGAAATATTATTCTCAAAAAGATTGCAGAGTTGAAGACAAATAAAAAAAAGAGAGAAACGTGCATGACCATTTGAAATTTTTAATTGTTTTCAAGTCACAGTTCTCGTGCATGACTATCGCAACCAAAATCTACAATTATCAAATTTGTTTCTGTTTTCTTGCAAAATCGAGAATAATCAAATTTTATTTTCGTGGATACTGTTTTTCTTGTTTTCATTTGATACCGAGCATAATATCCAAGTGTTGGGTGTGAGTATACCAATCGGTTTTGTGCAAAATCGATTGAGACAGTGTTAATCTGGGCTTGTTTTATCCTGGGGGCGTCGGGGCCGATTACTGCTAGCACAAAATCCGAGCAGAGCCGCGGAACGTCTTAAAGAGAGCGAACCAATCCGCGACTCAACCCAGATTCACTTTTTGCATCCTTGGTGAACGGTAAAATTATTTTAATTTGTGCTTATTGTTCCAACAGAACCATACGCCACCAAATCATAGACATTCAATACACAATACTTCTAACAATAAATATAAATTATTTCTAGAACAATTTAAAGATAATATTAAATAACAAAATGTCATTTTCTCTAATGAACTTTTCAAACTTAACACAAGTGGTTTACTTGTTCCATATATTTTGTTAGTCAATATCAATTTTTTGGTCCCATGAAAGAAGAATCAAAAGAGTTAAAGAGCAAAACTCCAATCAAACAATTGCAGGCCCACATTTTTCTCAACAAATATTTAAAATAAAAATGAGACTTAGGTTTGTATTGTTTCTCATTTCATCAGTTACATCATTAATTTAGTTTTAATCATCTATTATATTTTTAATGATAAATTTTTTTTTGGGGGGGCTATTATAACTTCATTGTTAGTCTAATCAATTTTGAGGGTCATAAACAAATTTCTAAAATATATAGCTTCATATTGATAGAAGATATATTTTTTGGTTTCTTTACTGTAATAAAAGAAAATTTTATATAGAATTGATACACCACGTAATTAATGTATCATCCAATCTTCATCTAATATGTGGTAATATTTTGGTAATATTTGATTTAATTAAAAAAAAAAGTGTAATACAATGAGCTGAGTAATTAATGTATCATCCAATTTTCATTTGACGTAACCGTTCAATCTTCAATTGAATTTTTCAATAGGATTCCTGTCCGATTTAACAATGAGTAAGTTAAAGGTTTAATGATACAAGGTTTTTTTTTGGGGGGGGGGGGGGGGGGTATTATAACTTATTTGTTAGTATAATCAATTTTGAGGGTCATAAACAAATTTCTTAAAATATTTTGGTAATATTTGATTTAATTAAAAAAAAAAAAGTGTAGTACAATGAGCTGAGTAATTAATGTATCATCCAATTTTCATTTGACGTAATTAGTGTACCGTTCAATCTTCAATTGAATTTTTCAATAGGATTCATGTCCGATTTAACAATGAGCTAAGTTAAAGGTTTAATTCGGACGAGACCTTAGATCTGATCTTGATTTTTCCGATCAGACTGACTTGTCTGGTCCGAATTTTAAAACAATTTCATGAAAACACCACTTAGCTTCCCTATCCAACACGAACCAGTTATGAACCAAACAATAACGTGGAGAGAAACCTAGACACATAAACAATTATTATATAAAAAAAAATTCAAAGTCCACATCTTATAATACACATAAAGTCCTCATAAATCTAAAAGACGAATTATTTTTTTCTTTATTTGCCTTACAATCCATATAAAGTTCACATGAACCTTATTATACACACACGCACACCAACCAGTAGTTTACAAGAAAGTTGCATAAGGAAACACCCTTGACCAAATAAGTCATAAGAGTTCGTATCCAAAAAGGTCATATCTAGTACATAAAACTCTTATTATAACTTATAAGTAAGATCTGAGAATGTCTGGATATAAGAATTTCCTAACTAAATTAGAAGGAAAAAATTATCAAAACACGTAAATAATTGATGGGTTCACACATAAATAGAGTTAAAACGAATGGATGAATAAGATAAATTTAGATTCGGTGTTGAGTTGAGTTTTGTGTTTAGTTTTTTTATGTAGTTGAGGGTGCATATTTCTGTGACTCCATCTCTAGAAACACATTTATCCGCTTTTGGGTGATGGTACCACCAATGCACGTAGAACATATATGCCCTCAAGAACATGAGTTCAAGTCGCACCGACCATGTTATTTCTTCAAATAACGTGGACAATACCACTGAGTAGATTTCCTATAAAGATAAAATCATGTGAGATTAAATGCTCTCCGGGAGCTTCCGAAGTGGACAAATGTGTTTCTTGGATGTGAGGGTCACGAAAATACACTTTTATAAAAAAAAACTATTAAGTATAATTAATCACAATTGAGTACTATATCCAAATTCTACCAAGACAGGGCGGCCAACCAAAGATGGTTCTCATCAACAATTTTATTGTCTATTTTATTAATACCGCCTTGCTATTCTAGAGAAGATTAAAGCAATAAAGGATCGTCCTCTTTTAATTTGTTTTTATTCTTTGATTATGTACATTCCCCATAGAAAGAGAAAATCTTCTATGCAACAGCGGTACCATCCACTGACACGCGGGCTAAAAATTAAAAAACAACCAAAAAATATGTGAAGAAACTCTACATGTCATTTTTTAATTCGCTTGTGGTACCACGTCACCCATACCACTGTTGCACCAAAGAATCTCTCCCATAGAAGCCATCCCCATCAATCACATTTTTTTAAAAAAAAAAAAAATTATAATCCTAAAATTTTAAATAATTCAATTTTACACCCAAGATTTCAATCATTGTACTAATAAGTCTAAATTAATACATTAATTATAATTTTTTTATATGTAATAAGTTAATTAAAACTTTAGATGTAAAGTTTAACTTAAAAAACATAAATCAATATTAGCAAACACCCACCTACTAGCTAGCTCCTTGTATAAATATTTCTATTTTATGCTTATCTTTCTCATCAATTAATAATCAAAGAAGATACGTACCTTATAATTTAAACAAATTCCTTTGATATTGAAATTAAACATGGTGGCTAAAGAGCAAGAAAGCAATAATGATCATCACTTACAAGATTTTGATCATGAAGCAGAAGATACACTTTCTCTTTGTGATCTTGTTTTACAAAGCAGTAACTGGAACAACAACAATGGCTTCTCTGACAATCAAATCGCTTCTGATGATGATGATCAAGATTTGTTCGAGTTCTTTACCGGAGATTTTACTGCTTCTTCAGAAAGTGCTTATCCAAAAGACAGCATAATCTTTTGTGGGAAACTCATTCAATTCAAAGAAGAAGAAGAAGAAGAAGCTTCTGTCCATATTCAAGAACAAACCCAGAAGCAGAAAATCATTTTTAAGAAGAATCGAATCTTTCCATGGAAATCAAACTCATTGAACATGTCAAGAAGCACTTCTATAAAAGCACAACAGCAAGACAAAAGTAGTTATTATAAGTACAAGTCTTTGTCTCAAAGAAAAGGGTACTTTGTCAAGCCAAGATGGTATTTGTTAGCTTTTGGACATGGAAGGTTTCCTTGTTCGGAAATGATCAAGCTGAGAGATATAAAGAACAGACAGAGCCGGCGGTGGACTCCGGCGAGGATGTTTGGATCGGACGGCGGCGGCGGCGGAAAGGCTAAGAGGAGTGAAAAGAGATCACCATGGAAGGGTTTCTGGACATTGCTTAAGGTTTTAGGGTGTAAAAGTCAGCAAGCAAGTGCTGCTGTCAAGGCCTCCTTTGAATGCATTCGGTAAATAATAATTTATATGTAATTGAATTTTTAACCGTTCATTATTATTAATGTACGGGTTATCGACAATAGAAGATGTAGAAGATTATAAGTATACGAGCAATGATATATATATTCTCTATTTTCCCGAAAGTTTTCTCTCCCCTCTAATTGTAACTAAAGTAAAAAGGGAGATAAAATTTTAGAAAAAATATGGAATATGTTTATCATTTTTGTAAGTATACCGAATGAATTTTTTTTTGAAATTTCAAAATCTGTTATGTTATTGTTTATCAACTATCAATGATAAGATAACCTCTACGTGATTTTTTAGAATGTGAAAGTAACGGGGTTAAAGGGCACTTGACCTAAAATTTAGTAAATGAGATATGGAATTTCTTAATATTTTTTTTAAAAAAACATTTAACGTTATATTTTAAAATAAATTTTATTCATTTTTAATAGTTAAATTATTAATATTTTACATAAAAATGACATGAAAATGCATAATTATAGGTGGTCAGATTTAATCTTATAATCATGAATACATGTCGACATACATTTAAATATTCCTTAGTATGCCTTCTTAATGGAACTGTTACAAGCGGACAAAGATCCAATGAGAGAGTGACCCCTATCATGATATTAAGTGCTAGACTTTCGAATAATTATAATTTTACCGGAGAAATTAGGTTTTCTTAATATTTTAAAAAAACATTTGACACTATATTTTTTAATAGAATTTGTTCATTTTAATAGTTAAATTATTAATATTGTACATAGAAATGACATATGAGAATGCATAATAAATATATTATCTTATGTGTTTTTCATTTAAAATAATAAAATTTATTAATAAATAAGAGATTAAATCCCTTTTTTAAAAATATTATGAAATTCTATATTATTTTCTCTAAATATTAGGGTGCAAATATATATTTTCCCCCACTAACGGATTCTTTTAAAACGTGAGTCAAACGCGCCTCATACGGATGCGGTAAAGAAAAGCTTTTCCTTGTGGATTACTTTCTTAAAGATGAAGTCACCTTTTTCATTTTTCACCAATTTAATAATTAAGCTCTGAAATCAAACATTAAATTTAATTAATTAATTAATTAATTACACACCTTTCTAAATTAATTAAACATTAAATTGTCTTCTTCATTTTACCCGGGAAAGTAGTACGGGAAACAACAGAAATGACAATAATCTTACAAAAATTCAGCAGAGATATTTAACTCATAAAATAAATTTTCAAGGTCTCACAAATTACAATTCATTTCTGAGTTTTTTTTTTTTTTTAATTATAAATTAAATGATAATATTGAATGTATTGATTTTAAAATAAGCATTGATTCATTGACTCCATTTTTGTATATTCCTTTTTGTTCTTATTTTATAGAGAGAACAAAAGAGAGAAGAGAATGTTTTTGTAATTCTCAGAGATCTGAGTCAGGTATTTGGAATTTTCCATTTTGGCTTTGAATTTTGTTGTGCATTTTTCACATTCTGTTCTCATTTAAGTGGGTTTTGTGTTAAATGTTATCTAAATTTGAAAACTTTATCTGGGTGTTTTTTTTTTTTTTCACTTAAAATAGAGTTTTGTTTTCTTGTTTTTGAATTCTGTTTTTCACACATTTGGCATTTTTCTTTTAATGGTATTGGATTGATCTGTCTTTTTGTGATCATAAATTTGTCCATTTTTGTCTCATTCATAGGACTCTCCCTCATTTTCTTTTGTTTCATTTGTATGAAATCTTCTCTACATTTGAAAATTAGATTTTTTTTTTCATTATGAGCTTGCAGTTTTGGAATCTGGGTAATTCACCATTGTTGGCCACTTCTAATGCAACATCTTAAGCTCTATTTTTTTAACGGGTAGGGATGGGAGTTAATTTCCTGTTATTCTGATATATTTTTTTTTCTTTTTATTTTCATTTGATTTCATTTTAGTCTTATATTTTACATGTTTGTCTTTGGTTCACAGGATGAATTGTTAGGAAATGGGGAAGAAAGGGAGTTGGTTTTCAGTTGTGAAGAAATTTCTCAGCTCTGAACAGAAGGATAAGAAAGATCAGGTTTTGAATTTCAGTTTCAAATCATAAATCTTGTGATTTTGGCTTTTTGGACATGCTTTGTAATAAATTTGATGCTTTTTTGCTGTGTTAGAAAACAATTAAATCGAAGACAAAATGTAATGGGAAACAAAATAGCTCCGGTGATATTTCTCTGTCTGAAGAAACTTCCACAGTTGCAGTTTGTGCCCCTGCTCCTCCTCCTCCTCCACCTCCTCCTCCCGTTGTAGATGTAAAATTAACTGAAGCCGAGAATGAGCAGAACAAGCATGCCTATTCTATGGCTCTTGCTACTGCAGTGGCTGCTGAGGCAGCTGTTGCGGCTGCGCAGGCTGCTGCAGAGGTTGTTCGTCTTACTGCTGTGGCACGTTACCCTGGAAAATCAAATGAGGAAATTGCGGCTATCAAGATTCAAACAGCATTTCGGGGATACTTGGTATGATTATGACATATTTGCTGCTACCGTTTGCTGTATTATATGAACTATAGAGAACTGAGACATTTGACTTTATAGTTTTTATTTCTCAAGCCAAACTTGATATGATGTCTCTTTGTTTTGTAGTAGTAGTATTATAAATGTAGATTTACATAAATTGTAGCATACCTACAATACAGCATTTATGAACAATGAGGTGTTTAAGTGACCCGGGTTCTTGCTTTTGGGATTTTTAGGCACGGAGGGCATTGGGGGCTTTGAGAGGGCTGGTGAGGTTGAAATCCTTGATACGAGGACAATCCGTAAAGCGGCAAGCAGCTACCACATTAAGATGCATGCAGACTCTTGCCCGTGTTCAGTCTCAGATTCTGGCAAGGAGGATTAGAATTTCAGAGGAGAACCTCGCTCTCCAGAGGCAGCTCCAACAGAAGCGTGAAAAGGAGGTTCAGAAGTTGAGAGCTTTAGTAAGTGCCATCATCCTATTATGAGTCGAGGACTTACATGAGTGCGCACGCACATTCATGTGTATGTTTTTATGTGTTCCTATAAAAAAAAATGTGTGCGCGCTTGCGGGTGAGAGTATATAAACTCTAATAACAGCGTTTTGCACAAATGGAAATCTGCGTCGTTTTCGTCTTTGCTCTACAAGCTGCCTTGCAAATCTTTGTTCAACTTATTTCTGGGTTGCACCTGTATCAATCTGAATTTCTGATTCTGGTCAATGTTCAGGAGCATAATTTTTCTTCTGCAGTTAGTTTCGAACTTTCGACTGTCCTAAATTTCACGGTGTTACTTCCTTTTCCTCTTCTTGAAACTTATGAGAGCAAAACATTGCTGGGAAGGCACTGACAATGATACCTAATGTAAAAGAATAACAAAAGTGTTGTTCCATGAGGCATAGCAACTGAAATTAATATGTTACCCTTTTGCAGCAAACCGGAGAACAGTGGGATCATAGGGCACAATCTAAGGAGCAAATTGCAGCAAAAATGCTTCACAAGCAGGAAGCTGCTGTAAGAAGAGAGAGGGCATTGGCTTATGCATCTTCCCATCAGGTATCAGACTCTCCTTATAACTTAATCCAGTGATGGTGAATAGTATATAGTTGACAAACTTCAAAAATTTTAATTTGGGGCGGATTTTTTTTTATCATGAAGATTAAAAATTTTGATCCTCTCCTTTAGAACTACTAATTTGAGAAATACTAAATGCGGCATCTTCTATTCCTTTCGTTTTGCCCTGGATGAATAAGTATTGGTTTGAATACATGGCTATGAGTAGTTTTGATAATCTGGATTTTTGTTATCATTTTCATGAGAATTTTTAATTCTTCACATGCTAAGATCTATTTTCTACGCACTAGTTGAACATTTTAGAATTCATGTGGATGATAATTTTCAACAGCAAACCTGGAAGAACTCTTCAAAATCTGCAAACCCAACGTTTATGGATCCAAACAATCCCCACTGGGGCTGGAGCTGGTTGGAGCGATGGATGGCAGCCCGGCCATGGGAATCGGGACGCGCAGTTGATTACAGTGACCTTGGCTCTGCTAAGAGTGCTGCAAGCCGTGCCATGTCTATTGGTGTAATCAGCAGAGCTAATTCACGACGTGATCTCAACCATGATAAAAAAGATTCACCCACTGCATATAAATTAAGTCGACCTACCAGTCGCTGCCCGTCCCCTTCAACTCCTCCCTCCAAAGCGCCATCTACATCATCTGTGGCTAGGAAAGTCAGGCTCCCAAGCCCCAAGGGGAGTCAAAGGGGTGGAAATGATGACTCGAGAAGCATTTTTAGTGTACGATCTGAGAGGTACAGGAGGCATAGCATTGCAGGGTCGTCAATGGGAGACAACAAGAGCCTTGCAAGCTCACCTTCAGTTCAAAGTTATGTCGCATCCACACAGTCAGCGAAGTCTAGGTCCCAGTTGCCAAGCCCGTTAAGGTCTAATGGGACACCGGCTAAAAGATCATTTGGCTCTGCAAAGAAGCGGCTCTCATTTCCTTCTTCACCAGCTGGCTCAAGATGGCATTCAGGTCCTCCTAGGATGGAAATTAGCAATGGAGAGAGCAGGTAGTGGAAGAAACACGAAATAATTACATGGTTAGTCAAAATGAAGGACGAATAAAAAAGATTAGGACTTTCATTTTATCTTCATCATCTTCTTTAGTAGCTACCATTGGAAGAGATGCAATGGTTGAAGAGTGAATAAGAATTGTTCATTATCATGTCTGGCTGATGTATTTTTCTTCTTGATGAGCTACTGCTCTTGTTAGGAATATTACTTGAATTTTTTTAGTATGATTGGTTAACATTTCATGATTGTTTGGTCGGATGACATAAATCTTATTACGAGATTCTTAGTCCGTGTTTGAATTGATGGGAGGTGATGAAATGGAATAGATAGTACGTAACAAAAAGAGGCATTGAGCCTTTGAAAATGGGCCGTCTAAATTGAGAGTTGGAATGAAATGTAATTTCAAAAAAAATAATTATAAAACAATAATATTAAAATATTCATCTTTAAACGGATACAACTTTCTTTAAAACTTATCTAAATTACCTTCCATTCCATTATTTTTTGTTTATAAAAAAATATTCGAGAATATTACATTATAAACCATTTTTTTTTATCTAAATAACGTTGTGATACATTACTCTTTATTCCATTCTATTTCCTTATATTACATTATATTATAAATGGCTCTTCCATAATTTCATTGTGCATTAGATACTACGGAAAATGATATTTTATCCGAATGGATATATTTTTTTTTTTTGGAAACGATGGAAATCCCGCCACCAAACCATTCATTCTGGGCCGCGGCGCAGGTAAAACCACCGGCTGTCCCAGGCTCTTACAAGAAGTGCACCCCCCGGATTCGAACGCAGAACCTCAAAGTGAGATCCTGGACCCTACACCATCAAGCCACATCTCTTGGGGATAAAATGAATATCCGAACGGATATCCCAAATGAACATGGAACCATGTAAAATCTAAAACTCAACCCCTCCCGTGCCCGTTCGGCAAAGTAGCAATGTTAAATTTCAATGGATGTTGCCCATTTCGCATAGAGGAGCTATAAATGAACAGCCAGTTAATTGCCTACACGTGTACCACAGACTCTGACGCGGCATATAACTATTGGCCACCGTACCAAACGGCAAATCAACTACCACCAACGAAGCCAAAATCACTGATACTCCAAAAAGAAACCCAACGGCTTAAACAACATAAATCATAAATGGAATGAAACTCCTTAATCTTGTCTTCAAAGCTCGACAATCGACCTCTCACGTAAATGGTAATTGCAAAAATACCATCTTTACCCTTCAGTGATGCTGTAATTTGCTGCTACTTTTTGGTTGGTTTGGGTTAATTTAAGCTGATTTACATTAGATTTTGCCCTAGGCTTGATAAATTTCTAGTATTTGTCTGGGTTTGCTATTAAAGATTCAATTTTGGAATTGAATTTGATTTTTTCCTTTCATTTTTCTTATATGGATTGTTTCTTCTGTGTTTGTTAAATCTTTGTTTGCTGATTCTTTGATGTTAGGTATTATCATTTACTGTAAATTTCAATTTGTAACAGACTAAGCATATGATTTTATTTATTTAGGTTTGATTTCAGTATGAATTCAGTTCTATTTGATAATCTGTTGTGTGTTTTATGTGTTCATATTTTCTCCTTTAAGCTATGGGATAGATTGATGCTGTTGATTGTTTGTGCAAGAAATTATGTTCCATGAGGAAGATTGAATAGAAAAAACATTAAGATCCCATTAGAGAGTTTAAGGCGGCAATGGTAGTTGCCAAAATTTTATTGTAGTGACAAGAAGCTGTTTCATACTTTATACACTGTTTTTGGTATCATTCGATGCCTTTCTCTGGGTATCGTGTTAATCAATTTTAGAGTTTTTCAATTACTGGGATTGATCCATTTAGAATTTCGTGGCGAAATAAGTGGGGTTTGTTCATTTTTATTATTTACTATGGCCTTTTAGTTCCTTACCGTCTGATTTTTGTAGATGAATATATTTCATCCAGTGAAATCCGGTAATACTGACTCGTGAGTTTTTGCTTCAATACATGCTTGAATGTTTATTTAACCCAGCTCATTAAGGTCCTTTCTCTGACTTTTTGCTTTGATAACTGTTGAAAAATGACGTGATTGATAAACTTTGATTTCACCCGACCCGTGAAACCAATTAAGAAAGGGTTAATTAATGGAGATATAAGAACTATTTCTTGACTGTGACCATAGGTCTTGTAGAATTATGATTATGGTGATACTCATTATATAATTAATAATAGCTCAGGAAAAATATGCTCTCACTTTAAAACACATGGAGATGAGAGAAACCGGTGTTGGATGTTTGTTCTTCTCTTCATTTGAGAAACAAAGAGTTCTTAATTTAGCGTGGAAAAGTATTTGTTAAGTAGCTGTAAGCATTGCATTTTTGCATACCAACCCGATGATGAGTCTCATACGGAGGCACTACCTTTTAGTCGTGGAAGTCACGGAAAACGGTCGTCGGAAAAGGAAAGTCAAGAGTTGACACATTTTGGATTTAATTCGCTAAGTTCGCTCGGAGTCCGCTTGTTGAATCTTCGTTTCGAGGTATATCTTTGGCCCGAAATTACCGCAAACCACTCTAAGCCCACCTAAATACCTAAACCAAAATCCAAAGCCCATGAAACCAAGACAAATTAAGCACCAAGCCCACCATCTAAGAAGCCCACGCCCATGCACACATTTTACCTTTCCATGCACTATTCAAACATGATTTACCTATCTACCAAACTTATTTTAACCATTCCACCCCACTTTGGCAAATAATAAACAAATAACCATCCCCCCACTATACCCCACGCCCATTCCATACAATTATCAAAACAATTCCCTCCCAAACACTAAACAACAAACAATAATTCACAAAGCCACCAATCACCATCCTCCCCAAACACTAACCAACAAGAATAATTCCCTCACAATTCCTTCACACACCAAACAAAACACTAATAAACAAGAAACCCATGCAAACCATTCCCCCACCCATGCATCCTACGTAGGTATTCCATACAATTATCAAAACAATTCCCTCCCAAACACAAACTTGCAAAACAAAGCCCTCACCCTCCATACAAACACCCATACCCTATTAATGCTAACCACCCTCCATGCCATAACCCATGCTCCCACCATGCAGTAACCTCTCTCCCATTTGCCTATATAAACCATCATTTTTCTTCCCTTAAGGAGCTAGCACATATCAAGTACACATTGATCAAATACTTAGCATTTTGGAAGAGCAAAAATAGCCCTCACTTCCCTTACTAAATTACGCCTACTGCACCTCTTCACATCCCTTCATCTTCACGCCTATTCTGCCCCTGAATTGCGCCCATTGCAGCCCCCATCAAACACATCAAGGCCTAGTTGGGAGTACGGAGTAGCCCGCGGGGGACTAAACCGGAGAATAATGGAGTCGCCACCCGGTGTGAACCGGGAAAATGATTTAAGGCCGCACTCACCCCTCGCAAGGGAAGACCTCAAACCGTTGGGTTCGGAATGGTCCCTTACTTATGTCGTTTGTAATGAATGAATTTGTGCAATATTAACCAAGTCTACTCAACATACATGTTGGTCAAAGTAGTCTAAATTCTTATAAAGTCTAAATCTAGGTTTGCATGCTTCAAAAGTAAACTTTCATAACAGCAAACACATGATATCAAACATCAAACATGTTAAGTAAACACATGATGCGGGCTTCGCCCCCTGGGATTCATTCCCGAAAACTGCTGAAAATACGGGTTTCGCCCTCTGGGATTCGTTCCTGAAATTGCTGGTGATGTGGGCATCAATCCTGGGATTCATTCCAAAACTCTGACGATGTGGACCTCGGCTTTAGGATTCATTCCTGGATTCATTCAAAATTCTAACAATGCGGGTCTCGACCCTGTGATTCATTCCAAAACTGAGATCCTTTCTCGGATTCATTCAAAAACTGAGATTCCTTCTCGGATTCATTCCAAAACTGAGATTCCTTCTCGGATTCATTCCAAAACTGAGATTCCTTCTCGGATTCATTCCAAAACTGAGATTCCTTCTCGGATTCATTCCAAAGCTGAGATTCCTTCTGGGATTCATTCCAAAGCTGAGATTCCTTCTCGGATTCATTCCAAAGCTGAGATTCCTTCTCGGATTCATTCCAAAGCTGAGATTCATTCTCGTATTCATTCCAAAGCTGAGATTCATTCTCGGATTCATTCCAAAGCTGAGATTCATTCCCGGATTCATTCCAAAGCTGAGATTCCTTCTCGGATTCATTTCAAAGCTGAGATTCCTTCTCGGATTCATTCCAAAGCTGAGATTCCTTCTCGGATTCATTCCAAAGCTAGGATTCCTTCTCGGATTCATTCCAAAACTGAGATTCTTTCTCAGATTCATTCCAAAACCTGAGATTCATTATCGGATTCATTCCAAAGCTGAGATTCTTTCCCGGATTCATTCCAAAGCTGAGATTCTTTCTCGGATTCATTCCAAAAACTGAGATTCTTTCTCGGATTCATTCCAAAACTGAGATTCTTTCTCGGATTCATTCCAAAAATTGAGATTCATTCTCGGATTCATTCCAAAGTTGAGATTCATTCCCGGATTCATTCCAAAGCTGAGATTCATTCTCGGATTCATTCCAAAAACTGAGATTCATTCTCGGATTCATTCCAAAGCTGAGATTCATTCCAAAGCTGAGATTCATTCCAAAGTTGAGATTTATTCCCGGATTCATTCCAAAGCTGAGATTCATTTCTTGGATTCATTCCAAAACTGAGATTCATTCCCGGATTCATTCCAAAACTGAGATTCATTCACGGATTCATTCCAAAACTGAGATTCATTCACGGATTCATTCCAAAAACTGAGATTGATGTTGATGTGGGCCTCGTCCCTGGGATTCATCCCCGCAACTGATGCTGATGTGATGTAGGCCTCGGCCTTGGGACGCATCCTCAAACTTATGATAATGATGTGGGCCTCAACCCTGAGTGCCATACCCGGCAAAGCTGGCAAAGCTGATACTGATGTGGATGTGTCTCTGTACCCAGTGTCATACCCGGCAAAGCTGATACTGATGCTAATGTGGGCCTCGCCCCCAGAGTGCCATACCTGACAAGCTGATAATGATGTAACTGATTTATTTCAACATACTATATTGCTCTCCTAGAGACAATCTTAATAGCTAAACATATTTTCGTCCTCAATGAATGCTTTGTGTCAAAACCTGAGAACCTTTAAAGTACTTGATACACCCAACTCCGATCGTCTGAATAGGTGATCTGAACTAGACTCCTAGTGTGTGTGTGCTAAGGCTCTTTCGCAGCTTAGTCCTTTAGTAAGCCAACTTGGTGATTTTGTCTCGGAGAATCGAACCAGCGGGTCTAACCAACCTGGATGTCTTAATCACATTCTGTGATTACTTCTGCATACTCAACATGAAATGGTTTTCGTCTTTTTTCTTTCGTCTCTTTCTTTTTCATTTTGAATTTTCTCTTTTCTTTTATTTTCTTTTCTGACACACCTACCCTTTAAGGTAGCATTTCTCCTCATGGTGGTCCTAATACTCGCCCATGGGTAGCTTCACGCTTATCGGTTATGGGTGGTCTATTATTTTCTTTTCTTTTTATATCAGAGACTTTTTTTTTTTTTTTTAACCATATCAGATATCATAGCATCAGTAAACAAGTGCGGACACCCAGGCAAACGGTCATTCACCGATCCATCATCTCTTCAACTAGTCACCTCGCTATCCACTCAGGCTCCTACTGCTAAGATCCCACAATCAAGTGCTCTCGGGTCTAGCTGAGATCAATCCATTCAGAATATCGAACGAGAGCACGTCTCACACTTATCGTTTCTAGGGTTTCTCCCTACAGCATACAATGTCATCACCGGACATATGTCTAACTATCAAAGACTTATCTCTCACTCATTTTTTCATTTTTTTTTTCTTTTTTTTTTTTCAAATTTTTTTTTTTTAAAGAATGCTTCCTTTCTGCTGCTGACAATGTGGGCTTCGCCCCCAGGATCCATACCCGAAACTCAAACTTAAATGGGCCTCAACCCTCAGTTTCCTTCTCAATTCTGATACCAATGTGGGCCTCGACCCAAGGATTACTACCCGAATCCAATATAGTGCTTTCAAGATTTCTGATTGGCTTACCCTCGTTGCTTTCTTCTTCCTTCTTCCAAACCTGTGAATATGAAACAACAGAATAAAGACGTGTGTATGTAATGTATACATGTGTGGAGATACTCCCTGTTCTTGATGGGTGAGACCCTCATTGTGCTCCTTGGCGCCACGTGTTTCCTCCTGCTGCTTTTCTCTTCCGTTTGAAACCTGCAAACATAGAACGAACACAAGAATTGCAAGTATGTTACATGTATGCATGCATGTGTGTGTTTCCTATCCCGTTGGGTTAGGCCTTCTGTCAATTCCTTTGGTGACTGCTCAGTCTTCTTTCCTTCCAGCAAAGTGCAGCTTCAATCTGCTTACATCGATCGACTCGGTGAACTCATTCTCTCCTAAATCTGGTAGTCTCACTGACTTGTTTCCCAATTTGGCGATGAACCGACTGATGTATTGAATCTTCCCAAGGAATACTCTAACTTCTTTTTTTTAACCCAACGGATATCTATGATGGCTTTTAAGACACGAAAGGGTTAACATGGTGCGTGTATGCATGAAATGCGTGAGATGCGGAAAATACATATATAAGTTGGCCTATCATCATTTTAAAGCATTCAATCACATCATTGCGTGGTGCAAACTTGTCCCAGTTGAAAAGGCCCAACAAGTTTATACTTTTGCGATAACATGGCTAAACAACTTCAAATAATAAGAGGCCTAAACACAAAAATGGCCCATCGGCATTTTAGAAGCTTTCAGCTCAATTGTCAAAGGACATGAACTTGTCCCAGTTTAATTGGCCTAACAAGTTCACATTTCTTGACAAAAAATCCAACTGAATCCAAATGATAATGGTCCAAAACATAAGCATAATCAAATATTTTCTAAGGGTCATGCAACTAAGGTCCACATGTAGGATTTATGAGTGTAAACAAAAGCTCTCGCTGACGAAGGATTGCCCACAACTAGGACTCCCCACTCAAGGGTTCAAACGACCAAGTGAGCGCACCTTTTTTATACCTTATGGTACGTGCCAACGAGTTATGGTGTGTGACTGACTGTCAAATGGATTTCCCGTTGTAGATTCCCCAGAGGGAGGGTGGAGCGAGGCTCTCTTAAGTACCCAAGCCTCTTAGGCTCTTATCGCTTGGTGACAGGAATAAACGAGTCCCCCAAACTAGTCTATCACAACAAGCTACGAGTGAATGATTATCTAGGTGTCTTCACAGCTTTTCCTTATAAAAAGGTAGTGAGTGAAGGAAGACACCAAACCATCACCTAGCCTTAACAATGCCTTTGATTAAACTCCTTAAACCTACAGTAGATATGGTTAATTAAAGCACAAATCACAAACATTACAAGAATAATGCGTCCCAGGGTCGAGGCCCCCGTTGTCGGTTGCAGTTATTGGGATGCGTCCCAGGGTCATGGACCACTGCATCATATTTTGGGGATGCGTCCCCAGGCCGAGGCCATTTTGTCAGCGGTATTGGGATGCGTCCCAGGGTCGAGGCCCCCGTTGTCGGTTGCAGTTATCGGGATGCGTCCCAGGGTCGTGGACCCACTGCATCATATTTTGGGGATGCGTCCCCGGGCCGAGGCCCATTTTGCCAGCGGTATTGGGATGCGTCCCAGGGTCGAGGCCCCCGTTGTCGGTTGCAGGTATTGGGATGCGTCCCAGGATCGAGGTCCACTGCATCATCAGCTCGGCGGAGCAGCAGGTAAGTCATGTGGCAGCTGGCGAGCCAGGTAAGTAAAAATACATTGCACGAACTTTGATAAGACTGTCATTGTCACACACTGCACATATCCCATCAAAGTGGGGGCGACTGTAGGCATTGCATTTTTGCATATCAGCCCAATGATGAGCCTCGAATGGAGGCACTACTTTTTAGTTGCGGAAAGCGGTCGTCGGAAGGGAAGGGTCAAAAATTGACATTTTTATTGGATTTGGTTCGCTTGTTCAAGCTTCGGGTTCGCTCGTTCGGTCTCAATTTTAAAATTTATCCTCGGCCCGGATCACAAAAATACCCACAACTCACGCCCAAATTACCATACAAACAAACACCTATCCTCTATTCCAAACCCCACGTGAAAGCCACCCATTTTCCATAACAATTCCATGCCAAAACAAATACCCCACACTCCACTACCTTTTTCCCATGCCCCCACCAATATTCCAAAACCCCACTCATGCATCTCACCAAACAACAAACCAACAAAACCCATACCCTAAAGCCATGCATCCCACGTGAATAACAAAAATAATAACCAAAACCCATACCCTCACTCATGCAACCACCCATACAAAGCACCAAACAACAAACCAAGCCAAAACACTAACCAACAAAAGCCACATACAAAACAACAAAAAAACCAAAACCACCATGCCCACAAACACCATTTCTTCCTTTACAAATTGTCAAAAACCCCACACGTTTTCAGGTCTCCCATCACCGAATTAACTCCATTATTTGCCTCAATCATCCTCCCAATCTTCTCGATTATCTCCCTCATTCACGCCCTATCATCTCCATTATTCACGCACAGCTCACTACAGGCACGCACCTTGGACACACCTTGGAGATCATCCACACAACAGCCCCTCGACTGGATCCTTATCACAGCCAAGCCCTTCACCAACTGAAACCCAAAAAATTGCTCACGCCTCCAACCCTCTCCTCTCGGCATTAACTGAAAATAAATCAATAAAAAGCCATATCACGCCGAGAGCCTCTCTGGACACACTCACCTAGCCATTCTTCACGCCCTAACCACTTCGCACAAGCAACCAAACCAGCCACCCTATACACTTCACGGCCATCAACTTTGCGCATTCTGCCATTGACCTTAGCCACTCACGCCCATCTAGCAATTAATCATCAAAGCCATCATAGATTCCCGTTGGGTTAGGAAAGCAGAGAGACTCGTCAAGATTGGAGAATCGTCTGATCTGATAGAGGTGATATCGGAAGGAGGGAGTTTGGTCTCCAAAGGTTCCCTGGTTTGGCTGCTTGTGCGAAGTGGTTAGGGCGTGAAGAATGGCTAGGTGAGTGTGTCCAGAAAGGCTCTCGGCGTGATATGGCTTTTTATTGATTTATTTTCAGTTAATGCCGAGAGAGGAGAGGGATGGAGGCGTGATCAGTTTTTTTGGGTTTCAGTTGGTGAAGGGCTCGGCTGTGATAAGGATCCAGTCGAGGGGCTGCTGTGTGGATGATCTCCAAGGTGCGTGTCTGTAGTGAGCTGTGCGTGAATAATGGAGATGATAGGGCGTGAATGAGGGAGATAATCGAGAAGATTGGGAGGATGATTGAGGCAAATAATGGAGTTAATTCGGTGATGGGAGACCTGAAAACGTGTGGGGTTTTTGACAATTTGTAAAGGAAGAAATGGTGTTTGTGGGCATGGTGGTTTTGGTTTTTTTGTTGTTTTGTATGTGGCTTTTGTTGGTTAGTGTTTTGGCTTGGTTTGTTGTTTGGTGCTTTGTATGGGTGGTTGCATGAGTGAGGGTATGGGTTTTGGTTATTATTTTTGTTATTCACGTGGGATGCATGGCTTTAGGGTATGGGTTTTGTTGGTTTGTTGTTTGGTGAGATGCATGAGTGGGGTTTTGGAATATTGGTGGGGGCATGAGAGAAAGTTAGTGGAGTGTGGGGTATTTGTTTTGGCATGAAATTGTTATGGAAAATGGGTGGCTTTCACGTGGGGTTTGGAATGGAGGATAGGTGTTTGTTTGTATGGTAATTTGGGCATGAGGTGTGGGTATTTTTGTGAACCTGGCCGAGGATAAATTTTAAAATTGAGACCGAACGAGCGAACCCGAAGCTTGAACAAGCAAACCAAATCCAATAAAAATGTCAATTCTTGACCCTTCCCTTCCGACGACCGCTTTCCGCAACTAAAAAGTAGTCGCCTCCATTCGAGGCTCATCATTGGGCTGATATGCAAAAATGCAATGCCTACACTTTGTCAAAGGTGTTTAAGAAACTGAAGATGCAAGGACTTCTAAAACCTAAACCCTTCCCTTCCGACGACCGCTTTCCGCAACTTCCGCAACTAAAAAGTAGTGCCTCCATTCGAGGCTCATCATTGGGCTGATATGCAAAAATGCAATGCCTACAGTCGCCCCCACTTTGATGGGATCTGTGCAGTGTGTGACAATGACAGTCTTATCAAAGTTCGTGCAATGTATTTTTACTTACCTGGCTCGTCAGCTGCCACCTGACTTATCTGCTGCTCCGCCGAGCTGATGATGCAGTGGACCTCGATCCTAGGACGCATCCTGATACCTGCAAATGACAACGGGGGCCTCGACCCTGGGACGCATCTCAATACCGCTGACAAAATGGGCCTCGGCCCGGGGACGCATCCCCAAAATATGATGCAGTGGGTCCACTACCCTGGGACGCATCCCAATAACTGCAACTGACAACGGGGGCCTCGACCCTGGGACGCATCCCAATACCGCTGACAAAATGGGCCTCGGCCCGGGGACGCATCCCCAAAATATGATGCAGTGGGTCCACGACCCTGGGACGCATCCCGATAACTGCAACCGACAACGGTGGCCTCAACCCTGGGACGCATCCCAATACCGCTGACAAAATGGGCCTCGGCCCGGGGACGCATCCCCAAAATGATGCAGTGGGTCCACGACCCTGGGACGCATCCCAATAACTGCAACCGACAACTGGGGCCTTGACCTTGGGACGCATCCCAATACCGCTGGCAAAATGGGCCTCGACCCGGGGACGCATCCCCAAAATAGAATATACTTACTATGATGTGGGTCTCAACCCTAGGATGCATCCCCAAACTTCTGAAGATGATGATATAGGCCTCGACCTTGGGACTCGCCCCCCAAAACTTGATACTGTAGCTGGTGTGGGTCTCAACCCTGGGACTCATCCCCGAAACTGATACTAATGCTGATGTGGGCCTCGCCCTCGGGACTCATCTCCGCAACCGATACTGATGCTTATGCTAAATGTGGGCCTCAACCCTGGGACTCATCCCTACAACAGATACTGATGGTGACGTGGGCCTCGGCCTTGGGACTCATCCCCACAACTGATACTGATATGGGCCTCGCCCCCAGACTGATACTGATGTGGGCCTCGCCCCAAACTGATACTGATGTGGACCTCGCCCAAACTGATACTGGTATGGGCCTCGCCCCCAGACTGATACTGATGTGGGCCTCACCCCAAACTGATATATGATATGGGCCTCGCCCAAACTGATACTGATATGGGCCTCGCCCCCAGACTAATACTGATGTGGGCCTCGCCCCAAACTGATACTGATGTGAGCCTCGCCCTAAACTGATACTGATGTGGGCCTCGCCCAAACTGATACTGATATGGGCCTCGCCCCCAGACTGATACTGATGTGGGCCTCGCCCAAACTGATATATGATATGGGCCTCGCCCAAACTGATACTGATATGGGCCTCGCCCCCAGACTGATACTGATGTGGGCCTCGCCCCAAACTAATACTAACGTGGGCCTCGCCCCCAGACTAAAATATGGGCCTCGCCCCCAGACGGATACTGATATAGGCCTCACCCCGAATTGATATTGATATGGGCCTCACCCCAGACTGATACTGATGTGGGCCTCGCCCCCAGACTGAAACTGATGTGGGCCTCGCCCCCAAATTGATACTGATGTGGGCCTCGCCCCAAACTGAAACTGATGTGATGTGGGCCTCGCCCCAAACTGAAACTGATGTGATGTGGGCCTCGACCCTGGGACTCATCCCCAAAAACTGATATTGTAACAGATGTGGGCCTCGACCCTGGGACTCATCCCCAAAAACTAATATTGAAGCTGATGTGGGCCTTGACCCTGTGACTCATCCCCGAAACTGATGCTGAAGCTGATGTGGGCCTCGGCCCTGGGACTCATCCCCGAAACTGATACTGTAGCTAAAGTGGGCCTCGACCCTGTGACTCATCTCTGAAAACTGATGCTGAAGCTGATGTGGGCCTCGGCCCTGGGACTCATCCCCGAAACTGATACTGTGTCTTAATACTCGGAGTGTCGTACTTGGCAGAACTGATCTGATGTCTCTATACCCGGAGTGCCGTACCTGGCAGAGCTGATCTGATGTCTCCATACCCGGAGTGCCGTACTCGGCCAAGACTGATAATGATGTGGGCCTCAACCCGCAGAGTGCCATACTCGGCCAAGACTGATAGTGATGTGGGCCTCAACCCGCAGAGTGCCATACCCGGCAAAGACTGATAGTGATGTGGGCATCAACCCGCAGAGTGCCATACCTGGCAAAGACTGATAATGATGTGGGCCTCGCCCCCAGAGTGCCATACCCGGCAAAGACTGATAGTGATGTGGGCCTCAACCCGCAGAGTGTCATACCGGCATAGACTGATAATGATGTGGGCTTCGCCCCCAGAGTGCCATACCCGGTTAAAGACTGATAGTGCTGTGGGCCTCAACCCGCAGAGTGCCATACTCGGTAAAGACTGATAGTGATGTGGGCCTCGCCCCCAGAGTGCCATACCCGGCAAAGACTGATAATGATGTGGGCCTCGCCCCTAGAGTGCCATACTCAACAAAGACTGATTGTGATGTGGGCCTCAACCCGCAGAGTGCCATACCCGGCAAAGACTGATAATGACGTGGATGATTTATTTCAACATACTATATTGCTCTCCTCGAGACAATCTTAATAGCTAAACATATTTTCGTCCTCAACGAATGCTTCGTGTCGAAACCAGAGAACCTTCAAAGTACTTGATACACTCAATTTCGATTGTCTGAATGGGTGATCTGAACTAGACTCTTAGTGCGTGTGTGCTAAGGCTCTTTCGCAGCTTAGTCCTTTAGTAAGCCAACTTGGTGATTTCGTTTCAGAGAATCGAACCAGTGGGTCTAACCAACCTGGATGTCTTAATCACATTCTGTGATTACTTCAGCATACTCAACATGATATGGTTTTCGTCTTTTTTTCTTTTGTCTCTTTCTTTTCATTTTGAATTTTCTTTTTTCTTTTCTTTTCTTTTTCTGACACACCTACTCTTTAAGGTATCATTTCTCCTCATGGTGGTCCTAATACTCGCCCATGGGTAGCTTCACGCTTATCGGTTATAGGTGGTTTTTTTTTCTTTTTTCTTCTTTTCATTGCAGAGACTTTTTCTTCGTTTTCAACCATATCATATATCGTAGCATCAGTAAACCAGAGTGGACATCCAGACAAACGGTCATTCACGGATTCACCATCTCTTCAACTAGTCATCTTGCCAACACACTCAATCCCATTGATCACGTGATCACCTTGGACCTAGCTCCCCTTCTCGGCAGTGAACCACGAAGCAGCTCAGACCACTGCTATAAACCAGCACACTGGCCTTGAATTCACACACAGACTTCACGGCATGACCTCTCTTCTCCATGGAATGCACATGTAACTGCCCTTCACGCCACAAAACTCACACATAGAAGACTGACACGTCCAACCTCATGTAGCCTTCAATACCTACACGCTGAATGCACAAAGACACAGCCTTCACTCTCTCATAAAGCGCACCCAATAAACCATAACCTCTCATGCATAGACGGATGCACAGCAATGATAAACCCTTAGCTATTTCACACGCAAATAACAGCCCCTTTGACCGCCAAGATACCCTGAAACAGTGGCCAAATAACCACCCAAAAATCAACCCAGAAACTGCCCTGAAACCGAGCCCATGAACTGCCTTAAACCACCGCATGTATGCACGAGAATAGACCACTTCCTAACCCTGTGCCACCGTACCTCAACCTAAATCAGTATTGTTACTTCCACCAAGAAAAGGGCCATGAAACTAATAACTGCATCCGCCTTAGGCATGAAATCCAAAACCTCATTGATGCCCATAAAATACCCAACCCGGAAAAAGAACAAGCCAACATACATGGAAAACCTCCACCTACCCACATTATTGACTCCGGCCTACCCGACAAACATTATTCTTGTGTTCGTTCTATGTTTGCAGGTTTCAAACGGAAGAGAAAACCAGCAGGAGGAAACACGTGGCGCCAAGGAGCACAATGAGGGTCTCACCCGTCAAGAACAGAGAGTATCTCCACACATGTATACATTACATACACACGTCTTTATTCTGTTGTTTCATATTCACAGGTTTGGAAGAAGGAAGAAGAAAGCAACGAGGGTAAGCCAATCAGAAATCTTGAAAGCACTATATTGGATTCGGGTAGTAATCCTTGGGTCGAGGCCCACATTGGTATCAGAATTGATAAGGAAACTGAGGGTTGAGGCCCATTTAAGTTTGAGTTTCGAGTATGGATCCTGGGGGCGAAGCCCACATTGTCAGCAGCAGAAAGGAAGAATTCTTTAAAAAAAAAAAATTGAAAAAAAAAAAGAAGAAAGAAAAAAGAAAAAAAAATGAAAAAATGAGTGAGAGATAAGTCTTTGATAGTTAGACATATGTCCGGTGATGACATTGTATGCTGTAGGGAGAAACCCTAGAAACGATAAGTGCGAGACGTGCTCTCGTCCGATATTCTGAATGGATTGATCTCAGCTAGACCCGAGAGCACTTGATTGTGGGATCTTAGCAGTAGGAGCCTTAGTGGATAGCGAGGTGACTAGTTGAAGAGATGATGGATCGGTGAATGACCGTTTGCCTGGGTGTCCGCACTTGTTTACTGATGCTATGATATCTGATATGGTTAAAAAAAAAAGAAGTCTCTGATATAAAAAGAAAAGAAAATAATAGACCACCGATAAACGTGAAGCTACCCATGGGCGAGTATTAAGACCACCATGAGGAGAAATGCTACCTTAAAGGGTAGGTGTGTCAGAAAAGAAAATAAAAGAAAAGAGAAAATTCAAAATGAAAAAGAAAGAGACGAAAGAAAAAAGACGAAAACCATTTCATGTTGAGTATGCAGAAGTAATCACAGAATGTGATTAAGACATCCAGGTTGGTTAGACCCGCTGGTTCGATTCTCCGAGACAAAATCACCAAGTTGGCTTACTAAAGGACTAAGCTGCGAAAGAGCCTTAGCACACACACACTAGGAGTCTAGTTCAGATCACCTATTCAGACGATCGGAGTTGAGTGTATCAAGTACTTTGAAGGTTCTCAGGTTTTGACACAAAGCATTCGTTGAGGACGAAAATATGTTTAGCTATTAAGATTGTCTCTAGGAGAGCAATATAGTATGTTGAAATAAATCAGTTACATCATTATCAGCTTGTCAGGTATGTCACTCTGGGGGAGAGGCCTACATTAGCATCAATATCTGTTTTACTGGGTATGGCACTCTGGGGGCGAGACCCACATTAGCATCAGTATCAGCTTTGCCGGGTATGATACTCTGGGTACGGAGACACATCCACATCAGTATCAGTTTTGCCGGGTATGGCACTCAGGGTTGAGGCCCACATCATTATCAGAAGTTTGAGGATGCGTCCCAAGGCCGAGGCCCACATCACATCAGCATCAGTTGCGGGGATGAATCCCAGGGACGAGGCCCACATCAACATCAATCTCAGTTTTGGAATGAATCCGTGAATGAATCTCAGTTTTGGAATGAATCCGGGAATGAATCTCAGCTTGGAATGAATCCGGGAATGAATCTCAGCTTTGGAATGAATCCGAGAATGAATCTCAGCTTTGGAATGAATCCGGGAATGAATCTCAGCTTTGGAATGAATCTCAATTTTTGGAATGAATCCGAGAAAGAATCTCAGTTTTGGAATGAATCCGAGAAAGAATCTCAGTTTTTGGAATGAATCCGGGAAAGAATCTCAGTTTTGGAATGAATCCGAGAATGAATCTCAGCTTTGGAATGAATCCGAGAATGAATCTCAGGTTTTGGAATGAATCCGAGAAAGAATCTCAGCTTTGGAATGAATCAGAGAAGGAATCTCAGGTTTTGGAATGAATCAGGGAAGAAATCTCAGTTTTGGAATGAATCAGGGAAGAATCTCAGCTTTGGAATGAATCCGGGACGGAATCTCAGCTTTGGAATGAATCCGGGAATGAATCTCAGCTTTGGAATGAATCCGGGAATGAATCTCAGCTTTGGAATGAATCCGAGAATGAATCTCAGCTTTGGAATGAATCCGAGAAGGAATCTCAGCTTTGGAATGAATCCGAGAAGGAATCTCAACTTTGGAATGAATCCGAGAAGGAATCTCAGTTTTGGAATGAATCCGAGAAAGGATCTCAGTTTTGGAATGAATCCGAGAAAGGATCTCAGTTTTGGAATGAATCACAAGGTCGAGACCCGCATTGTTAGAATTTTGAATGAATCCTAAAGCCGAGGTCCACATCGTCAGAGTTTTGGAATGAATCCCAGGGTTGATGCCCACATCACCAGCAATTTCAGGAACGAATCCCAGAGGGCGAAGCCCGTATTGTCAGCAGTTTTCGGGAATGAATCCCAGGGGGCGAAGCCCGCATCATCATCAGCAGTTTGGGGATGCGTCCACGGGTCGAGGCCCACATTTTGTCAGCGATATTGGGATGTGTCCCAGGGTCGAGGCCCCCGTTGTCGGTTGCAGTTATTGAGATGCGTCCCAGGATCGAGGTCCACTGCATCATCAACTCAGCTCGAAGCAGCAGGCAGACCAGGTGACAGCTGGCGAGCCAGGTAAGTAAGAATACATTGCACGTACTTTGATAGGATTGTCACTGTCACACACTGAACAAATCCCATCAAAGTGGGGGCGACTGTAAGCATTGCATTTTTGCATACCAAGCCCGATGATGAGTCTCATACGGAGGCACTACCTTTTAGTCGTGGAAGTCACGGAAAACGGTCGTCGGAAAGGGAAAGTCAAGAGTTGACACATTTTGGATTTCATTCGCTAAGTTCGCTTGGAGTCCGCTTGTTGAATCTTCGTTTCGAGGTATATCTTTGGCCCGAAATTACCGCAAACCACTCTAAGCCCACCTAAATACCTAAACCCAAATCCAAAGCCCATGAAACCAAGACAAATTAAGCACCAAGCCCACCATCTAAGAAGCCCACGCCCATGCACACATTTTACCTTTCCATGCACTATTCAAACATGATTTACCCATCTACCAAACTTATTTTAACCATTCCACCCCACTTTGGCAAATAATAAACAAATAACCATTCCCCCACTATACCCCACGCCCATTCCATACAATTATCAAAACAATTCCCTCCCAAACACTAAACAACAAACAATAATTCACAAAGCCACCAATCACCATCCTCCCCAAACACTAACCAACAAGAATAATTCCCTCACAATTCCTTCACACACCAAACAAAACACTAACAAACAAGAAACCCATGCAAACCATTCCCCCACTCATGCATCCTACGTAGGTATTCCATACAATTATCAAAACAATTCCCTCCCAAACACAAACTTGCAAAACAAAGCCCTCACCCTCCATACAAACACCCATACCCTATTAATGCTAACCACCCTCCATGCCATAACCCATGCTCCCACCATGCAGTAACCTCTCTCCCATTTGCCTATATAAACCATCATTTTTCTTCCCTTAAGGAGCTAGCACATATCAAGTACACATCGATCAAATACTTAGCATTTTGGAAGAGCAAAAATAGCCCTCACTTCCCTTACTAAATCACGCCTACTGCACCTCTTCACAGCCCTTCATCTTCACGCCTATTCTGCCCCTGAAGTGCGCCCATTGCAGCCCCCATCAAACACATCAATTAGCCTTCATTTTGCCTACAACTCACCCCCCCCCCCCAAATTGACTCCATTCCAGCCCCAAAGTGACGCCCAAACTAGCAGCAAAACAGCCCACAAGTGACGCCCTGCAGCCCCCCAAAACAGTCCCCTTTTACACCTCCAAGTGACTCAAGGCCTAGTTGGGAGTACGGAGTAGCCCGCGGGGGATTAAACCGGAGAATAATGGAGTCGCCACCCGATGTGAACCGGGAAAATGATTTAAGGCCGCACTCACCCCTCGCAAGGGAAGACCTCAAACCGTTGGGTTCGGAATGGTCCCTTACTTATGTCGTTTGTAATGAATGAATTTGTGCAATATTAACCAAGTCTACTCAACATACATGTTGGTCAAAGTAGTCTAAATTCTTATAAAGTCTAAATCTAGGTTTGCATGCTTCAAAAGTAAACTTTCATAACAGCAAACACATGATATCAACATCAAACATGTTAAGTAACTAATGATCTAAACATAACATAACTTAAATTCTTAATACAAAAGGTAAATAACTAAGTCATGCTAAAAATAAAACAACATTCTAATAGCCTAATCATGCTCAAATACAAGTTTGGATGAAATAAAATATATGTATCCTTCAAGTGGTACGGGGCATTGTATCCCGAGTGCAAACCATAATACCGTCCATTCGGATTCGGCTATGGAATTTATGTCCGGGTTTCCATCCAATATACCACAAGAAAGAACACATATTCCATTCGCCCGAAATCACATCACACACTAATTCATAATTCTCATGCGAAGAAAAGTAAATTACATGCTTTTCTAAGTTACTAATTTACATAACTTAAATTAAATAACATGTTAAACCAATTATTCATGCTAAGCACATTTCCTAAGTCATTATTTTATGTGAACAAATTCCAAACAACATGCTAAACTAATTATTCATGCTAAACACATAAAATACATTTTCTAAGTCATTATTTCATGTGAACAAATTCCAACAACGTGTTAAACTAATTATCCATGCTAGATATCACAAAACACATCTCCTAAATCATTATTTCATGTGAATAAATTCAATAATATAAACCCTCAGGTCTAACCTTTTGTGTCGTTCTTCGGAGGTGCGTTATACGGCCGTCGGAAGGGCTAAGTCACCACGATTTCACCGGTTCACTGGTTCGACGTTTTGCTCACTGGTTCGACGTTTTGCTCACTGTTTCGCTGTTTCGTCCGCTGTTTCCACTTCGTTTCGCTGCGATTCAAGTCTCCACACTCGGCTCACTGATTGGCAGTGGATTAAGGTCAATTTTGGTGATTTTTGAGAGGCGTTGGACTGCCGTTTGCTCAAGGATCTTCAAGTGCAGTTTTTGCTCACTGTTTTGATGACTTTAGGGACTGTTTTGAGTGCTTTTGAGCTGCTGTTTTTGGGCGAATTTTGGAGGGTGTTTAGGGCAGTTTGTGCACTGGTTTGGGTGCTAAAATTAGGGTGATTTGGGTGTAAATTCCAGGGGCTAAATGGAGACTCACTTGGAAGTGTAAAAGGGGACTGTTTTGGGGGGCTGCAGTGGCGTCACTTGTGGGATGTTTTGCTGCTGGTTTGGGCGTCACTTAGGGGCTGGAATGGAGTCAGTTTGGGGGGGGGGGGGGGGGGTGAGTTGTAGGCAAAATGAAGGCTAATTGATGTGTTTGATGGGGGCTGCAATGGGCGCACTTCAGGGGCAGAATAGGCGTGAAGATGAAGGGCTGTGAAGAGGTGCAGTAGGCGTGATTTAGTAAGGGAAGTGAGGGCTATTTTTGCTCTTCCAAAATGCTAAGTATTTGATCGATGTGTACTTGATATGTGCTAGCTCCTTAAGGGAAGAAAAATGATGGTTTATATAGGCAAATGGGAGAGAGGTTACTGCATGGTGGGAGCATGGGTTATGGCATGGAGGGTGGTTAGCATTAATAGGGTATGGGTGTTTGTATGGAGGGTGAGGGCTTTGTTTTGCAAGTTTGTGTTTGGGAGGGAATTGTTTTGATAATTGTATGGAATACCTACGTAGGATGCATGAGTGGGGGAATGGTTTGCATGGTTTCTTGTTTGTTAGTGTTTTGTTTGGTGTGTGAAGGAATTGTGAGGGAATTATTCTTGTTGGTTAGTGTTTGGGGAGGATGGTGATTGGTGCTTTGTGAATTATTGTTTGTTGTTTAGTGTTTGGGAGGGAATTGTTTTGATAATTGTATGGAATGGGCGTGGGGTATAGTGGGGGAATGGTTATTTGTTTATTATTTGCCAAAGTGGGGTGGAATGGTTAAAATAAGTTTGGTAGATGGGTAAATCATGTTTGAATAGTGCATGGAAAGGTAAAATGTGTGCATGGGCGTGGGCTTCTTAGATGGTGGGCTTGGTGCTTAATTTGTCTTGGTTTCATGGGCTTTGGATTTGGGTTTAGGTATTTAGGTGGGCTTAGAGTGGTTTGCGGTAATTTCGGGCCAAAGATATACCTCGAAACGAAGATTCAACAAGCGGACTCCAAGCGAACTTAGCGAATTAAATCCAAAATGTGTCAACTCTTGACTTTCCTTTTCCGACGACCGTTTTCCGTGACTTCCACGACTAAAAGGTAGTGCCTCCGTATGAGACTCATCATCGGGTTTGGTATGCAAAAATGCAATGCTTACAGTAGCGTGTGAATTCATATGGGGTGCAAAAAATCTACTACATAGAGCTTCCGGTATGGTGACTAGTTTTAGTGCACCCTATAAATTTGAGTTATCATCAGATTGGGAAACACATGCATTATTTCGTATTGTACATCATTTTCATTCAAATGGCTGAGACTATTTCAGAGCTGTTAGTTACACAGAAGATACCGTATTGTTTTGAACATTAGTCTTCCTTTGCAATAGCATCAATTAATATAATTCTAGATGTACATCAGGCTACGCCGTTTTTGGCTGGGCTTGCAGTTGCTGCAGCTGCTCTTGCTGGCAGATATGGAATCCAGGCTTGGCAAGCATTCAAGACACGACCACCAAAAACTAAAATCCGGAAGTTCTACGAGGGTGGTTTCCAGCCTACAATGACAAAAAGGGAAGCCGCTCTTATTCTTGGCGTAAGGTAACAATAACTGATTTATTAAACTATTCAACATGGATTTATAGTAAAAAAATTATACGAGTACAATTCATTAGTCTACCTAGAATTCAAGCAATGGAATTGGAATAACATTTTTTGGGGCATGCATGATCAGCATATGTACGAAATCAAAATATTTTCTGACTTATGAAGAAAAACTAAGATGAAGCATTATGTATATAGTTGCCAAAGTTTTGGACTCTAGTTGAATCATGTGAATAATACATATTTGTCTCGAGCATTTCTGGCTACCCCAGCCATGTTTGACAAACTGAAGCAAGTAAATTGGCTTATTTGAAACTTATTAGTTTATTTTACAACAAGAATCATAATCCAATTCTACCTCTTTTTGATTTACTTGTGCATTGTTTGTCGATCTTTTGCTGGGGTCTGTAGTTTAATATTTGTCCTGTCTTGTTATATGATTTAACAGGGAAAATGCAACTCCAGACAAGGTCAAGGAAGCTCATCGGAAAGTTATGGTTGCAAACCATCCTGATGCAGGTGGTAGCCATTACCTTGCCTCCAAAATTAATGAAGCTAAAGATGTGATGCTTGGAAAGACAAAGGGCAGTGGATCTGCATTCTAACAACGTTCAAATTGCCGAGGTCTAGCCAAACTGTATCCGGAAGAAAACAAGTGCCTGATCCTTTGAGTTATCTCACTTATAATAAGTGAATGCTTGGCAATGATTTGAGGTTTTTATTGTTGAACATGGGAAGAAACCGAATTGTGCCATTTTTGTACCTTAGAAACTTTACCATGGTTGATAATGATGAAATTTCACCTAGTTGCTGCAGATAAGTGGTGTGAGAAACTTGTGTTGAATTTCAATAAATCCTAACACTTATTGAATTATGGTTCAATGGAAGAAGCTTGTTGAGTTTTAAATTTGTATTGTGTTGGAACTTCATTGTTATGGAAGTGAACAGGTCCTTGGGTGTTGTTTAGTGGTAAGGGTTTAAGACTTGGTTGTCAGGTTCTGGGTTCGAGTACAGGGGATGCATTTATTTGTAAGAGCTTGGGTAATTGGGGGTTTTATCTGCTTCGCTTAAACCTGAGTCGGATGATTTGGCGGTGAGTTAAGTGAACAGAATAGCAAAATGTGCAGTGTGTGATTCTTCTATGATTTGTATTTTGGAGATTTATGTAATTAATTACTGATTAAAATGTGTTGGGAGATGACTGGTTTAGCATTAAATTACCAAGTGTTATTGATTTATATTGTTTTTTTTCATAACATAAATAAAATGGTTATTTATTTTGTTAGTATAAGTAAGAATAGATAAATAGACACCAAATTCCTTTGGAGATTTATAAAAATGACCCAAAATTTTAGTTAATTTATAAGATTTTTTTAAATATAATATAATATTTTTGGACAATAATAAAGTGGTTAGGCTATTTTAACTCAAAATTTTGATATAAATCTAGATATCAAATAGTGATATGGCCACAAGGGTGTGGTTTGTTGGCAAATGACTTAGAATTTGATTGTCAAGTTCTGAGTTCGAATTCACATGGTGCAATTTTTTGTAAGAGCATAAGGCAGTCGGGGTTTTACCTGCTCTGCTTAAGCGGGGATCGGGTGATTTGGTGACGCGGTTCCCAACGTTTCTAAAAAAATAAATAATATTATTTAAAGTCAAAATAATATTTATGATGCAATTCATCCACAATTGAATTGTATGAAATCATTATCCAAGATTTAAGTCAAAAACTTATGTTAATATGGCTTCGCTTATACATACACACATGACACATACATACACATACACTTATATTTAAGTGAGAGTATTCAATTTTATAAATATAGAGAGTCAGGCTCAAGTCAGACTGGATTTGGTGGCGGATTTTCTAAGGTTTAAAAAAAATAAATAGTAATATTTAAAATCAAAATAATATTTATGATATTAATTCATCAACGATTGTATGAGATCATTATCCAAGATTTAAGTCCAAAACTAAAATTAATATAACTTCACTTACACACATTTAAGTGAGAGCATTCAATTTTCAATTTTAGTCAAGTTCATATGAATTTTAGGTATATTGTAAAATAGATAAAGACAAAAATAAATTATATATAGAGAGAGTCGAATTTCAATCCACACCTTACAATACACATAAAGTCTATATTCAACTAAAAGATAAAAGATTTTTTTTATCTTTATCTACCGTTATAATTCACATAAAAACATCTTCATTTTAATAAACTTAGGGATAAATGACATTTTTCTATACATTAAAATGATGGAAACAGACCATTTTCAATATATTAAAATTTGTATTTTTTTAATCTTTTAACAATATTTTTTATTTTGTTAAAGTGCGAAAAATTATATTATGTGCCGGATCATGTATATGTCATATCTCTTACAACAGGCGGGCCCCATAACCCGCACATGATAAGTGAGGATGTGGTATAAAGAATTATTCAATAATCTATAACCTATATAACTTTTTATAAAAACATGACCACCCAAGAATTTTTCCTACACGACTACAATAACGTCAACTCTTTATAGGCCCAAGAGGCAAGTGCCGTTCCATCCTACAAGATCTGACGTCAGCTTCTATCCATTCATCCTCATCTTTCTTCGTTATCCAAATAATTTATTTAATATTTTTTTATAAAAACAAATAGCCCTCCATTTTACAATTATTCACTAAATAAATTAAAAATAACAAAAATATTAATAAAAAAATAAAAATAAAAAACCACGGCTTCAATTTTAAGCTTCTTCCTTCTTCAGTCTCCCTATCCCTCAGCCTCAAAACTGAAAATTTGTCTAATTTTAGCTTTCCTAAAAATTAAGCCCTTTTTTGTAATTTCATCTTATTTATTTATTTACTTTTAAAAATCTTCAATCTTTAAGAATGAGCTCACAATCTGTACCTACAGAAAAATTAAGAGAAGAAAAATATTTTTTTAAAAGAAATTAATTCGCATTTTGTATCTCAACTTCGAACAAATTGAAGGAAACAAATGTCCGTACGATTAGGGTTTCGCTGTTTCGGATTCAATCGCTGAGCTACGCTACGTCGTCGTTCGACTTCATCAACCGATCTTACTGTAACGAAAAAGGTCGCACACAGTGATTTCATTTATATAAAGTTTCGATTTTTCTAGTTGATTCGTATGGGCATATTAGTTTATTTTTATTGTTGAGGGAGTGTTATCAGATTAGACTAATCGATGGTAATGGTGAGTGGAAATGATCCAGTTGAGTCGTTTTTTAATTCGATTCATCATTTTAAAGAAGCGCTTTCGCCTATAGAGTTAGGTATTAAGAAAGCGGCTAAAGATCTTGAGAGTTGCTTGGTAGTTCATAATAAGAATGTAAACAATCTTGAATTAGTTAATGGAAATGGAAATAATGGTAAAATACAGATGTTAATGAAGAAGAAGAGTAGTGGTAATGATAGGAAACATTGCAGCAGTGGCCAGTGTGTGGGCAGTGAAGAGAAAAAGAAGGGGTTGTTGTCAATTAAGGTGCCGGTGAAGACATTGTTGGGGATATTTTCGCCGAATTTAGGGAAACTTGAGGTGGCGTCGAAGAAAGGAGTGAAAGCGAAAGCTTTGGATAAGGATGATGGGTCTTGTATGAACTGCTTTCAGTTTGCAGTTACTTGGTCGTTGTTGGTTAATGGGTTTGTTCAGGCTTTCCCGAGCCCGTTTAAAACGGGCAAGAAACAGATTCAGAAAGTAGGTGAGGAAGATAAAGGGAAGAGTTTGTGTGTGGATGGGCTAAAATCGAAGGTTTCTTGTGAGTTTAAGCAAAGGGAATTAAAGGGTCAGTTTGTTGATGCACGTAAGAATGATGGTGGAGCAGATGGGGAGGGAAAACCTCTACCACTTGAGTGTTTTATAGGGTTTGTATTTGATCAGCTGATACAAAATCTTCAGAAGTTTGATCAGCTTATGCAGGAAAGTGATCAGACGGGTTGTGATTGTTCGCCCTCATCCTCACCTCCTCCTTCCTCTCAATTTGATCATTTGAGGGCACTTACAAGTATTTGGGAAGGTCGAAAAGCTGATTTTAATGGATTTTTGGGGAACTTAAAGTTTGCGAGAGTGGGTGTTCCTTCTAGTATGGTTGGGGTAACTTCTTCAGTCAATGAAGATGGTGTCAGTTCAGACAGTAGGGAAGAAACAGCAGGTAACTCGGCGCAGAAGGTGACCAGTGGGATACTTAGCATTCCTTTATCAAATGTGGAGCGTTTGAGATCTACGTTATCCACTGTTTCATTGACAGAGCTGATTGAGCTCTTACCACAGTTGGGGCGGTCTTCTAAAGACCATCCTGATAAGAAGAAACTATTCTCTGTCCAGGATTTCTTTAGATACACGGAGTCTGAAGGTATGGTTCAAATGCTGCTCAGTTATTTACTGAATTTTGCCTTGCATTCTGGTTTTTAATTGTTTTGGTGGAACATTTGGTCTGTATTGTGCCTTTCATTAACAGCAATTGAATCCAATTTACTCACATGGTTGTTCGTCTTTTGATGGAGATGAAAGTTGCTTTCTTTCATTTACACAATTGTCTACAATGATTACTTCTATTTCAACTCTTTTACTCCTGCAGGTAGGAGGTTCTTTGAGGAACTGGACCGAGATGGTGATGGCCAAGTGAATCTGGAGGATCTTGAAATTGCAATGAGAAAGAGAAAATTGCCACGGAGATATGCTCGGGAATTCATGCGTCGTACTAGAAGTCACCTATTTTCGAAATCGTTTGGTTTGAAACAGTTTTTGTCCTTGATGGAACAAAAGGAACCAACTATTCTCCGTGCTTATACTTCTCTATGTTTAAGCAAGTCTGGGACACTGCAAAAGAGCGAAATATTGGCATCACTTAAAAATGCAGGACTTCCTGCAAATGAAGACAATGCTGTTGCTATGATGCGATTTCTGAATGCTGATACAGAAGAATCTATTTCATATGGACATTTTCGGAACTTTATGCTTTTGCTGCCTTCTGATCGGCTGCAAGATGACCCTCGGTAAGATGAGTTCACTTATCTGAAAGAGCTATAAAGTGCTCAAAACGTAATTTGTTGTTGCCTTTGATTCAAGAAATCCGTAGTTTGACTTGTGGATCTGAGTTATAGCTTTTGATCGTTTTTTATTCAATTAGTGATGTACTTTTTTTTGTTTGGTTGTCTGGATAGGATGGGAATGGTTTCATCTATTCTTGGTATCAATACATGGAGTGTGAAGAATAAAACTTTTTAATGAGATTAGGGAGAATAAAAAACTGTTTTTGTCTTAATGAACAAGGTGGTTGTGCAATGACTGGGTTACTCCAATCTGCTAGTAACTTCTTTTCGTTATATGTGCAGGAGTATCTGGTTTGAAGCTGCGACTGTTGTTGCTGTTCCACCACCCGTGGAAATACCTGCTGGAAGTGTTCTAAAATCTGCATTGGCAGGGGGCCTTTCATGCGCACTTTCCACTTCTCTAATGCACCCTGTTGATAGTATTAAGGCAAATCCCTTGGCTTAATACTTATTGTAGTCATGTAGCAGCATTTTTTTAATATTATTTAAGCCTTTTGAATAATAAATTTTATGGATATTAAATCTATGAAGTTTAGGAGTCACTTGGATATTATCATAGTACTAGGAAACCAGCATGCAAGCACCAAGTATTATCATGTTTTAGTTACTCCCTTAGATGATTACTTTTGAGAACAATTAGACTTTACTCTATACTTATTATATGCGTGGTACTGATTGCTTGTTGGGTCCTGTTTATCCACTTTGTGCCACATGGTAGAAGATGACAATAAGGCCCGTTTAGATAGGCATCATTCTGATGGGTATTTGCAACCTTCTTAATGGGCTAGTTGGAACATCACAGAGGAAAAAAATATAAACTCTGAACTGACTTTAGATAACGTTATTTCTGTCGTCTCAATGCCTTTTGCAGAGCAACAGACAACACTGAAGTGTAAAAGTGTGAAATGGAAAGAGAATTGTATTCCTCTTAAGGATTTTTGTATATATAAAATTTTGGATTGTTGATCTTGATATAGTCTTGTTGTCAAGGGGTGTAATTCCTTTTTTGTAATGGTTTTTGGTATGCCAGACTCGAGTGCAAGCATCAACTCTTACCTTCCCAGAAATTATTGCAAAGCTTCCACAAATTGGAGTACGACCATTATACAGGGGTTCAATCCCAGCAATTCTTGGACAGTTTTCAAGGTTTTTGTTGTTACTATTGTTTCCCTTTTCTTCTTTTGTTCTTGTACTTTGTTGCATTGGCTTGTAATTCTGGATGCTTTTCTTTTTACTTTGTAGCCATGGCCTGCGAACTGGAATATTTGAAGCAAGCAAGCTTGTGCTATTAAATGTTGCTCCAAATCTACCAGAGTTTCAGGTAATGATACCATTTGCTGTGGCCTGAGAGTCAAATAAATTGTATCAAATCAAAAATTGATAGGATAAACTAATAATTAAGTGGAATGTATCTTATGTTGATTTATTGGCATGATATGCAGGTTCAATCTATATCATCATTCTTGAGCACATTTTTGGGGACAGCAGTGAGGATTCCTTGTGAAGTACTTAAGCAGCGGTTGCAGGCTGGCCTCTTTAACAATGTTGGAGAGGCCATTGTTGGTACTTGGCATCAAGATGGTCTTAAAGGTTTTTTCCGTGGAACTGGTGCCACTCTCTGCCGGGAGGTCCCATTCTACGTTGTTGGTACAGGGCTTTATGGAGAATCCAAGAAGGTAGAGATGTTACATTTGTTGAATATTAAAACAATTTTCTAAGCGATTCGGCGCATTGCTGCAACAAATATTTTACTTTTTTTGCCCTTTTTTGTGTGACAATTTTATTAGCAGTTTTGTAACATAGGATAATCCCAAATTTTGAATGATTATAACCTGCGATTGATGTGATATTATAGATGGTCCAGCAACTTCTTGGGCGGGAGCTGGAGCCCTGGGAAACAATTTTTGTTGGAGCGTTATCTGGAGGGCTAACTGCTGTTATCACAACACCTTTTGATGTTATGAAAACTAGAATGATGACTGCGCCACAGGGTCGAGCTGCATCAATGTCGATGGTAGCCTACACTATACTCCGTCATGAGGGAGCCCTTGGCCTATTTAAGGGAGCAGTACCCCGATTTTTCTGGATTGCTCCTCTGGGCGCTATGAACTTTGCGGGATATGAGCTAGCAAAGAAGGCCATGGACAAAAATGCGGAAGAAGCAGAGCAGTTGTCTCAGAAGAAGTTGGCTTAGCTAGTTCTGGATAGATGATACAGGTAGCATACCTACAACTGACTCATGGAATTTTGTGTTGCAGTGATAAGCAAATAAATGCTGCCTGAAAGTTTTTGTGCCCTTTTCCGAAACTACCAGCAGCGTTTGCTTCCAACTTTTATCTGTCGACATGCCTCATTTCTCATTTAGACAATTTTTGACACAACAGTTTTCCTTTTTTGAACTTTTATTGTCAAAAGTTATGTATTGTGCATTCAAAATTGGCATTTCTATAAACAAAGCTCAAAATTTTCAAACAAAGAGCAGCAGGTTTATGCAAAAACAATTCGTTGATCATATTATTATGATACAAACAGGGAAATACATGCAATTTTTATTATTATTATATCCCTAATTTTTTAAACTATAATACTATGCTATAATCAGAGGCATCAAAATATAAAAATGACATTAGGCCTTGAGGATACTGAAACCGAACCTAAACATATTACGAGTCCAGAAAATCGAAAATCTTGGCTGCGTTATGAAATGCAGCAGTGAAGAGACGCGATCATAGCCCAGTGGTCATTCCGGATCACATCATCCAACTTCTTTTTCAGCTCAGGATGCTTCTCAAAAGTAGTCATCAGCAGTCATGGTGCTGATCATTTGCTCAAGTAAATGACAACAGGATGAGTAAAAATCATTTACTGGCAACAGTTTAAGCTAAAATTTATACAGCCATATTCAATTTACCTTCAGTTCTTGAACCTCAGCTATTTCTTTCCCCACTCAGCTCGGACTCCTTGGAAGGATTTATCTTCCGCTTCTCTCCAACTCCACCAGCTATACACCAAAAAATTAAAAACAGGATCAGTAAATGGGAGGCAGCGAGTTGAGAGAGAGTGAGTGTAAAAGAAATAACGTCAGCTCTCACCAGAGCTTCAAATTTAGGTTTGTATTCAGCAGTGAACATTGTCGACATCATGGGCGGCATCATGAGTGGTTGTTGAGGAAAATATCTCACATCGGCTGAGATAAACAATTAAACTCAAAATATAATCATTGGGCAACCCTCAACTCTCAAGTTAGCTTTTGGGTTGAGTTAGACCCATGAATTTCAATATGGTATCAAAGCCACACTCATGCACGGGTGGGCCCACACTACCTGTCCACGTGACATGAACCAGACAAAAGACCGGTTTGCACGTGAGGGGGAGTGTTGAGGAAAATATCTCACATCGGCTGAGATAAACAATTAAACTCAAAATATAAACATTGGGCAACCCTCAACTCTCAAACTGGCTTTTAGGTTGAGTTAGGCCCATGAATTTCAATAGCTCATGCTAAAGTCCGGTACCAATCCCATAATTTCTTATATTTTTTTAAAAAAAAATTATAATAAAATATTTAGCCCATCAATATTACATGAAAAAAAATAAATTTTAGCCACCCTTAGAATAAAATCATATCTCCGTCCTTGGTCGACTTGCGTTGGGACCTCTATGACTGCCCAAAAAACAGATGAAATGTGCAAAAATGAACAAGTGCGCAGAGAAAAAAGGGGAAAAAAACATCCAAGAAAAATAGGACGACAATCTGTTAGCCAAAGTTTCGTGTTATTACATAACAATTATACATGCAACAAACAATCCAATCAGAAAATTATCATAGATTTAACCTAAACCCTACAATATGAAAAACATAAAACAGAACCTGTAAAACTTCGGTGAATTCAAGTCGAGATCACACTCTGTCCTTAAGAACTTATTGACCCCGTATCTGGTGCTTTACGGATTCTCAACGGCCAATGTTCTCCCAGGATAACTTGATTCCTTCTTGTCCAAATAGCACTCTTTGACAAGTATTCGAAATTGAATATGGCAGTAACTCTCTCTTGAAAACTTGAAAAACTAAAAATCACAGTCCTTTTGTTTTTCTCTATCTCTCCATTTGGAATAAAAGCCTTCTTATATAAGTCATGGAGGGGTGCCAATTGGGCACCCCTTGGGGTGGGATACAACCCTCCTAAGGATTGTGTCCTTCCATTGCACCCCTTAAAGCCAAAATGACAAAAATACCCCTGAATATTATAGGAATTTACAACAATCCCCCACAATTCTTATAATATTCAAGATGACACTTGAGAGAGTTACCATGAAATAAAGCTGCATCGAAATAGGTAGCTTTCGCCTTGAACCTTTCCTAGAGAATAACAATCGGATTTACTTGGCAAACCAGTGACCCATAGTCTTGAACTGTTCTGCCGTTGATGTAAACCAAGATAATTGTCAACACACAGCTTTACTTCTACCATTTTCCGTTCTACGGTTGTGTTCATTTTGGCCCTGAACAACGGTCCTGGATTCATCAAGCACTTTAGGGTAACCCGCCTTTAAAGGTTCCCATGGAAGCGGCCACACTTCTTACTTGAAATAGGTGATCTACTATGAAGAAGTAATCTGTCTTTACCCCCATTAGGACTCATCTCCTAATATAGTGATCATTAAAAGCCTTAGCTTATCCTAACCAATGACAGACAGCACTCAGCGTCATTATCGGAATGGGAAAGAGTACGAAACTCTTCAGTGCTTGTTTTGAATTGCACAAAGTTTCTGTTGTCCCTTTTGAACCTAGATCTTGGGATCTCCAGTCAACTAGGTTGGGTTTCCACAATGACAATTCTTAGATTATAGGCTTCAAGCCCATTCCCCTCGATGACTTCTCAACTTGCTCTCGAGGTAAACCTTTAGTTAGTGGATCCGCTAGGTTTTCCTTCGACCTGACATAATCGATCGTTATTATGCCACTTGAGAGCAGTTGACGTATGGTATTATGTCTCCGACGTATGTGTCGAGACTTACCATTATACATTGTATTTTGGGCTCTCCCAATTGCCGATTGGCTATCACAATGTATGCTAATCGCTGGCACCGGTTTGGGCCAACTAGGAATATCCTCCAGGAAGTTTCTAAGCCATTATGCTTCTTCCGCTGTTTTGTCTAATGCTATGAATTCTGATTCCATAGTAGACCGGGCAATACACGTTTGCCTCGAGGATTTCCATGACACGGCTGCATTACCAAGTGTGAAAACAAATCCACTCGTGGATTTGGAATCCACCGTATCAGATATCCAGTTAGCATCGCTGTACCCTCTAGTACAGCAGGATATCTCTCGTAATGTAGCCCATATTTTGAAGTTTCTCGCAGATACCTCAAAACTCTTACTATGGCTTTCCAGTGGTTGTGTCCTGGATTGCTCGTATATCTGCTAAGCCGATTCACAGCTTGGGCGATATCAGGTCGTGTGCAATTCGTGAGATACATCAAATTTCCGATGATTCTCGAATAATCTAGTTGCGATATGCTTGAACCAGTATTCTTTGATAAATGAAGAGTTAGGTCTACAGGGGTTCTAGCTACACTTAGATCCATTTTGATATATTTATCGAGTATCTTCTCAATATAATGAGTATGTGATAATATATATCCGTCTGATGTCCTAGAAATCTTTATTCCTAGGATCACATCAGCTATCCCCATATCTTTCATATCAAATCTGCTGGATAACCCATTTTTGGTAGACTGAATCATTTCATGATTACTACCAATTATCAGCATATCGTCTACATAGAGACACACAATGACATATCCTTTCTGAGTTGATTTGGCGTACACACACTTATCACACTCATTGGTTTTGAACCCATTTGACAACATTTCTTTGTCAAATTTCTCATGCCATTGTTTCGGTGCTTGTTTTAATCCGTACAAGGATTTCACAAGTTTGCACACCTTCTGTTCTTTTCCAGGAACACTAAACCCTTCTGGTTGTTCCATGTAAATCTCTTCATCCAATTCACCATTCAAGAATGTCGTCTTTACATCCATTTGATGTATTTCAAGACCAAATATAGCTGCTATGGCTATGAGCATTCTTATCGATGTGATGCGAGTCACTGGTGAATAGGTGTCAAAGTAATCAAGGCCTTCCTTTTGTCTATAACCTTTTATGACAAGTCTTGCCTTATACTTATCTATTGATCCATCCGTTTTCATCTTCCTTTTGAATATCCATTTGTAGCCCAGCGGCTTACAACCTGGCGGAAGATCAACCAACTCCCAAGTATGGTTCTGTAGGATTGAATCAATCTCACTGTTAATAGCCTCTTTCCAAAGAGGTGCCTCCGGAGAAGCCATAGCTTCTTTATAGCTTTGAGGCTCATTTTCTAACAAGTATGTCAGAAAATCGGGACCAAACGACTTAGACATTCTAGCTCTTTTGCTACGTCTAGGCTCGATTGTCTCAGCATTTACACGTTGATCTGATCCTTGGTCAACTTGATCACTGTCCTTGACAGTATCAAATGTTCTTTTGAGAGACTCTGTGCGCTGTCTTTCCTTACAAGGAAACGTCTCTTCAAAAAATGTCGCATTCCTTGACTCAATTATCATTTCCGGATTGATGTCAGGAATCTCCGACCTGTGTACCAAGAATCGATACGCACTACTGTTGCGAGCATATCCAATTAATATACAATCAACAGTTTTGGGTCCTATTCTAACCTTCTTAGGTTTAGGAACCATTACTTTGGCAAGACACCCCTACACTTTGAGGTATTTGTAGGAAGGTACGAAACCTTTCCACAACTCATATGGGGTCTTGTCCAACCTTCTGTGAGGAAGCTTGTTAAGAACGTAGTTCGCGGAAAGCAAAGCTTCCCCCCACAAGTTTTGGGGTAGTCCCGAACTTGTCAACATGGCGTTCATCATTTCCTTCAACGTTCGGTTTTTGCGTTCTGCAATTCCGTTCTGTTGAGGAGAATAAGGAGCAGTGGTTTCGTGAATAATTCCATGCACAGAACAATATTCACCGAATGGTGAAACGTATTCACCGCCTCTATCACTCCTGATTCTTTTGATTTTCTTGCCAAGTTGGTTTTCAACTTCGTTCTTATAGTGTACGAAGCTCTCAATTGCTTCAGCTTTGCTTCTCAGCAAGTACACATAACAGAATCTTGTGCTGTCATCGATAAAAGTGACAAAGTATTTTTTACCGCCTCTTGTTTGCACAATATTCATGTCACATACATCGGTATGTACAAGTTCCAGCGGTTCAGAACTATGTTCTAAAGAATGAAATGATGTTCTATGCATTTTTGCTTCAACACATGCTTCACACTTATGTTGGCTATCAATCGCAAATTTAGGTATAAGGTCCATGTTAATTAATTTACGCATGGTATCATAATTAACATGTCCTAACCTCCCATGCCATACATTTTGTGACACAATAATATAAGCAGACGAACTAGCTTTATTAATAGCACGGTTAACAGTCATTACATTTAGCTTAAAAAGGCCCTCAGTCAGGTAACCTTTTCCTACATACATATCATTTTTTGTCATTACAAACTTATCAGAAACAAATACAAGCTTAAAACCAGCCTTACTAAGAAGAGAACCCGAGACCAAGTTCTTCCGAATATCTGGAACGTGCAGTACATTCTTCAATGTTAGCTCCTTTTCGGATGTCATCTTCAGAACCATTGTGCCTTGTCCAACCACCTGAGAGGTAGACGAGTTTCCCATTGTCAGATGATCGCCACCATCGACCTTCTGGTACATGGAAAACATCTTACTGTCTGCACAGATATGACGAGTAGCCCCAGTGTTTACCCACCATTCTCTCGGATTCCCAACTATGTTGGCTTCAGTTACCACTGCTGATAGTTCCATCTCTGAGATATCATCAGTCAGCTGCTCGCCTTCAGTGACATGGGCTTCATTCTTCTTTTTCTTGCCCTTGTTCTGAGACTTCTTGTTCCTACAGTCCTTTGACATATGACCGCTCTTTCCAAAGTTGTAGCATTTTCCCTTGAACTTCTTGTTCCCAGAGTCAGCTCCACTGTTCTTCTTTCTCTTTTTGCTACCCTTTACACCTTCAATGATGTTGGCCTTAGACTCCAGAGTCTTGTAGCTGGCCTTCTCGGACATCCTGTTGTCCTCCTCGATTCTCAATCGAACACTGAGGTCTTCAAGGCTCATCTGCTTCTTTTTGTGTTTCAGATAGCTCCTGAAGTCCTTCCATGATGGAGGCAACTTTTCAATTATGGCGGCAATTTGAAACGTCTCACACAGTTTCATTCCCTCATCCAGTATTTCATGAATGATTAATTGCAATTCACCCAACTGAGACATCACCGTCCTTGAATCTACCATTTTGTAGTCCAGGAACCTACCCACGACAAATTTCTTTTGTCCGGCATCTTCAGTTTTATACTTCTTCTCGAGAGATTCCCAGAGAATCTTCGCAGAAGTCATGCCTTGGTACACATTGTACAGGGTATTGTCAAGACCACCCAAAAGGTAGTTCTTGCATAAGAAGTCTCCAGACATCCAAGTCTGTTCTCGCTCTTCCTTGGCCAATTCGGATTCACCCTCCACAAGACCCGGAGGATCTTTGAGGAATTTTGCCAACTGGAGAGTTGTCAGGTAGAACAACATCTTGCTCTGCCATTGTTTGAAATTTGCCCCACCAAATTTCTCCGGTTTTTCTCCATGAGAGACCGGTACCGTGATATTTCCGCTAGCCATATGTAACTGGAAAATCAACAGGGTCAATTAGTCTACGAAAGACAAATTGCACAACGATCAACGAATGATCTTGTTCAGAGTGATATACGATAAATGTAGATATATATATGTCAATCAAGATTGGATGGAATTACTTGTGTATTATTACACTTTAAATTCTCAACCAATTATGCAACAACCAAACAATTTCAACTTTATCACTATGTGTATGCTTGTGATAATTGAACAACCTAATAATAACTTAAATCTATACTACCAAGATTAATGTGTTAACAGTATATGACTAACCAAGTTAAAATTATTTAAGTTTGCAGTTTCTAAGAATTACAGGACTATTTCGTTAGTGTCGCGTTCGTATCTACGTTCGAACGAGACTGTCCAGTGTGTGTGCGTTCGTGTTGCGTTTGATAACGCGTTCGAACGATGTGTTTCCAGAGAGTTCACGTTCGAGTAGCGTTTGATAACGCGTTCGAACGGAATGATTCCAGAGAGTTTGCGTTCGAGTTGCGTTTAGGACGCGTTCGAACGTTCTGAGGCAGAAGGCTTGCGTTCGAGGTGCGTTTGAAGACGCGTTCGAACGTTCTTACAAATTTTCAGATATATGCCTTCGCGTGCGTCGGGCGTTCGAATGCCCTACGAGTTTTTCATGCACAGTTCGTATTTTCCAGAAAATATTCAAACCCTAACATGCAAATTACTATCTAATAACACGATATCAATAAGTTCTTAAGATTGTTAGCCAAAGTTTCGTGTTATTACATAACAATTATACATGCAACAAACAATCCAACTAGAAAATTATCATAGATTTAACCTAAACCCTACAATATGAAAAACATAAAACAGAACATGTAAAACTTCGGTGAATTCAAGTCGAGATCACACTCTGTCCTTAAGAACTTATTGACCCCGTATCTGGTGCTTTACGATTCTCAACGGTCAATGTTCTCCCAGGATAACTTGATTCCTTCTTGTCCAAATAGCACTCTTTGACAAGTATTCGAACTTGAATATGGCAGTAACTCTCTCTTGAAAACTTGAAAAACTAAAAATCACAGTCCTTTTGTTTTTCTCTATCTCTCCTTTTGGAATAAAAGCCTTCTTATATAAGGCATGGAGGGGTGCCAATTGGGCACCCCTTGGGGTGGGATACAACCCTCCTAAGGATTGTGTCATTCCATTGCACCCCTTAAAGCCAAAAGGACAAAAATACCCCTGAATATTATAGGAATTTACAACACAATCCAGTTGGCTAAGTCTGCAGTTTTAATCGGTTTAATATCTCCGAATCAACGTTTTTTCTATAACTTATAAATTAACTTATACTTCCTCGCAATACTCTACCAAACGCACCCTTGCTTGTACATGTCCACCAAGCGAAAGCCAATTCCTTTTCTCTAATACTCCCAGTCGATTGGTTCAGGTTCCTGTACAAAGCCAAGACAAGCAACAATTCAGTTATAACTCTGACCATGACAATGAACAACCCCAAATCTTGAAAGAGTCTCTTCTGTAATGCTGAGAATTTGCAAAATAAAATATCAATATATATATCATTATTTTTAATTTCCACAATTATGAGCATATAGGTCGCTGAAGATATTGAGCATTGACTATGAACTTATTGCGATGGAACAATACCAAGGATGATACAAGAAAAGCAAGATGATCACTGTGTTTTCCGCAATCCTACAGTATCTTGGAAAATATAAACAACAATACAACTCCATCAACCCTTTAGATTATTGCACCCAGCGGCGAAGTCACGAGGTTATCTGAAAATGAGATTTTATAATTTTTAAGAGTTTAATTTATAAATTCAATTTTTTTTTTCAACTGAATTTTTATAAATTCAGTTGAAAAAAATTGAGCCCTTTATTTCACCTAGATGTTACTTCTAAATTTTGCTCACTATATGGCAGATCTTGACACTGAGTTTACTAATTTTTATTTTTATCAAATTTTTTACCAGTAAAAAGGACTGCATCAAATTTGGAAGTTTCATGTAAATATTATATGCTTGTATCATCAAAGAATGTGCCTATGAATGAACAATGACAATATAAACAACATTAAATCTGTTTAGATTTCAGCACCGACGTATTACGATACCATAAATTCTCAAAGAGCAGATTGCTTTTTCTTGTTGGCCTAGACAGGTGCACGATAGAGTTAATGCTCATGGAACCCTAAGGATAATTATTGACAAGTGTTTTTCATTCCTAGGGTAATATGGAAAATTTACTCCTCGAATAAATCTGTATCGGCAATGAATTTGTTGGTTAGTAGGGAACCAAAGCAAATTTAGCAAGTAGACAGATAAATCATAGAGTTTACGTGGTTCTACGGAGAGTGGTTATTACCTACGTCCACGGTAGAAAGGGAAATATTTTATTACTTCTCGGGGTTTAGACGACCTGAGCTACAAATAGAGAAATGAACTCACGAAGCGATAAAACACATCGGGTCTTACACAAGCCTGGAATAATTCTCTCAAATGGTCGGGTAATTGACTAGCCTCCTCTCTCTATCATTAGATCTTCAATTCTTGCTTTTACAAGTTGTGAGATTCAAAATTTTCTAACCCTTAAATCTGATACTCCAACCCTTTTATATTTACTTCTAAATTCATTATTTCACTACTTCTAACGTCATCTCATGTCATTTATTCATCATTGCAGTCATAACTCTCCTCAACCACCATCCAACTGGCCAATCAGATCAACATATTCTTCTGCAACTGCACCAGCTTATAACGTCTGGCATGAGCTACTTCCAATGAGAACCGTCACTTTTCCACAATCATCGTCAGCCTTCTAGAAGCACATCTTCCTACTTAGGTCATATGTCACACAACATCAGTACTGATTAGCTTGTGCTCTCATCTTCATTCATCGGGTCGACATATCAAGGCGTATGATACTTATCGAAGCTTCCTCTAACTCGTCCAATCAGGTAAGGTTGACAGACAATATCCTTCTCTGATCGGGTATAACAAACTCTCATAAAACCTCAAATCAACACCCTTTATGTGATCAGGTCGGTTATCGCAACTTGCTTCGTCCTTCACGATACTCTTGTTATCAGGAGAAATCCTCTGTATCACTAGGTCATGTATCTCTTTCAAACCTCGTCTCTTTTTTTATTCTTGGGCCTTAGTCATTCATTTTGACTAAGTACAATTTCAATCATATCCCTCCTCGATACTTAAACCTTCATCAGGGTATGGAGATCACATATATTTAAGTGAGGGTAGATATCTCCGCTATGGAGACCAAACTTATATTTAGTAGACATAGATTTCTAGGCCGGAGACTTTGTGAAAAAAAATTATAAGTAGGGATCTAAGTGTAATTTTATAAAACGACCGGAACAATCTCGTTAAAGCTCGTTCTTATTTTATTCTTTTTGGAAACAAAGATCGCTTCCTCTACCTCTCTCTCTGGTTCAATATGTCGCGCCAAAGACCAAAACGCACCGTTTTACCTCCGGCACAAGAGGTACGTAAAAATTCTAACATTTTACCGCTCCAATTTTGTGACAATTTTGATTAAATAAAATTTATATTTAACGATTGAAAATCAAAATATTGATATGTTTATTCGGATTTCAGTTGATAATAAGAACGAATTTTCTCATTGCATTTTTGAATTATATTAATTGCAGAAAATTGATAAATTAGAGAAAATTGTGAATGAAGGAAACTTTTATGGAGCTCAACAAATGTACAAGTCCATTAGTACACGGTATTTGCGCTATTTTTTATTTTGATTTATTTATGCAATGGCCACAATATATATATTTTTTAAAATAATCAACATAAATTGTTTTGTTTGTATTGATGCAGATATGTATCTGCACAGAGATATTCCGAAGCATTGGATCTTCTTCATGCTGGCGCATGCCTCCAGTTGAAAAACAACCAGGTTTCCCTCTTTTTCGTGTCGTTTGTATGATCTTTGATGAGTGAGAAAGAATTTTGTTAATTTATTGTTTGGGTGAGATAATTAATAGGATTTAGTATTGCATTATTGACGAAGCTTGGGGCACGGAGTTTGTCCAGTAAACAAACAGCTTGGAGAAAGGGTAGCTATTGGTATTTTCGATTTTTTATCCTCTAGATGATATTTGGTTTGGTTTGTAGCTGAATTGTACAGATTAGATATGACTATCAATGTGAGATTTAGATGGTAATTAGATAGTTATTGTCTGTTGGATCTTTGTTGAGTAGACTTATATCTGGTTGATTTAGCTAGTTGAATCTGATTATGTTGTGCATTTTATTTCCAGTTAGATAATTTTGAGATCTTTAGATTATGCATGCATATGTAACACATACATAGGCACATTTCATCCTCAAATTTTGTAAAGAATTTTGCATAATTTAGAAATGGTGATACAAGTTAATTTGATATGAGTTGTAAACTTTTGCTTATCCTGCCATCAAGCCCACTTTTGTACAAGTAAATGGCAGTCCATCACTGGTCCTTTCAACAACTATGATTAGATTTTTATGGATATCGGTAATAATGTTTCTATTGTCACAGAGTGCTGATCCTTTCCTTTATAAGATTCAGCTTGGTTCATTCATGTATTATTTAACCAGAAAATTGCAGGAACTTTGTGTTATATAAACATAATATGAAATTCTTATTATTTTCTCCATTTTATTTGAATTGATTTCATTCATGTAGTGGCTTTGAAAACTTTTCAGCTTACATGTGGGGCAGAGCTTGCTGTGTTTTTTATGGAGGCGCTTGTTAAAGGGAAAGTTGCTTATGATGATGAAACCCTGGGTCAGTTCATACTTGTGATATAACTTTCAAAAGTAAAACTTACTCGATTCAGATCACGGCCAAACTTTAACGTTACGAATCTTACGATGCGATAATTCTGTTCATTAGTAACTATGGCCATGGTAACTAAATTTTAGTTCTTGCATGCATATACAAATAACTTTACTAATTATGTGATTTTAGACGATATAATCGTTCAGTAACATATTCTTTTGGTCATCACTACTGACACTATTTGGTTTGTTAATATACCTGATTATATGTTGCTTCACAATTATAAAAAAATATATTTATGTTAGATCGTGTAAGAAAGATCTACGAGTTGTTCCCCAGATACCTGATTATATGTTGCTTCACAATTATAAAAAAAATATTTATGTTAGATCGTGTCAGAAAGATCTACGAGTTGTTTCCCCAGATTCCCGTGCCACATAACTTGGCGGATGATGATGACGTTTACGAACTTACCGAAGCCCTTGGTGCAGCAAAATTGCGTGTAGAAGCCTGCTCATCATTTTTAAAGGCCACTATTAAGTGAGATACCATGCCCTCATTATCTTAGTCGACTGGCTTTTGATGGATGTTGTGATTTCTTAAGCATGGATATGATTTTTTTTCCTTTTTTTTTCTTTTGAGTTGTCTTACATTATAGATTTTTTATTTCTTAAAATAAGAATAATATAGTTGGAGGATTATCTCTAGGATGTGCCTAGCAGCCAGTCCCTTGTATACTATGCTTCTGACATTATTGTGAGGCAATTCTTGATGCAATTCTGAATTTTTCCTTTTTCTTTGTCATATGCAGTCATTAAATCTATATTCAAAAGTTGATAGTAGTGTTGTAACTTGATATCAGTATGACAATGTATTGCAAGCAGGCTTTGGATGTTCATGTGTCAAGATAAATCTTGTACTCATTCATTAGCTTAAAATTTCATCACATGAGGATTTTCACAGCATTTTGACATTTCATCTACTGATGACAGATTATTTAGCTTGTAGAACTTCTGCTTTGCACATATTTTTAGGTAATTCCTTAGTGATGAGACAATGAATGGATATAAAAGAGGTAATGGGAAGAGGAGAAAGGGGAGATAATTTTACAGGAAATCTGTTTAAAAATAGGGCGAGGAGGAGAATAAAGTGGAAGTGTTGGAGATCTGTCCATCCTCTTTGTGAAAACGGAAATGAATGTTTCTGAGAAGAGGAGAGAATGAATTTCTACGCTTTTTGAGAGAGAGAATGAATCTGCATAGGTTTTTTTTGCTTTCTTTAGACGGTTTTAAAAGGTGAAATGTTCCCAACTTTTTATAGTTCTGCTGTTTTTCAGGTGGTCTATGGAGTTTGGAGCTCCTAAAACTGGTTCTCCAGAGCTTCATGTTATGCTAGCTGAATATATATATTCAGAATCCCCCGAGCTGGTAAGTTTGACTGCAAAAAAATGGATCTCAGGCTTCTCTTACTAGAGCCATATATATAGTATAATGTGGATTTCAATGATCCATTTTATGTCATGGTTACTGTTGAGTTTTATATTTCATTGGCATGTTCAACATTAACTTACTGCTCTTTTGCAGGACATGGCTAGAGTCTCATTTCATTTTGTTAGAGGAAACAACCCAGAGAAGTTTGCAACTACTATAATCAATTTTATGGGCAAGGTTAGCATTTCTAGTGATCTGGACACCTACAAACCCACAACTCATTTTGTTTTTAATTCAATGATAAAGATGCAACGACATGCACAAATTCAAACCTCAATTTAGTGCAAGATCTACTTTATAGTTTACATTTCTTTTTTAAGATGTAATCTACACAAATATAATGGTACTTCTAAGATTATTATTATTATTTTTTTATTTCTTTATTACTATGGGGGGGATTCAATTTTTTTTGCTTCTTTATTTTGAAATAAAATATTTGTTTTGCATTTCTTTAACACTCATTTTGAGCTATTCAAGCTACGATGCCAAAAGAAAATTAATTTCTTTAAGTACTGTAACACTTAAAACAAGAGCAGAATTCAATAGATGTGTTAGTTATTCCTTCTTGGATAGTTGTCTCACAGGTTCAACTGACATTCTGGTTAATTGATGCAGTGTTACCCTGGTGAAGATGATCTGGCAGTTGCACGAGCAATTCTGATGTAAGCTCATTAGAGAACTAGAAACTTTATTTTTTCTCTATGTTCAAATTACCATCATAGTTGAAATGCTTAATCAGGATAATAATTTCTGCAATTCTGGGTTATAGCACAAGTTTAGATCTAGCTCATATTACCAATTTGAACCCTCCATGTGTTATCACCACTTCTGGTGTGAAACAGGAGAGAAAAAAAAAGGAAAATCCATTATTGTCTCTTAACTTCCTTAATCAATTTTTTTTGTGCTAATTTGTATCTTAAAATACAGACTTCGGTTTTTCCTGTTCATGTGCTTGGTCTTGATATAATGGCCATATAATCAATCATGATTGGCTTATGAGGACTTCAGAGTTGAGACATTTTTTATTTTGATATATTTTCATTTCTGAAAAAGGTTTGAGTTTTTACAGGCTATGCAACGCCTTAATCATCTTTTTTTTTCTGCACTTTTGCTCAAGATGTCTTTGATTGCGCCTTTTTTTTTTTGTTTTACCGTGTGTTTTGCATTTACCTTCCTCCTGATAACTTAATTTCGATGTTATACTTAGGGCTTACTTCAATTTTCAACATAAGATGTCGTTTTAGTTGCACGTTTCTAGCCCGACAATAGCCGATCAGTGCCTTCCTTTTATTACTTTAGTTACTTCTTTAACTGGTATACTTCTTATATTTCCAATAAAAATTCAGATGTTCAATAACACAGGAGCCAATTATAGAATACTGTATTGATGGACACTTTCTGGCAATACTTGTATCCATCCAAAACTACGAGCGGGATCTCATTTAAAACCTTGTATCTCCAACAATTTAAGGTGAAATAATAAAACCGTTGGCCCTTCCTTATGACTATAAGCATCCATAATGTTTGTATGTATTTTATACTTGTTTATGCAAAGTCTAGTAGATCATTCGACTGCTCAGTAATTGTTTTTGCTTGGAACTTTAAATCTTTTGTGAGGTTCTGAACTTACACTGAAGCTTTCTTGGATGATAGGTATTTATCTCTGGGTAATCTGAAAGATGCTAATTATATTATGGATGAAATAAAGAAGCAAGTGGAAAACAAGCAGCTTGACTTATGCCCATCAGATCTAATACAATTTGTTTTCTATGTTCTGCAAACGTAAGTTTTATTCATTATTCATTATTTATCACTGTCATTTTAGCGTTGTTATATTCCATCTGTAGAGAATGAATGCATATCTTATGTGGGGTTTCTACTTTTTGGAGTGAGTTGATAATACTGCGCCTCATTTAAAGAAGGCTGGCATCGCAATGAAAGTGTGTTAAAGGAGTTTGTTAATACATAACTTCAGTTTTTCCTCGACCCCGTGAAACTAAAAAGAAACGCTCTTTTTCTTTTTTGTCTGAATCTTGTATGCTTGTGCACATTGGTTGCACTTCACATTTTTTTCCATCTCTGTAGTCAATTTTCTGGAGATAAAGAACTATTCTTTCTTTGTACTTGTTTAGCTGTCTTAAAGGAAAAGATGAGAACAAAAATTTGGACCTGAAACAATTACTCAAAGATGACTGATGCGACATAATTTTCTGTTCTTCAGATATGTGTCTCAGTTCTTCAGAGCCTCCTTTACTCTCCTGAATGATCATTGTGATCCTGAATTATTTGACACACATGTTTATGTTGCTGCAAGTTTGTTCTTAGAATTTAATATCATTCAATTCAAATTGAATTCATATTTCTCTGTGCAAACAATATCGTATAGATTAGATTGATTATTATAACATTGATGTATTTCTTGCGGTTTATCGAAAAATATAAACTTCTATGTTTTTTTCTTTGCTTCATTGCAGTTTAGAAAGAGAGGCTTTCCCTCTTTTTAATATGTTGAGAGCCAATTACAAGGCAAGTATAGACAGGGAATCCACATTTAATGAGGTACGTACGTTACTATTTGCTAATCAAAACCCATGAATCCTGTTGTTCTTTCTTGGTACGTAGAACAAAGTTTTGCATCAGTAATGTAACTTTGTTCGCCAATAGTTTTGACAGAAATTTAGTTGTTATCGATTTCTTGATCTCTTCGACTTAAAAAGTGACTTAGTACTTGTTTGGTATGGATTCTAGTAGATGTAAAAGAGTTTTTTTAATCCCATAAGTTCTTTTCAAAATTTTCGGTGATGTTTGCTCGCGTAGAGTTTTTGAGAATTAAAAAAGCTATTTTATCTCTATTAGCAAATTGTGAGTAGAGCTTGAAAAACTTTTTTAAAGATTTAAATTGTCTATAATATCCTTATTTTATTTAACAATATTATTTCATTTCTTTCATAACACAACTTAAGAAATTTGTCCAATAAAATAATAATGTTTAATAAAAATTCTCACTCACAACCAAACACCTAATTTTTTTTTATTAAAAGCTCTACTTCTAAAAATTCTATTAATAAAAACTCTATTTGATGAAGCTCTATTTAAAAAATTATACTGAATAGACTCTTATTAGTATATATGGGTTCTCACACGAAGAATTTGTTCAGTTGCTAGATGACATAGCAGAGAAGTTTTTTGGAGTTAAGCGTAGAAATCCGATGCAAGGAATTTTTGGGGACATCTTCAAGGTAATTTACATTTTAACGTTACTGCTATATTTATATCTCCAGCTCCGTTTCGAAATCAAACCCATTTAATATAAGGGAAAATTGATCTCCGGATATGTTTAGTTCAGTTCGGTTTAAAAAACGTGGGAAAGTAAGAGTCCGTTTGAGAGTGATTAAAAACATTTGAAATCTCTTAATAACCGTTACTTAAATATTACTACCAAACTGACATTGAAATGTTTCTTTCAAAAGTTAAAATAAAATGCATTTCAGTAGTTGATTTTCACTTCGGTTCTGCAGATGACTTGAGCAGCAACTGGACAGCGGTTTCAACGTCTTGGTATCTTGACGGATCCAGTGGTGCCGCTCTTGTTCTCCCTTACCAAGTAATTGATTTGTTCAAAACTTCCGTACTTAATTATTTTTTTCATCATCATTTTAATATTCAATAAAATTACATGTAATACTATACTGAATCAAAACAACACGTCGTCTTAAACCTTCTTATCGGCGGCGTGATTAGATTATGAAAAATTTTCTAATAGGAGGAGATTTTAACGGGATGAGATAGAAAAAAAAAATTTGTCCCGAAAAAATTATAGGACAGACGGGATTAGGATTGGGAAATCTCAACTCATCTCGTTCCACTGCCAACCCTAGTTCAAACTTCCAAGCGGATTTTACACACTATTACTATGCATCACAATTGAGAACTATGACTAAATCAGCTTTAATTAATCCTTATAATTGTAATTCACATTTCACATGAATTTTCAACATTTGTACAAATTGTAAATCATTTTTATGAATGATTGCACATAAGGTGGTATGCTTTGACACATGAGAGGATAATATGCACATATTCTGAGGGGAACTTCTTGTATGCAGCTCCCATGCTTTGGCAAAAACAAACTGCCAATGCCAAACATAACTCGTGAACAAAAGCGTACACCGCAGCTTTCGTTCACAAACAACCGTCAGATAAGATACAAGAAAGATGAAGCAAAAATGCAAGACAAGAAACAAGATCCCCCACATTAATCATCGTTGGACAGCAACGATTGAAAAGGTCACCGAAGTTTCTATATACTACAGCGACTGACGCATGCAAGAGATAAAATCATGCATCTGCGTATACCTCAACAAAAAACTAACTTTGAACAGAAGATATAGCAAATAACCAGATAAACTAGCAGTCTGGTTACCTTCTTTGGCAGCTGTTTACTCGAGCGAGTGCCATTGCATTTTTTCCCTTCCGCACTTTGTCTGTCTGTATCCTCGGTGTCTGCCCTCTCCTATGACATATCTATCAAATAAACAAGTATGATAATATTTGAAAATGAATTGAAGGTGAAAAATGATGAATCAAATGTTAATTCATATCTAGTGAACTTCAATTTAATTGGGTATAACATCTGCTTCTACTTGTACAATTTGGGTTAGTCACATGTTACGCCAATACTAAATTCAAGGCATAACAAATACTAGCAATTTAACACAAACATTTCACAAGGAATTCTTTCTACTAACAAAATTTGACCGAATTCATAATCAAGATTCAAGAATTCCAGAATTAAACAGTATAAACTTCAGACCAATAGCAAAAAAAAAATACCTGAAATTTCCATCTAAATTCTATTCTACGAGTGTTGACATCAAGTTGCATATTCCTCGCCTATGGGTGTGATACTGGGTAATGCTTTAAATGGTTCTGAAATAGTGTAGCTGAGCTGGTAATTTACAACCATGGGTCCAAAGATATTGAATTTCGTAGCACTACTGTGAGCAACTTCTGCATCGGAACACTTCTTGAAAACCACTCTGGCACGGCTACTTTCCCTGTCGATTTCTGTCTCATATTCCTTTAAAGGTCCAAAGCGCCTAAACATCTTATTCAGGTTTGTCTCTGAAGGAATGGTATCCACCTCAGAGAAGTTAATTACAAGCTCTGCTGGTGAATTCCCGTCCGCATAACCTGGCGGTTTTGGTGGGGTCATATCATGGTTCGTGTCAGAATATTGCTTCCTAGAGTACAATCTACGACTCTTTTGTACAGGTTTTAGTTCAACAGGCACAATTTGATATCCTGGGGGTGGGATATTTTTACCCATAACCGCTGGTGCTGGTGGTGCCGAAGGTTGCTCTTCAGCCCCATTTTCAATTACCCTGTCTGTCCAGTAAGTGTCACTCGTATCCTCAAATTCAAAAGTTTCTGGAGAACCTAAAATTTGGGACGATTTTTTCCTCTTACCTCCTAGTTTGTCTATAGCATGTCTTTCTGTAATTATTGAATTCCTGAAATCAGAGAATAAACTGATGACAATGTTCGAAAAACTGAATCCTTTCATGGGATCTCTTGCAACCAAGAGAAGTTGTGATAGCAAGTCATCTAATGATGAATAATCCGTAGGAAGAATCACCCTCTCCCCTTCCGCATCCTCAAAATTTTCGAAGGAAACATCAGAACCATCTACATCAAGCTTCTGCAACCTCTCACTATTACTCTTCAAAACAGACGGAGATCCAGTCATTTGGCTTGCAACTCGACGAATGCACTCACCGATTTTGAAGGATGGCTTAGGAATATTAGGTGTGGTGCTAGACACTTTCGCAAGGGCAATAGTTTTCCTCCCATCTAGTGCTGAGTCATCTCCCACAAAATCAACTACCTTACACTTCTTGCTAAAAGACGGTGAAACCAAATTACCTCCAGCTTTGCCATCACAGTCAAATTCATCATCTAGGGTATCAAATGACCCAGTCATCAATTCAGACGAACTCTTTTCCTTTTTTCTAGGGTGCATAATATCCTTCAAATTGTGTTTACGTTTGTGATAAGAACTTCTATGAGTTTCAGAAGTCCCCTGACCAGAGTAAATACGTTCATCATCCTTACTAACTGGAGTTGCTTGCATCTTGTCTACAAAGTGTGGTGTATCAACACCATCTTCCACTAACCCTCCACAATATTGGAATTCGGGTAGCTGACAATATCCCTTTAAACGATTGAAGGACAACAGCTGAGCTTTAGCTATCACAAGCTCCAGTCGGTCAGCCCCACCAGATGGAGACAGTGCCAATGCCTTCATATACTTGACTAATTTACCAGGTTGAAAAGATTGAGAACTTGCAGATTTGTCCACCCCTTCCTTCACACTCGATTCCTGCCGGATTCCGGCATTCTCAACAATTTGTAATCTGATTTCATCATAAACATCATTTGGTATACAAGAGCATGCAAGCCCCAGCTCAATGCGTCTGCTGACTTCTTCCAGAGCACAACTGACAGCATTCTGAAACATTTCGGCATTGCTTTGCTTTTCTACCTGAGAGAAATGTGAATAAAAGGGCTTTAGCTGAGATTCATCAACCCAAGCAAATGTTCGATCCCCAAAATATCCGACCAGAAAACAGTCCTTCTTATGATATTTCATTGCCCTCTCGGATGCATCTGAAGGATCAAAAATCTGTCCAGGCCACCATGGATGGCTCCTTACTTTACCCCAAACTAAATCAGAGACATAAAACTCTCCATCTTCCAGTGGCAACAGATAACTACCTTGATGGGATTTCACCAAACTTCCTGCCCTTGTAGTTACTTGGCTAACAAATTTCTTCTCATTGGTTTCAGGCTGGTCAGTATCACTATTATGTACTTCAACTTCCATTTCCTGCTGTCCATGTAAAGCAGCCTGTTCAGCAGAAGTATCCTGTTCTTCAACTTGCATCTCATGCCCAACAGTTGACTCAACTCCAGAAAGACCACTAGCTGCACTCTTGTCTCCTTCAGCAGTCCGCAGACCTTCACCTTCATTTATGACTTGAACAGAAGAGTAAGGAACTTCAACAGTCAGATTTGAAGAAACATTGGCATTCACTGCTGTAACTTCACCACCATCAACCCGACCAGTTGGCTGTTTTTGAACTTCCATTTTGTTCCCATCTGCATCATTTACATCTTGATCAACCACCATATCCTTCACCACATTTGAAGCAAACTCGGGCTGAGCAAGATGACAAGCCCCACTCTTGTCTAATCTCTCTTCAAGCTTCATTTTTTTACCATTCTCAGTAGGCATCTGAACCTTCACATCAGAATTTAGAGCCTCCTGATTGTTTATCAAAAGAATTTCATCCCCTCTTCCAGTGACTTGGGTATCTAGTTCAGTGTCCATGGACAGTTTCCCATCCTTGAAGTTCTGAACATTTCCAGAGCAAGATAACATCTCATCCAATTCAGCTGTAGTAACTTGTTCATCAATTTCCATTGCTCGTGCTGTATTTGAATCAACCTGAGCAACATAATGAGCAGTGCCCTGGTCGAAACACCATTCAAGCTGCGACTGTTGATGATTTTCATCAGGATGCACACTTTTGTACTTCATGGCATCTTCACTTCCAACCACTAGGGTTGGATGACAGAGGGATAGCGAATCTGCATAAACATTGCAGTGATTTTCAGTGCTTTCATCAACTCTCCCGAAATTTCCCTGCAATTCTTCCAATGAAAAACTTAAATTTTCATCAAAAGAGTCAGTTTCCATACCTTCCATGGTAGAATACATAAATTCCTCTTTATCCATCTCTGGAACTTCCCTCATAACAGCAACTAGATTATGTTCATCCAGGGATTTAGAGTGTGTACTACTAATAAAACTATCTTTTCCTGTCTCTCTGTCGTCTGCCTCAGTAATTGGAATTTTCTTTGCTTCTGAACTAAAACTAATCCCCTCCAAAGAATTGATGCCAGCAGCATCAACCTTGGAATTTGAACCATTGTCGCTGACCAAAATTGCAGCTTCCTCAACAACCTGCATCTGAACATTTGCACATTCGACAGTTGTCGAGGAACCTGCAACTGCAAATGGACTACCAGGATTCATTGTTTCATCATCAGAAGTCCCCAAATTATTAGTCTCTACATCTTGATGTGCATCTTTTCCAGCAGCATCCATTTCCCTACCTTCGTCAGCACCCTTAACAAATTCTTTTGCCACAGTATTTTCACTCTCCCTATCAACTTCCTCCCCAACAACTTGAGTTTCTTCATTCACAGTGCCAGGCACCCCCGTAGAAGGTCCAACCACATTTTCAGTTCCATTGCCCTGTGCTTCGCAACCAGCCCCACTAACCATTTCACTCCCTCTCTCTGCATCATCCTTGGACAATCCTCTTTCCGAACCCTCCTCCGCAGATACCACCCTAGTGTCCTCAGAATGAACAACTACAGTTTCTCCATCCGTTGAACCCACATCCACACTAGACTCTTCAACCCTATTCCCAATTCCCTCATCTTGAACCTCACCATTTCGAACTCCATTTTCATGCGCAGACATATCAATAACTGTGCCACCTGCACTCTCACTTACAATCACCTCCTTATTTATCTCCAAACTCTCCCCAGCAGATATCTCCTCCACCAAAGGCCCTCCAACCCCAGCTTCCAATCCCTGACTTGAAGAAACTTCACCACCGGAGACCCCACTTTTCGTATCACCTGAATCGCCAACTACATCCCCCACACCACTGACACTTCTCAAATCTCTCTTCACACCAGCCTCAGCAGAACCACCACCGCCAAGACCATGTATCTGTCCATCATTCAAATGCTTCTCTCCTCCAACTCTAACACCGTTACTGTTACTGCAAACACCATCAACAAAAACACGTGAACCAACAACCTCCAAAATTACATCCTCTCCACCACCAGCCTCATTAGACACCTCAATCTTACCAACCCGAGCCTCACATGCCATGGACTCAACTGGAATTTCACTTTTACCATATTCACGTACACTGACTGTCACTGTAGACTCTCCCAAATCACACCTGGAAACAGAAACATCCTTGTCTTTCTGTTCATCCATGAAAATAAGATCTGGGTGTATTTCAAAATCATCAAAAACAGACTCTTTAACGAAACCATTTCTCAAAAAAAAAAAAAAAACTGATAAACACTAGTACCAAAACTTAATGAAGAAAATAAATTAACAAGCCATGTGAGGCATGCAATGGGAATGACATGTAAAGGTTGAAACTTTAAGCAGTAAATTCACAGGAAAAAAAGGTTAAAAATCGTACCTTTTGTTAGATCTTCTGAGTAGTGAAAACCGAGGCCCGAGGGTTTGGGTTTTAGAGAGAGAGAGAATGGGGGGTGTTTGCGTTTTGTTCGTAAAATGGTTGTCGTTTTAACGATTTAAAGAGATCTAAAGAAAAACCATTTTAGAAAATTAACGTTTTTTCAGCTCCCTCGGCTTTCCTTATTTTTCAATTTTTTTTAAAGAAAATGCTAATTTATCCTGATAGATATCCCGAATTAGTGTCCGAATAGATCAAACTTAAAACGTGCGTTTTGAAAGTTCCGGTACCGATTCGGGTTTCCGGTGAGGCAAAATAGCAGCACTTTTTTTTTCAATTTTACTAAGTTCTTTGTATTTGTTGAAAAAAGTATGATGAAGGTCCAATGAAATTTATAAACATGTGATGAAATTTCTTTATGGTATTGGTTTTACGAATAATTTTTTGATGCAACGGAGGTATGAGTGATGTGGACCTGGTACCACCAACGAATTAGAAAATTACATATATAATTTAATACTTATTTTTTAGTTGTTTTTTAATTTTTTAGCACGTGTGTCAATGGATAATTGGCTTATTTCATGGATAACGTGGTACTTCTGTTATATTGTAGATTTTCTCTAGTTTTACATGTGGCCGGAATTTGGCAAATGGTAGCATAGATGCGATGGCAACAGCAATTTATAATTAATTAGAAATAATTGGAGATTAATAAAAAAAAATTATTAAAAATCATTCATTAATAATTAAAAAATATTAAACAATCTAAGAGTTATTATCCCAAAAATAATTAGTTTACATCAAAGCATATTTCATTAATTTCACTGTTCTCAATGAAATCCTTCTCTTTTTTCGAAAAAAGAACATTAATTAAAAACCCCACAAGATATTGAACTACTGATTTATGATTTATTGAAAATCATAAATCAATCAAATTTTTACTTACACGATAAAATATCAGTACTTTACGTGTATCCGAGCGCTAAACCTAACCGGAGCCTCATTATATATATATATATATATATAGCCGGCCAACTTAAAGTTTATTTCTTTTGTCTCTCTCTCATTTGTTACGGCGAATTGGATATTCTTGATGAGTGATTTTGTTTGCTGGGACTGGGATTTGCAAGCAATAGTGAGATTCATGGAGGCAGGCCAGAGTCATGTATTAAATTTTCTCCATAGAATCTGCAACAAGATGTAATTTTCAAATTTCCTGATGTCAGTGAAACCACATCGACTTTAGATGAGCTGGGGGGCACTTTACAAGCCCTTCTAATCCACAAACCATACTCATCACCACTTCCATTTCTGTTCCTACTGAAGTTAATAAAAAGCCAAAGAAGCTTCCAAAGCTGCAGCAGCTTTCTGATTCAGCTGGTAATAATGATCCTGCAGCTCAACAAAAGAGGGTTCGTTTTATTGATGTTTCGTATATAGAGCAAATGAAATGATCATTAGAGTTAATTTTATTATCAGCTGTGCTAATTTGTCCGAATGGATTTTCTGAATGGGTGTCCGAATAAGCCCAAAAAAATATTGTTTTTAGCTTTGTCAATTCGGACGAATTTAGATAGATCGGATATAGGTATTGTCATCTCCGTTTTAATAAAGATAAAAATCCTCATGTAAATAGGGATTCAGTATATTATGATAAAATACAGATAAATTTCCGTACTCATTTATTCAACAAATTTAATTATTCATCATTTTTTTATCCCTATTATGTCATTCGTAAATACACATCTAAAAGAGTACGAGATCGAGGGAGACAAAAAAAAAAAAAAAACTTCAAGTATTACCATTACCGGTTAATAGCATAGCTTCAAATAACAAATGCATCAAAGTCTCAGCAAATCATTAGACTTTCTTCATATGTTAAATAGAGAGTCTAATTTACAGAACTAATCATTCAACTACTACAGCTGTTTTGTTGACGAGGGGAGGGCACCAGCCAGAACAGAAAGGAAAATAAATATTAAAAAAAAAATTCCAAATAGCCCTCCACAACAAACAGAAAGAAAAACTGAAAAAATATGTAGAACTTCAGATTAATTCAGACAAGTTTTTATGAAAGATGCTATAGGTGTTGAAACTAAACAAATTTCTCAACCCTAAAATCGTAAAATTTGTGAAAGTGAAGCTAGAAACCATTTATTCGTTCCCATGCATGGATGGAAAGAGCATATGCTGTCCCTGTGCCTGTGAAATTGCAGGAAACCGATATCATTAGAATCCAATCCAACACCAAAATGCCCTTCCCCTATTACTCCCATTACTACGAAAAGAAAAAGAAATCAACGCACCAATTTCTGTTTCAATGTTCATAACACAAATTTTTTCACTGAGCGGTAAGGTTAACAAATGCTTAAAAAAATGAAGTCGCCACTGGAAAGCTCATTTCCATACAACGAAACAACATAAGAACAATACATAAACAATCCTAATATCAGCCTATAAATACACTAGGTATCTACCATCAAATAACTTCGACAGTTATTTATTCTTATTTTGATCACCAACAAAATTCTGGTTTAGGACAGGATTTCAGTATGAATCAGGCTCTCTCATCGGCATTGTTGTATTTTTGGTATAAATTAAGAATTAACAATGTTTTCAATATGAAAAACAATCAACAATATTGCAACCTAATGAAGCAGGTCTGCTAGAACTTGTAAATATTGAATCATCATAACTGCTTATTTACCAACACAGTCAACTAGTCAACGCCTTATCCAAACCAGATTTTGACGGACCCATAGTTATTCCACTGTGATGATGACTCATACTCGAACAGAATCTAACAATGTTTTGATAATGGAAACACTTGAAAATTTACATCACATTGCAAAGTAATCACCTTTCACAAATTAATCAACTAATACCCATGATGGTCTTTCTTTGATAAAAAGATCAGATGCCTGCTAAAAGGCACCTCCATCAGTTACAAAAGATAAAAAAGCTTAACCAGATTAAATTCATTACTTGCTCATTTTGGGGGGGAAACAGAAAATATTCAACAATTTTAGAAAGGCCGAAAGGGCAGTGAAATAAACATTTCAACCTTTTTCTTTATCAAAATTATCTAATATATACTACAAATGATTCCAACCCACTCACAAATGCCAACAGTATAGAAAATCAACATCAGAAACAGAATTAGGTGAACATTGTAGGCAAACGACTCAAAACTGCCTTGAACTTAGGTGAACATGACTATACACAGTTATTTTGTAGACCTGTAAAGCTTTGTACAAATGGTTTAGCTACTTCATATCTAAACAAGCAAGGTGAGAAGAAATATAAGTTGAATTACAATGCATTTTCAAGAACAATTGACCAGAAATCACAAGCAGATTAAGAATAGACAACCAACATGCAAACTGACAATACCCTACTAGTGTTATTTTCAACATTTAATTATATTTCTATTTTCAATTAGTTAATGAAAAATTGAATTGCAAGAGGGTGAGAGAGAGATTTACTTGGGGATTAACATAGTTGAGTGGAGCCTGAAGAGCATACTGCACAATGCACATACATTCACCAAAACAAGAAAAAAAATAAAGTAAGCTAATGATCATCGTTCATTTAACAAGAACAAAACCACTCCAATATAAATAAATAAGGAAAAGGACCCTAAAACAGATTGTAAAGCAGGACCGTATGAATTATATGATTGCAGTTGCACCTGTGCATTTTGGCCAGGCAGAGCTCCGACTGCCTCCCTTTTAGCAGATCCATCCCCACCCCTTGCAGATCCCCTGGTCTCACCCTGTGAAAGTTCAAATTTTACTTCCTAACTTTACAAGGAGGAGAAACAATTATAAATCAAATTATTAAAAAATATATATATATCAAAAAGAACAAAAATTTAATTACCTCCATCTGTATCAATGTGATTGTCGAAGAATTTATCCCCCCAAAAAGAGAAAAAACAAAAACAAAAAAAGGAGTAGTTGTCAGATATTTACAGGAGACACACTTGTCAAGGCATTGCAAGAAAAAGCAAACCATTTAAAGTAAATCCCGCGTTCAGTTACCATAAATAAAAGCATTGAATAACATAAAGTGAACTTTCCATTTTATAATTTTAATGGTTTGACTTATTCTTCGATTAATTACCACAAGCAAAAGTTAGAAGAAAAGAGGCAGCCACAAAGGTAAAGAAAAGGAGTGAAAATTTACCTCCCTGTACCTCGTTAGGTATGCCTTAAGTGGCTCAATGTAGTCTTCAAAACCCAGTGTTGCCATTGCCCAGAGTAAATCATCCCCATTAACTGTCTTCCTCTTCTCCTTCTGACACTTATCACTTGCTCTACAATTCAAAATGTTAACCATTTTCAAGAAACAGAAGCTGGTTTTCCAATGAAACAAGTACAAAAAACAAAATAAACCCATCACATTTCATAAAACACCAATTCCCTAAAAAAATTACTAAACCCACTTCTAAAAGACCAGAAAACCACATTATTCCACCACACAGAGCCAGCTTCTGGAAACAACAATCACAATTCGCAAGACAAATCTTTTCACTGTCAACAACACCATTCACAATCAATAAAACAAAATCCCAGTAATTAAAATCAACAACACCTTCATCCCACCAAACAAAATCCAACTTGCCAAAACAATTATCAAAATTGACAAAACAAATCCCTCATTTCAAGAATCGTAATTCTCAATCAATAAAACAAAACCCCACTTTCCAAAGCAGACACCTTCCACAAAACTATAGACCTTATTTTCCAAAACACCCTCACATTCACAAATCAGAATCCAGATACATATTTCCCAAACACCAATTCACAATTCCAAACCACCAAACCTTTCTTTCTCAAAATACTACTACTTATAAAACACAAAGCTTACAATTATCACAAAAGATAAAAATCAATTAAAATATTCAGTTGATTTGCATACTCGCTGGTAACGAAGCTGATAAACTCAGAAACGCATTCCTGTACAGTATCCTTAGCATCCTTAGCGATCTTGCCATTAGTAGGCAAAGCCTTCTTCATGATCCTACTAATATTAGCTATTGGCAAATACCTGTCCTGCTCTCTCACTCCCGCCCGCGGGCTCTGCTCTCCCCCGCTCTCATGGCTCCCTCCGGCCGGACTCATCGGTGCTTCCGCCATCTCACCAATTCCCTAAATAACAAAACCTATTAATCAATTAAAAAAAAAAAAACACACACACACACACATTCAAAACGAAACCCTAGCCTGATCATGACTCATACATAACACACACATACATACATGTTATTACATCAAAATACCTAAACCTATATACTGCAAATAATCGAAAATAACAGAAACTTAAATTTCAAAAACAGAAAATAAAACGATGAAATATTCGAGATTTAAAAAATCATCCATTAGATTTTTTTTTTGTGTGTGTATATGTTTATATATATATTTACAGGAATAAATGAGTGAGAGAGTTACCAGAGTTTTGAATTTGGCGCGCGAGTTTGTGAGGTGATTGGCTGTTTCTGTTATTCGTTTATTTAATTAATTAATTAATTTGATTTTTTTTTTTTTTTTTTGGGTTTTGGTTTTTGGTTTCAAGGGAGAGAGAGAAAATCTGACGACGGAGAAGAGATGGAGGGAGAGATGCTGAGAGGAGGATTGAGTGTGAGAGAGATTATTGGTGGATTGGTATTGGCGTTGGCTTTTTATGGATTCAGAGCCGTTGGATTGGTTGATTGTTTGATAGAGACGGTCCCACACACCTTAATAAAAAAAATGATTCCGTGAGTATATTCAATTGAGATTTTAAAACATTATTTTGGGTTAAATAAATCTTGTGATATTCAATTAAGATTTTTAAATAATCTAAAAAGTCGTATAAGAAGGTGTCTAAATCTAGTGGTATTCAATCAAGACTTTAAATAAGTAATAAAAAATCTTATGGTATTGAAAAACTTACTTATTTTGAAGGATTTCTTTAAAAATGTGTAATTGTGTGAGACTTTTTAGTGAAAAGTATAAATATCAAACCTTATAAAAAAATATTACTCCAACTCATCAGACTTTTGACGTAAGATTTTTTTGGTTGTTAGAGAATAGAAGATGAACATACATGTTAGCTCTCCGTGAACAAAGTACTTGCTTATTAGTAATTTCTTATTTTTTCAGCCTGTGTAGCCAAAGGCTTTAGTTCAAATTTTTTGAGAAAACAGATCCAAATGCATTGCATTGAAACCAAAGTTAAGCAAACAATGGCTATGAACACTCACACTATTGAAAATATTTAAAAAAAAAAAAAAAATAGTTGTTTCAATCTTTTATTTTTGATATTTTTTAAAAGAAATTATTTATTTGTTGATTAAAAAAATAAAAATTAATTAAGGTAAACTAGTATTCTAGCTTGGATATGTGTGTTTTCTGTAAATTTAATTAAGGTTAATTTTGACTGAAATGAGTTTAGGATTTTCCTTTGAAATGTATATATTAATTAGCTTGTATTTATAATAGATGATGATTTTTTGAAGCGCGATTGTGTTGTTTGTATTGTTAGCTTCAAGATTGCAAATTGTTGAACCCTAATTGTTGGATTAATGAGTGTTGATTTATGTTGGGTTTTTGTTGCAGACCTACGTAAGAAGCATTAACATGAACTTGAAAATCTTATACCAACATAATTATTGTTTTGCAGGCTCGTATATATTTTTTATATACATATAATTTAAATGGGAGATTCAGAACAATGAAATAACAAAGGAATGAGTAAAGAGAATGAGAACTATGAATCTTGAATCATGGATGATACCAATGAGTTATGATGGTTTATTAATATTTTGATCATGTTGGATTTTGTCAAAATATTTGGGTTATAATTTGCTTGAACTATTGTGTTAAATAGATTAATAACTATTGGTTCCATTACATATAATCTCAGTTCAAAAAAGTTACATTTTGATTCATGCTCATTCAAAAAAAAATACAGTTGTAAAGATTGAGATATCTTCACCTAACCATGATGAAAAATTTATTCAATTGAGTGTAACTTGAACAAGAATGGTCCAAGAAAAGAATGTGTCATTAACTAGATAGACATTGCTCATAATCCGATTAAAAGTTGGTTGGTTAGCATCATAAAAGTAAAAAAAATTTATATATATATATGGTCCTTTTAAATCTTATAAATTATTATGATATAAATATTTTAAAATCCAATAAGTAAGAAGTCATGATTAAAAAAACTGTAATAAAATCTTATAAGTCATTATATTTTTAAATAATCTTTTAAAATCCACTAAATTTTTTTATTCATAAATAATCCCCTCTTTATAGTGTTTAGTAAAATTTGGCATAACCCATAATTAGCTCACTGAACTTTTATCCGACATCTCAATAGCCCACCAAACTTTTATTTTCACCCATTAGCCCACTGAACTTTTAAAAACGGTGTAACAAACCTATTTAGTGTAACGTCGTTCCGTTTACCGTCCACGTCAGATTTTTCCGTTTGGAGTGATGACATGGCAGCCAACAGTGCAAATGCCAAATATAACATAACACATATTTGACCCCCTGAACTTTTATAATACATCTCATTAGCCCCTGAACTTCAATATTTTACCTATAAGCCTACATAACTCTCAAAAATGATGTTAAAAACTCTTTATAACTACATAAACCATCATCAATACAATCAAGTCTTGAAAAAATTACAAATGGTTTATTTAATTTCATTTGAACATTAATAAACACTACTAAAAAAAAATTAAATATTAAAAAAATAATAGTAAAACACAATCAAATCTAATTTTTAATAAATAATTTTAGAATAAAGGTGACGCGACATATTAAACACAAATTCATGGTATTTAAATTATCAACAAATATCATTATTTGTTGATATAAGCATGTTTGTTACACACCTTAAATTAAACAAATATCATTATTCTAGGTACTATTGGTTAATCTAAGTCTATTATTTTGTATTTTTCGTTTCAATATTCCGTTTCTTTTCGTCTTTTTGTGTTGTTATTGTGGACCATTTAATATGTTGCGTCACCTTTATTCTAAAATTATTTATTAAAAAGTAGATATGATTGTGTTTTACTATTATTTTTTTAATATTGAAAATTAATTTTTTTTAGTAGTGTTGATTAATGTTCAACAATTAATTTTTTTTAGTAGTGTTGATTAATGTTCAACTGAAATTAAATAGACCATTTGTAATTTTTTTCAAGACATGATTGTGTTGATGATGGTTTAGGTAGTTATAAAGAGTTTTTAACATCATTTTTAACATCATTTTTTAGAGTTATGTAGGCTTATAGGTAAAATATTGAAGTTCATGGGACTAATGGGATGTATTATAAAAGTTTAGGAGGTCAAATATGTGTTCTGTTATATTTGACATTTGCATTGTTGGCTGTCACGTCATCAACTCCAAACGGAAAAATCTAACGTGGACGGTAAATGGAACGACGTTACACTAAATGGGTTTGTTACACCGTTTTTAAAAGTTCAGTGGGCTAATGGGTGAAAATAAAAATTCGGTGGACTATTGAGATGTCGGATAAGAGTTCAGTGGGCTAATTATGGGTTCTGCCGTAAAATTTTGGAAAGCTTATAACATAATCTTGTAAGTCATAATGACTATGAATTCTTTGTGATTCGTCTCAAGAATTACAGGGGCCATCGGCTGACAGGCTCAAGCAATGAGAATATGGTGAGTTTGTGAGTGTTATTTAATTGACGCTTTCGAATATATTATTGAGTAATTTAAAATCAATTTAATTTTAAGAAAAAATATTTTTAATATGATTTTAAACACTTTGAAATAGATTCTACGTGTCAAAACTACTGGGACCTCATTAAGGGTGAAAAACTTAAATCTATATATTACAATATGCTCATTTATATAAATCTATATCATAATCTAAATTTTAATATCTAAATTAAAATTAAAATAATTCAAAAGCGATCTGATTAGTGGGATATTTTGAGATTTTAATTAAGATTTTAATATCTTAATATAAAAGATTAGATTAAAGGATAGTTTTAACATTCAATATAAAAACACAGACCTTCAAGCTTCAATGTTGAAAGAATTTAAAGACAATAGACTATCATCAACAATTTCAAGTCACAAGAACAAACGAACAATTCAATTAATTTTTTTTTCCTATATGATAAATAATATCAAAACTTGTATAAATAATCCTCATCACTCTATTTACATCAAAATAAAATGGACCCATTTTATGCTTGTGAAGTTGCCGCAAAACTAACAAGGGTAAATAAATATACAACAAATATGACCTTTGGTCCTCGAGTTCCCATTCATGTGTATGGGAAAGTTAATTGGCACTAGGCGGCACGTATAGGTTGCCTGGGTCGCCGCCCGACTAGCGTCTAGCGCATTTTAGAACACTGGTGCTAATGCAAAGTACTTGCCGTCCTCTGGAAAAGGTCATAAAGAGATATGAGAATTTCAGCACTAATCAATATGATGATGAGCCATTCTAAGAAATCGGATTTCCGGTTTTGAAGAATTTCCTGAAGAAACCGAATATTGTGCTGCAATGACAAAACAAAACATCACAATCATCGAAACTAATTTGGTTTCAAGGCTATTCACTAGTATTGATAGCATGGAGTTGATACAGTTTGCAAGAATGAATTGATCGTGTTACCTCTACAAACTTCAATTTAAAATCAAGACTTGCAAATCTCTGTGTTAATTCAAATTCATCTCTGAGATATTCCCATATCTGTGCATATTTAGCGTCCTTCCACGCAATGTCTGATCTGTAAAAACAATCAAAATTTTAAGTGTATTACACATTTACACACGTCGGAAATAAACATACTTCTTTAATACACGTGGTTATATTTCTATAGTAGTGGGAGGTGTGTGTTAGACCATTAGTTGAACTTGACAGACATGCGGTTCTCTTTTTTGAACCTTAACTTCTTGGTAGAGAGTACGTAGTTCGCAACCATTTTCTTCTATAACTCTATTGCCTTCTACACAATGAATTTCCAGTTTTAAAAACCAGCCTTTGATGACTACAAATAATCCCTTAACATTTCCTACTTTTAAAATTGTGCACGCCATAAAGTAAGATCATGCATCACATATGCTTGATATATATTTCTATCCTGTTACTGGTTTACTGCCCATCAAAAAGTACAAAAAATACAACTAATTGTTAATCACCTAATTCATCTATCGCAAATAAGATATATATCTGATAAGCAACATTGTCGACTAGTATAGTTATCATATAATAGGAAGTTCCTTCAAAATAGGCTGTAAAACCATTACCTCTCGAAAAGGCCAAGCTTTAGAATGACATCAGCTAGATTAGAATTTGCCTTTCCCACAAGTTGAAAAAGTTTTTTGCTCTCCATAGTAAATGTACCAGTTTTCTCCATGCCACGGTTTATGTCAGTGAATTCTGCAACCATTCCATCAACCTACAAAAAGAAATAATTCCTAAGTAGTGTTACCGATTAATATTCTCTACCACGTGGACACTTCTAAGGCAATATGGTACATACCTGGCGTACATAGTAGTCGAGAGCAATACTTTGACCTAGAACACTACCAATTATACGGATTCCATCAATGTTCAAGAACTGTAACATGATGTGGTCCAATCCTCCTTGCATCCATGTACTCAGAGTTGGCTTCTCTATCACCTCATACTCTGCAGTTTATATTCATAATTAAGTGCAAATAAAAGAAAACATCCTAACATCTGGCATCTTATGTGACTTCCACTAATAAGAGGAAGAAAAAAGTCTAACCACCGACAACTGCAGATGCCTTGTAACAAAAATGTAGAGAGTGAAAAATTTAACATGCTGCTCTAATTTACATCTAAAGAGTAAAGACCAATAAAGCCCTCAATACTCAATAGTAAACATATAACACTGTCATCATTTGATTCATCAAAAAACTACCATCCTAACTGGAATTCACTGGCACCCCAAATGTCTTCGGGGTTTATACATCAATACATGAGTATTTAAGATGGAGGGATGTTACAAATGTTTAACCTCTTCAAATCAGCCAGCTAAACCCTCATGTATGGAATAGATACCCAAAACAAAGGTTCGGAGGAACCAGACATCTCAAGTCCACTGCTCTGTCCAAAATGAAAAGGGTTCCACTCCCCCATGCAACCCCAATGCAATGGTTCTCCAGTGACTGCACATATTCGTATGGATCAGTCTCAGATCAAATGAGTTGAGGACACCTTGGTGCAAAATAAATATTAAAAAAAAAAGACACTAGCTGGAGACAAATGGTGGAGGTATTTGCAGGCTTGCAGCTGAGTAAGCAGTTTTATTTATTTACCTATTCATTAACAAGTATTTCATTTTCTGCTGGAACAAGAAGCAAAAATAACTTCAATTCAGATTTAATATGATATGCAAGATATGTCAAATTTCAATGTTATCATATTACCATTAGCAATATGCGAGGGAATTAGAGTCTCAAATTGAGGACATAAGAACTTACCATCTTTTCTCATTTCCGGAAGTAGACCTGATGCATGTCTTTCCACAATTTTCAAATACCCGTCAACCTCAGGTTCACGAACATTAAACAAGACGATGGAGCCATACTGAAAAACTACCATGAAACAGCAGTCACTTCCACTAATGCAAGCACCTGTACCCTGAGATAAGGAAACTAAAAAACCCTTTAATAATAAATACAGCTACATCGCCGCGATATTTTGCAAAACAAAGAAAAATCTAGCGAAATATTAACAATAAGAATATTCAAAAGCACTATAAATTGCAGTTCTTGGACATTAGTGTTGATAGTGATTGGAAGAAAAGGCACAATAAATCTATAACAAATGCATATAATTTTGAATTGAATGCAAATGGATAACAAATATTCCCAATTCTTTCTTGTAATGCACTTATATGCTGCAAAGCAAGCAGGATAAACAATGCACTCACGCATAAATTCCAACAAATTCACAACCTCATACGAACTAACACAGTCTAATCAAACAGAACAAACGCATGAACTTACACTGGAATTGGAAAGATTGCCGAATTTCAATACAACATAATTAGTCATACGTGACGTTGGTTGGATAAAATTCTGTCTATTCTGATCCACTAAGCTCCTCAAATCCAAACTACACCAAAATACCACCACATAACATTAAATACACAATTACACATTTCATACTTCAAACAACACAAAGCCCTACAAGTTGATAGAATTTGACATTGTATAACGTGTTTTCTAAGTATTAATATTAGGGTTTTAGATTTTCCAATTCAGGGTTCCGGGCTTAACAGACAAATTTTAAACATAAAATAAAACCCCCAAAAAAAAGGTTAAAATTTTCTTTCATCATTAATTAAAGGGAAATTATTATTTATCAAGAAAATTTCGAAATTATTCTCTTTTCCCTGAAGTTTCAAATAGGTTGATTTTTCCACTTTTTTTTATGTGGAAAACGGATAATTTTTCATAAATTAAATGGACAATATGTACCATTCATGAAAAAGTGAATAATTTTCAAATTACGGGTTAAAAAAATTAATTCAAAATTTTCCTAATAAAATGTAATTACAGTAATTTAATGGTTCCTTTTTCATAATTTCTCAAAAAAAAAAAATAGCAAACCTTGTGGAGAAGAAATAAGCTTTAACGGGAATGGAAGTCCTAGGATCCTCCTCCAAGCTATCGTTAGCGCCGTCACCAACTTCAGAGCAAGAAACGGCGTCGTTCCAATCAACAACCGTTTGGGGCGCGGTCGAAGAAGCCGACGTCATACAACGAGCGACAGGCGAGTTACTAAAATCGAAGTGGAAGGTTCGCTCGTTGAGAAGCGAAGAAGTATAAGAATGCGAGTCTCTCGTTCGGATGCTGGACACTGTTTTGGCAAGCGAGAGTGAGAGAGTGAGCGGCGGCCGGTAGTAACGGTGGTGGTGCTGACGTGGCGGAGGATTGCGGGTTTTGGTGAAGATTTTTCGGACGGGTTGAATCCGTATGGTCCGCAAATGGGCGTCCATGGAGCGCCACATTATCGCTTCTCTTTTTTGTCCGCGGGAAAAGTGTGTTGCGTTTTGGGGCTTCAGTGAATGAGTTTTGTGGGAGGGTTTAGTGATAGTAATACGATGTCGTTTTCTTTGACTATTGCCTATACTCTACAATGTGTATTAATCCTCGCCCAAATATATTTTTAACCATTTATTTTTAAAATTGAACTCACTCATGGTGGTTTGAAAGCGATTATTTTTGTCCCTTGGGCAAATAGATAAAACAAAAATTATTAATGGATTTTGATAATCTACTATTTGTAGACGCTGGATTTCGCCTCAGGTCCACAATCGAGAATTTATATGATGTGGCACTAGCAATCCTGCAAAACAAATGTAGAGTGAGTGGAGAGTTTCTACCCACTGGTGTGGTGAATGTCGTTGGCACTCCGACACTCAAGTCAGTGATGAAGACGAACAAAAACGATGGAAGAACAATGTTTGAAGTTACTTTGACCTCTGTTGAATGTCGTGGGTTGGTGTTTTATGGGTGATATACTTTGAGAGCTCATGTTAAAATGCTTAAGCTTGAATCCCTCATGACTCTGAATTATGCCTCTTTTTATAGGCTATTATGATGTACTCATTAATACATTAAAAGTTTAACTTTTCAGTGTCAAAACAGCTAATCACGTATGGGATAATTAATTAAGGAAGTGACTTTTTTTGGTTTGGTTATTGAAATGTCAATGGATCGTCTTGTAAGATTCTCCTAGTATATGAGCCTGAGAAGTGTTCGGTTCTTTTGTCCAATATTGGCCGATGAATTGACTGTTTGAAGGAATTGGGTTTTTGATGAGAATAGTTCGTATAATGAGTGGTATTTGGGCTTTAATTGATATTGGGCCCAAGATGGAAAACTGATATTGCTCCTGGCCCAAATTTGGCATGTACACTATTTACATGTTATTCATTTAAAAAAAAATCAAATCTTATTTATAGTGTGGGTGCTCAGAGATTATAAAAAAATGAAAAAATATATATATAATTCTTTTATGTGATTATACAGTAAAAAATAAAATTTGGGTTTTATGAGGATAGAGATTGTAGTGAAAACTGAATCATCCTAATAAATTTGGATGATCCGAATCGAATTGGGTTCCGCTCGAATATATTTTATATATGAGTTCAAAATTATATCTATAATTCAAATAGTTTTGGGTCGAGTCCGAGTTTAATAAAATATGGCTAGGACTCACAAATTTAATTAAATTATTAAAAAAAAAACATATTGCATAATTTATATTAATGGATGATTTATATTTATTTTTGACTGTTGTTTAGTATGTAGTACGGTTAACTCTTATGTTTTAATATTTTATTACTTTTCATTAAATTAAATAATTGAAATTTTAAAAATGAAATGGAAAACAAAATTATCACAAAATTCGACTTTCAAAACCCGACCCGAATTCAATATGAAGGGGGGGGAGACACGTGGATCTGTAAGGGGCGTCAATAGCGTTACTCTAAAGGGACCTTGACCCGAATTCTCCAAACAAAACTCAATTTGGGCCATTTTAATGTCCATTCAGTTAGCCCAAAATACTCCTCTGTTAACTTTGTATAACCTCAGAGACAATTTTTTTAAAAAATATGGTATATTTTACTTCTATTATATTGAGAGAGATCAAATTTTAGATTTTAAAAATAGAGTTTATTAATTTTTTGAAAACGGATAAATAGTATAAAATACCTTAATGCCAATGAATTTAATTAATTTCTCTCATGGAATAACTTTAGAAACTTGTATCAAATCTGACATTTAAGATTCATATCATTTACCTTATGAGTTACAATAGTGAAATAATTGTAGACATAATTGAAGAAAAAATTATTATTATTCATTTAGTTATGAGCGGTTAATATCCCTATATTTTACTCCCCTTTATCTTAATATTTGGTGGGTGATATTGAGTTTTTATGAACTTTGATATGTTTTGGATGTATTTTTACATGTTAAAATCATATCACGACTCAATATAATTAACTAAAGATAAAAAAAAATACAAGATACTGAGCAAATCATGAAATTTTCGGAGAAAAAATGTGCGTCCCAACGCAAAAGTAAGTCAAATTGCAATGAGTTGGTCGCGTCGTGACGCTGCCCACTACTACAAGTCGCGAGTCGCGACACGCCTAATGAAGTAAGTGAGTTGCGCCATATATTTCCACCAATAAATTGCTGCACCAGGTTGATTGGGAAAGTTCAAATTGCATTTAAAGGGAAAGAGTTTGTAGCCAAATGAGGTAGTTGCCTCATTCGTAACCCATGTCTCTCACTAGACGTGGGTTCGAGTCCCCACAAAAACAGTGGAGACTCAAACTTTCATCATGTGGGGACTCAAACATTCCTCTCTAGGAGGAAGAAGTTCTCCTATATGGAGTTGATTCTCAAGCTGTGTCTTGACTGATTTAGAATTTGTAAGTCTCGACTCCCGAGCTACATCTCGGTTGATTTATGGGCAGTGCTATAATTGTATGTATCTAAAATCTCAATTGATAGCATATTGTAATATATGCAATTTGTAATAATTCAAAAAAAAAAAAAAAAAGAGGAAATAGTGTGTAGGCTCCATGTGAATTGATTGTGAAGGGAAAATCCTAAAGCTGGAATAGGTTGCTTGTGTCATTAGCTTTATTATTGAAGCAATTAAAGCTTATTTCCAATAAAATCACGTGAACAATTTATAAAGGAAATATGACTTGTTTTGGTTTGGAGCAAAATATCATTATTATCGTAGGAGTGCGTGAAACACTTTTTTTTTTGATAATCGGGGTCCGGACCAGCTTACGCTCACCTCAACTAATCTCCGGGATCTGTGTCCCGTGCCCTCAAAAATTTCCCAACACACCATGGGACATGACCCCAAGGAAATGCATCTAGTGAGATTCGAACCTTAAACCTAAGAGTGAGCAAATCACTTAAGCTCAAAACTTTTACCACTCAAACATTATAAAAGGAAATCTTTATCGTGCAATTGAAGAGAAAACGGAAAATTAAAATCTCATAATATAATTTTGAAATTATCTTCAAATCCATGCCAAGTGGCTGAAAATATCTACAATATTTTATAATTTTAATTAAATATATCCAGCTCTTTAAGGCCATGTAAGTGTTAGGTATGTGATTTTGGGGATGTTATTTTTTAGGGTGGGTCCAAGCTTTAATTTCTCTTGAAGCTTCCATTTAAGGGATGCTCGAGCCATTTAAAGATAATAAATCATGATAAATATAGGGATATTTTGGTAATTCCAGTCATAACATAAATTTATCATATTTAATATATATATTATAAAGCACAATAGTGTAGGTGAAAGAGAATGTAACGAATGATTTTGATTAAAAGAGATAATGTATCCAAATGCCTATGTTTATGTGGCATAACTGACAGCTCGGATTATTTCATTATAATCTAATGGCTGATACAGAATCCTTTCATTACAGAATCTCTCTGAAAATGGCAATTGTATGTTATCACACAAATCAAATAATAAAATATTTTCATTATAAAATCTCCTTAAAATGACAATTCTAGATTACCAAACAAATTAAAGAACATAATTCTAAAATCTATATGAAAATGACAATAGTAGATCATGCGATAAATTTTGTAATCCACTAAACGTCAATCTTTATTATTATTTTTTTATCCAAACTCAAGTAATTACGAGATAAATCATGTCTACGGTGAGCCAACTTAATAAAACAAAATATCATCAAGGGGCATGACTTGATGGTGTATGATTCAGGATCTCATGACTTTGAGGTCCTGAGTTCAAATTCAGTGAGTGTGTTTATTGTAAGAGCATCAGACAGCTTGAGGTTTTACCTACTCCGCTTAAGCCCGGAAGTGGTGATTTGATGGCGGAGTTTCCAACAATTAAAAAAAAATTAATGAAACAAAATATATAATTTTTAGAATGAAGACTTTTATTATCCAAGAGATATTTGAAGAAATATATAAATTAATGAAACAATTACAAATCCAACTTGGACAACTTGGACCACACTACTTTTAGCTCTAGACTCTAGCATTGCCAAGAATGAAGACTTGCCCAAAATGGCCAAATTTTTCAAAAAAAAAACAAAATCACCTTACCAATAATTCCAAAAATGGCAACATATGGCTTTGAAAAACAAAATCATTTTACAAATAATTCTAAAAAGGCAACTCATGGTGTTTTAGTCATGAGAAAGGAAGTTGAATGTCCGTATTTATATATGGTTCTGACCTTATGTGGAATTTAACATAAGTAATAAAAAAACGTGTAAAATATCATTAATCTTAGAAATTAAGTATGTGTACATATAGGGAATTTGAATTCAGTACTGATTGTGAATTGTGCTAATTTTAGAAAATTAACAAGAAATTTAGATTCAGTGTTGAACTAAATTTTTCATGATCTTCTGTCACGTGTATTTTAATAACAATATACGATACATTTAAGTTATTACACAATAATTACGGATTATAACTTTTTATTTTTTAAAAAACTTAGATCAACATCGAATCCAAGACCGTATATAAGTTATCAAGCTATTATTACAATAATTTTTGCTTACACTTGAAATAATACAAACTGTTTTGCTCACCAAACTTTCTAGATGAGATGAAACCAAACTGTTGCAATGAACAATGTTATAAATTTTAGCTTCTGTGGTTGTAGAAATGAGAATTGTTGGTGGCATTGGATGTGTTTTGTGTTGCCAAAAACATGTTGCGGCGGCCGGTCGGACCAATCTGTTGTTGAAGTTGAATGGTAATCGGAGGAGGAGGAGGAGGAGGAGCATTGCAAGTGGAAGAAGAAGAGAATCCTGATGATGCTGCATTTGATAATACTGCCATTGGTTCAACATTGCCATTGTTATGCATTTGCCATGGGCAGTTTTTGAATCGGGACGAAAAATTATTTTGAACCCTCTTCTCTTTTGTATCCATTTCCTGTTTTTGTTAACATTAATTCATCAATGTTCACATCAATGGAAATGAATCTGTATCGAAAAATAGAGCAATGATACACTCACACACACTTCTACCGAAAATTTTACAAACTCTCTCACTGTAGTTACAGTGATTCATTGTAGATCACTATAGCTACAGTGTGAGAGTTTGTAAAATTTTCGGTAGAAGTGTGTGTGAGTGTATCATTTTTGCGAAGAATATGGACATGGAATATGAGGAGGAGGGAAGTGGTACCTCATAGTTCTGGGGAGCCATTGTTTGACCATGATGGGGATGTAATTGCATACCCATTGAAGCATAAATAGAGCTCTCAAGCTGTTAAAATCATAAGAGAAAAGGGATCATCAATGAGCAGATACTAGCCACATTGTGAAGAAGCATTTAAAAAGTTTGCTAGAAATTTACCAATGGCCTTTCTTTGTTGGGTATTTTAGGACCAGTACTTGAAGGCTGAGAAATTCCAAGGCTCAAATCAAGATTGTGGTAGCTGCTGCTGCAGTTACCTGCATTCCAAACAAATAAAAAGAAAATGACAGTTTAAGCGAAAGCAGAATATTGATTTTTGACGCTAAAGTGTTTAAATTTTCGACGCTAAAAGTAATATTTCTTGTAATGTGTATAACAAATAGAACATTGATTAATGATGATTATAGTACCTCCATTGTTAGAATCTAAAAGCATCTCCCCTTGATAAGCACTTGGCTCAAAATTGGTCACTGCTTCCCTTCCATTATACTTGATTGCAGCTTTGTCATAGGCCCTGGATCCAATAAATGGAGATTTTTCAGACCAACCCATTTCTAAATACCAAATAACTATCCTTCTTCTAGTACTCGAGGTCGACTACATGGATCTTTTAAGATCGTTATAATCTATCCGGAATCATTGTCAGCCAAGTAAAAAAAAAAAACCCATTTGAAATAATGAATAAATGATCACAAGAGACCTTGCAGCTTCTGCTTCATTGTCAAATAGTCCAAGATAAACATACCTGCGAGTAGCCAGCATATACAATTTCAAAATGTGGTGTCTAATCATTTACTGATCTCTTCTAAAATTTTATCAGGTTAATTTGATTTTCAAAATGTTTCTAATGTTGGGATTAATACTCACTTCTTTCCAAGGAGCTGCCCCATTCTAGCTTCCCATCTACCGCATTTGTGCAAAGTGACACCTCTATATTTTGAGCTTCCTCTTGCAAATCCAGTGCTTTGTCGACGAAGAATCAACACGAATTCTTCTTTGGATAGATGCTTCATCTGTAGATTTAATCAAGTTACAAGTCACTAATATAAACCAAGCAAAAGTATTTTCCTTGGGGTGGGCTACATAGATGTTTTGAAACCGTTCTTCGAAATGATTAATTTTTACGAGTAGGAAAAAAAGTCTAAACAAGGTCGCGCCTCTATCGTTTTTATAAATACTTTCACTTAGTGAATCACCATTAACTAGGTCCCAAATGAGATGAGAACAATACGGATAAGTTGATAGAATCATATCCGAAGATTATGAAAATAAGATCCATAACCTAATAGAAACGTATATGAATTATTTATTCACTTATACTATTACGAATAGTGGTGTATTGATGAAATGAGATTGGCCGATTGTTTTGGTGTTGTTACCTGTTTCATATCTTCTTCATAATCACTTAAATCGAAATTAAGGTCAGCATCAACTCCTCTGAACTTAACTGCAGCCCTATCATATGCTCTGAAATTAATTCACCACAATATCCAAATTTAGTAAAACTTCACACAACTTAAAGTATCAAATCTTAATCAAAAAAGGGTTAAAAAAAAAAAACATGAAACTCATAATGATTCTCACCTTGCTGCAGAATTGGCAGTGTCAAATCCACCTGACAAAAAGTTTTAAAAGAAAAAGAAAAAGAAAGCAATCAACAACAACAATCTAAAAAAAAAAATATTATTCTCCCAGAAAGGCATGCCATAGACAGATCAGCATTTTATATAACCCATCAACTAAATTATTAAAAAAATACCCAACCAAAAAAAAAAAAAAACTTACCCAAGTAAACTTGCTTCCCACAATCCCTATACAAAATTATATAACAAATAAAAGTTAAATAAATGAAGAAAAATACTGCAAAATATTCAATATTTTGAACAGAAAATATATTATGGTTACCATATATGTGATTCCCATCTGCTAGTTCTTCTATAAAACGTGACACCACGGAACTGAGAGCTTCTAGACCTCGGCCCTCGCCTGCTTTTTTTCACTTGCTGCGGCTTCTGCTGCACAGGTTTCAGTTCTTGCTCGCTAGACTCATCAGCAGCAGCAGCATGAGATAATAATTTCAACCACTGACCCGGCCTCCACGCCGCAGCCGCCGTAACCTCCTCTCCAGTACAGCTGGTCACCGGAAAAAGCTGACGTGTGACAAGAGCCTTGTAATTATCACAACCACCATTGGAAGAGTTCTGATCAGCTGCTGATGCTGCTGCTTCGCAGTTGATGATGGAAGATTTTGAAGTTCCGGAATCTTCCATCTGTTGTTGCTGCATGGTAACTGCGTTGGTGATATGAATCTTTTTCTTTTTTCTTTCACAAACGGCTGAAGATGATTCACAAGAAACTATATCGAGATTGAGATCCAACATCATATATCTTTTTGGTTAATTTTGCTGATTTGTTCCTGTTAATTAACTAAGTGTTTGATAAAAGTTGACGATGATAAAGTTTATGCAAGCCCCATTTGTAACGGTGGCGTTTTGTCAGGTTGTGTCGATAAACGGAGAAAGAGAAATGGCCTGATGAGATTAAATGAAACTGGCAGTACAAATGAATTGAAATGAATAAAAAAAGGGGAAGGAAGATGGAGACGTGTAATGGTGAAGGTGAAGTTTTAGAGATACGGCATCGTTTTTACTTGCACTTTTTTTTTTTTTTGGCCCTCTTACTTTTTGGGAGTGGAATATGTTTTTTAATTTATTTTATTAATTTGTAAATAATAACTACTTATTGCATAGAGGAATTTGGGGATTTAAAATAATCTAATTAATGGTATCGGGAAATTATCATTCATCTAAATAATTGTTAAAGTCCGAAAAAATCTTTGTGTCTTTGAAAACTATCATTTGTCCATTTTAAATTATGAAAAATAGATATTTTAAATCCCAAAATTAGTAATTTCGAAAATTTTATACCTAAAAAAATGATGAAAATGACATTTTCCTCTCAAAAAAGTAGAAATTTGGATGTAAAATGTCAAATATTTTTTATAATTTAGAGTGAACATATGATCATTTTCAAAAACGGAGGATTTTATCGGACTATAATTTAATTTTAAGTTGATGGATGAGAATTCCCCTTATATATATATATATAAAATTTCATAATTTTTCTTTTTAAAACATTACATATGATTTTTCATTTATTTAAACGATACAATTTATATTTATAATTTGATTTTTCCTCAAATTTTTTATTATTATATGAAAATCGCATTTAATTTTAACTCAATTCGAACAAAAAAGGGGGCCCACACTATTATGATTAAGTTCATAGTTGAGAGTCAAAAATCTAATGTTAGTTCATGCGTTGTGGTTGGTACTTGTTAGATTGAATTTTGATAAGATTGACAAAAATGACCTCTCTTAAGTTAGAAAGTCTTACGTGAGATCAGCTTGCCATGTTTTTCGTGTGTCCATATATTAAAACTGGGAAATATTATTGAATGTACTTAGTTTACTTATTAAAAATCTATTTAAGTAAAATATTGTTGAAAAAAAAAATCATTAATATTTTGATAATTTTTTAATTTTCCATAAAAATTATGTCAAATTTTATTTAAAATTGATACTTAACGAATATCCGTTAAAATTTTAAAAAGTACATATATTCAATTTGGAAATGATAGACGATGTGAGAGAGGCGAAAAAATTTAAAACACGTTGCTTAATTTTATTGGATAGTCACTGGTTCAGCATTTATTTATTTATTTATTATTTTATTTTTTGTTGTTGATGGTTTTGTACTGAGGGAGTGAATGGACCTTGACGACAAGAAAAGAAGTGGGGTCACATTGTTTTTATTTTTTTTTGCGGATGTTTGAAATATTTCGGATATCGATATTTAAATGACATTTGAGGAAATATATTTTTAACGTTTTCAATTGATTAATTTGTTTTAAAAAAATATTTTGATTTTGATTTTTTTTAAAAATTAATTCTTTTATTTTGATGTTCATACATGTATATTATAAATTTATTTCAAATAATTAATTATAAAAAAATATATTTATTTGATTTTATTTAGCGTTTCTTTAACGTATCTGTGTCCTAATTTTTTAGAAAATGACGTTTTATGTATTTTTATCCGTGTCTGTATCAGTATCTATGTTCGTACCCATATCTATGCAACCTAACTCTTTCGGATGAGGAATTAAGTTAACGAATAAGCTTTCAACTAATCAATTTTATTTCCATGGCTGCTAGCTGTCCATTGGTCTCAGTCCCTTATTCTCATTCAAGTCTCAGTTTAATTATTTGTGTGAACATATTTTCTATTTTTTTTAGTGAAGAATTTTTTATAATTAGAAATCTACTTTGATAAAGTTTCAGCCAAATTTACTATGTTATATAATGTAATAAAACCCAAAAAGAATTTATTATAAACACTTTGTTAGTCATGATAAAAACTTTCAATTGTCAACTTAGATGAAAAATTCTAATGGCACCAAATAATTAATCCATATATGTGCAAAAGACAAATCAATATACACAAATAAGTTATCATTTCGCGGATACAATGATAATATCAAATAATTAATCTTCATTTATATAAAAATGGGAAAAAGTGAAACGAGAATATGTCGTCCATCATTTCTTAATTGCTAAACAGTTATTTATCATGAACGTATTTTGGTGGTGTAAGATTCAGGGTTTAACCTTCAAGTTCCGAGTTCGAATCAATGAAGTGCGTTTCTTGTAAAAATTTGTGACAATCGAGAATTTTAAATATTCCGTTTAAATTCGGAACGGATAACTTAGACGTTGAATCATAAATTTAGGTAGCCGCATTCAACTTGGCCGGTTGGTCACGAAATTCACGTTTTCAAACTTCGACAGTAAAATAAATGATTAATTAAACGGGGCCCACCTCAGTCGAGCTGTTACACGTGGCGTCCAATGATAGGCGGATAACAAGTGGACGGAGATATCTTAGCCTAATCTACAAAAGCAATAATGCCGGTAGCCGGACAGCGTTGACGTATTACCATAAATAGAAATTTTATTTCAGTCTTGGTAGGGACCACACTGTCATGATATTTTTTTCATTAAATCTAACGGCTTGGGCAGGGCTCTGTGGACCCCACGGGGGAATCAAAACGTAGACAAAAATGGCAAGTTGTATGATGAGATGGGATTTTTTTAGTTTGATATGTGATGTGTTTTGTGTGTGTTTTTTTTCCTTAAAAAGACGGAAAAGGACAGATACCGACGACGAATTGGTTTATTTAGACTTTGTCATTTCAGTCCAAAAAAAAAAAAAACTTTGACATTTCTGACTGACGTGTCCTTGACATTTCACTTCGATGGGGGAGCTTATTGGGTGTTTTTACTCGGACGTAAAGTTTGTATCACTTAATTTTGGGAGATTACTTTTTGTCCACTTGAAATTGACTAATGTTCGAAAAAAGATTTAGTTTCGAAAAAATATCATATATACACCGAAATTTATTTAAAATAGTTAATTATCATCCGAAATTTAAGAAATTTTATAATTTATCCACCCTAAATTTAGTCGATGTTCGAAAAAACACCAAATCTTTTAATAATTTTGGGTGATAAATGTTTCTTTTTAAGAATTATGGGTGTGTATATATATATATATCATTTTTCTCAAAACTGAATATTTTTTCAAATATCAGATAATTTTCGGATAGACGGATGATAATTTTCGATTTCCCCTTTTAAGTTTTAATATTTATTATTGGATGATATGTGAAAAAAATTGTGTTTAATATTTTGATAAGTTCGATATACTAATTAATGAAAGTGATTTTATTTAGATATTTCTAAAAGAGTATGAATGGAATGTGGAATGGAGAGTTGATAGTATTATGCAAATTAATTGCTTATATGAATTTGATGGATCGATTTTCAAGTAGTTCCGATTTCATTGAATGACCATTAGAAATTGAATTTTAAAGAAAATATGAAGGTAAATTATAAATTGGGCTTTAAACCTTTACCTTTTCAATACACATTTAAATTCGGTGCTGATCTTTTATGTCATCGATTTTTATAATATTTTATCATGTGTATAGGTATATAAATTATTATTTAATAATTATCAAAATACCAAAAATAATTTACATAGAAAAAAACTATACATAGAGATTAATTCAACACTGAATTCAGGTTGTTTAAATACAAATTTAAAAATAGTATGCAAATTATTTCACCAATTATTAATAGGAAAGTCATATATAAGATGTTTGCCAACATACGAGTGAATAGGGATGACAAAAATATTCATGGGATGAGAATATAATATACTAAGGGTGGATAATAGGATAATTTACTTAATCTATTAGTTCGACAAGTTGGATATAAGTATCAATATTCATGTTCGATTGAAATAAAATCATAATGTGAATGAGGATTCGTATGAGGGCCGATATTTTTTTTAAAATCGTTGGAAACCTCACCGCCAAACAACTCATTTCGAACTTAAGCGGAGCAGGTAAAACTTATGACTATTCCAGGCTCTTACAAGAAACACATTTCATGTGATTCAAACTCAAAACCTCAATATAAGATCCTGAACCATAAGAACCCGATATATTAAGAACAAATAAATAAATAATTATCATAATCATTAATTAAATTAAACGAATATAAATATTAACATTCTCAGTCATTATCGTACCGTTGCCATTGTTGCTAGTAGTACACAGTTCTTCCTGAGGTTAAAGAAGACAACCACGATCAAAAGGCAGAAATTATGTCCCCCATGGACCACAGAAGTGCAGCTATCAAATGACAACTTTGACCCCTTCGTGAAAGTACAAATTTACCCTTGTATAGGTTTGTAAAAAGGGGAAAATATAAGAAATCAACCTCAATAATTTGTTTGAATTTGTTAAAAAAACAAAAACAAAGAAGAGGATTTTAAATTAGATTTTACTGATATTAAGAAAATTAAGATTTTATGAGAAAGAAACTCACTTGCTCGGTTGTGAAACAAGCAAATCCCTTAATTTGTTCAAGCCCCAATAATCTTGATCATGATTTGTTGGAACAAACTTCATTATAAGATTAGCCCCTAAACCTCATAAGAATAGTGCTTTAGGTAACTCAAAAGTCGAACTTGATGGTGTTTGCTAGCTTGAAAACGGCACTAAATTTGTCAAAACCTAGATAAGTCAGTTTTGCACTTGAATAAGGGGAATCCATTCACTTACAAAATTCGGCCATGACCAAACATGAAGAAGCTTGTTTTGTTTCTGAAATTTCGTTGTTGCTCATTAAAGAAAAGAGAGTTTATATACAACAAGAGAAAGAAGTCATAATGGCATAAAATGGCCAGAATACCCTTGATGGGTTAAATGACATTTAAAACCTAAAAACCACCATTGTTTACACTCAAACACGTCCCATAATAGTCATTTCCCACATAAAGTAACTTAAACACATCAAACATAATGATAAAATGCAAAATGATCAACAAAGATGATAACTTTTTCCAAAATGACCAAATTATCTCATTTGCACAAAAATCCAAAATTTTGTGGGCTTCCATTAAAAATGCCCAACGATGTGTCTTGAAATCCATTAAGCATTGTTTTGACCGAATGCTTGGTGTTGGACTTGATTCGTCAAAACAACTTATATGTTGGGCTTGTGTTATTTTCATCCACTTCAATCCAGTTCTTCGGGTTTAAAGGTTGGCTTGGAGTTGGAGATTGAATGCAAATTAGTCCACAATAAGCTCAATTGAATTCTGATATTAAGGACTCTCTAAATGGTACATTGGATCATATCATTTTATTTGACTCGGATGTATAAAACTCATATGTTTTTATTGAAAAAATGTTAATCAATTATAATGTTTTTGAAAAAATAATAATTTAATGAAATTTTAGTCTAATATTACTTTTAATGAGTGTTATATATATAATAATAATGTTATTGACTAACTTAAAGCAATATCTTAACTATACTGATATGCATCATTATTTTACTGGTTTTTTTTATGTTCGATTAAGATAAAATCGTCGTGTGAACATGAAACTGAAACCGTAATCGAACTAGTTCAAAATCTGTTTGGTTACGATTCCAACTTTTTTGGAACCGTATAACCAGATCAAATCGGAAAAAATAGATTCATTTTCGATTTATTCTTTTATTTTTGGAAAAAAATAATAATTTAATTCCGATTAAGAACCGAACCTTAAGATTACGATTCCACATTATGTGGTAACAGAATCAAAATAGGTTTCTGTTGGATTCCTTAATTGCTTTATCCCTTTGGTGAGCAAAGATATTATAATAGTCTTTCCATAAATGCTCATGGAGATTTTTCTTTATGCACCACACAACAAAATAATAATAATAAAAAATTGTAAACTACATAAGGGTATTATAGTAAAATAAACAAAATACCAACCACCAATTCAGAGTAAAATTTCAACTAAGAGAGAAAAACCTCAATGGAGACGAGAGTCCTGTCAATTGTCTCTTACACGTTCAAATAAAACCAATCAATGGAGGAGAATAAGCGCTTGGGAAAATCTTGGCCGTCCAATCCATCATGCACGATAAGGAACCAAAAGTTGATTTGATTATTATTTTAGACAAGACAAGAGGAAAACACAAGAAAAAGAATATTTCATTTCATTTTATTATTATTATTAGTAATTTTTATTTTCAATTAAATTTTCTACTTGGGGTAATCCTTGTACCTAGATCCGGCCACGGTTTCGATTTGGAACCGAAATCAAACTAGAACCGGACGGTTTCGATTCGGGAATCGGAATCGAAACCGAAACCGATTCCGTACGGTTCGGTTAGGGTTCCCACCCTAGCCGAACCGTTGGAACCAGACGGTTCCAACCGGAACCATTGGATTCCAATATAATATAAATATTTTTTAAAAAATTTCAAACTATTGACTTTCATTTTTATTAAAGTTTTTGATTTGATATAATAAAATTCAAATAAATAATATTTTTATTATATTTATTTGGTAATAATATCTCATTACAATTTTTTTATAATTATTTTCCAATTTTTAATTTAAAAAAATAATAAAATTAAAGGGAACCAGAACCGAACCGGAATCGAACGGTTAGATTCCGGTTCTCGGTTCCACATTCTTGTGGAACCGGATGATTCGGTTATGGTTCGGAACCGAACCGAATCAGTGGTCGGGTCTACTTGTACCTAAAAAAATATCCTTATTATATTCTTTTTCTCCTATGATATGAAATGAACAAATCAATCTACACCACAATTTTGACTTTTTTTTTTAATTGGAGTTGGGAATTATCAGAATTGGTAGAGAAATTGATTTTTTTGTTGTTGTATGAATGTGACATTTCTTTTGAAGGTCATTATTAAAATCTTAAATATTTTTAGGAGGGGAAAATTTATACGGAATAGTTTTGATAGGATCATACAATTGGTAGTCATTTTGTTGTTGTTGTTGTTGTTGGTGGTGGTGCAATTGTATAGGGTTCTGGATTTATCTTAAAATTCCGAATTCGAATTAATGGAGTGCGTTTCTTGTAAGAGTATAAGATAGCCGGAAATTTTATCTGCTCCGCTTAAACCTGAAATAGATTATTTGCCGATAAGATTTCCGGCGATTCCAAAAAAAAAAACTATTGATATTTATAAAGTTAAAAACTATTATTATATAGGAACTACAATTAATTGAGATATTAATATAATTTTTTAGTGAAATGTTATTTTAAAATAGTCTTTTTTGTGTTGATAGTGTACCATAACTTTGAAGTCAAACCTATCCAAAAACAAATTTATTAAAATTGTACATACGTTTAGGAGACTAAGACCATTTAACAAAATTATATGAGAATTAAAAGATTATCAACAAACGAACCAAAGCAACTTTGATAATAACTGACGAATCAATATCCGCCACGTATGCGTCTAATACCATTTCATAATAGAGGATAACTGGATAATGTGACGTGGCTATAGTCAGAAGCAACATCAGGAAACGTCCATTACTTTTTACTCCACGTGCTTATCAGCGCGTGTTTTTTGGTGAATGATGAGTGGCGCCATGGGTTGCTGTGCAATCTTCCCTTGGGAAAGCAAAAAAAAAAAAAACAAGTTTATTAAATTATAAAAGTAGTTTGATAAATAAAATTAGTTAAATTTTTGATTAGTCTATTTAAAATTATCTCATTTCAACATTTACATTATAATAAAAAATTTAGTTGGGATTTCTTTATATATATTGAAGCCTTGAAGGAGCAACCTGAAAATATGCTTCTCAAAAAAAAAAAAATTAACATAAAAAACATTAACACTGAAAGAAGATATATTAACGCTCAAGAATATTAGCGTCGAATATTTTTTATGCAAATTTTCGACGCTAATACATGGATGAGAAAGACTATTAGCGTCAAAATTACACATTTGATGCTAAAGTTCAACATTTAACGTCAACAAAATTTCGACGCTAAAATTGAGACATTTAGACCTTTTATCTCTATATCTTGGTCAATATATAGAGATATTCAAACCTTTTTTTTTTTTTGAAAAATTGAAAATACCGCCGTCAAGTTATCCGATATAGGCTTAAGCGGAACAGGTAAAACTACCGTTTGCCCAAAGCTATTACAAGAAATACATCTATTTTACTCAAACTCATTACTCGACAACCAAATCCTAAATCATTCGCCACCAATCCACATTCATTGGGAACGAAATATTCATACCCTCAAACTCGAACATACAGTTAAGAAATGCCCACGTGTAAACTAACTAATGATTTCAATATTAACTTATATAAACTTCTTATAATTTAAAAAGACAAAAATAAAGCTGAAATTAAAATACATAAATTACTTATACATTCCAGATTTATTGTGGTGATTTAATTGGATGACATAAATCATATAATCTATCAGAAAGAGAATTCAAGATAAAACCTCTACATCGCACTTCATCCTCTTCCCGTTTCTTTCGAGATGTCTTGATCTCATCAGTGTATTCGTCAGATGGTTCTGGAATTGCAGGAAGATTAGCACTCAACAAATAAGCAATTCCCAATTATGTGAGAAAAAACAGCAACTTGTCATTCCAGACGAGTAAAATTGGTGCCATCAAAACGATCCAGTTTGAATACTTATGGATTAAACATCTTGTTGAAGACAGAATCAGAACCAATGGCCTCCGTTACAGTATAGCGTTAATTAATTTATTTCTTACCTTATCATAACTTAATCACTAACTATCTAACAATCATAGTTGTGATTGACTAATACAAGTCCATGATCGCCAGTAATCTATATAAATCAATTAAAATAAAAACCGAAGAAATGAAGTATGAAAAAATCTATTTAAATTTTTTAAAATATATCAATTTTTCATAAAAAAAAATATATTATTTTATACCTACAATTTTATTAAATTGTATCGATTTTATATCTAACAAAGTGGAAAATGATATATTTTAAAAGTTTTTGAATTTTTCATAGCTTTATTCTAGAATCCAGCCGTCATGTATGAGATACAAAACATCTTTAGATGGAAGATAAATTTTGTGAAAAGTTGGTGCAAAAATAAAAATTACTTTAGGTGGAACACCATTCATTTGTTGACATTTGAGCCTTATGTTTAGCTATAAATTGAGAGCTCAAAGTAGGGGCGTCATAGGGTCGGGTCAACCCGCGACACGACCCGCGAGGGTCTAAAAAATATTGAAAATTTTCCACCGACCCGACTCTATAGTATTTTTATTATTTTTTCTAAAAAATTTATTATTTTTCTAAAAATTTTATTAATTTTTTAAAGTTTTTACTATTAGTTCATTTGTTTATTACTTTTGTTGTATTAAAATTTGATAAATATGATAATTTCTGGGAAATAAAATAATTAATAATTATATTTCAAAATAATTAATTCATAAAAAAAAAAATATATATTTTTTGCCGACCTGCACCGATCAGTGTTCATCTCCGCGTGATCCGATCCGCGAATAGAACCTCCCCGTGACCCGACCCGATCGAGTCTCATAAAATTTTAAAAAACCCTACCCGACCCGTGAGCACTCATAACTTAAAACATCCTAAATATTAAACTTCAAGGTAACAAAATTTATATAATTTAGAGAGAAAATGTAGTTTTTGTAAAGTTTGTAAACACTTGTAAATTCTATTCAAGTAATAATAGAATTGGTTTTTCTTCAAACATACTATTCAATGATAAAAAAATCACAATAATTACAAACTAGTAATACAACGTTTTTCAATTATTAAATGGATCGAAGACATGTCTCCTTCCTCAACACCCCAAAATAGAGGAATTAAGAGAAACAATTCTAAAGTATCTTGAATTTCATTACATTACATCTCCATATTAACCAAGTCAAACAAATAATTTACTCATTAAAAAAGATTGCTATCTTAATTTTTCATTATATAATACAAAAATGATACATAAAAAAAAGCACAAAAATTATTACAAATCCACTAAAAAAACTAAAATTATTTATCTTTTAATTAAATATTAAGACATATCATTACTCTTTTATTCACGTGTTCTTTACTCTCGAATCTGGACTCTGGAGTGGCAACGTGTACGGCTAGATTCTCTTTTTATTGCGAATGATTAACGAGTTTGATTGATGGATGGGACGCAGCGTGCGCATAAATAATGAGGTAAAATTATTTTTGTACCCCATATTTTGATGAAATATTCACAAAGACCCATTTATTTATTTTTATAAATGATTACAAACAGAACATACAAACTTATTTAGTGATTACTTATTACTCTTTACTATATTCAAAATCATTAGTTTATTAAACTCAATAAAATATAAATCTATTTATGATTTTCATTCCTACGAATTTAGGTTTTTCACGATTTCGTCTGACATATAACAATATCGTTTTTTCTTATTTTTTTAGTTGAACACTTAAATGATATAAAAAAAAATAGTAGGATTATAAAAAAGTAAATTAATAAGGTTAAAGTAATATTAAGATGTTTAAAACAATTAAAAATAATGGGTGGAGAAAAATAGATAATAAATTGGAGAAATAAGTTTTCTAGTCGGCAGGGATATCCAGTTTAAAAGCAACTTGGGTGACGTGAGTCTCTCTCTCTCTCTACTTTCGTACTCATCAAGGATTTAAAGTCCTCAATTTTTTCTCTTTTGCCACTCATGTTTCACTTATTTACATAAATGTCCTCCTTCCTTCGACGCATTTTCTTCACGTGCTCTACTGCTCTTTCCTATACAGGGGCTACGTGTACGGCCAGATCCTCTTTTTTATTGACGAGGTCGTTGCGTGCGCAAAAATAATGAGGTAAAATGACTTTTTTACCCATAATTTCGTGAAATGTTCACACACACTTACTTACCTACTACTTGTCAATACTCAATATTGTTTGTTTTATATATATATCGTAATTTTCTGCTTGAAGAAACGTGTAAGGTTCAAATTTCATGAGATAAAGTCATAGCAAGGAGTGTTTGATTAAGTGAATAAGCTTACAAGGGGCACAAGCACATAAGTTACAGTGCTAAAGACTATGAAATAAAAAATAAGATGCTCGTTTGAGTCTTCATTTGATCGTTGTCTTTTTCTCTTCACATGAGTGAGTCTTTTATAGTGGAATTTGTAAATTGCTCGGACGGTTTCAGTCCGTAACTCCCCTGCAACTGCCGAGTCATGCCTTCAACCGTTGAGTTGTGCGTCATAACTACATGATCGTTGAGGGAACTGTCTAACTGCCGTAATCGTGAGATCAATTGTATCATGTGTTCAATCGTCATGATTCCTTTATCGTCCTAATCGTTGTGTCGTCTGTTGATGATCGTTCTTCCCCTCGTCGCCCTGCTTGCTTTGTCCTTTACTTTTTCGCTCTAAGGCGATTTCGCTCTATGGTGATTTTCCTCTGTCAACAATATATATATATATGTGTGTGTGTGTGTCCCCAAACGACGTGACGACGTGACTTTATGATGGTTCATAATCTCGTATTCAAGTTTTGAGTTCGAATTCAGAAAATATATTTCTTATAAGAGTCTGAGACATCGGATATTTTTCCTGCTCCGCTTAACATCAAAAGAGATGATTTCGCTGTGGGGTTTTTAACAATTTTTTTTTTAAAAATTGTTTTATATCTTGGGTAGGAACAATAATCTTTAAATGTAGACAATTTTGTTAAATGTGATATATATATATATATACACACACACACCAGCAAAAAAAGTTTTTGTTACATATTTTTGAAAAAATATATTTTTACTATGTGGGCAGACTACTTTGCTCCTTTGATGTTATTGTGGTTACTTATAATAATTATTTAATTAAATTCAGTAAAATATATGTCTCTTTATATTTTTCGTCCATACAAACTAACTTTATTTGATATATGATAATATCTTTAAAAACAGATGAATTAATACGGTTATATATTATTTAAAAATATTATTTGGTAATTACATATTTCTTACATCAAAAATATTTAAATGCATTCAAAATATTATAACAATTTTTTTTATAATGTAAATAATTTATTTATGAAACCATGTATGATTGTTAATTCAATTATCATGTTTGTTTAGGTTGAGTAGTTTGCTTAACATACATAAATAATCAATTACACGTTACATAATTAAGTTGGTACATAAACATCCATACATATTTTCAACATAATCTTTTACTTCTTTAAGCAAGCTGCCTATTTAATTTAATTTTTAAAAACAAAGATTAGAGTTTTTTTTTTTTATGTGTAACGTTGCCTTATTCAATACCGGTTTATAAATAAATTCAGGAGGAAGTCTCTTGTGTCTCATAGGGTCAGCCGATCCCCACAAATTTTATTTTTCAACTATTAATATTAAGTAAATAATAAAAATACTTCTTGAATTATTAAATTAAATCCTAAAAAATTATAAAATCCCTCATCAGATAACCTCATGATTTCGCATATATGAAACTAAAAATTTAATAAAGTCAAAACAAAATCTTTGACATTATTTGCACAAGTCTTTCGCATATATAAAACCAGTAAAGTGATGTTTGGTATTGTGGATTGAACTATGGTAAGATAATAAAATTATGTTTTGATTAAAATATAATTTTTAATTATTTGGTTAATGATAAAAATAATTGTAATTATTAACTGTGATTTCTTTTCAAAACCGAGTTTTGCATAAAACTAAAATTTTTACTTTTTTCACCACCAAAATATTAAAAAAGAAGGTCATCATGATTAAATTTTCAACATAAAATAAAATTACATAACATCGTTTATAAAATACTATTTGATAATTATTATTTTTCAATCGCAATACCAAATAAAGAATAGAATTTATAAAATTTAATGTTAATACAAAAATTGGCATGAATCCCATGAAGAAAAAATGAAGCACTCTAAGGAAGTGTCTTCCCAAGTTGTTTTTTTTTTTTTATGCTAAAAATGGAAATTTTTAAGGATCCACGTGTACTAAATTTGGCACACAAATTGAACCATGAGATGGGCTTCCAATTTAATAATAATAATAAAAAAAGGTTATGGAGAACCAAATTCCCAGCAGCAATGTTCTATTGATAGCCCTTTTCTTTTTTAAGCTTAATGTTTTTTCACGTGATTTGGTGGTTTAGGGTTCAGGATCTCATTTTGAGATTCTGAGTTCGAATCCAGAGAATACGTTTCTTAAAAGAACTTGTGATAATCGGAGGTTTTACCTACTCCGCTTAAACTCAGAATGAGTGGTTTAACGGCAGAATTTCCAACGATTATAAAAAAAAAAAGGTTATGGAGAACCAAATTGTCAGCAGCAATGTTCTGTTCATAGACCTTTTCTTTTTGAAGTTGAATGTTTTTTCACTTGGCAAACACTTGGAGGACAATGTAAATTTTATATATTATCAAAAGATCAAGTAGCATCAATATCATTTAAAAATGGTAAGTATTTCCCGAAACTTTCATTTATTATATTATCGTTTTCCATCAAATTCTCATTCTAAACAAAATCCATCAAATGATTCAAATCCACATAAATACAAGTCCCTTCAATATTTGGGCTTCTAAATAACCACATAAAGTGTTTTCCATTGAAGTAGTATATATTTTTAAATCCAATCCATGATGTTTGGGTTCGGATTCGGATTTTATCTCCGAACCAATTTTCCTTCTAATGAAAACACGAATTTTATAAATTCAGGTCTGGATCCGGATACTCAAAATTCGGATTTCGAAACCTTATTTCATTTTTTTTTAAAAGCATATTTGATTATGTAGTAACCGTTAATTTCTGTAACTTTTTTTTTTTTTTTTGTAGGAATGGAGTATGGAGATTACCGGACCCCATTATTGGGGTTAGTGCTCAGAGCGCCAATCCGGACCGTATTTATGTCTGATTCATGAATACGAACATCCCCTTATTCCATAATATTACTTATTTATGGTTGCACCTCTTGTTCTTGTATACGTATTCGATCTGATTACAATTAGATTGAAACTAAATGTGGTTTAGTGATATGTATATATTAGACAAATGCCTGATAATATATAATGCAGTACACAGTTACAAAGTTAGTTTGTAATTGACATTGGGAAGTGTCACTGCTATATGAATATTATCAAACATAGTTCCTGGTCAAGATTTGCTAACACGGGTCGGTTAGTCAAATCCGTTGAGACCAGTACATGTCGTATATTGAGACTTGGTCCGATGGTTTATCCCAATGAACCATGAGTCTATGGAGACTCATATAGACGTGTACGTGTTTATAGTGGATAAACACTGAACGGCTCACCGAAGATTCTTAATGGATGGTACACCAACGTCAATAAGAATCTTCTCGGGTTGAGTAGCATAGTGGTCCTTCGACTTCAGATACCACTGTGGATGTATGAGACATCATCCACACTTAGATGACAGTCACGTCACCGATCTATTTAGATCAGACCTCCGCCTGTTCGTTGGGTATGGATCGATCCTCAGGATATCCTGTGTGTGTCAAGAAAGGATCCGTCAGTTCTGTGTACAGAGCATAGGTAGTCTATATATATTTAGCAGTCTGTTAAATCTGTGGCCACAGTATACATCAGAAGTAAGTTCCGAGTGTTATTTAGAGATTGCTAGTAGATACGTCGACGAGATAATACCTATAGAGATTTGACATTCACATCTATATCTCTGGGATTATCTGGATACCTGTGACGGAGGGATTATACGTATGCAATGACCTCGACCTGTATGATTCAGCTAGATTATTGTGATCGTCATAATCTACGGGTGGATAGATTATGGACATGAAATTGGATTTTGTGACGGATATACCTGAATCTAGAGAGTCTCAATAATGAAACATACTCATAGAGCACTAGAGCAACATTTATGAATAATGATGATTATTTATAAATCGTTTAATCGTTAAACGAAAAATACATGGGAACGGCCGAACCGTCATTTCCTAATTATGTGTATTTGTATTTAATATATGATATTATTAAATACACATTAATAAATAGTCAAATAAAGGTATTTGACATATATCATCAATATATGTATTTGAGATATTTAAAGTAAATATAATACATATATTTGATATATTTATATTTAATTAATTATTTAATTATTTAATTGTTAAATGATTAATATAATTAAAATATAAATATATCACCAAATGATAAAGTTAGGAAATGATTATAAATGTAAAAGTTTGACTTTACATTAAAGGAAAAAGTTGTCAAATTGATTTTGACTTCTTAAGATATTTGTTCAAAATTGTTTGAAAAATGAAAATATCTTTTTCCTTTATTTCTTGCTAAATTCGGCCATACACTTAAAATATAAGAGTTATATTTTTCTTAGTTGCATTTGTTGACTTAATTAAATGTCTTTAAAGTTGTTTTTAGATATTTAACCAAGTTGATCAAATGTAAGGTGAAATGAAATTGAAATTAATTAACTTGTATTTGGTTTGGTGAATTTCGGCCAAGGCATCTTTGATACAAGTATATATTGTTTTTCATTTCATTTCATTGTTAACCTAATACACTTTAAAGAAAACTCCATTAATGAAACCAAGAAAGCTTGTGAGAAAGAAAGAAGAAATCAAAGAAAGCTTGGATTTTAGTAAGTTTCTCCAACTTACTATTAGAAAGGAAAATGTTCCTTAGGATCAAGGCTTTAACATATGATGTTCTTAGGTTATTTCTTTCTTTATTCTTTGTGTTTTTGATGATGGAAGTTTTGGTGAAAGTGTAGAGCATGTATGATGAAGGAAGCTTATGTCTATTGTAGTAATAAGTGTTCTTTTTGGTTTTGGAAACCTTGTTGCTAATCTAGAGTTGTTGACCCACTCTTAGATGACCTAGATTTGATCTTGAGTTGTTTCATTGTGTTGAGACTTTGATTGGATGGAAGAAACATGATTGAAGTATTGGATTTAACCAATTTGGTCTAATTTGTCCAATTTGATGAAATTGAAAAATTAGGGTTCTTGACCAATTCTAAATTTGGGGCTTTTCAAATATGTTGTGTATTTGTGTGTGTATATGATGCATATAAAGTTTCATGTTCATTGGATTGCATCTTGATGTGTTTTGATGCATGAAATGACAAAGTGCACAATTTGGCACCAAAGGTGGTGCATTCGGCCATGGGTCCAAAATTGGGGATTTTGATTATTTTGGTGTTTTGAACATGCTAAGTATCTTAGAAATGATTTAGAATCATTCAAAATTGATTTGATCAATTTCGGACTAAAATGGACAAAGTACCAAGTGTAGGGGCAATTCGGTAAATTCACTTAAATATGATCTATTTGAATTTTATTTCATAATTTGATTATTGGATAATTAAATAAATATGTTTATTTAATTAATCCGAGAAAAAATTTGAAATCGGAAAATTTGATTTTCCACCGCTTCCGCTGCGTTACCGGATTTAGCCCCTCAAACCCCTACACCCATATCAAATAATTAATACCGTATTAATCATAGTCATTTATTAAGAATGAAGGTGACTGAAATCAGTTAGTATCAGACATCAATGACATATCGGAGAAAAATATCTCAGGGATCGATTGAGTATTATTTTATCGTAGTAGGTGAATGAAGATTCTATTTTGGCATGCAGGTGAAAGTGAAATCATGTTGTGTAGTTTCAGGACATAACCATTAGTTTGTTAATGGTATATTATTTTAGATATTGGTTTAAGTTTCATATCATGCAACTTTTGGACATAACCATTAGTTTGTTAATGGTATATTATTATTATTATTATTTTTTTTTTGGATATGCGTTTTTGTATTACTTTTGAGGCATTTGAAGATTAATGTTGTCTGCATCTATCAATTTGTGTTTGATTTTTGCGACTTCTATTGTGGCTTTAAACGTCGGGAAGAAATCGGAATAGATACCGGGATTTTGTCCCCAAGAGGTGTATCCAGTGTGGCAGTGTGTGCGTTTCTTGTAAGAACTTGGGACAGTCGAATGTTTTATCTGTTCTGCTAAGTCCGGAAGAGGTGGTTTGGCGGTGAAATTTCTAACGATTTAAAAAAAAAAAAAAGATACCGGGATTTTGTGGAGCTGATAATGTTGATTCCATGAATAATTTGATTGCTGGATCATTTGGATGATAATATGTAAGCTATAGTATCAGCAACTTTTATGAAAATTGTTTCGCCATGTTTGAATCAGAGGTCCAGAAGCTGCCCGATTTGTGAATGACTGCCTTTTTGCAAATATCAAAGAGTGTGCTTTTCTTCCTCTTGCTCTAAGCAGTAACTTTTATCTGTTGGGCCGGATGTGTTGTAATTTATGCATAATTTACGTAAATTAATAAACAATAAACTTGTAATCAATGGAAACTTAGAAAAACCTGAAAAATATGTTGTAGAAGATGGTGATTATTAAACGAAGTCGAGATGTTCTCTATCCTTAAGAACTTATTAATCCCGCCTCAGTGCACTACGGATCTTGTGGCTAATGTTCTCTCAGGATTCTTGGTAACTTCTTGATTTAGCGGCACTCATTGAATCAAGAACACGAACTATGAACTATGGTAAAACTCTCTCTTGACTCTCTAAGCAAAGTATGAAATATGGAAATTATGTGGATGCCCAAGAATGAATCTAAGGCCTCCTTTATATAAGCATGAAATGGTGCCTTTGTGGGCACCCTTTGACTTAGGGTGTAATTGTATGGGTTTTAGGGGCTAAATCCGGTAACGCAGCGGAAGCGGCAGAAGATCGTGTCTTCCGATTTCAAAACTTTTTCTCGGATTAATTAAATAAACATATTTATTTAATTATCCAATAATCAAATTATGAAATAAAATTCAATAAATCATTTAAGTGAATTTACCGAATTGCCCTTACTTTGGTATTTTGTCCATTTTAGTCCGAAATTGATCTAATCAATTTTGAATGATTCTAAATCATTTCTAAGATGAACTTAGCATGTTCAAAACATCAAAACACCAAAAGCAACCAAATCCCCAAAAATTACTCACTTGGCCGAATGCATTACATTAGTGCCATTTTGTGCACTTTGTCATTTCATGCATCAAAACACATCAAGATGTAATCCAATGAACATGAAACTTTATATGCATCATATACACATCCAAATACACAACATATATGAAAACCCCCAAATTTGGAATTGGTCATGAACCTTAATTTTTCAATTTCTTCAAATTGGACAAATTAGACCAAATTGGTTAAATCAATTACTTTAATCATGTTTCTTCCATCCAATCAAAGTCTCAACACAATGAAACAACTCAAGATCAAATCTAGGTCATCTAAGAGTGGGTCAACAACTCTAGATTAGCAACAAGGTTTCCAAAACCATAAAAGAATACTTATAACTACAATAGTCACAAGCTTTCTCCATTATACATGCTCAACACTTTCACCAAACTTTTATCCATCAAAAACACAAAGAATAAAGAAAGGAATAACTTAAGAACATCATATGTTATAGCCTAGATCATAAGGAACAATTCTTATCTAATAGTAAGTTGGTAAAACTTACTAAATCCAAGCTTTTCTTTAGTTTTTCCTTTTCTTCTTCACTTGCTTCCTTGGTTTTCTTTAATGGAGTTTATGTCAAAGTGAATTAGGTTATCAAATGAAAGTGAAATGAAAAAAATTTATACTTAGGACAAAGAATGGCCTTGGCCGAAATTGTGTATACAAATATACAAATTTCATTTCAATTTCATTTAACTTTACATTTAGTCAACTTGCATAAATATCTTAATAACACTTTATTAGATATTTAATTAAGTCAACAAATGCAACTAAGATTAATATAACTCTTATATTTAAGTGTTATGGCCGAAATTTATAAAGAAATATAAAGGAAAAAGATATTTTTATTTTTCAAACAATTTTGAACAAATATCTTAAGAAGTCAAAATCAATTTGACAACTTTTCCTTTAATGTAAAGTCAAACTTTTACATTTATAATCATTTCCTAACTTTATCATTTGGTGATATTTATATTTTAATTATATTAATCATTTAACAATTAAATAATTAAATAATTAATTAAATATAAATATATCAAATATATGTATTATATTTACTTTAAATATCTCAATACATATATTGATGATATATGTCAAATACCTTTATTTGACTATTTATTAATGTGTATTTAATAATATCATATATTAAATACAAATACACATTAATTAGGAAATGACGGTTCGGCCCGTTCGCATGTATTTTTCGTTTAACGATTAAACGATTTATAAATAATCATCATTATTCATAAATGTTGCTCTAGTGCTCTACGAGTATGTTTCATTATTGAGACTCTCTAGATTCAGGTATATCCGTCACGAAATCCAATTTCGTGTCCATAATCTATCCACCCGTAGATTATGACGATTACGGATAAACTAGCTGAATCATACAGGTCGAGGTCATTGCATACGTATAATCCCTCCGTCACAGGTATCCGGATAATACCAGAGATATAGATGTAAACGTCAAATCTCTATAGGTATTATCTCGTCGACGTATCTATTAGCAATCTCTAAATAACACTCGGAACTTACTTCTGATGTATACTGTGGCCACAGATTTAACAGACTGCTAAATATATATGGACTACCTATGCTCTGTACACAGAACTGACGGATCCTATCTTGACACACACAGGATATCCTGAGGATCGATCCACACCCAACGAACAGGCGGAGGTCTGATCTAAATAGATCGGTGACGTGACTGCCATCTAAGTGTGGAGGATGTCTCATACATCCACAGTGGTGTCTCAAGTCGAAGGACCACTATGCTACTCAACCCGAGAAGATTCTTATTGACGTTGGCGTACCATCCATTAAGAATCTTCGGTGAGCCGTTCAATGTTTATCCACTATAAACACCTACACGTCTATACGAGTCTCCTAGACTCATGGTTCATTGGGACAAACCATCGGACCAAGTCTCGATATACGACATGTACTGGTCTCAACGAATTTGACTAACCGACCCGTGTTAGCAAATCTTGACCAGGAACTTGTTTGATAATATACATATAGCAGTGACACTTCCCAATGTCAATTACAAATTAACTTTGTAACTGTGTATGCATTATATATTATCGGGCCTTTGTCTAATATATACATATCACTAAACCATATTTAGTTTCAATCTAATCGTAATCAGATCGAATATGTATATAAGAACAGAGGTGCAACCATAAATAAGTAATATTATGGAATAAGGGGATGTTCGTATTCATGAATCAGACATAAATACGGCCGGATTGGCGCTCTGAGCACCAACCCCAACAGTAATCCCCCTAAAGGTTATATCATTTCCAAATGCCTTTAAAGGCCTAGGGATACATCCTTTGAAGCTATATGATATGTCATTTCACATTTGTGTCTTTCCCACAAGACACTTCTAAGGGACATATCTCTCTTACACATAAACTATATATTTAGAGAATTTACAACATTATCCAGTGTGCAGTTTTGGGTCATGCAAGTTGCTAGTATTGAGTCTTTGTGTTGCCAACAAAAAAAAATAAGTGTTTTGATGGTCAACAGGTCAAGGTATGGAATAATTCTTTGGTGCAATAGATGTATGAGTGACGTAGTATTATCAACAAATTAGTAAATGATATATATGATGTAATATCCATCTTTTTAGTTGTTTTTTAATATATTAGCACGCATGGTAATGAATTATTGGATTGTTACACGAATGACGTGATAACTCCATTATATTGTAGATTTTCTCCTGTAGAACTGCTTGTATTTACTATAACAGATAGCGGTACTGTATCGTTTTCCGAATAGAAGTTAGTTTTGAATCAAGTTAAATCAAAATCAGTTAGAAATAATTAATTTTTAAAGATGCAGCTGAGAATATATACTAATGCGTCCATGTTTGTGCAGGGTGCTGTAAGGAAGCTTGTATTCCCGCCGCTAAACCATTCATTCCGGACTTAAATGAAACAGATAAAGCCTTCGGTTGATTGGCACATGTTAATTCGAAAGCTACTACTACTGAAAACTTATATCTTACTAACTTCTTTTGGTAATTAAGAATATATATATATATATATGTGGATTTTGGTTTAACTTTATTGCTGTAGCTCTATTATGAACAAGAACGGTAATAGACTCTATTATGATCATGCTGTGTGATATTTTGTCCAGATATCTCAAAACTTTCATTTACATTTTTGTCTCTAATTGTCATTATTCGTAGCTGGGCTTGCTTTCTATGCATGGTTACATTAATTTTTGTTCCATTATATCAATGGATAGCGTGATATTCACGTGTTAATTTATTATCCGTTTGATTATAGATTTGAACTTTAGACACAAAAGAAAAGATTAAACATGTATACATCTGTACCGTGCTTATAAATACATTTGTAACGTGCTTAGAACCTGGAGCGCTGTATAGTGGATATGATTGTTATGTCCATTTTAAAGTCAAAGAAAATATCCTTAGCTTGTGGCATGGAATTGACTATATTGCATTAGCCATAGAACGACAAGTAAATTAAGCCACCAAAATGTTTATTATTGTAGTGTTCTAAAAGATGGTCTAGGCCGCTGTCTAGACACCGCTTAAGTGCTAGACGGCGTCTGATTGTCCCGATTTCGAGTAAAAGGATGATTTAGGCGGTTTTCGACGGAAATACTGAAATATACGACACATGGTGGTTTCAATCAGCAGGTGACCACCAGAAATAGAATGGCTGACGATGTCTGAACATGATAGACAAGTGTGTGCTCTGATTGGCGGTAGACGAAGGCAACGCGTGTGGTTCACATGCCGGCAGCCGCAGTCGGAGTTACGGTCAACGGCCGTCAAAAACCACAAAATCATGTTCCTAATCCTAATTGAACATAAATTTCCAAACCCTAAACCTAATTTATCCTAATTTGCCAAATCATAACCCTACTTAATATCAATTTACTAAATTCAAACCCTAAACGTAATTGAATCTAAATTATTAAACTTAATTAAAATATTTTGAATAAATAATAAAATCGCCTAACGTCGCCTAAAAGACCTAGGTTCTAGGCGTTTCCCACCATACGTCTAACATTTATCGTTTTTTAGAACCATGATTTATCGTTTCTTCCCGAAATCTTGATTTTGCCTGTAAACATAATGGTTCAAAATATTTCCCCGTTGGTGAAAATTGCAGAGGCAATTAAGTATAAAATTATAGTAATATATAATGAGTACAGAACTATAGTTTCAAATTAATTAGATTAGTAACGACATAGATTGTGTATGTAAAAAAATAATTAAATTAAATAAAATTTTAATTTAAAATACAAGTTTTATTGTAGTATTGCTCTATTGCCACCGTACATTAGTACATATAAAATAATAAATTTTAAAAAAATCATATTATAAAGGCAAAAATGCAAAAACTCACCCTCTAACTTTCACGTTTTTTCATTTCAGTCCTCTAACTTTCAGTTTTGTCAATTCAGTCCTCTAACTTTCAATTTTGTCAATTCAGTCATTCGTTACTGCTGCCGTTACTGCTGCCAAAACGACGCCGTTTAACGGAGGACTGAATTGACAAAAATTGAAAGTTAGAGAACTGAATTGACAAAACTGAAAGTTAGAGGACTGAAATGAAAAAACGTGAAAGTTAGAGGACTGAAATGAAAAAATGTGAAAACTAGAGGGTCAATTTTGCATTTTTTATACCTTAATTCATGCCATATTAAATTATTTTTCTTTTTCTTATTTTTTTAAATAGTAAAAGAAAAAGAAAATAGGCTACAACTGTTAAGAAAATAATAGATATAATTTTAATGATAACAAGAAAAAAATTATATTCCAACAATTACATTTCAAAATGTAATTTTAGAGATTACATTTCAAAGATAGTGATGTATTTTTTAATTTTAATATTTGATTTGACAATGTAATTTATAAATATAATTTTAATGTAATTGAACAGTAATATCTAATGTCTCACGAAAATGTTGAAGATAATGCTTGTTCAGGATCGACTTTCATCAGATCATTATGTCTCACGAAAATGAATACGAATTATTTCATCACAAAACTGAAAGTCAGAGGACTGAAATGAAAAAACTTGGCTCTGATACCAAATGACAAGAACTCACTTGGGTTGGAAACCAAGCAAACCCCCAAGCATCTTTCTCAAAACCCCAAGAACTTTGAATACTGATTTTGTAGGAACAAAACCCAACCAAGATCAGCCCCTAACCACCATGAAACTCACGTCCATGATAACCATAAGCATGAAATCAGATTGTATTTTGCTAGCAATGGAGACGCCACTAAGTTGCCAAGCTTAGATAAGTCAATTTGAACTTGAAAAGGGGAATCCCTCCCTCAACAAGGTTTTGGCCATAGCCATGGAAAGCTCAAGCTTTTCTCTCTTTCAAAATTCTGTATATTACGTTGATTGTCTCCAAAATACAAAGAAGAGTCATATAATAAGGGTTACAAGAGAGTAAAAAGACTAAAATGACCCTAGAGCTAAAATTACCAAAAGCCCTAAGTCAAGCATCTCAACCACGACTATTAAGGTCATTTTGCACCTAAATAAACTTAAAACAAAGATTAGAAGCTAATCTCACTTAAGCTAATTGAGGTGCTTACATGCTATAGTAAATTGACGTGCTTCCGGCTAAGTAGAGATCTAAGCATAATTAAGCCTAATGGCATAGTCAACCATTCTAATTACATTATAAATAAAGTCAAAATGTCGAGCACAAATGACAAAAATGCCCCCATTTGGCCGAATTCAACATAGTCCCAAAATGGGTGAAATCGGGGAAAAGGGTGCTGGTGCTGAAACTGCTCTGCTATGCTTCAGTCTGAGCTGATCTGGGTCAAATGAAATAGCTTGGGGACCTCTCTGGTTATGCCTATATGTGTCTCTGGTGTGCACTTGACTTGGTTGCTGAAACTGGTCACATAGCTCTGAGCTAGTCCCGGAAAGGCCTCTCTGATCTTCTTTGCTCTTTGGCGTGTGATTGGACCTGTTGGCAACTGCATGGGTTCCTCCAAGTTATTAGATGCATCCTGTAATGTCTCTGGTGTGGTTGGACTCATGTCAGAATTGACAAAAATTGAAAGTTGGAGGACTGAATTGACAAAACTGAAAGTTAGAGTACTGAAATGAAAAAAACGTGAAAGTTAGAGGGTGAGTTTTGCATTTTTGCTTATAATTAACTTATACTTAACATATGTCATTATGATAATCTACTATCGATAATAGCCCTCCATATTATAAGTAATTACAATTAAAACGTGTCATTATGAAAATCTCCTACCGATATTACCCTCCATTTCCGATGACCGTAAACAAAAGCAACCGTCAAAAGCTTGTAAACAAAAACCAAAATGGCAACGAGCAATTGCACTAATGCTAGTTCATGGCTGACGTCACTCACTTTCTCGCCTTCTCTCTCCCCCAACAAACCCATAAAGCTGCCCCAAATCAGAAAATCTTCTCAATACAATCTTCGCTTGCATCATCACGCACTCTCTTTTGATTTTGATCCATCGAAGAATAAAGCCAGAGCCAGTACTCGTATATCAGCAACAATGGCAGCCAAGTAAAGTGAATTTATCTCATTTTGTTTCTTAAAAATCGAAAAATTGAAAGGTGGGTTTTAAGCTTTTCAATATTTTCGTGTAGTTTTGTGAAAGAAGTTTTGCCACCGGCTCTTGATTCTACTTCAGAGCCACCTCCATTGTTTGATGGAGCCACAAGGTACAGTTCATTTTTTTTTAAAAAAAAAATTGTTTTTTTTAATACCCATATGAATATTTTGTTGGATTTGTATAATTCAGAGTTCAAACTTTGTTTGGTTTTGTGGTTTATGTGTTTGAAGGTTGTATTTATCGTACACGTGTCCATATGCACAGCGTGTGTGGATTACAAGGAACTGTAAGGTTGTATCTGAAACTTTTGATAGATAATTTGGTATGTAAATTGTGTTTGGTTACAGAGAAAATTGAAGAAAAATGAAATACTATTGTCATATATATATGTTTTTGCTTTGTAGTAACATGAACTACTGAACTGAACTCTGGTAAATTGCTAAAGACTTCAAGTTGAATGGACAATAATATGATAATGAACTCGAAACACTAATTTCTTTAGATAATCAAGAATAGTCACTTATACTCTACTGATCGTAATCATAGTACAAGGCTCCCTCTACTAGCGGGTCTGGGGAAGGTCATGATCTACGCAGTCTTACCTAGTTTTTTCACAAAAAGGTTGTTTTCAGGGTTCGAACCCGGGACTAAGCGAATAGCAATTTAACACTAGTTGATTAAATTGGCAATTAGGGAATTTCAGTAGATAAGCTTTTGAATAAGAACTTAGATGTTCTGATTTTGTTTGGTGTGATTTGTGGGGAGCAGGGATTGCAGGAGAAGATTAAGTTGGTTCCTATTGATCTGCAAAACAGGCCTGATTGGTACAAGGAGAAAGTCTACCCGGCGAACAAGGTGAGAATAAAAAAATGCAATAGAGGAGAGTTTCTTGAATGTAAACTGGAAGTGAGGGGGAAATGAATCTTTGTTTGATTAGCATCGAAATTGCTTGAGTAATTGGGAGCTTAACTAGATTGACGTATTATTTTTGTTAAGTTTTTCATTTTCTTTTCTGTATTCATTTATGCGATGCTTTATGCAGGTGCCAGCATTGGAACACAATAATGAAGTTAAAGGAGAGAGTCTTGATTTGATGAGATACATTGATAGTCACTTTGAAGGGCCTTCTCTTCTCCCTGATGTAAGAATCAGAGAGTACTTTATTACTTGTTTTCAGCTCCAAATTTCTTATTTCAAATGCATAACTTCTGCTTTCATAGGATCCCGCCAAGAGAGAATTTGCGGAAGAGTTGTTTTCCTACACTGACACATTCAATAAAACCGTGCGTTCTTCACTCCAAGGAGATGGAAACGAAGCTGGTGAGTTTCTCACTCACTTCTACTGAATCTTGGATTCTAAGCTTAAGCATTATGTAACACATTCGAAAACTGTCTCAGGTGCTGCGTTTGATTATTTTGAAACGGCTCTCTCAAAGTTTGATGATGGCCATTTTCTCCTCGGCCAGTTCAGCCTAGTAAGCGAAAATCTTCTAGTGTTTTTATCAGTGATGCAATCTTTTTGCCATAGTCATCAAGCATTGAGGGCTAAATCACAGTACTCAAGTTACTAATTCACTAGTAGAATAGGATAGACTCTGCATCAGTTTCAGCAATCCATTCTCTTTTGCGATGCTAGATTATTCGAGCATTTTGTAGATAGAATTAATTTAACGATCGATCTTGATTTGTAGGTGGATATAGCTTATGCTCCATTTATTGAACGATATCAACCTTTCTTGTTGGATGTTAAGAAGTATGACCTCACTGCAGGCAGGCCTAAACTGGCAGCTTGGTTTGAGGTATAATGAATTTGCTTGAACTTATCTTACAACCTCATTGTAAAGGGGCAATTATGTTTTGGAACAGTTGAATAGCGAATAGCCAGATATTAATCGATGTTCTATAGGAGATGAACAAGAATGAGGCTTTCAATCAGACCCGGTGTGATCCCAAGGAGCTTGTCGAATCCTACAAGAGACGCTTTGCGGTAAGTCCATATTTGTTACATTATGAAATGAATTTCGGATTCTCTGAAATGTTTGTAGTTGGAAAAAAAAGTAGCTAATTTCTTTTTCAAAACTCACTTCTTATTCAGGCTCAGCTCTGAGTTGTGGCTATCCACTCTCGCTGGTCTCATATAATCAGTCATGTCATGTTCCTATTATGGCTCCAAGATTCTCTCCAATTTAATCATGGATTGAGTACTGGTATTTTATAGATTCTTGGCTTCTTGCTATGTATTTCAGGGAAATTATTGTGTTATATCCGAAATCATTATTTCATTAAGCTCGTTAAAACTATTTAAACACCTTTTTTTTTTAATGATTTTTATCATTTAAATTAGATCTTCACCGATCCCTTTTTTTTAAATTGATACTTGAAAGATTTATGTTGTACATGATCAAATCATCTTAATCATGTTTATATCATTATTATCTCAATCCATGCTACAATTAACTTAGAAACAAGCTTTATAATTTTTTATTTTTTATATAAAAAAAAAAAAAAAACACTAAAAGGTCGCAACTGCTTTAAAGACAAACCAATGTCTTCAGATAAATAATTTTAGAAACCGTTCACTTTGTTTATGTTTCAAAACTTGTGTTAATTAATTACGGAAATTGATCATCACCCCCCTCCCCTTGTCCCCTTGCTAACTTACCAAATTGCCCTTATCAATATTTACAATGACTTTTTTTTTTTTTTGGAAAGTTATAAATATTATACACATTACAAAATATATATATTTATATATATTAATTTAAAAATAATTATATACTAATTATAACACCATTTGTCATTTTAATAATTATTTTTTATTTTATAATTTTTTTATTATTTGATTTTTGTTAATAAATATTACAGTTTTCGTATCTATTCATTTATTTTTTTGATTCATTTTTAATTTAATTAATACTACTTATATATTAAAATAATATAATTTAACCAAATAAAATTCAATTATAAAATAAATTTTTTGATAGTCTATTTGTTTAACAAACCTAATATATTTATTAAAAAAATTTAAAAAAAATATATATAAAGTTTATAAAATAAAAAATTTAATTAATAAATTAAAATAACTACATATGTTATTTTTATATTTTATATATATCAATATATAAAAAATAGGATATATTTTGTTTATTTAGGAAATTGAATTTGTGAGAAAGACGAGGGGTAAAATCGAAATTGTAGGGGAGACAAAACTTTTCTTCCATGTCAGGGGGGAGATAAGGGCTCATTAATTACCCGTAAATAATTTTTTTAAGGAATTTAACCTGCCGATTTAAACTGACACAAATATACGGTTGATTTTTGATTTCTCAAAAATTGTTCAATTTCTAATTTGAATCTATTTTTATTTTTTCAGTATCTTTTTCAAAGTTTTAATTGATTATTTTATGTGACAAAAAAAGAAGAGAATGATAATATGAAAAATGATAAAAAAAAAAATGAAAACATGTTTTGATTAAATTAATTATTACCGAGATAATAAAATTTTTAGATCGTTTAATATTTTTTTAATATAATGAATATTTTTTAATGTATTTTTTAGAATTTGAAGTTATATCTTGGAGTTTTTTTTTTTTTTTTTTCAATGATGTAAAATATTAACTTTATCTTTTTTTGATTAATCCCCAATCATTTCTGATTAATCTATCGATTTCAGATTAAATTTCCTAAAGACAAATCTGTCCAAATAAATAAATAATACAATCGGAGACAAAAGTCAGTAGAAAATCACAACCAGCTTCAAATTTGTATATAGCATCAAGGAAAAGCCTATAGACAGTAACAACTACCAATCAATCTGTTTAATCGTCTATTAATTTATACTTCTGCTTCTTAAATTCAACAACAACAAAATCCCTTGGCGTTTTCAATTCCAGGATCCAGCCGTGGCGGCCTGGGCAATCCAGACGAGTGCTCCAAAACTGTCTTCGAAGACAAAGCATCCCATCCCCCCTTGGATCAGAGCAAAGAAAAATTAGACACACGCGAACATTTTAAAATAGGGAAGTTGCGATTTTAACGACACGGGGAACAGCCTAAACCGAGGGCCTTCTACTTAATCTGCGAATCTGAAGAACTCTGCTTCAGAGAAGTTAGAAATACCATGGCGGCCGCATATAGCGCACAAACTCTAATGACAATGTGTCTGCAAACATAAAGCAGATGGTCAATGGAACTACTACTTGAGCAATACTTTCGATATCTTCCCTATATACACAGCTAAAGACCATAAGGAAAGCCCTGCTGAGATATAAAGGCAGACAACACCTGAACCTACTAGAATCCATGGCCCTCCGGTACTGCAGAACAAAATCGAAAACGGGAGGAATTAAGAAATGGGAACAAGAAGTCACTTTTGGAGGACTATCATTTTCATGTCAATTGTAAATGGCGATGACCTGCTATCTCGAGTAGCGAGAAGGATGGTTAGTGCAATCATCTGTGTTGCAGTTTTCCACTTGCCGAGGTTATTTACAGCTACAGCCTGGAAGAGACCCCAGAAAGGTCATTATCATTATTCACAGCTAAAGTTTTGATTAGATTATAAATGTAAAAGTAGCGTGCTGAATTGAATGGGAAGGAGAGCAAACCTCTAGAAGCTTAGTATTCTGAGAAGCAGCCCATTCTCTGACTGCAGACATGGTTATCTGTCAAAGAGAGATTGATTTGTAAAATGTTGGCATCAACTTACACATGATTGCGTAATATCAAAATAGAAAAAAATATATAATTGTATCATAAGCATGCTCACACACCATTAGGGGTGGCAATTTGGGTTAGGATTCGTTTATTCGTTCGATTCGATTCGGTTTAAAGCGAATACGGGTTTGAAAAAATGGATTCGTTTAATAAATGGGTCGATTCGATTTGATTCGTTTATTAAACGAATCGAATACGAATTTAAGCTTATGGATTCGTTTATTCATTTAAGATTCGTTTTATTATTTTCTTTTATTAATTATTGTTATTTTTCAATTAAGATTCGAGAAATTATGGCTAATTACCATAGAAAAAATAATATTTTCGATATTTGGTGAGGTATTTTTAATAAATATATTAATTACATATTTTATATGTATATATTTATGAAAAATTAATGTAAATCAACTATGGTAAATTATGATATTAAATAATATCATGACTAAACGAATAATCGTATTCGATTCGTTTAATAAACGAATCAAATACGAATCCTGATATTAGGATTCGTTTAATAAACGAATCGAATACGAATCCATCACATTTCGATTCGATTCGTTTAGGATTCGATACAAATTCGATTCGTTGATTTGTTTTGCCACCCCTACACACCATAGACATTCATGCACACAAGCAGAGGCACACACAAACATGGAGACAGAGACCAAAAAGGCATTTTGTGAATTTCCAAAAGCTGCAAGATAAATGGGGGATACAATGATCATCGCAGCAAGCTAATTAGTAATACTGACTCATACACACAGACCACATTCTCCTAGGTGACCATACCAACTACAATTGCACCAGCAAAGACACTTCAGGGATCAATCACCAAAAGGAAGCAACAATGGAGCTTCCAAGGCTACAACATTAAAGGGGACATAAGAGAAGAATATCGTCAAACTTTTAATGATGACTGATAACATAGTGACATACAGATGCAAAGACTATAACCCTAACATCCATTGACACTTGTGGAGATGCAAGAAATAAGTCCTAAAATGTAATACCTCTCTACCAATTATCGCAATTGCAGGTACAGTCAGTATCCATGGCACTTGCCCAAACGTCAGCAGTTCCAAAGGTTTTGTACACAATAAGATCAACGTAGCAGCAACCATAAGCTGTATTCAAAAGTTACAAATATCAGAGAATAAAACTTAAAATCTTTATCACAACTTAACCAAAAACTCTACTTGCTCGAAAGAACATACCTTATCAGCCACCGGATCCAAAAATGCACCAAATGTAGATCCTAACCTCATCTGAAACACCAATCATAGAACAAAAATTACTCGAATACAGCAACCCAAAACACCATGCATTAATTTTGCATATAATGACCAATGGTATACCTTTCGAGCAATGTAGCCATCAAGCCAATCCGTGATTGCTGCCGCAATGAAAATACTTGTCGTCGCTGTCCTTCCCCACCAACTGTCAATGTAAAAAGCTATGGAGAAATTGTTAATGCATCCATTGGCAGAGCCACTAAGAGGCGAGCAGAAGCAGTCACCTCTCTCAACCCTAAAATTTATTTAATATGCCTGTAAATTAATGAAAAGTCTAATTTGTTAATGAAATAATTTTGATTTGCGGCTATCTATCTACCACTGTTTTTGTGAAAATCAAATTTTGTCTTGAATCAACGTTGTCGCTACGCTACAGAATGCATCAGTATCATCGAAGAAAGGCCTTCATATAATTTTTATCGCAATAAAATCAGCATTGTGCAAATAATACACAGTCCATTTGTCTTTTACCAACTCATTTGAATAAATAAAATTTCACGATAAAATTAATCAAAAAAACGACATCGAAGAAAGAACAAAACGCATATTACGTACTGCAAATGAGAAGCGGGACGGCAGCAACGCGGCCGAGGGTTAAGATGGTAGGCAAAGTGAGCAACTTATTAGACGGTTGCTGTGACTGCAGCGACGGCGACTGCGACGGCGGTTGATTATGATACCAACCGCCGTTAACGGCCTTGTCATTCTCCTGATCCATATCAACGACGACACCCGACCCGGGAACAGAAGTATGATCCGGATCCGACCCGGATACTTCTGCTTCGTTCGTCGAGGATCGAGTAGTAGTAGTAGTAGTAGTAGTAGTATTAGTAGAAGAAGATGAATAAAGTATGGGGCTGCGGTTACGAAAGCCGGAGAAGGGAAGGCTTAGGTTAAGTCTAGGACGGGGAGGGAGGCTAACGTGCGCGGAGGGGGAGAAAAGTGAGAGTTTAGGGGGTGAGGGTGATATTTTGCGGGTGGTGACGTGGCGAAAAAGGAGGTGTTTGTAAGGGTTGGCGAAGAGGGAGGGTGCCATTGTTAATTTAAGAGATGGCATCGACATCATCATGGGCATGGGTATTTGTACGGACGGGGGGGGGGGGTTGGGGGGGAAGGTTTGGTTGAAATCTGTAACGAAGAATTGGGAGTTAAAGCTTTCTGTTAAAAGGAGTTTTTATGATTATTTTTTAAATAAAGTGGGTCTTTATGATCAATTGAGAAATTAATGGGATCTATTTGTTATTTTCCTTCAGTTTCATTTTGGGTCGTGATATGAAATATGATGTGAATATGAGTACTTTTTGGAATTTTATTTTATTTTTTAACTTATGATATTTCAATTATTTTTAAAAAAAATAATAATTTAATTTTAGTTTTTTTAGAAAAATTAACATTTTTATATTCGAATAGTGTGTTATATCTGAAGATACCAAACAACTTTTAATAAGTTCAATTTTATACAAAAATTCAATCAGTGTATTAATTTATATTTTTTTAGATGTAATAATAGTATACCGACTGAAATTTTTTAGGTATAAATTAATATATTAACTGAAACTTTGAAGATAAAATTAAACTTAAAAGGATAAATTCACACACTGGCTGAAGTTTTGAGTATAAATTGAACTCGTTTAAAGTTTTTGGATATTAATTTTTTTTACACATATGACAATCTTCAAATGTAGAAATTATAATTTTTCATTATTTTATTTTTTTAATCTATGAAATATGATGTGAATACTATTAACATTAATAAACCAAATAATTTTGTGTAAACTCAATTTTTTTTAAAAATGTTGGAAACTCTACCGTCAAATCACCCGATCCGGGCTTAAGCGGAGAATGTAAAATCTCTGACTACTCCAGATTCTTATAAGAAATGTACTCATTTGACTCGAACTCAATATCTGATAACCAAATTTTAAGTCTTTTGCCACCAAAACATACTATTTGGGGACGCGTCAACACAAATTTGATATAACATAAACACTTTATGCCAACCCAAATCATAAACCTGTCGATATATTTTTTTCCCATCTTTGGGCATTTTGAAAACATAAGTTGAGCACAAAATTTTCAAAACAAAAATGTAAGATAAAGATAGATTAGTTATTTAAAATTAGGAGAATCAAAAACTTATAAATCCTCTCATACTCACCTTCAGTGAGAAGTAAAAATATTTGTGAATATAAGCCAATTTACTCACTAGGTTATAAGTTGACTGTGCTACTATCTATAACAATTTGCTCTAATAATTAGATAAATATGAAAGAATTATGTTTATTTATTTTAGGAAAATGCTAACGAGTGTCCTTAGGGCACTCGTTAAGAATCAATTTAATAAAAGTTTTAATGGGAAAAATAAAAAAATCATTAATATTTTGACAATTTTTTTCATTCCCATGAAAAAAAAATAAAAACTTTCATTAAATGTAATATTAACGAGTGTCCTTATGATACTCGTTAGCATAACCCTTTATTTTATTATATTTGAGCGGATCAGATTAGGTTGTACGGACCAAACCTACTTGCCAAACAATCGAGTTGTCAAGAGCCGTCCAATTAATTTGTTAATATATTGGAATTTGAACTAAATTCAGTTCATCAAAATAGAAGTTCGGTGTTGTTCTTACTATTCCTCTTATCATTATATATCGGGAGACATACGCCGTTTAATTACTTAGATAAATATATTTTAAGAAAACTATGTATTATACATGCTTGTTTTATAAAATATTTACCATAAACTTTTTTAAAAAAATAAAAAAAATCGTTGGAAACCCCACCGTCAAATAACTCATTCCGGGTTTAAGCGGAATAAGTAAAACCCCCGACTGTCTCAGATTCTTACAATAAATGCACTCCATGGATTCGAATTCAAGACCTCAAAATAAGATCATAAATCCTACGCTAAAAAAATATTAATGTGATGCATATTTTAGTGCATGAGAAGGACATATGCTATTGATGGAAGTTGAATCGTGCATGTGTAAATTACAAGTCACTTTCGTTTATAATTGAGAGATGGGAATTGGGATAACTATTTTTTTTTAATCTTAAAATTTTTGTATTATTTATAATCAAGTTTTAATTTTTATTTTTTTTAATAATTTAGTTCTAAAAGTAAGTATCATCATATTAGTCATATTCCGTTAACACAAATGGAAATCGCTGGCATGATTAATTTAAGTGGGAGATGATGTAAATTACACGTCATCATCTATCTACTAAGTAACAAATATTAAAAAAATGATAAAATAATCCTTAAAAAAACAATCAGGTCACATAACTTAATGCAAGAGAACAATAAGAAACAAAAGTATGTCAGTGATGTAGTTATAATATTTAGGGAGATAAAATTTGATTTTGACAAAAAGTATTATTTGTTTTTTATTTTAGTAGATAAAATCGAAATTATCATATTAACAAATAAAGACTTTTTATTAATTTATAATATATATATATATATATTTGGACCGTCAAAAACAAAAGGAATGGTAAAGATCAAATCAAGAGTACAATTTCATTTTATGCTCAAAGTTACCGCATAAAAAAAAATGTCAATTTCAACACACTCTATTTATTCTAAGGAGGCATGCAGATTTTGGTACGGATTTGTTTATATCAAACCCATATATATTTATAAAATATAAAATTAAACTCATCCATTATTCGTTGCGGGTTTTGTTTAACAATATCAAACTCATCCACACTCAAAAAAAATTATCAAACTTGTTTTGACACCTAACAGATTTTTAGTGAGTTCCTAAATTTCAAACACTTAAATAATAAAATATATTAGATCAAACTTGGTTTTAAATTAAAATAAAAACGATAGATTAATAACATTCTACCAAAATAAACTACTCATGAAAAATTAAAATTCAACATTAAAACAATACATCAATATATATAAGTTCATTACAAATATTTTTTAATAAAATAATCTCAAACAAAATGACATAATTAAAAAAAAAAAAAAACAATCATCACACCCACCCATCATCCACAAACCGCATGACCGGTGATGTATAGTTTAAAATCTAACTTTCAGGTTTGAGTTCGAATATAAGAGGTGTGTTTTTTTATAAAAATATGGGATAGTTAGAGGTTTTACCTGCCCGTTTAAGCCCGGGTCAGATAATTTAGCAACAAGGTTTCTAACGTTTAAATATATATATATATATATATATATATATATATAAAAAGAGTGTTGGTGAAGAAAATCATTCTAGGACGAACGAGCTAATAAGGGACGAAAAGCAATTAGAGCAAACAAGTTCCACACCACAGAACGATTTGCAATCAGGACGACGAAAGGAAGAGCGGTCAGGACGATTACCATGTGTTGCAGTTGATCCCACGACCTAGCAGTTAGGCCACAACCACCCACGATCTGGCAGTTTTCACGCAGAATGTAGCAGTTAGATACATGATCCGACATTTGCAAGTATGAAACGTGGAAGTTCATGGATCAAGAAAAGCGAAACCATTCAAGCAGTTAACGGAGGCTCGCTATAAAAAGCTCAAGCGTGGGAAGTAAAAAGGAGGAGAAAAAATGAAGACTCATTATGAACATTTTATTTTTATTTTCGTACCTTTGCAATCCATAAGCTGTAACTTGTGTGCTTGTGCCCCTTGGAGGCTTATTCACTTAATCAAACACCATTTGCTGAGACTTTGTCTCAGGAGGTTTGAACCTTACACGCTCTTTGACAAAAAATTGTGCAAACAAAAAGAGTGGTGGATTGGCGGATACACAATGCAGATATCCAACATGATTGTTCATTTACCAAACTCACATACTACCCTCAGCGGATTTTAATTTGTAATATCTAACACACCCATTACTCACTAAAAGACATACTAAATCCTACAAATATCGAGCGGATACCAAAAACTTTACGGGTTTATAGACAAAATTACCGTCCCTAATTTATTATCATCTTTTAGCATAATATCACATTTAAAAAAAAAATTTTAAAAAATCCCTCACTTTTCTTCTATGCCTCTGTAATAAAGTTCAGCATTTTTTTATATTCTTTTCCTTTTCATGTCACATATTTGTGAAAAAACTTCTCCAACTTTATAAATACTTAAATAGGACAATTTATACACTAATAAACTAAAATTTAAAATTCTCCATATATTTAAAGAGACGGTGTCGTTTTTTTAATAATCGTGCGGACCAAAAAAGGTGCAAATTATGAAGGGGACACGGTGACTCATCATAATAATACGGCCGGGTCTACATGTCTGGGGCTTAGCCCATGCGAGGTTAGCCATGGTGGGGACCAGACAATGAATACACATGTGGCGATTTTATATTGTTATGGTAAAATTAAAATAATACCCTCCCTGTTTTTTAAATTATTATTAATTTTTTATTTTTTAGGATCGGTAAAAAATCTCGAAACTCAAAATGAGATTCTAAATGAAAAATCGGACTGAATAAAAAAAATTTCAATCGCGATATGTGATGATTTTTCGTTCTGTATCAAAAAAGAGATGGCTCTCCAGTCATAATCAGAACGAGATATTTCGATTATCATCTCTATTAATGTTTTTAGCAGTAATATTATAAAATACAACAATGATAATTTACTATTAGAATAGCATAGACCTAGCAAATAATTATTAAAAATTAAAGACCTAAAGGTTAAGGGTGCCAACGGGTAGAGCAGGGCCCAAGTCCGAATGGGTTAGGGGCTGAGATTTTTTAAAATAGTAATTTTTTATTTTTTAAAATAAAATAATTATTTATTTGAATTTTTCAATACTTAAAAAATGAAAAAAAAAAATATAAGTGTTTTTTATATTGTACCTTACAAATTTAATTATAAATATATATATTTAGAATTAAAAATTAATTATTATTATCTCGGGCTTTTTTTTACCTAAACCAGACTTGATCGCAAAATTAAAATTTTATAATCGGAATGTCCGTCAAACCAAATCAGACTCGAACGAACCAGATAGATCTGGAGCTTTTCTACCACCCCAAGGCCGTTTTCCCTATTTTTATTTCCCTAGATAAGGCCCAAGGCTGGGTCTTGAAAGAGACGCGTCATCATATTCATGCTTGTACCCTTTTTCATTTTCATGTATTTTTTCAATAGCATTGCCGACACAAATGAAATGACAAAATACTTTCACCTAAATTACTGCTATGAACCTGCACCAGTACAATTCCTCATTGATGAAATGCAAAGACAGTTTGACAAATTGCAAATTTTATTTTGATATCCCGTAGGAGGGAATTATATATTGAAATTATTCAAATTTTGTTAATTGTTAGGTTTTTCTAAATATATATATAATAAATGAGAATGATGTTGGAGGAAAGAGAGTGAGTGCCAACTGAACGACTCTCTTTACGTGGATTAATTGACGGCATCTATCACTTCATTGGTAATTGGAGTAAAGAGAGGGATTAATTAAGAAAATGGTCAAAAATTTTCAAATTTTCAAATTGAAAAATAGGAAGTTAAAATAAAATCATTAATAAAAAATAAAATCATTTAATTATGTAATACCGTGCCGTAGGCACGGGCAAATATTGTAACATCGTGCTGTAGACACAGCTAAATACTGTAACACCGTGCCGAGGCATGAGTATCATTTAATTAAAAAAAAATCATTTAATTCTGTAACACCGTGCCGTAGACACGAGTAATTACTGTAACACCGTACCGTAGGCACGGGCCAAATACTGCAACATCTTACTTTATAAATCAACTCATCACAAATGAAATTCACGGGCAACATACAACTACAAGAATATATATATATTTTTTTTAATAAAAATTCACACGCTCATAAATTATCGTAAAAACTCGAACTCGGATTTTCAAATTTACATTGAATGCATAAGACCGTTAAAGATTAATTCTTGTAAAGATGGAAGTGAGAGATAATAACTATTCAATCGAAGGTAATAATAATACAACAACGATAGCTTAAATTTTTTAAATACATCTCAAAATTTGTTATTAAATATCTTATATATATAATTATTGGAAAATGCTTAAATTAAATGTATTAACTTTCTACAAACTTGTTACAATGACTACTCCACCGTTAACATACATCACTGTGGGTCTTAATTAGGCTTACAGTCTTGTTCATGACTAGAGATGACAATTATATCCGGATCCGGCCCGGATCCGCATGGACCCGGACGATATGGGTTCAGAATTAAAAAAATCGGATCCGGGTCTTTAAAATTCTGACCGAGTGTATCCGGATCCGGACCCGGGTTCGGAAAAAAAAAAAAAAATAAATAAAAAAATAAAAAATACAAAAAAATGAAAAATATAAATAATATGTATATATATAAAAAATATAATATTAAAAAATATAAAAGAATTGAAATAAAACTAATCAAATTGACAAAATCCAAATATAAATATAAAATAATACAATTAAAAATTAAAAAAAAAGTGAACGGATATCCGGATCCGGACCGGGTAGACCCGAGAGAGAATTTACCAGGGTCCGGAAACGGACCCGGGGTGAAGAAATCTCTCCGGATCGGGACGGGTCCGGATCCGGATTTTGCCATCCCTTATTCATGAAGCGATTTCGAATTATGTTAAACAAATATTTAGAAATTTCAAGTGAGACAAGATAACAAATGGGATGAGATGATTTAAAAAAATAACGTAATGAGAAGGAGATTATTATTTGTTTTTTATCTCAAATAAAAATAATGGGATGAAATTGACATAAAAAAATGAGATAAGATTGAAATTGATAAATCCCGACACATCCCTTTACCCACATTAATCCTAACATGTTAACATTAAAAAAAATTCATTATCATTTGAGATCATATAAGAATTTAAATTTATTACTGAGTTATATAATTAATATTCATTTATATTTAAATTATTATATAATAATTAACCATCACAATTTATTAAAAAAAAAAAAACTCAAAAATCATATCTAATTAATAAATAAATAAAAATAAAATGGTTCTCCTTCTTCCCTTCTTCCTCTTTTGGAACTCCGTGCTAAGAAACGCGCGCAATAATGCAACGCTAATCACGCTCTTTCCACGTGACCTGCTCCCGCAAGCTTCACTGAATCTAAAAACAAACGCCACGTCACTCTCTCGTCTTCACTGCCTCTAAGCAAGTCATCAAATCAGAGAGTTATTAATAAAGTGAGAGAGGCCACCGAGTCTCAATTCAGTTGCAGGAAAATCGAGGGAGCGATATTTCTCTTAAACCATCCAGCCAATCAAATCGATCCACGTAATCATCCTTCTATAAAACTACTACTATGAATATGAAGGCCGCTGCCTCCCAAGCCATTAACCCTCTCGTTATTTTCGAACACAAGCGGTATTCTTCTCCCTCTCTCCTCTTGCCACGTGTCCCCCCTTCTCTCTCTTTTAAAGAATTTTAGTTTTAGCACGTCGATCTCTACGTGTTTTTTTTTTTTTTTTTTTTAATAATGATTTTTGCTCATTTTACTTTGATTCAGGCCTAATTACTGAAATTATCGATAGATTTTGTGTTTCTGTATACGCATTTTATGTTAAATAAGTGATTACGGTTGTTTTTTTTTTTTTTTTTTTCAATTTCGTCGATCGCCTTGATTTATGCACAGACGCTTTTAATTTCTGTCTATGTTGATGCATTATACACACATTAAGTGTGTTTCGTTTAATGTGCAATTATTGGAGAAATATTGATGAGGTTGATGATTTTTTTTTTTGGGTGCGTGATCTGGATTTGCGAGTTGATTGGATTTTATGAGGCTTAGTGGTGGGGTTAATTTAGGATTTTGAGCGGGGAAATGTTGTGTGATTTTTGTGAAATCGAGTTTAAGTAAATTTAGTTTGCAATGGCGAGTGATTGGGGAAGTATAATTGTTGTTTTGAGTGGAATATGTTGTTGTCTAGAGTGAGTCGGCAATCTTTGGAGGCCGATGACAGGTAATTTTCTGTTGTTGGCCGCTGTTTAAGCTTTTATGTTGTTCGGCTTGTGGTTGATGGTTTTGATTTCGTGTTGCTGTTATTAGAATGGGATTAATATTAGTTGTGTTCTTTGATGAGAAGGTTCTTTGAGATTTGGGGAGTTGATGGAATTTTGTTATTGTTTTGACAGGGATGCCTATGGATTTGTAGTGAGACCTCAGCATATACAAAGATACCGAGAGTATGCTAATATTTACAAGGTCTTTTTCATGCCTACTCTAACCTTTTTTCCACTGAAGTTTTTTATGTTACCGTTTGATTATTGAGTATACATTTTGTTCAAATTGTTCTCGATGAAGTGATGGGAAAAGAAATTCCAAGTGATATGTTTGTTTTTGCTTTTCGAAATAATGGTTGGTTTGATGAATAAATAATGCAATAAGTGCCAAAGGGGTGCTGACCAATTACATACATGTTTCCTTACCAGTGGAGTCGACTATTTAATTTTAATGAGTCATATTTGATGGACATTTTTGTTTGTTGAAAAGTGTGTGTGTATATATTTCCTTTTCTAAATAATATCAGAAATCAAATGAGTTTGAATAAAATTATTTATTTCGAAGAAAAAAATGACGTTTTTTTTTTTTTTTGCATGATATTAGGAGGAGGAGGAAGAAAGATCAGATAGGTGGAACAGTTTCTTAGAAAGGCAAGCAGAGTCTGCTCAATTGCCTATAATTGGTTTATCTGCAGAGGGAGATAACAACGCATTGCATACAGAAGCTAAGGTGGAGGAGGCAGGTGATAGTCTAGAGAAGGTTGTTGAAGGAGACGAAGCAAATGTCGAGAAGCCTGGTTCAGATAGTTCTCCTGAAAATGCCACAAAAAAGGAGGAGATATTGTCAACAACAGAGAAAAAATCTCATAGGATCCGAATGTGGACTGAGATTAGACCATTGCTCCGTGCCACTGAAGCCTTGATGAGTGTACGTGTAAAGAAGAAGGGCAATCTTTCCAAAGATGAGCAGACTGGAAGAGGGAAGCCACCACCTCCTACCATCGAGTCTAAATCCTTTAAGGGAGCTTTGGAGGAGGATTCTGAGGATGAGTTTTATGATGTGGAGAAGTCTGATCTTACTCAAGATAGCCCTTCAAATGATGGTGTGAGTGCCCCAGATGTTGATGATGCTCCTCTAGAATCTTTATCCCCTTGGAAAGAAGAGTTGGAGGTCCTTGTTCGTGGGGGAGTGCCCATGGCACTTCGGGGAGAGGTATGTAATGCACTTTTGATATTTCTTTTCCCTCTCCCTCTCTCCCTTCTCCCTCTCCCTCTCCCTCTCTCCCTTTTCCCTCCAGTGAACTTTAGGTTTGGACGATAATTTTTTTAACTGCTTGATTCTTCAGCTTTGGCAAGCCTTTGTGGGTGTGAGGGCACGTCGAGTGGACAAGTACTACCAAGATCTCCTTTCTTCGGAAAGTAATTCTGGAAACAATATGGAACAAAATAGCTCGCAGTCAGACGACGACAGCAAGAGTTTGTCCAAAGACTCTGTATGTGTGCCAGAGAAATGGAAGGGACAGATTGAGAAGGTCAACACAGATGTGATTTCTAATTTCCATGCACAGTATCTTCAGTTATTTGGTGCCTTCATTAATTTGGTACTATCCATCCTAGTTCCCTAACTTCATATTGGATTTGAATGCAGGATTTGCCTCGAACATTCCCAGGTCATCCTGCTCTTGATGATGATGGTAGAAATGCTTTGAGACGGTTACTCACAGCTTATGCTCGTCATAACCCATCTGTTGGGTACTGTCAGGTATTCTGGTTTGAAGTAGTATTTTTGTTTCCTTATATCATGTCATTGGTCAATGGGTAAAGGAATCACTCTATGATTTGTAAAATTTTGTGACACATGAAACATTTTATGAGTATGTCCAAGATATTGCTACTTAATGTACATCTTACATGATGCACTTGGACCACATTAATTCAACAATTTTGTAAATAAAACTGAGTTAATTCACAAATTACGGAATTTCATGGCATTCAGATCCTGATTCCTAATTTTCATGATGTGAAATGAAAGTAGAAGTTTAAATTAGCTTTATGGCTTTTCGATAGAAATAAAAATATACTGTTAAGCTTCATGCATTAGCTGGTAGGGAGGGTGTTTTCAATTTATGTGTTTAACTAGCGAGTTGAACATAATAAGCTTATGATATCACTTGGTTAACTTGTATATATATCACAAGGGATGTACACCTTCACAAATGATCCCTCATGGGGTTGTTGTTGTAAGAGTAGAGATAGGTAACATTTGCAACGACTTATTCCAATTGAGTTAAATTTGCGTCTGGCTTTTCTTGAATGTGGGTCTAACCTAGCTGTGTGTATAAGCAAAAATCCAATGAAGGCTTTTAGTGGTTCTTTATATCGCTGTTTCTCTAGTAAATGCAACCACTTGTTAATAATCATTAGCAACATTCAGCTCCCTTTATTTAAACTTGCAAATTCAATCCATTAGTCGGATACTTTAATGTGACATGAACCTTCTATACGCTGTTAAAGATATTTATTTGCTTGGAGTTATTTTCAATTACTTGCTGCAGTAACAAAACCTTTTGACTTCAGTACTGTCAGGGGCGGTGGCCCCTAAGATCAAGGGGGCCCTGAGTACTGTTTTGTGTAATCAATATAGTAAACAGTTCTCCTCTGGTAACTATCTTTCTAATTATTCACTTTTTGTGCAGGCTATGAATTTCTTCGCTGCGTTGTTGCTACTTCTGATGCCTGAAGAAAATGCCTTCTGGTAGGTTCAGGAACTTGGTTTAAATATTTTCAATTTTCCACCAACTTCTTTACTCACTTGCTGGAAGAATAGACAATGTTAAGCTATCTCCCTCTTTTTTGATTTCTGGATTCCTAGGATCATATTTATAATAGTGGTTGTTTTATTGCCTATATGTGCTATTGCGCTTCTAAAAAATAATAACCACGTCCTTGATCGGTTTAGCGTGAAGTGAACTTATAATTACGATATACCTATTTTTAATGGGGTGAACTTATAATTATGATATTCCTGTTTTTGCAAAAGATATTTAATAATTATTATTCCAGTTAGCAAGAGGCTCTTGAACTAAGAAATAGATTCATTATTAACTGCTTCTAAATTATGGTAAATTTTGCAGGGCATTGATGGGCATTATTGACGACTATTTCGATGGCTATTACTCGGAGGAAATGATAGAATCTCAGGTAACATTTGCCATGACTCTCCATTTACCTTTTAGCTGGTTTCTGTATTTGTGCTTTCTCATCTGAGAAGACATATCGATGAGGTGGAAGAAATGACTCAATCACTGATGGGTACCTGATGAGTTATTTCATTTGTCAGGTTGACCAACTAGTTTTCGAGGATTTGGTGCGCGAGAGATTTCCTAAACTGGGTTTGTTTATATTTTATCATTGTTCTTGCATATTCTCAAGCACTCTCTTAGTATGAAGCTTGATGGTTGTTTTTTGACGTCACACTAATACTTCGTGCAGTCAATCATCTGGATTACCTGGGAGTGCAGGTGGCATGGGTTGCTGGACCGTGGTTCCTTTCCATTTTTATGAACATGCTTCCCTGGGAAAGTGGTCAGGTTTTATGCTGTATCATTAATGAATCTAACCTTTATCATAAAATTGGCATTATTTTTTTAAAAATTAGTGGCTTGGTTATTAAAGTCTTGCATGTCTGTAACTTAGTAGGCATTGCTGTACTTTAGCAGTTGCATGCTTCCATAATCTGATGATCTTCCCCTCACTGCAGTTCTTCGTGTCTGGGATGTGCTTCTTTTTGAAGGAAACCGAGTCATGCTTTTCAGAACAGCACTTGCTTTGATGGAATTTTATGGTACTGGGTAAAAGAATCCAAGTTTTTGGATCATTTCGTGTGTTGTGAAACATGACAAGAAACCTTTTGGCCATTTTACTTTATGAAACTTACTTCAACTCAGTTTCTTGTAGGCCCTGCATTAGTTACAGCTAAGGATGCTGGAGATGCAGTAACTTTGCTACAGACTCTAACTGGCTCAACTTTTGATAGCAGTCAGCTTGTATTGACTGCTTGCATGGGTTACCAAAATGTGAATGAAAACAGATTAAGGGAGTTGAGAAACAAGCATCGACCGGCTGTAATTTCTGCTGTTCAGGGTCTAGCATCTAAACTATATAATTTTAAGCAAGATCCTAAATCGATCCTGATAAATTCAAATAAAGCAGCACAACTGGATGATACAAAGACAAATGGTAATCTATCTCGTTCAGAATCTGGATCAACAAATGCAGATGAGGTTGTAATTAGCCTTACAAGAGATGGGGAGATAGATTCAGTTCCAGATCTTCAAGAGCAGGTAGGTAATATGTGTTCTACTTTTGAGCATAATATCTTCCTCATCCTAGAGAGTTATGAGAACAGACATTCCATTCTACGTCTCCTAGTGCCTAAAAAGGATATTTTAGGCTTTTTGCTAATATAGTGGATCAGCTTAAGGAATAATTTATTTCAAGCTGCTAAAGTCTTATGGGCCTTTCCACCCTCTTGTGTTTCAGTGCTTATTGAACATGTGTTGGCTTTTGGTAGAGGAGAAAAACAGGAGTATTATGGAGATGTATTGTTTTAGCCATTTTATGGTTTATTTGGCTAGGAAGGAAAGAAATAATTTTTGGGGATTCTTTCTAGAGAGGAAGATGCCAATTCTTTGTGGGATAGAGCTTGGTTACTAGCATCTCTTTGGGCCTCAGGCACAAAGGAATTTCAAGACATCGTTTTTCTTCATTCATTTTACTTGGAAAGGAGTTTTAGGTTGATTCTTTGGAATGTCTTTACTTTTGCTTAAGTTGTTGGTTCTGTTTAGACTTCTGAATATATAAACTTTCTTTTTCACTATGTTCTCGTAATTGTAAATTTTTGGGGTGTTTTTGTGGCTAGTGGACAAACTGGATCACCTTTTGTAAATCATTCTTCTTTCAATACGATCTACTTAGCTTTATCTAAAGAAAAAGGGACCAGATGATACACACATTTTTATGCTGAGATTAGTACTCTATAGTTGTATTTAGATGGTAAACTAAAGTAGTTCTATTACAATATACTCTGATTTTTAATACATGATTTACTTGCAGGTTGTATGGTTAAAGGTTGAATTATGCAGGTTGCTGGAGGAGAAAAGATCTGCTTTACTCAGGTTGGTGCCTTCTACATGCTTTATGAGGAATTGTACTGGTGCAGGTACACTGCAGTCATTATATACTTTGTTTATGTTTCTTATGGGAAAAATGGAAACTTGTTCTGAGGCTGGCGACATATATCATGTGCATAGGTTCTTTCCTTTTGTTGGTTGCTACTATACCAGTCTGTCCTCAAATAATTTTTATATGATATCTTAGCTGTTCCATGGTTGTACACTTCAGTCTGTAATCTGTATGATCCCTTTCACGAGTTCTTCACAATTGAAATTCTAAGAAATTTTGCTTTGCTCTGTTATCTAGTCGTATGTAATCAGCCATATGAAACTTGCTTATGAACTTGCCTGCTAAGGTATTTTATATCACTGTTTAGATGTCCCAGCATAAAGGTCACATCAGTCTTTGATATTCACACTGTTAGGAAACAGAATCCTTCAGTCCAAGTTCTTTGCAGTTGAAATTGGGTTGAAACACTGGATGAGTGAAAGCTGGGTAAACTCCTGATAATTTGCTTCTGCAGTCATGCTATCAGCTGTATGAAAGTTATTTATTTTTTACTCCTTCTAGGATATCCTACATCCCCACTTAGCTGCCCCGGCATAGAGGTCACCTGAATGTTTAATATTCACTCTGTAAGGAAACAAAATCCTTAAATTCCACATACTTTGCAGCTGAAAGTGGGTTGAAAAACTGGAGATGAATGAAACAGAAAGGATGGTAACTCCTTATGGCTTCCAGCTGGCTATTGTCCTTCAAAACCTCCCTTTTTTTTAATTGGCTGCTTCCTGTGATGGAGTATTCATATGAAATGAGAGAGAGAACACCATAATCTACTGCAGATTTTAAGGGAGCAGTTGCAAGTTCAAAATGTTTAACCACCACATAAAAAAAGTAGTTTAAATTCGGACATTGCTTTGTATCTGAGACTTGAGTATAAAAATCCTGAAGTATGAAGACTGCTATTAATTGCTTTAGATAGCATTATATTCTAGAAACAAAAGAAAAGTCTCCCTAACGTTTCTTAGTCTCTGGAAATTGATCTAGCAGTTGTTATAAGTTAATGGAGGACTTCTGTTCTTAAATCCATTCATGGTCACTGTTTCTATTTGTAAACCACTAATGTTGTATCTTCCAATATTTTTTCAGAGCTGAGGAGCTGGAAACAGCTTTGATGGAGATGGTCAAGCAGGATAATCGGCGTCAATTAAGTGCAAAGGTATATTTGATTAACTTTACCTCCAGAGGTTTTTCTTTTGAAATCTCACATGATTGCCCTTGTTTTTTTATGTGTTTCTGCCATTTAGTTATTCTCCAAGCCCTCTCTCTCCCCCTCTGTGCATGTGCATGCCGCTAGTGTGTGCATGTGCATCCATGTACGCATGCTTTTGCTCACTCGCTTATATGTTTGTGTTTTGTTTTGAGGGGTTTATTAGTAATTGCAAGTTTTCATCAGACATCAGTCAGTTGATATGATTTGATGTAGTTGGTTGGTATAAACTAGTCACAAGAAGAAGGTCGATTCCATCTAGTAGGTAGTTTCCTTTAGTCAATTATATGGCACACTTAGTTTCTTATAGTCTTCAACAGGTTGAGCAGTTAGAGCGAGATGTTGCTGAGCTCCGGAGGGCCCTTGATGACAAGCAGGAACAGGAAAATGCCATGCTTCAGGTATTGTTTTTGCTCCACTTAGAATTGCTACTTGAGTCGAGGAAGAATAATCTTTTCTTGTGATTGGCATGTCATGATAATTTGATGCTGCTTAAAAAATTGAAGGTCTTAATGAGGGTAGAGCAAGAGCAAAAGTTAACAGAAGATGCTCGTATATTTGCTGAACAAGATGCAGCAGCTCAAAGATATGCTGCTTCAGTGCTTCAGGTACTTATTTATTTTTTTAAAGGTCCTGGCTTTGCTATATTATGGTAGGCAGTTATTATATATTATTACCTAAAACTATGTCTTTACTAAAACTGTCACCGCTGTCAAATTTTGTATTTCTATCTGGGGTTCACAAGATGAATCCTATTCAGCTATATACCGATATCCAGAGCCTCATTATAGAGCTTTACAGCTCTGTATACTCCACCCATCTGTCTTGTAACTTTTGCGGTCTGTTAGTATTTTTTTAATATTGATATATATATATTTCTGGATTTTTGCTTTTCTTGTCCTGAATGTCAAAAGCAGTTCAGTCTTTCTTAAGCGCCGTACTAGCTAAAAGTACCTTTCTTGATCTTCTTGAAACATGATCTCATTCTGAAATATTCTTCTCCATAGGGCACCTATTATCTTAATTTTCGTTTTTTCATGGGGCATTGATAGAAATAGCATTTTTGATTTGGTGATCCTTATCGTTTGAAAGTTATTGCCACTTTACTATCATCTGACCTGCTAAAAAAAAAACTATATTTTTGCAGGAAAAGTATGAAGAGGCCGTTGCTTCACTGGCTGAAATGGAGAAAAGAGTGGTTATGGCTGAATCAATGTTGGAGGCGACCTTGCAGTACCAATCTGGCCAACTTAAAGCACAACCTTCTCCGCGGTGTGTAACCAATCTTTGCATGTATTGACTTATCTGCCTTGCTGCAGTTCTGTTCTCTTTGTTGTCAAAATTTATCCATTACAATCCGCTGTATTGCTTTTGATCATATTCTACATTCTATATTGTGAATTGAAAATAATTTATATCTGACCTTTTTAGTTTGCCAGTTTTGCCCCTTTTTTGCCTCTTGATTATTTGCTCTCATTTGCATCAAAATGCCAACTCTGCTACTTTGCTGAGATAAAAAGTTAGAAAAGGTGCTCACATAGTCACATACAGAATGCATTTTGCCGCTCTATATGCATGAAAGGATTGATTTATAGGCGTTTAATATCTTACATGCATATTGCCTATGTGGATGAGATTTGTGCCTTCTAAGGGATGCAAGTGTGCTTTGTAGATCTCCACATCCAGATTCACCAGCTCGAAGCAATCAAGAGCCCACACAAGAAGTGCCCGGAAGAAAGATTAGTTTACTAGCTAGACCGTTTGGACTTGGTTGGCGTGACCGGAATAAGGTTTGTTTTTCTGATGCCGCTGCTTGTTTATTGTGTATTCTGCTCGATTGCATGTCACACAGCTATAAACAAGATTATTATTAAACTAAACGGAGTTGAAGCAAGATAGGTAAAACTATGCACATTTCTAAATGCCTTTCCCTAGTTATAATAGCTCAGTTCAATTATTTTTGTTGATTCAACATATAAAGGGTACATGCTGCTTACGTTTTAGCCTATACCATTATAATTGACTTTTATATGCATATCAGGGAAAACCTAATAGCAGTGAAGAGCCAACAACTCCCAAGACTGTGAACGAGACTCCGAGTCCAAGCACGGAGCCTGTGAACGAGACTCCGAGTCCAAGCACCGAGCATGTGAACGAGACACCGAGTCCAGGCACCGAGCATGTGAACGAGACACCGAGTCCAGGCACCAAGCTTGTCAACGAGACAGAGATTCCAAGCACCGAGCAGAAAGACTCAAATGGTGTTGAAGGTCAAGAGTAGCCATATATATTATAGTTCAGTGTCTTGTTGTCTGTAATTTTTTTACCAAGGTGAACAAATACAAATTTCATTTATCCATTAAAAGTTCGTTTGTTCATTAAGTAGCAACAATAATAGTTTATGTACGAAGAAACAAGAGAACCATAATATAGTAAAACAATTGTATCATGGGTTTTTTATGATTCGTTGGGGTAGCTGTTTATTTGGCATGTTGAGCTTATGATCAAAGTTTCCAGTGTTTAATGAACCACCGGTTCCGGTTCTAACTCCGGTTCGATTACGATTCTAATTCCAGTTACAGTTTTTTCATACGGTTCAGGTCGGTTTTAGACGGTTTAAATCAATATTTTTATATTATTAATTGAAATAATTTATTTATTATATTAACTTAAATTAAAAAATATATAATTTAATATTAACAAAAATATAACTAAAAAAATAAAATATTCTAATTATTTACAATATTTATAAATTACAACTTATATTAAAACACAACTTACATTTGTAATTTAATTTCATAATTACATAATATAAATTAAATTTAAATATATTTTTTTATTAGACTGCTTTAATTGTTCGAGACGGGTTGGAACTGCCCAACCAAAACCAAACCGCCAAGAGATGGTTCCGGGCCGGTTTTCCACCGGCCAAAACTGGCCCATGGCCATGTAGCTGAGGAACCATTTGCTCAAAGCTTAGACAAAATTGACAAGAGAATAAAGAACACTACAATGTGTACGCAATTTTATCCTTATCATTGTTATTTTAGCAAAGAGAATGATAAAAATAATACCAACAAACAAACAAACAAATATGTATGTATACTCTTCAAGGGAGAGACTGGTTTTCTTTTTTGATTTTGTTTTGTACATACAAAATGAATTTGTTGAGAAAGATGACAGGAAAAGAGCTACAAAGGCAAATAAGAAAATGATAAAAGAATCTTTCTGATGAAACATTGGGGAGGTTGAAGATAGCACCTGCTGTCTGGAGTAATGCAAAATTTGATAAGCAGGCACCATCTCATATACAGCTCAAAACTGTATAATGCTTACCTTCAATGCAAAGACCACTACAAATATAAATCCATTCTGCGAAAAAAAACATCCTGGAGTTGTACCGCTGAGAACATCGTGGCTGCGGTTTTCATAGCAGGCTTAGAGGGGATTGATTCCAGTCTATTGGATGATTTTTGGCTGTTTTACTACTTCAATGTTCCCTTCTGGTTCTCGGAGTTGAAGAGCCCGTGCGTGAGCTCTGAACTGGCTGGGTTTCGGGATTGAACTCCTGAGCAGCAAGATAGGTAAGGGCGGTGACTACATCAGCTATCAGTGGTCGCATATTAGGCTGTTCCTGAACACACATTGCAGCAACAGCAAGTGCTTGGTATAATCCCCTTACTGGATATTGGCCTTGGAGGGTTGGGTCAGCCATCTGCGAGAACTTCCTCCTGTCTTTAAACAAGGGCCGAGCCTGCAACATTAAAACAATATTAACGTGGGATTGGTATAATTTACTATTCTTTTGAGAAACATAGAACTTCCTCTACTTCTGCTTTCGTACACGGGGGAGGATTCTGCAAGACGAGGAAAAAGGTATCTACTAGGGAGACGCCATTTAAAGTAATTTGACTATGTCAATACAAACTTCATCACTGAACAAGGGAGTATAAACAATATTTTTGATGCCAACCAGTCACAATAGAGGAACAGATATCACTTAGCTCACTACAATAGGTTGTGAATTCACGATGTATTGAATTTATTTCATGGATGTCAACAGAGATGATTTCAACAACAAAATTATTTGAAAAAGGACAAAAATCTTACCCATGCAACTAGATTGTGTTCCCCGGCAGCCTTTGTATTGTCAATGGCTTTTCTACCAGTAATAATCTCAAGAAGAACAACTCCAAAGCTATAAACATCAGACTTCAGTGTAAGCTGACCAGTCATGGCATATTCAGGTGCACAATATCCATATGTTCCCATCACTCTAGTAGATACATGGGTCTTATCCCCAACCGGACCCAATTTAGCTAAGCCGAAATCAGATAGCTTCGGATGATAACATTCACCAAGTAAAATGTTTGAGCATTTCAAATCACGATATATAACAGGGGGGTTAGCTTTGTCATGCAAATACTCCAAGCCTTTTGCAGCACCTGCAGCTATTTTCATTCTTGTGGTCCAGTCCAATCGTTTCTTATCTGGTGGTAGGTCTGATACACAAGCATGAAAACAAGAGAAGTAACTAAATTGGGTAAAAGATGCCATACAAAATCTTGGATAGAACAAACAAAAAAATAAGGGTGCTGAAACCTTTCAGGGTAAAGCCAAATTAATGAGGAACGAGACATTTTAGAGACTCAAATACTGGTAATCCAAATATCTCGACAATTCGACATGAGAATAATGGCACTTATTACTATCAAGTATCAAATGAATAATGACACTTATGCAGTACATACCATATAGATGGTCTTCCAACGATCCCAATGGCATGTATTCATAGACCAAGAGTCTCTGATCCCCATCAGCACAATAACCATTCAAGTTTACGAGATTGGGATGGTGGAGCAGGCTTAACATCAGTACTTCGACAAGGAATTCCCTGTTCCCTTGCAGCCCATTACGATCAAGTTGCTTGATAGCTACAACCTATGACAAAGCAAGCAACGAGACTCATTTCTTACCACAAGCCTATGTCATATAGTTAAAAAGTATTTAAAATACACTCCATATCAAGCAAAACTAACCATGAAAGTTTCGAGCTTATACAAAGTTAAGCACATTAAAAAAAAGTGTGAATAATTCATAATTGAGTTCTTAAATATTCCCCTTTCTGTAATTTGTGAGCCTTTCAAACATGGCTAAGCATTTTACAGTAAATTTGTACATTGAAAATGAACAATGATTTGGATGTGCTTCATAATCTTAGCTGTATCTCCTCCTTCAACTCGCACTTAAGATTTTCAAAAAAGAAGAATCTGTTTTGGAAATTCACGTAAATATAGCATGTTTGGCAATATTGACCATTAAGAGTCATGATCATGAAATAGTATTAACCAATATACACTTGGCGGAGATGACGAGCAGGAGGGGAGATAGAGTTGGCAGAGAAATCACAATGTCAGTATTTGTTGTTAACAGCCAAGGGAGGATTCGAGTAAAGATGGAAACAAGTTTTGGTAAAAACCTTACTAAGAGTTTAGATATAAGCAGTAAGTTAAAATGCACATAATTTTGATCAAGTGCAAATTACTATCCTGACCAAGAATAAAAGAAGCACTGTGAGATAAGTTGGAAAGCAATAGAGAGGGTTATAGATATACAAGTATAACTGTATTACTGTATAATGCATTTTCTGGAACTGGAACCATTAAACTCTCATAAAGTTAACGAAACCTGATTGGTACTCTCCAGTCGTCCTTTATATACCCGGCCAAAACCTCCTTCACCCAATAGACAATCTGCCCTGAAATTCTTTGTTGCTACCGCCAATTCACGAAATGTAAATGTATGTGCTGCAATATGATCGGATCCTCCATCCTTAGAGGCCTCCTTCTTCACATCCTCAGTTGAATTCACCTTCAACTTTTCTAAAGCAACAAGAGAACAAAAACCCTAATTAATACTACCAAACAGGTTGTGCCGTTATGCCAGAAAATAAAGCACCAATATGTCAGCAAAGCCAAAAGGATTTAATTCACTAGCATTATAATGGAAATAGTACTACGGTACTACCTCATCATTAAAGGCTTAGAAACAAACAAGAATCACAAACGACCAAAAGGGCCAATAAGGTTTGCAGCTCGGATCTTTTTCAATCACCCAAAACAAAAAGCAACTCATATCCATAATCAATACGCATAGTGCTTCCATCAAAGCCATTTATTTCACCACATTTAAAAAAAAAATCTGAATAGGCAGACATTATATTATATTTCTCAAGGTAAACTATTTGGACGGTTGCGGAACGAATATTAATTAAATCTATTGTCTTAACTTAGAACTAGTCTTTAGCTTCCGTATATGCAGGTTTCCAAAGTAATAAAACCGCCAATAATTAAAAGAATCAAACATTTCATGCTTATTTACTCAGAAATTCACCGAAAATAGACAAAAATTAGCTTCATTAACAAGTTTGCAAAGAATTATCATTTACAAAACCGGTAGCAAACATTCAAATGGTACTACAAAATATTTTCAGGCTCAACAAATTCCATTTACAGCCAAATAAATCCTAATCATAACAATTAAAAATTCCCAAACAGAATCATCATATAGGCACACTTTGATTTGAAAAACAGACCCACATAGCTTAAACCAATAATTAAACAAGAATCAACTAACAACATTTTCCTCAAATCACATCTATAATACCCATAAGCAGATCAAAAAACTATTCCAAACCCAGAAGACACTGATCAAAACATTCAATTAAATTATAAAAAATAAAAAAAAAAGTATTCTTTTTAATCCATTTCAACCTGTAGCATATCCAAAATCCAAATGATACAAAATGCATATAAGAAAATTACATAAAAATCATGAACATTATTGGTTACAGACTAATAATTAAAAAAAAAAATAGTTTTAAATCTTAGCTCAGTGTTGTTGATAAAATAATAATAATAATAATAATAATAATAAAAGATACCTGAAGTTAATGGGATCTGATAATCAATCTTGCTGTGATGCTTCTTCTTCTTAGAATTTTTGCTTGATTTTCCAGCACATGGAAACCAACCCATGGGCTTATAATTTCTCTGTTACTTTGAAACAGTATCACTTCCAATGAGAGAACAAATGCAGAAAAAAAAAAAAATACAGAGAGAGAGAGAGAGAGACACCCACTGACACACTGTGTTAAATTTCATATAGATGCCTCCTTGATTCTATTATATCTTATCAACTTTTTCATGTCTTTTTGCAGTTCTGCCCTTGTTTTTTGAATAAATTATAATGAGTATCTTCAACTTTTTGTATTCTTCTATTTGATACTTCTATTTTATGGTAGGGGTGAACAATTTGTCGAGTCAAAAGTCAACCCGACCAGACCCTGGCCGAGTTTGAGAAGTTAAAAATATGATCTTGGGTCACATTAATCCGACCCGTAAAATTCGGTTCAGGTTGCGGGTTTAATGAAAAAATTCGAGTTTGACCCGACCCAACCCAACCCACCCAGCCTAACCTAGTAGAACTTTACGTGACCCAACACAAATATCAAATATTTTTGACAAGAATGAAGCAACTAATTTGGGGCTTCAATGGCGGCGATGTGCTTTATTTAAGAGGACAAACATCTCCCTTGACCGAATTTTTTCAATCTCTCTCTCTCTTTCGTTTTTCCAAATTGTTCTGAGATTAATTCAAGAAAAGTCGTTTCTTTAATCTATAATCTAAGACTTCAACATTCAAGAAAAAAAATTATTTTTTTGTGCATATTTGTTTAAATTAATTGAGATTAATTTATTAGCGCAATTTGTTTACATTAATAACGATACAACCACGATCATTAAATAATTAAGTAGTTTTGGAATAAAATTTTAAATTTCAGTCACATAAAAGCTTCCGCGTTAACCATAAAATCTTACAACATAGACATGCATGTATATATATATATATATTATTAATTATATTTTCAAAAATCGACATGTTATCTAAAATATTCAAATCCTGATATTTTATTTACCGATCCACCCAAAGATTACAAAATATATTAAATTTATATTTAAATTAAGTATACGATTGAAACATATATCATAATAAACATCTTATATAGAATAAACATACATTTTTTTTAAACAATTAATACACTTTGCAATCAATCCAACCCATAATGAATGCAAATTCACTCACTCTTCCTATGATTAAGGTATCCTTGTAATTGAGTAGGGTTAAATACAACAAAGATTTCATGTAATACAGATGAAATTTCATTAAATCATGTTCTCTTGGGGCAAAATCGTAAATACATCTAAGTACAATACTAAAAACACAAATTCCTGTTTTGTCTGCTGAGAGATTCCTTTATTACAAAACCAAGCATCAAAATTGTCTGAGCATATTAGGGTTGGTAATGGCCGGGCTTTGGTAAAGCCATGTTCATGTCTCTTAAAATATATTAAAGTTCAAGTCGCGCTCGATTTCGTTGGTACCGTCCAACCGAATGCAATTCAATTGTTTCCTTATGCAATTTCAATGAGGGAATTTTCAAGTTTAAAAGCCGATTTCCTTTCGAATAGCTGATTGGGAAATCTTCAAAAGTCATGTCAATTTATGAGAGGGTCGAACCAGACCTTAGCTCGCTTGAAATGGAACCGGACGTGAGCCTAATCCGACTATAAATTTTTTAATAATTATTTTTTAAAAAAATTGACATAACTTCACTATAAAATGAATTTTTCAAAAGTTTACATAATGTAAAATACATTATAAGTTCTAATTATTAAAAAAATATTAAGAAAGTGACAAGTAATACTAATACAACTTAAACAAGTTTAAAAAATAATAATAAATCATAAAATACTACATTAGTGCATTAAACAATACTAATAATAACTAATTTTAAACTGCAAACATATAATTAAACAATCATTTGAGACCTTCCAACAAAGGTGCCCAAATGATTGTTTAAATAAATCAATCGATAAATTTCGCTTAAAATTAATCCCAAGTTCACTTATACTAAATAACACCCTTAAATATTTCTCTCTTTTTTAAACAGTTCGAGGGTATCAATTCTCATGAACTTATTTATAAGAGAGAAAATATTAAGAAAGTGACAAGTAATACTAATACAACTTAAACAAGTTTAAAAAATAATAATAAATCATAAAATACTATATTAGTGCATTAAACAATACTAATAATAAATAATTTTAAACTGCAAACATATAATTATACAAATATATATATATATATATATATATATATATATATATTTAAATTATATGTAATAAATGGACGGGATAATTTTTTTTTAATTTAAAAATCATTATCCAACTGAACGCCCTTTTATATTGAGACCTTCCAACAAAGGTGCCCAAATGATTGTTTAAATAAATAAATCGATAAATTTCGCTTAAAATTAATCCCAAGTTCACTTATACTAAATAACACACTTAAATATTTATCTCTTTTTTAAACAGTTCGAGGGTATCAATTCTCATGAACTTATTTATAATTTTGCAAATATTTATAAATATAAAGATCAGAGATAGTCCTGAGACAATTCACATAGGCGATCGATCGAGCCTCCTAAATTTGGGTCAAAATTAACGGTATAAAATTAAGAAAAATTAATACTAATTGTAAAAATAAAGTTAAAAAAAAAAATCTTTTTTTATTAGTAGGGGACTATATACTTTAGAAACTCGTATAAAGTCCCAAAACTTAGGGCCGCCCATGATAAAGGTAAATTTCATTTGCAATCAATTTATGCTTCAAGGACATCGGAGTATACTAAAAATATAATTTTTTCTTTTCTTTTTTAGATTATTAAAAGGCAAGGAGGTGGGTAAATCTAAATATATTTTTAACCATTTACCTTGTCAAGATTCAAATTCAAGTGATAAACTATATTAAAATATTTGAACACTAACTTGACTATACCCTCGACGACATGTAAGATATTCAAACTATACGTAATTAACCTTAAACTAAGCAATAATTATTTGAAGGGTCATGCTAACGAGTGCCATAAGTGCACTCATTAATTATTCATTTTTGGAAAATTTTCACATCATTTTTATGGAAAATGTAAAAAATTATCAAAACATTAATTATTTTTTTCATTTTTCCCATAAAAACTTTCTAAAAATTGATACTTAATTAGTGCCTTTAGGACACTCGTTAGCATTTTCCTTATTTGAATTCATATTCTCCACGTTCGCGGCATCAAAAGTAGGATGTCCATGTCTAAATTTGATATTAATCCTATAATTTTTACATTTTTTTTATTAAAAATAAAATATTTAACCTATTAATTATATGAAAAAAATAAATTTTAATCACCTTTAGCTTTCGTCCTTACTCTTCGTCCTCCAACATTGAAAAAAGAAAAAAGAAAAAAGAAAATAAAAAAAAAATCAATTTGCACTAATTAACTTTAATTTTGATTTTGAAATGATAATTTAAAATTTCAAAAGGATCCTATCGTCTTTGAGCGGTAAAATCGAGGCTTTGAAATTGAAAGAGCCATTTTTGTCAAACCGTGTTTTAAGGGGACAAAATTAATAATTTATAAAATTTGCCGAAATAAAATATCTGTTTATATAAAATTATTAATATATAAAATTTGAGATATCCATCTATCCAATTAGGCCTATTCAAAATTCTTACTATATATTATTGGGTCACTAATTTGTTATTATTAAGGTTTTTTTTTTTTTTTTTTTTTTACAAAGAAATTTATTTAACTTTTCACAATATAATCTTTCACATTTTCCGCTATTAATATTTTATTAATTTTCAATCTTTCACATTAGATCAATTTAAAATCTTTTTACTAATAATATTATTTAAAATTTCAGTTAAACTGCTCTTACAAAAAATATGAATGCACAATTCAATACATTATTCTAAAAATATTACTCAAAACTCTTAAACTCCCTGCCGAAATACAACATTTTTAGTTTAACCTTAAATAATTACTTTGGCTTTTCAAAAGAGAGAGAATTACGTGGGACGATGATGTGGATGACGTGATACGACCGTCTATTAATGATTTGATAAATATATATTAATCAATAACAATGAAGATATAAATTTATTGATTAACACGTGAGATGGTTTCATATAATAAGTCTCGTATAAGATTTTGCGTGATTTGGGAGTGCCAGCTGGTGCCAAATGGATGTGGCTCTATTATCCACCAATATTAGACTCTATTTATATATATTAAAAAATATAATTTGTTTTCTAATTGTGCTTTTTAAATTTGTTTATATGAATACAATTATAACAGCTGTTGGCAGTCAAATAACATATATATAGTCAAATTTTGATCCGGATATTCTGACGAAACAGTACGTCCGGATGTCATTATTCAGCACTAAAAGACAGAGTCAACCAATACAGTGCCGTCTGGACGTTCTACTCCCTCGGATTATTTTTATTTGGTTAAATTAAATGCCCCAGAAAATATATAAATTTGAAAAAATAAAATAGAATTATTTTATGGACGAAGCATTAGTAGTTAAACCCACGTTACTATCATTGGAATTCCATAAGAGTACAATTGTAAGAAAAATAAAATAAATCATGTAACCGATTTCATCAAATGAGAAAAGGTTTTTATTTGGTTTTGATTTAGTATTCTATCTTTGCGGCTTTTGAATAATTATTGAGTAGAGAATTGTAGGAGTGATGGAAAATCCCGAACCCAAATAAAGATCCAAGATAATTTTTCATTTAAATTGAAAAACCGATATGAAATTTGGAACGATTCTTCATCCCAATCCAATCCCGACCCGTCCTGACTGTTTTCAAATGTCAAGTTTAGGATTCTTAATTGAAATTTGGCTCAAACTAAGAGTCCAGTCCACCAAACATGCTTGGTACTAACAAAACCTATGCAGCCTGAACCTAGTAAGCATATTTTTCCTGTTTATTCACTCTCAGCAAAGTTGTCAAATTTGCAGAAATTTAATGCCTTTTCTTTTCAAGAAATTGTCTCTCTTTGCCTAGGTCAGAACAAGGATAGCATAAGTTCGAATCCGTGCTTTAGTGGTGCACTTGTGCTCTCCCAACCAAGCCGAGAGCTATAAAATGTGGGAGTAGAATTTCTCCCCATATTTGAATGAGTAGATATCTCGTCTCTAATAGAAGAAGAATTCTGGGTGTGCTATAAAATATTTGTAATCGATATCCCAATAGATTTCAAATTGTATAAATGTACAATTGTATTGTAGTTTAAAAAAAAAAAAAAGAACAAACCTTGAATCAGTGTCAATGTCATCATATATACCAAGATCAGAGCTCTTATTAACAAGAAATAGATTCAAAATAATCATTCATTTCACCCATCTTAAACATTAGAACAAGTGCAGAAAGTTCTCTAGCGTTTTGGAATTTCATTTTTCTCGCACTCATCATCCCCAGCACAATGCCTAATGGAAATAACTGATCTGTTGCTAGCTAGGCTAGTACTATATAGCATGACTCTCATTAGCTATAATTGACTGCGGTGGTGACGATAAATAGCAGCAAGAAAACCATGAAACCGAAGCAGCAATGAATTTGCAATACCGTGCTGCTCCTTGCGGAAAAAAGTTTTAAGGGATGAACTCCAGGGAAAAATTATCAGGAATCATAAAATTACCATGGGAATAAAAAGTTTCAAGGAAAATGTATTTTGATATGATAACGGTTGTTATCTGATCAAATTTCTTTACCGCAAATACAACAAATATATTAACTTTACTCTTTGATGCATATTTCCAGCTAGACGAAGATTCAAAATCAAAATATAGCCAAATTCGATAGTGACTATAAATATTTCCCATACATGAATATATTCTAGGTATAATATCAATGAACTAATGCTCTGACAGCCAAATATCATTACTAACAAAGGCATTGCGCCATCATTGCTCTCCAACATCATACCCGTTTTACACATCTTGAGAGGAGATTACTTATTAACAAAGTAGACATCTTACGCAGGCAAATCCCATACATGCAAAGAATGAGCTAAGTTACCTTGTAAATGTAGTTCAGAATTCTAGAAACTCATGCTGCTGCAGACAGTTTATCCTCAAGATCTTCAAGATTCAGAGCGTGAAGCAGCTTCGGCCACGATTCTGGGATTCCACCGGGAAGATCAAACTCTAAAAGCTTGCCACGACTACGGTAGAACTCTTCCACAGGTCGACTCTGCAGGTTCCAGATAATTCACAAAGCATGTCACCCATTGAAGATGAAGATTATTTTTGTTATATTTGACATTAAAATTAACGTACATGTTGTTAATTAATTAATGGAAATGATAACAATAAGTAAAAGACCTAGTCTTAAAAGTGCACGTGTTGGAATATAGGATTACATAAAAGTAGCTTTAAATCTTTTGAGTGCATTTGTAAATAATGAATTTATAAGCATCATGGAACAATGAAATGAAGAATACCTTCTCATTATAAATGCGAAATCGCTCCTTAACAACTTCTTCCTTGTCATCAGATCGTGTGATAAGCTTTGACGCACAATGCGGAGGGGGAAGAAGTGGAGCCATGTACATTCCAGGGTTCCCATTTTCACCCTTGATGTCAATACAGGCAACATTGTAGTTTCCCCCACACTCACTACATATTCTTCTTCCAAGACATTTTGCAAGCAATGCCTCCTCTCGAAGCTTTAGGTTAATCACCAAGTCAATGTCGGTCACTCCCTCTAATATTTCCTGGGAGGAAAGATCAAAAACACAAAAGATAAATACATGTTAGAGCTCTGTGGAACTGTTCAATGGGAAGAAACGATGGGTCATGGGACTAGAGAGTTATATTTCCAAAATCAAACATTCCTTGGCCAATAGTGAATTACCATAAAAAAAATCCTAGTCAAGTATGTTCAATAATCCAAAATATTAATTCATGATACCCATTGAATTGAGATCATGTTGACTCAACATATCCATCAAAAGTTGTAGGTTCAAATGAAACCACTTTAAACCTAGTTAACATGTTGCTAACAAACAATAAAGAAAAGATGGTCATTTTAAACAGTACATTCCACCAAAATTACTGGCAAAGACATTAAAATTAGTGAATAATGCTGAAAAACGAAAAGACTAGATGGGATATTTTACATGTATTTTCCAAAATAGACAGTTCGGCATTGGAATGGATGCTAAGATAAAAAAGAAATAATATTATTTTCACTATAGCATCCATATATAACATATATTAGCAGATATATAATCCATTTTCCTTTTTCTTAGTCAGTACTTAACAGTTAACATTCATACCATACTGAACTGAGTACCAAGTTAATCTTTCAACATTCCAGATATTGATTCCAAGTACTACTCACCGCCTGTCTTACAGTTCGTGGAAAACCATCAAGAATAAATCCAGATTCACCTTTAGCTTCTCCAGCTTCAAGATGCTTGGACAACAAATTTATTATAATTTCATCAGAAACTAGTTTTCCCTGATTAACAGTCTCAGCCAGCTGCAAATGGGAAATATAATAATGTTACAGAACCCAACCAAAAGAAAAAATGAAAAAAGAATATTGAACCTCAAATTGCTGATTTTGAACTTGGCAGACATAAAACTCAATTCGCCATTGTCATAGTTTACTGCAGACATAAACCATACATGCAATATATGGTTTGATCACGTAATACACACACTTAAGTCTTAATTGCTCAACTAAAACATAATGCATCTTATATAGCTCAAAAAACGAAGTTAGAATTGAATTGGAATTCTAGGAGAGACATATACTAATTAAAGACAATTTAGATTTTGGGTCGAACAATCAACATCGGCGGGACCTATATCCCTCATTTTGTATAAAGGATAAAAAACAGTAGACCCTTTCCCAATTAAATACCCCTAGGTACTAACATGTAATGTCACAACAAAAAATATAATGTAAGTTAAGAATATTCATTGACATTTTACAATTCGTAAGATGCTAGTTCCGAGACTGAGTTCCCTCTAAACGTAGCAACTCCAATTGAACTTGCTTTCTGCTTGGTCACTGGTTTGAACCCTGGAAAAAGCCTCCATGTTGCGTACGTCAAAACCTTCCCCATACTTGCTTATGGCGAGATCCTGGCCTTTTACTCATTTCCTAGCTTCCATCTTGTGGCTCAAAACTATGCTGTCATAGGTGGTATATGGGGCAAGGCGTTTTAATAGTTCAACCAGCACAAGTGCCGCGTAAGCACCACCTTTGACCAGTCAAAATTATTGATTTTGTTGCTTATAACAGCATCCATGTTGCAACTTTGACTATAGCCACTGCTCACTTACATGAATTAACAATTACTAAAAATTTTATTTTTCTTCAATTCAGTAAAACTCTTGATTCTAAATTATTGATTTGTCCCTTTATCTAAGCAGCCAAAATTAAATTTTGATTTCAACAGCCTCACAATTTCCACGTCATCAAACAATTTCAAAAATTAAAAAAAAAAAAGAATTTGAGAAATAAACCTGAGAGGAGAGTGGGCCGGAGGAAGCGAGCTCCTCGCGAACGAGATCGCCGGTGGCGATGTGAGGAACTCCCAGCAAATTCGAAAGTCTAGAAGCATAAGTACCTTTGCCGACGCCGGGGCAGCCAAGAAAAACCCACTGGACATGTTTGCCCTTGGCCTCCTTCTTATTATTAAGCGGCAGAGCCGTGTTCGTAAGCGACGGCGGCGCACCTGCTCCTGCTTTGAGGTCAATTTTAGTATTTTCAACGTAAGTAGAAAAAGCTCGAGATATGAACACCGTCGTCTGTGAAGAGCCTCTCGCTCCCCAAACTCGACTTAAAACCGACATGTCGTTTTTGCTCTCTGTGTGTGTAATTGAGAGAGAATGGCACTTTGAGGATTTTTGAAGGTTTTTGTTTTTTATTTTGACTTTTATTGGGGAGGTCAGAAATTCCAATTCTAGGGGTTTCCTTATGGAAAAGTAGAGTTGCCTCCGTGGTAAAGAGTTTGAGTTTGAATAATTTATTCCGATCAAAAGTTTCAATTTTATAAGATGTATTTTTTTATGTTCTTATTTACTGGTCTAAAAAGTCAATCGTTTATCCTCATCTGTACTAAGAAATTTCTGAAGACACGGAATTCACCGGAGTAGTCGAGATATATGTAAGTTGACTCGGACATCTCGATTATAAAAAAATGTGCTTCCGAAGATTTTTTTTTCCCAATTATTACTATTTACATATGTTATAATATGACGGTGTTTATTAGGACTCTAAATACATACATATGATACTATTGCTCAAATATCTATTGAGACCGTTCGAAAATTTATTTTATATCTATCGAAACATAGTTCGAAAATATACTATTATATATGAAAAATCTACCTTCATACCTTTCATAATCTATGAAAGAGATTAAAATTTCCATAATTTGTATGAAGACTCGAACTCTTTACCAATAGACTTCAGTTATGATATTTAAAAAAGCTAAAAAGTCGCTTGGTGGGAATTTTAGTATATTCTCATGTCAATTATATAATGAAAATTCTCGCTTATCTAAGACTATATGAATTTCGATATTTAGTTGGGGCACGTATTGTATTTTCGGATTCATATTTCTTGACAGTTGACATTAGCTGTATTGGATGTGGCAGAAAAATTCGGGCCTGATCTGATCCGGTCTGTCCGTACTTTGGTTCGATCCGGAGTAAAAAAATTCGGGTCAGACTTTATATTCAAAAGCCCGATTCGGACTCGGGTCCGACCGGGCTTATATATATATATATATATATATATATATATATATATATATATATATATATTTTAATATATTTGTAATATTTTTAGCATTTAAATTGTTAATTTATCGATGAAATTTTTGATTTATTTATGAATTATCTTTGCATATAGTGTGAATGTATTTTGTATTTGTATGCTTTTAAATTTTTTAATTTTTTTTAAAAACGAGCCGGATAAAGCCCGAGCCCGGCCGACCTGGAAGACGTCTGGGCCCGGACTTTTATTTTTCTTGTCGGGCTTGGGCCGGGCTTATCAAAACCCGGGTCCGGCCCAGACTATTGCCACTCTTAATTGGATCTGATAATATTTGTCAACGACTTTCTTTTGGATTTATTTAAAATCTTTCGAATTCATTTATTTCTCTTTGTTTTGGTTTTTGGATTTCATTTCATTCTCATTTATCTTTTAATTATTAATCCAATGCTTAGGACAACTAAGTTCCACGTTTGATATTAATTCATTTGTGATTGGTAAGAAGATTATTAACAAAAAAAAAATTGTGAATTCATTCATCACAAGCTTTGATCTTTATGAGTCATATCAGGAGAAAATCTACAATACAACGTAGATATCACGTCATCCGTGTAACAATCCAATAATTCATTATCACGCGTGTTAAAATATTAAAAAACAACAAAAAGATGGATATTAAATTATACATGTCATTTACTAATTTGCTGGTGATATCACGTAACTCGTCATATCAGACACAGATTACATACAATTTATAAGAACTGATTTGTTATACAAAAGAATCATGGTGTATTCATTCTCACTCTCCATGTTCATCAATTTTTTAAGCAAAAAGGAAAAAGAAAACAAAAAAAAACAACTCTCAAGAACATAAGTTCAGAAATATATAGTACTATAAACAGAGTGCCTGGCAATCATTTCAGCAGAAATTCTTGCATGTTATATTATCAGGGATGGCAAGGAGATCAAATGGTTTGCTGTCTACGGCGTCTTTAAGTATCGTAATCTGACCTTCTTTCAGAAGAATGTCCTCGTCCAAGGCTTCGACCTTCTTCTTCAATCCATTAACCTCCGAGTTCAGTAGCATATTCTTCTCGCTGTACTGTTTCACTTCCTCCCACATCATGTCTCTCTCTTCTGATACTTTAGGCAATATCCCCTTCATGATTTTTAATTCCTTTGCGGAATCTTGGAGGTCTATTTGAAGCTGGCTTATGTTCTCGTCTTTCTTCAACATCTGTCCCCCAAAACAAACAAGTTTCTGAATTACGAAAGGCAGATTTCAATTGCGAATGGTAAAGACATCATTTTGCAACACATGCCACAATCTACACATATAAAACACATGTTCAAACCATCTGGCTTCAAAATAACTACTATCTACAGCCTACTCGTCATCTAATATTGTAGAACACATGCAAAGATGACTCACAGAGACGCACGGCAGCTATGTTGAAGTTCAAAATTTCAGTGGTAAAAATGATAGTAAAGGTTACCTGTAGTTCAAGATCTTTCAACATATGGGAGACGCAGGAAAGGTTGTCCAGGGCATTTTGGACCTCACATCTGAGAATATCATTACCTCTCACTGCTGTTGCGAGTTCAGCTTGCAACTGCTCAACTTCCAGCTCTTTAGAGTACAGCTTCTCTCGTAATAGAGTTGTTAATAAAGTTTCTGCTTTGAGCTCAGTTCTCATAATTTCCTATACAAATAAAAGAAAATATCATTGATCTGATCAGCCACATTGCCCAGGTCCCACATCAGCTAAAACATATAAAGTACAGTGTGGAATAGAATACAAGATGAACTTATTAAAAGGTATAAAAGACAGAAAATATTACTTCAGCATCCTTGATTCAAGACAACATGCTTTGAGGTCGGATTTCAGAAGAAACTTACCCCCGCCGTCTGATCGTTTAGCTTCCCAGACATGGCATCCGTGTTCAGTGACTGAGATGTTGAAGCAACCAAGCTGGACTTCTCATGCAGCAATGCAGACATAGTATGTAAACTCCTTGTTAGGCTTTCAATTTGACGCTTAAAGCCCTGAACCTTCATGTCAGATTCAACAATGAATTGCCCATCTAAACCATTCTTGAAAAATTCTATACCCTGCTTGGTTTCTGAAAGTTGGCCTGCTTTCCCCTTGATAAATTCCAGCAGCTGAGAACACAATTGGGTGCTCTCATTCAGCATTGATATTCCTTGGTTTTCCAAGCAGCATATACGAGTCCACAATTCCTTATCTAGCTTAATAGTTAAAGTGGCACTTTCTTTTTTATTGCCTTTTAAGCGGTTTAACAAGCTTATATTCTCATGCCGAAGAGAATCAACCTCAACCCTATAAGATTCGACCTCCCTCCTCAATGCCAGTTCTATTCCTGTTAACCTCATTTGCTCCCTTTGCAACATAGCCACATGCTTATCAAACTTTTCCAATGCTTGCTTCTTCTCAATTTCAGCATTAAATCCATCTCGCAACCCAGAAATTGTCTTCTCTTGTTCACTGCATGTTCTTAGCAATCTCGTAATAGATTTTTGAAAATCCTTGCACTCCATCTCCTTCTCTTCAAAATTTCTTTTAATGCAATCCAAATCTGCTTCCGCTGCTCTATACTTCTCCCCTAATTCAGAAAGATTTTGTCTTAGATCTTGATTATTTTCATTATACTCTTGAACCCTTGTTGTGAGGTCCTTAAGTTGTTGCTCGGAATATGTTATAATGCTTCTGCTCTCAGTTTCCCTCTCATTAAAAGCAGAGACTTCCCTCTGGAGGGAAACATTCTGCTCTGCTAGCTCTCTAACCCGCTCCCGAAGTCTCTGCTCTTCCATCTGATATTTCTCAAGCTTGAATGACCAGTTACTTGACCTTCTGTCTAACTCCTTCTCCAATCCTGACTGCAACTCCATCTTTTCCCTCTCTAGTCTTCTTGCTCTCGACTCCAATTCTGCCTTTGCCAGCCTAAGTCTTTCCTTTGCAGAAGCCCTTTCTGCAATTGTTGAATGTAGAAGACCAGAGATCTCAAGTGCCAAACTCATCTTCTCGTCAGTTAGGCTTCTAATGGTCTGAATCAATGCTGGCACGTCAAACCCAGTATCACGAAGAAAAGTTTCATGTTCAAGTTCTTCAGAAAGAACCATGACCATCTCTTCAGCTTCTTTAGACCTTCTTCGTAATTCCACATCATCATCCTCTTCAGTTTCAACTGAATTCAAACCTTCACAATGATCCCCATAGAAATAGGTTTGCTTTTGCAGGCCTGAGAAATCATCCTTCTCATATCCATTAATAACAGTTCCATAAGGATCATCTAATGAATCACTTTTTGGAGCAACCACATCTAAATTTGAATCAGAACATCTATTTTTGGAACCACAGTAGATGTCTTCAATGGTGATTGGTATATCCTGGTCAACATCCTTGGAACTTGATCTGGGAAGAACATGAGTCTGGGATAGTCTCTCAACCACATTCTTTGCAAGACTGCGGGGTGATTGCTCAAATCTGCTCTCCACCCAATCCCTTGATGAGAAATGGAGACGGGTGCCTTTGGCTTCCCTAAACAAATGAGACTTTGATTTATCTTTGGCACTGTTCTCTGGTGAAGTAGGAGCTGTATACTGAACTCGTGGGGGAAGCCTCCCACCACCATTTCCATTTCCATCTCCACTATAGTTTCTCTGAGAAGAACTGTTTGTAGGCCTGCTCCTTTCCTGATGCTGTTCTCCATCAATGTAGCGGTCCAAAATCTTAGTTGAGACATTACTAGACGAACCAGAAGAAGAGGACCTCTCTGATCCATGTGAATTTGGAATAGATGCCACTTCAAATCGTTTTTCCCTGGATTGCCTCTCCGGACTGATAGCCCTACTTCGTCTGGATAGCCTTTAATGAACAAAATGAGTCTCAGGAAGTGATTCCAATAGAAATTGGTAAACACAAGCTATATGCACAATTTCTAATCAGTTTTATAGGAGAAGACTCCATCAATACATTCATACTGTTAAAAAGACATAAATCAAATGCCTTACCGAGATAAAGGATTGAATTGCCTATGTCGAGTGCTAGCAATACTACTATAAGGTGATCTACTTTGATCACCTGAGCAAGATAAGTTCTTATGTTCCGGTCCATCCACAAGAAATGCTGCTGATGACAATGAGTGACACCTTCTAAGACTTGAATTGCTGCTGCAACTCTGGCTATCAGATGTTTGCTTCCGGGACTTGGAAAACCGTCCCCCGGGGCTGCGGAAATTGTTCTCAGACTTATCACCAGCTTTATGGTTCACTCTACTTCCCACTGGGTCCTCCCAGTAAACTTGCTTCTCTATAGATGGCGAAGAAACTGAGTTGGTGTTTCCGCTGTTTGAGGTAGATCTGAAAAAGAATAGCTTCTTCATCTCTAGTCTTCAAAAGAAACTGCTAGCTATAGCTCATGAAGATATCAAGTTCTCTCAAACTTGATCTGTTATAATGAGTAACCTGAAATTAAAGTACAACTAAATGAAATTAAAAAATAGGAGACAAGGACAATAACATAGTCAAACATGATTAAGATCAACATAAGAAAAGGAACAAGTAAAAGGCGAATGGAAAAAAAAAAACAGATTTTGGTTCAAATACAAGTACATACATACAGCTCATATCAAGTTCATTACATCGAGTTTAAAATCTAATTGAATGACAAGCATCAAGCATGAAACAATGTGATAATAATTATGACAGCAACCTGAAGAACTTTTAAATATAGAATCAAATTGCATTAGTATCTTGGTTGAAAGAAGAAACCCCCAGAAATAAAAGTGATATCATGCTATAGTAAAAAGTAACAAAATTTTTGAAATAATACAATAAATGGAAATATTTGCCAAAATAATATGGCTATCAACCTCACACTTGTAACTGATCAAGTAAGAAATTTCATTAAAACCAATACATATAGGGAGCCTAAAGAAACAAAACTAAGAGGTATTAATAATAATCAAGAAGTCCAGTCCCTTTTTCAAGGCCAAAAAAAAAAAACAAGAAATGAATAATGAATCAGCATTCTATTTTATTGAATAATGAATAATGAATCAAGAATCAAGAATGGATTGCATAAATCCAGAATTCTATTTTATTATTGCAGTCTAATTTAAAATCGTCTATCGCTTCAAACAATTCGGTCTTTTTATTTTCTGCACCAAAAATCTAAATAAATGGCAGTAAACAAAAGAGTAACTCAATGCACTTATTATGAGAAGAATATTTTCTTTAAAAATATGAAATAAAAAGAAGGGATTCAAGGTTTTACTTGGGAAAAAAAAATCCATCACCACAGCAAAGATTTCAGACCCATGATAGCTTTAGTAACTCTACTCTCTTTCCAACAACTTGTTCAACAAATAAACTAAACATATGATTAAAATATTCCCAAATAAATAATTAAATATATATATATATATATGTCAGAGCTTCTGTTCTGATCCGGAACAAAGCCATTAATAAAATAAATAAAACAACAGAATCTGTCACAAAAAAGAAAAAAAAAATCTAAATCATATTTGATTAACATGAATCTACACTGAACTTTGCAAAAATTATGATCTTTATAACAAATTATAATAAAACAAGATAGTTGGTTCCCTGTTTGGCTGCTGAGAAACTGAATAAAATGAAAAGAAAATTCAAAACTACCCACCTGTTTGGTTGCTTAGAAACTAGATAAACAGAAGAGGCAAAGACGATAAAATCTAAAACAAGAAAAAAAAAATTGATTTTGAGAAAATAAAATTAGAAGAAAATTCGACTTTTCTTTTTTCCTCAAACGGTCAAAAAATTTCGCTTTGCTACTCTTTTGCATAAACCAAAGACAACGAATTAAAAAATAATTAAAGAATCACACGAATTTCAAATTTATTTTGTTAAAAAAATAAATTCAAATTATGGAATTATTAACTTGCCATTAACGGTCAGATTACACGGTCTTACAAAATTCAAAATTTAAACAAAAATTAATTAAAGTCCAACTCATCAAACGGAAATTCAAGGGAAATTATATAAATAAAAGACAGTGAGCGAGTGAGAGTGTCGGAGTGAAAATCTTACTGAGTCGTTGAATTAACGGCGTCCAAGGCCGGCGTCTTGACGGTGACGGCGGATTTGAGTAAGAATGTTGATGAGACAAAATTAGTAATTTAATAATTATGAGATTTTGAGATTTTCCTTTGGTGTAATTGTAATGATAAAGAATTTAGAATTTGATTATCAAGTATTGAGTTCGAGACCGAGATATATTTCTTATGGGAGTTTTATATTACGTTTAATTTGAATCAAATAATTTGACGACTATATTTTTAAAATTTGCACACAAAAAAATGGTAAAATGAAATGAAAGGGTAGTTTCGTCAAATAATATACTTTTTAAATATTTGAGACAGCGGATGGAGCGGGGGATAGTGAGATACGATTCAGTGCGGACGAGTGTAGGGGAAATCCAAGTGGGTCACGCCGTTTTGGTAGAAAGGGAAGATAAAAGCATGCGGCTGTATTTTTCCACTGAGATTTGCAATTGTCAAATTTGTTTTCAATGGGTCCCACTCCCCATGTTTTTCATGTGACTAGACTCAATGTTAATCTCATGATTAAGGGTAATTTTGGAAATTTGATTTTTTTGAAGTTTGATTAGTTAATCTAATTACTTATAATTGACCTAATTATATTGATAATGATTCTTATAAATTCACTAAACTATATACCGAACGTTGCATTAAGCTCCATTCTAAGGTTCAGTTTGAAATAATTTTTCAAATAGAATTTATTCAAACTTTTAGAATTATAGTTTTTGGTAAAAAAATTCTTAGATGTTTGGTTGTTTTTGAGTTTTTTTTATTAAAATTATAAAATTATTTTAACAGATAAGTTTTTTCTTATAGTTGTGTAATGAAAGAAATAAAATAATATTGTGAAATAAACTAAAGATTAAATTTTGAGTTTTTGCTTGTAGATGCAAAATAATTTTTTTAATCTTCAAAAGATTTATTTTAAATGTAACAAAACGCCACCAAAAAATTTGATTTTTTTTTTTTAGATTAAAAAAATTCTTTATCTATACTAAAAATCATACTAAACAGTGATTAAAAATGAGAGCATATGTTCAATGTGTCTAATTTAAAAGAGATTTATTTTGGATGAGCGTTTTAGACGAAAATCTACCTAAAAAATGAGAGTGGGTAAATTAACCATTTTGTTTTGGTACTCTAAAAACTACTCCATTTTTTTTTTATACACAATAGTAAAATAGGTTTTAACATACATACACACATATATATGATTTTTTTTTAACATGACTTTTAAAAATATCAAAACTAACGGAATAATTAACTCAAATACTAAGGACTAAAAGAGTATTTTTACTCTTGGTCAATTTTCTCCATGCATATAAATTTGGATTTTTACAATCATGTGTATTTAAAAAAAAATTATTACAAAATATAAAAAAAAAAATTATTTTTTTACAAAATATACATAGTTTCTTCGTATTAGATTGGTAATCACCTATGTTTTTTTTTTGAATCGTTGGACATATTTCAGGCTTAAACAGAGTAGGTGAAATCACCGGCTGTCTCAGACTCTAAAAAGAAACGTATTTCCTTAATTCGAACCCAGATCTCAATATGAGATTATGAACTCTACACCACCAACTCACACACTTTGGGATGTTAAAAACGCAAAATGGTGAGTCAACAAGCATTACATTAAAACCGGAACAAAATAAAGAATTAATTCTCACCATTTGGTTTTGAAGGTCAAAGGGAGCTGGCTGGGATCTTTAGCTAGTCGCTACTTATAATCATTGGCCCGGCGGATTGACAACTCCGAGTGACAGTTGCTTTTTCACAAGCAGTTGGTGGGCGAATCAAAATGGCCTAGTCCCATTTGCCAGTGTCACACTAACAGCCGCTTCAATCCATTTTGTGTAGACAAACGCACGTGATAAAGCAAAAGAGCTCCAAAAAGGAGGAAACTAAAGCACCGAGAGAGTATTGATTGAGCAAGGTTCAAGGGTTCAAATTCAAGGAATAGAGACGTCAGGTCCAGTTCGGAGATTTGGGGTCGGTTTACATTTGTTGAAAGATCCGAGGAGCGAAGATGTTCAGAGAAGCGAAGGGGGTCAAGGCCTTGGGACCGACCCGACCTGATAATCCGATATAGGCAGGATGAGTGATGCTTCGGTTCTTGACTTGGTGAGGCGGGTCGAGATGGTCAAACAGAGACTATGTTACAGAGGTCAAGAATCAAGATCTTGATAGATGGATATGCATCACCAAAGAAAAAAATTATTGTTAGAGGCAGCCTTGTAGGCTGCATCTTTACATTAACAAGGTAGCTATAAAAGTTTGTGGTGGGTTCAAGTGAGGAACCTTAGTGAAGCTCTCCGCTTAAGATCAAATCTTTAAAGTTTCTTATTTATCTTTCAACAACACTGAAGCCAGACCAGCACTTCCCTTTTACTTCCATGGGTGCTTGCTTGTTTTGTCATCCATGTTCATGATTTACCTTGACCTGATCCGATCAACATTTTTTTTAAAAAAATTAAATAGAAATAGGATTCAATCGTAACCGAATCATGCGCATGCCTACCAAAGAGGACTCAACTGTCACACGAGAGCTTCCAAAAGCTAACATCCTTGTAGATCGGATCATCTATTTAACGTATTCTAGCGATGATTTCATTTGATATCTTACAACTAAAATCCTTCTTCTTTTCCGAACCAATTCCTCTACCACAGCAAACCCCATTGCCGTACTCTAAGCAGCATCACTCAACTTGTTTGCTACATAACTAAATCTTCCTGCCTGAAAATTATCAGCCAATTCTTGTTCAAGAACTTGCCCTCCGTAAATCTTCTGACACTTCGGTTTTGGCGTTGGAGACCTTGCTGTTTTCAAATATGCAAAAACAAAAGCAATTTCTTTTCAATGCGTGATAAGAACCTGTCTAGAACAAGCCAAACAAACCTCTCCACGTGTTCTAAGCCCCAAGAACCTCAAATCTTGATTTTTTTTTATAAGAACAAAATCTTTCAAAGATCAAGTCAAACCCTTAAGGAACCATGCCCTTAAGAACCTTTCTTTATTTCTTTGGAGAATCTTGAACAGCGATACAGCGCCACAACGTTTGCCACACGTTAATACGCTTCTGTTCATTAAAACCAAGGAAGAATCAACTCTCTGAAGATGACACAAGTCACTTTGTTTTGTAAAAAAAACTATGTTCTTAATTAATTGTCAATTATAATGAATAATGCCCCTTTAAATAGGTGGCTAACCCTAATTCTACCCAAATATAATAAAATCATAGTAAAATAAACTCAATAACACATAAAATACTTTAAAATTCCGTGCATGGGCTTTCTAATTTAATTAAAGTTCAGCCCAGCACTTAAACATCACATAAGGCTTCTGAATTGGACTTTGATTTAAACTACAAAGTTGTAGATCCATGTGTCCTCTTTCCAATGCAACTTGAATCACTAAAATCGGACACCAGATGAGACAGTTACGTCCAAAATACTAAGACTGCGCAAATCCCACAATTGCTAATGCACCATTAGGAAATTAAGCCCGGAATCAATCAAGGCAGCGCATGCACGTCTAAAACTCATTTCATTCTTGTCTAAAAAATAATAAAGTCTTCATATAAAGACTCATGCAGAGACCAAACTCCAGAACCCAAAGAATCTTCCAAATCCATCAAAAAGGCCCAAAACACCAATCTGATCAAGCCATGCAATCAATCACAGCTTCAAGTTAACTTGACCCAACAAACAAACCTCATTCTGGATCACATCAATGCGCCTGTTATGCAGCCAAAAAAACGACAGCATAGTGATGCCTCTTTGTGACCCTTATATGCCATTGCTTTCAATATTCATTTAAACACAAGCTTTGCAAGTAAATTACCAAGAATGTTATACACTGTTCCAACAGTAACTATAAGTTATTAAAAATATTCAAATTTAAGATTATCAATACACACACAACAGAATATATATAACTTGAAAGAGTCAATTGACAAAGACATGCAACATGCAACCTGAGCCACTTTTAATTTGATTCACTTCCTCTGGGTGATCCATGATTATCATCATCGTCAATTGGGCTCCTGTCATCCCTAGGAATTGGACTAAGGCTGCGGCTGTGGCCATTCTCTTCAGCAGGGTTCCTATCCTCAGGGCCATCAGCATCATCACCGGGGCTTCTGCTCTTTCCCCTTGGACTGCCACTGTACTCTGATCCATTGGCCTGCCTCCGGTCCCTCGGGGAAGGGCTCTGTTGCTCTTTTGGACTTATTTCCTCGGGTGTTGGACTGCGCTTCCTCCCTTTGGATGGCGGTGGCGAATTCCTGCGGCGCTTAGGGCTTCTGCTGTCTCGGAGGCTCCTTGACCTTCTCTCAACATGTTCAACACTCCTATCTCTCTTCACAGGTGATCGCGATCGGCTGAAAAATTGCAAATCAATAAAAACAAGGCAATAACAAGTTAAGAAAAAAAAAAGATGTTAAAAAGCAATTCTTCAAGTTCTGCCATGCATAGGGATTCTTTTCCCCTCAATAAGACAGAATAGCATATAAACAAAGAATTTAATGCAGTAGTTGTCCTCAAATTTGATTTTAAATTGAAATACAACCTAAAGCAGTATAGAATTTAAAGACATTTTTAACGAATTAGCAGCACACTAGCCTAGCTAGCTAACATTTTCCAGCTGGCTTTTGAAATATTTTGCATGAATTAAAATGGAAAACAAAAGAGTGAGCAACCTGCAGCTGTTTCATGGATTTACTTATTGATCTGTGTGAAAGTAGGAGAATTTCATTATGAATATGGCATGACTTGGCATACCTGTCACTACGACCTCTGCTGTAACTACGACTCCTGCTTCTAGCACGGCGAGGACTTGGAGAAAGTGAATAACTCCGACCTCTTCAGGAACACAATCAAATTCTGAGTAAGCTAAAAATTTATCCCTGATGTAAAGCAAATTTCCTTAATGTGGATGGATGACATACCCTTTCTTCTTTGGACTGTTTTGACAATTTCGTTCTATGTGGCCTCGTTCCCCACATCGATAGCACTTATTCTTCCAGTCCCCGGCCTTGCAGTCCCGAGCCCAGTGGCCATCAATTCCACAGTTAAAGCAGCGCCCAGATCCCGGAGGTGGGCCTCTACCAAGATATTCACGAGATCCACCTGGACCACGTGGCACCTAAGCGAAAGAAACATTATTGTCAGAATGAAAAATTCTAACCCCTTTGTTCTTTTTAACTGCCACTGTATTCCAATATAACCCCCTCTTTTACAATTCTTTATTTTTTAAAGGGAAATAATAAACTGTTCTATGATACCTACCCCCTTAGCAAATTCCACAGTGATACGGCTTCCATCAACATCCCGACCATTTAAGCTATATCTTGCATCATCAGCGTCACGAGGGTCGCTAAATTCCTGTTATCAAGAGCCAGAGAAAAGAAAACAGAGGAAGAGAAAAGAAAACAGAGGAAGAGATCATATTTCATGACACATGATTTGGCAACAGAAGTAGATGAAAACATATATGTGAATTATAATCAAAGAGGTTCGTGTGAGAATACGGGAATGTGCACATGCACACAGCACAAGGGAGATAGGAAAGAGAGAAGGATATACTTACAACAAAGGCAAAGTCACGCTTCATATCCACATCGCGAATTCTGCGTAAACAGGTGCCAGAAACAGTAAGGCCATCATGATACAAGTACCAACGGGTTGATACTTCGCCCCTCACAGATGAACTAAACACCATTTTGAGATTGTTGCCATTTCGATAAAAACACGCAATAACACTATAGAAAGACTCGCCAAATCCACCAAGGTCAACCTCTCACCATAGACCTCCAGGTTAGGCAAAAGCCCAGAAACCTTCAACAAGATCATTAAAGTTAAACCACACAAGACACGTGGAGGGCTGCAACTTTTTCACACATTGAAATGTATATTGAGTGCCAAGCTGAGCTTGGCAAAGGCCAAAGGCTTTATTGCCTTACACACGCAACTTATTGTCACAAAACCCCAGAACCTAAGCCAAAGACCATCAATAAACACACAAAACCCCCAAAAAAACCCCATCAGTAGAACAACAATTCATTCAAAGAAAGATTTCCTATATTGCATAAAGATTAGTGCAAACTAAAGTTTCAAGCTGCAAACACTGAGAATTAAGAGCACACATACTACAAATTATAAACTAACAAACTCATAAGGATCATAAAAAGCTTGGTAAACAGGATAACAAAGACAAAATTGAACTATAATGTATTGTATAGAAGAAGAGCATTAAAAGAACAGACAATTAAACATTTCAAGCTACCACATAATTGACTCAACCCATAAAAAAAAATTTAAACCTATTCAAGAGTTATCAAAATTACCTCCCATATCTGCTGAAGATCTCCTCAAGATCACGTGATCTTGTCCGTGAAGCCAGGCGACCAACATAGAGACGTGTACCACCATAGCGGTCATCATGACGAGGCATTTTTCCCTGCAATAAAATTATCTCAAATCATACTAATTACCACGTAGCCACTTCACACGCTGAAACCAAACACAAACAAAGCCACTTCCTCCATTCCAATTCAGCTCAAACAAGCATTATATCATTCTAATGGTCATAAATACCCAGATACTTATCTAAATTCAGGAACTCTAGAACAAATAATAAATAATTTAATTAATAACACAAAACTTGACAAATGAATTATCTTTATAACCCCAATTAGTTGCACGTAAACAATTTCACAAACAGAACACAGATATCACGAACCCTAAAAACTCTGAAAACACAAGAAGAAATAATTAAATATTTAACTTTGAAACAAATCAACGGCTATAATTAGATAATCGATCGAAGAATCTTATGAATACCACAAAATGAACTGCAGGCTTATATCGAGGAGGGAGACTGGGAGAGAGAGGCGCACCTGATAACGAGAGAGTGAAAAAAGAAGAAACCCTAGATTCTGTTAATTTGTCTCGGAAGAGGGTTAATTTCTCTCTCCTTAATTTATATCGAAATAAGTCTTTGAGTTAAAATTTTCTTACCAAAAATGCCCTTCGATTTGGTCTTAACTACGATTGTGGGTCCAACGGGAGGCAAATTTTTACGCCGAAATGCTCTGTTTGGTCCAAATGGTGATTTATAAATGGAGTTATAAATATTTGATTTATGTTAAAAAATAATTGAAGTTCATTTTTTTAATATTTTGATAGTGAGGAAAAGTTAAAAATTTTTAGTTTTTATAAAATTTAGTTTTTGAAAGAAATCACGATTAATAATCACAATTTTTCTTCAGTAACCAAACATTTAAAATTGTGTTTTGGCGCAAACACAAAATTTTCATCTCACCACATGTCAACACCACAATACCAAATAGACCCGTATTTGTGATGGCTTCGTGCCAACATGATCAAATGATTGTATTTAATGTATTTTTATTTGGGAAATTTATAAAAATAGCGAAAACAAATTTGTCATTTACCATTGTAAAAATAGTCAATTTCTTCGAAGTTGGCTTCTCCGAAGTTGAGGTTGAAGTATGTCGTATACGTCGGCGATCCGAAGTCTAAACTTCAGATCTCCTAAATTATTTTTGTATTTAAAACTTCAGATATCCGAAGGTTGGACTTCAGATATTCGAAGTACATGATATACAAATACTATAAATAGACGAGGTCTCCGAAGATTTTCACAAAAAGACAATTCGAATTATCTGATCTTATCTCTGAAGTAACTTAGGAATCCAAACTTTTATCCGAACTACTTAGGAAATCTGAAGTCCTCTCCGAAGTCATCAGAATGGCTAGTGTTGTTCCTCATTACTTCCCAGACGATGAGGCATTCACGCGGTATCAGAAAGTTTGGAGAACACAACCTATTGTTGGGGTGCATGCGCCAAATAAGATGAGACAACCTGTTTACTCTAAATGCCCCAATTTATGGGAGCTTATGTCAGATGTTCATCAGTAACATCGATTCAGAATCAATCCAAAAACACTCATTTCAGTTTTCAACTTAGTTGTTCGAGAGGAGGTTGAATATTACATCCGACCTGAAATGTGAGATATTGGGGTGCCCGATTATGGAGGATATGCAGTTTGGCCCCATGATAACTAGCAGTACAAAATCTGGCTCAATCAGAGAGTTGTCATGAGTATGATATTGGGACCGAAGGTCACAGAGCATGAGCGACAAGTATTTTATGATGGTTGATTGCACGCTTTTAAGCGGAGGTACATTAAGCTAGACATTCGGCCTATAGATGATGTCATTCAATTGTGCCGCATATTGGTCACGTGGACGAGATTAACATTTTAGACATCATCTTGTCAGACTGCATACTTTAGGTAAAAAATATTGTATTACTTAATTTATTTATATTTTGTATGACAATTCTTAAAAAAATATATTTTGTTTTACAAGGCCGTAGGGTGGATATAAGAGCCATTATTATAGAGTATTGGTTTTAGGTCCATGCCAATAGTAAGACGCACATTCCTTAGGGCATGGTCATCACCCGACTTGTAAAACATTTCCAGCTGAATTTGGATGGCGAGAGCCGATATGGTCTCCTTTCAGCATCCGACCATTATTAACTAGGGATTCATGCGACGAATGAGCCTATATTGCACAGTTGCATGAGATGTTTTCATAACAGTTATAACAAAATGACATATCTTTTCACGACAAAAATTGATACTAATTCATTCATCTAATTCTTTTATTTTTCCGTATGATAGGTCGTCGTGCTAAGCAGAACCACCTGATGCAAATTGATTCTTCTCCTCCCATCCCACTCTCCAGTAGACTCAGATGGCGATGGCCCATCTACGCTCCACGTCCTGTAGGTGGTGATCCATTAACACTTTGTTATGTGACCGCGTGATTGCGATAGATGAGCAACTGACGAGGATCGAAGACAAACAGACTATCATTGACACACGTACTCAGAGGATTGAGGAGCGTTAGAAGACTATAGAGAATCAATAGAAGATAATGAAGTGAATAGTAGATTAGACATTAAAGCTTATGAGGAGAATGACAGTCAAGAGGGATCCTGAACCTGACGATGTACTTAACGACATCAATTTTGATAATTTGTTGTTTTTTATTAGTTTACTATTTCGCAAATATGATTTTTACAGATATTGTATAGTTTGTGATTTTGATAGTTTATTTACTTCTACTTCTTCAATAAGAAACACAACTCAAAAATTAATGTTGATCGAAGTGAATACATAAAATCAAATAACATAAGTCCGAAAACCTAAGTGCAACAACATCAAATCATAATATATTAAATCTGATATATTTTTAAATCAGACACTTTGGAAATCTGAAGTTGTACTTCGAATATCCGAAAAAAATTTGGAGATCCAAAGTCCAAACTTCGGATCTTTGAAGAACACATCATACTTCGGCCTCTAACTTCTCTGAAGTCCACTTCAAAGAAGTTGACTATTTTGATTTTGCCAAATGTTGTGATTTATTTTGGCAAATTGCAAAGTTCTTTTTTTTTGTTGCTATTTTTGTAAATTTTCCTTTTTATTTTTATTTTTTTTAATCTCACTGCAATTTACAAATAAGCATAAAAATAGATAGGTTGTTGAAAATAATAATAAAATAAAATTAGTTTTAAAAATATGTAAAGTGACATGATAACCACGTTTAATTGTCGACTATCAAAAAAATATCAAAGAATGTTACAGTCACGCTCACCATTTGTTTTATTGAATAATATGTGTGTTGTGTTGTTTCACTTTTAGATAGGAATATGTATTCACTGATATTGCGTTGAGGTGAAAAGATCAGACCGATTTCATAATTCTTTTTATACCTAAATAATTTTAGGTATAAATTTACAATCCTATTAATTAAGAGAAACAAATATTGTATAGTTTTTTTTAGGTTCTTAAGTTTTGTTTCAATTAAGCTTGAGTCCTAACTAAACTTGAGTTTTGTAGATCGAGTTCTCTCAAGTTTTGTAGATCGAGTTCTAGAGAGATTGGATTATTCCACAAACATATGATAAATAAAATGTACAAAGAATAATGATTGAAAATGGAAAAAATTACAAAGGTTTCAATATGAGTACTGGAAATCTGTGGGGATAGCTCAAAAACCTGCTATGAGCATAGCCTCAAAAATCTTTCCCGATGGAGACAAAAACTCGACTATATAAATTTTTTGACGTTATTATGCACTATCCGAAATCATTATTTCATTAAGATTGGTAAAATCAGAATCTCTTATTATTTATGTTTGACCGGCGTAATCACACGCGTATAACGCAAGCGCACGTATCGTTCAAGTATTATAAAAAGTATCGATCCCACGATGACTTAAAATCATTTGTTATCAATTTATGAAGTTAAATGTGACTTTAAAACTTAAAACAAGTAAATAAAATTGATTGAAAGTAGATTGAAGAAAATTCAAATTTATAAACTATTCAAGGTTGTGAATCATTCCAATATATTTTTAAAAGATGAAGTGGTTATTTTACGTTTGTGTAATATATTGGTTTATTAACCTGGAATACGAAATTATGTAAAAGCCTATTCCGATGGTCAAATACAAATACCCAGTATAACCCAATTAATCATATTCATATGTTAACCAAGTTATCTGAATTCATTAAGATTAAGTTCTAATTATGGCTACCCCCGCTCGACAGGTATATTCATATCTTGTAAGGAAATATATTAAATGGTTATCTATCCTCAAGGAAGATCGTGAGCTATTGAGTCTAAGGTCTTTAACCTAAAATCTATTTTCCAAGTTCATTTTAAGTTTACCAATTCAATTTTATTAATTTCCAGTTAATAAAAAGCATTAGGATTAAGGCTCAATAAATAAACATTTATATTATCCAAACTGTAATTTAACTCCTTATAAACCGGTGATATTGGATTTCATCACAACCCCAGATAACTGGCTTAGTTACGACACATATTTACGGGTAGTAAAAACTTAAATAAAAGAAAATACATATTGAAAAGTAAATACTGAAAGTACATAAAGTAAAAGTACAATAAAGAAAATGTTGAGGTAAAATGATTCACTTTTATTACTACTATTTAGATATATCCATTAATATAATATATAACTTTGCGTGATAATTACCAATCAGCCATATATGCGGTATTCTGATTAAGTTAAATTAATAATTAATTACCAACCGACCAACCAGGCGGTATCAATGCTTAGTCAAGTTAAAACCAATTTATAATTAATTATCAACCGACCAATATGACGGTATCCTCGTTAAGTCAGATTTTAAATAGTTATTATATTATAATTAGGGGAGATTAATTTAAATAGTAATAATAAAATCTTTACATTTTACCACAGCAAGTGGGAGTTACCTCCTCATTGCTTGAAAAGTAAAAACTGAAAAAGTAAAGAAAGGAAAGTATTGTGCGTAAAAGTAAATTGCGGAAAGTAAAAACTGAAAAGTAAATAAAAGAAAGTGCGAAAGCAGAAATTAATTACTGAAAGCGGTAAATAAACAAACAATATACAATCTTCTTAGTTATTCTTAAGAAATTACAAAGAATAAAATATAAATTTACAAATGAAATGACTTGATATTTATAGGCAAAATTTTGACTTCATCAAATCATCCACCAAATCCATTATTAATTGCTTCACTAATTCTATTATTAATTGCTATCATGTTTGGTGAGAGCTTGACTATTTTTATTTTTATTTTTTTATTTATTTTTTGCTTTGAAAATGATTTTAATAATTACGCATAACACACTTCTGGATGTTTCATCAATTTCGGTCATGAAATCTTCAGAATTCAAAATTATTTTGTTCTTAAAAGTTGTAGATCTTTGAGACTTATTTAATCTGGAACTTGAATCAGCTCAATCCGATATCGGAATAAAAAGTTATGCCCAAAATACGACAGTTGCGCAAAATTGAAATTTCTGAAACTGCACTTCGTTAGAATGCCCTTTCAAGTTTCCAATCTCCAAAATTAATATGTCAAGTCCAATTTTTGCCCTTATTTGACCCACATTTCGTCCTAAATGATTTCATTGAGTCCCAATATTATTTTATCTGCAAAATAAACTAAAACACATCAAAACGTTCATCAAACCCGAGAAACTAAACAAAATATTAAGTGAAAGATGCGGTAAATATTGATATATTTTCCGCTCATCAATGTTCATATCAACTTAGATTTTTTAACGAAAAGGGCAAAAGAGCTCGTTTAAAAGCTTATATAAAATGTAGCTAGTGAAAATTAAACCCTCTTGTTTGGCAGATTAGGAAACTTAGAACTTGGAAGAGAGAGAAAATCAACTATAAATTATATAACAGAAATGATAGACATACATAAATTCTTACATAAAATTATTACACTTCTCTCACTGTAGCTACAGTAATCACTGTAGCAATCACTGTAGCTACAGTGAGAGAGGTGTAGTAATTTTCGGTAAGAATTTATGTATGTCTATCATCTCTCATTATATAAAATGTCACGTTGTGCCTTTCAGTCTACACCCATGAAAACTAAAAATGGTCCAGATTTTTCCTGGGACTAACTTACAGATCTAATCAATATTATCAACTAATGAAGATCAGCACTTGCATGTGTGTTTAGGGTTGAAATACTAATCTACTACTACATTTTATGGGGGAAATGAAAAAAAATAATTACCGGATGAATTCTCACACCAAGGCAGCTGAACTCTTGACAAAAGTTTCACTTGGTGACCATGAAGCACGTTCTAAGATGCATCATCTCTTTAAATTTGATCATCGAAGTTGACAGCGAGATCCCAGTAACGTGCAACACCAACATCAGCGAAAACCTTCTTGGCAGCAGCTTCAGTCATGCACAAAAAACCTGCGGAAGCTCGGTCTTGCAACATTACCCTGCCACACTAACTAGCATGGACTTGTTGATAGGTTTATCAGGAGTCTCGTCTTCTTCTTCATCTTCTTCTTTTACAGCTTTAGCCCAGTCTATGCGCCTAAGCATATCTCTTTATGGATTTGCTTCCACCTTCAACAACCACAACATTAATTCCCTCGCATATCACAGCACATCCAGTTAAACGGTTTTCATGGGCATTGACATCCACTTTAAAGCGGGTCTTCGGGTGGGAAAGGTCATTGATCTTGTAAACTGAAACAATTGTCTCCACTGTATTAGGTTCATCAAATAACTTTCTTTCTTTCTTTCTTTCTTCTCTCGGCACTCTGCAGGAGTGAGCTTGCGTGCAATATTCCTGTCAATATGAGCTTGTTCACGCTCAGCATCAGAACTACGAATTTCTTTTTCTAGTCTGGTAGGATCTTGGGTTGCTTCAGACCCAATGACCTTCATCAAATTGCTCATTTTCACTTTCGGTTTAGGGGGCTCAATCAGGCCTTGTCTTATCATCTCCTGTCTATCTTTTTCCCTGGCCAGACGTCTCTGAGTACGGAGTTTCTTCTGCTCCTTCTTGGTTAGTTTCAGTGGTTGAGGTGGCGGAGGAGCTGGCTCAGCAGGAGGCTCAATAAGACGGGGATGTTCAACATAGATAGTGATCTTTTCCATCTTCAGTTTATCGTCAAATG